>OX457033.1:2398050-3598050 GCA_949752745.1 Protula sp. h YS-2021 | reverse complement strand
ATGTTTTTCGAGAAGATCGCAAGCTTACATCTGGGGTTGGTGTAGCTATTTTTATGCCGTGATGAACTAAAGCTCAAAAAGTGCAATACGAAACAATATGAATCGTTCGAACATTTGATAGTATCCGTAAGATCAGGTAATGTTACCGAGAAAATAGTTGCCATCTACCGACCCCCTTCCTCATCCATTTCAATATTTCTGAATGAATTTGTATCTCTTTTAGAAGACGCAGTTCTCGATCGATTTCCAATCATTTTCACTGGTGAGTTTAATATCCATTAATGTAATGGTTTTAACAAATGTTTATAAAGGTTCTAGATGCTTTCGGTTTGACCCAGAATATGCAGAAGCCAACGCACTTCAAGGGTAATATTTTAGATTTTATCATAACAAGACCCTCAGATGTATGGAGAGTTTCTAAACCCTATATAGGGGACCTAGTAACAGATCATCATTTGGCCAAATGTTGGCCATCTGTGCCTATTCAAAAGGAAATAAAACGCGAAATATCTTAACGCATTTTAAAATCAATCGATGTAGAGGAATTTAAAAAAGACATAAATAAGTCAAATCTAGTGAATTTGAGAACCTCGGTTTAGATGACCTTTGATTTATACAATACAAAACTCAAAACACTACTACATGAGCATGCCCCAGTTATAAATCGGCGCACAAGATTTCATAGATGAGAGCCTTGGTGTAATGCGTCAATACCAGACGCACGTAGGGGCGAGCTGCTGAGCGCAAATGGAGAAAATCTCGTTGTGTTGATGATTTTAGTACGTTTACGCATAAAAAGACCTCGTTCACTCAAAATCTCAACAACACACATGCACAGTTCTATAGTGAATTATTCATAAAAACGGTCGGGATTCAAAAACATTGTTTCGAAATATTAAAAAAAATTGAGAAAAAGAGCAACCCTTTGCCAGATCATACCAGTGCCAAAGATTTAGCAAATTTGTTTTGTGACTATTTTCAAACCTAAATACAAAACATTCGAAACAACGTTGACTCCTCCAATAATGAAGAAGCTTTAGAACATGATGCGATACAATAAATAGGAAAACGTTTTTCTGTCTTTAGTGAAATCAAGGTTGATTATAAAATTAACCTGATTAAGTGTTCACCAAATAAAGCTTGTGAGTTGGATCCGATTCCAACCGAATTAGTAAAGTTATGTGGTACCGAGCTTTGCTAACCTAAATCATCAATATTTCTCTAAAACAGTGCCTAAAGCGTTTAAATGTGCTATAGAGCGACTTTTGCTGAAATCACAAGATCTCGAAAAATGCTTTAAAAATTACAGACCGGTCTCCAATCTCAGCTTTGTTAGCAAGCTGTTGGAAAGAGTAGCTGGTGAACAACAATCTAAACATTTTGGGCCGTAATGTGAAAAGCTACAATCAGCATACAAGAAGAAACACTCAACCGAAACGGCATTCGTTTCGAGCAACGAAACATGAAACCTGCTGGATGATATCCTGCTTTACTTGGATAAACAACCCATGCAGTCATGGTGTCCCTCTTGACCTTTCCCCTTCGAACACAGCACACTATTTAGATCCTACCTCCAAAATAGGTCCATGACTGTTTGCTTGAACGATCAATACTCAGCTCCAGCCGATCTGGATGCCTCCGTCTTCAAGGTTCAATTCTGGTCCATGTTTGTATTCAGACTATACGCAACCCCTTGGGCAATTAATACATATTCTACTGCGTCTCTTTCATCCGGACGATACACAGCTTATCAAACCCATCAAACTCACACCTTCCTCATGCCAGTTTGAGGCAGCGGAAGACCTTGCAAAAGGAATTCGCCAGATTGAATGTTGTATGAAGAGCAATAGGCTACAACTCAATCCCACAAAAACAGAATTTCTCATTATTTCATGTTGAAAACGGGCATAAAATCAAAATAAATAGTCTAGACCTTTGCGATGCTTTGAGACCGTTGTCTGAAGGCTCTAGGGACCTGGGTGCCATTGGCTGATCTCGGTGCTCACATAAACAGAATTTGTCAAACGTGTTGTTTTTTTACCTGTCCTGGATTAAGAAAATTTGTCACTGTTTGACTTTTGAAGCCTGTAAATTTATTGTGCAATGCTTAGAACCACACGTTTGGATAAATGTGATGGTATATTAATTGGGTTACCCAAGGTTCGATTGGACAAATTGCAATGTGTAATGAATGTCGCTGCATGTATAATTAGGTTTTTTTGTCGAATAGCTAGATTAGCCAAAATATTGACCGAAAATCAATATCCTTAAAAATGTAAAAAGGTTCTGTTTGGACTGTTTGCTGAAAACATCATAAAATGTTGATTGATGTTAGATTGAACAAGTGGGCACCTGGCTATTAATACCATTTTTGACAGTTTACCCAAAACGGAGATATTGGCGAAAACTGCTTTTGTTATTAATATTTAACTGACTAATAGATAAGGCTATTATATCTTTGGCGGGTGGCCTAAGACGAGAGGATATATAATTTGTACTTTCAAGACATACTGTCTTGAAATTTACAGGTTATACTTATATGTCATCATTCTTGAGAACAGTGTTCGTGAGCTGGGTTATTACCCATGGACAATCTTGTTATCACTTTAAGCATTTTATTTTTATATGCCATTCAGATTCATGTGTGTAAAATGCATGAATTTTGGCTACAATACTAATGATTTATTTTTAAAACGCTTTATGCCAAAAGTTCTTTAAAAGTCAAATGCTTTGGAAACGTATCAAAAAGACACTTATTTAACATAAAATATTTAGAGCTTAAAATTATACTCTCTCTTGCAGTTCTATTGATAATTAATCAAATGGTTCTAAGTTGATGATCATGTAATGAGGCTTAAATATTTGTATATGCAATAAATGTTTCAAGCCAATATTTTAAGGACATTGCATGAAGCCAGTAAATATAGCATATCATAAATGAAATTATCTAGAATGTATTTGAACAAGATTTGGACAAATGCTCGTCACTTTTATGTAAACTCATTAAGCCACAAAGAATTTAAAGCTTTGTGTTCGCCACGTGTAAACTATGTATGCACTCTATATTATACATATCTCAATCCTGTTATGCTAAGCAAAGTGGAAACGATTCATGTATGAGAACAATCGCATGCAATGTTTGGCATACAGCCCTTAACAAAGGGGATATTAAATTAGTGTCATTCTTGGAAATGCGCGAAGCGGTTTTGGTCATATCAGTTTGCTTGGTGTCAAAAGCTCTTTAAGGGCAAGTGTATCTTCAAGAAGCTTTGAGAACAATGCCATTGGACTTGATCACCTGACATTCGTACAGGTAAAGGCGCGCACATATTCATTCTTCACAAGCTCTTGGATCACAGCAAAGCGTTTTCTTAGATATGTAATAAATCCAACGATATAAAAAGAAAGACTAGTTCACTAACAATCAAGTATACTTAGCATTTCATTTCATCATTGCATATATATATATATATATATATATATATATATATATATATATATATATATATATATATATATATATATATATATATATATATATATATATATATATATATATATATATATATATATATATATATGAATTGCTTTATTTAAGCCTATGTCTATATTTCTGCTTAGAAAATGGCAGGGTATTCGTCTGCTGGTGCAGGAGCAATTACCTTTGTTGATGCAAAAATTGCTCAAAGAAAAGTTATATTATTCACAAAGAAAAAAAGCCAAGAATCCGAAGATATCAAAGAAATACTTAATGGATACAACTTAGAAGATGATGCGTACGAGGTTTGCGAAATAGAATCAAGACAGGATTGCACTCAAATCGAAAACTATTTTCAAGTATTGTGTCAGACAAACTCGAGAGTGGTAAGCAGGAATTCAATATTTTCTAAAATAATACAATACATACACAGGTAAGCCAATATAGGAGTGGTTGTCATGGAAATATTCTCCGTATGTTTGCAATAATGAAATGTGAAGGAGTATTGGTACGTGGTTCTAACTTTATACAGATCAATTCAAATTTTAAGTTATATTATGGAAACGAGGCTTTCTACTTTGCGACGGTTCACAAAAATATTTAAATAGATTTGTAATAAATATCCTACTATGATATTTCAGATTGTCAATTTATACTAAATATTTAATTTTGAAATTAATCAAAGTAAAAGATCATAGGTTATAAATTACAAATTACTGGCACATACAAAGGAGGTATAACTTATCCAGTTGGTAATAACATTAAAGTGTCTGATCTAATCAAAATCAACTAATCATCCTTTCAACCTCCCGTCTTCTCGCCATGCCATCAAATTTGGGTACCGTGGTCAGTGTAATTTCAGATTCGAACCCGGAACCTTGGGATAAAGGACCAGCTGAACTAATAATTTATTGTAATAATCTACAAGCTATTTTACAAATAACTGCTTGCTTTTGTTTTTTCTAAAGGTTCCACATCTGTTTGTTGGACGAAAATACATGGGAACAAAAAACGAAATTGTGGACGCTCATAAGTCGGGACTGCTGAAGCGCATGATGGCTGTAGCAAGAGCATTATAGTGGCAAAACGTACACCTTTTTACTTTGTTTAAAAATGCAATATCTACATTATTTAATGGGCTAAAGTATCACTTTCAGTTTATAAGTTCAATAGACAAATGAACAATTGCTTTAAAAAATAATGAATATATGTTTCAATTCGACATAACTTCAGCACTTATAAATCAGCACGAGTATTTCATGAATCCATTATAATCGTCACAAAACATGAAACTTTATCTAAAATAACATGTAAAAAGATTATCTCCTGCATGTTTGAACTAGACACATTTTACATACCTCGATAATGCTAACCGTGCAGTGGTTCATCTTTAAGTTATAAATACTGTAGTATTCTTTCTTATGTAAACGCCGAAGCGCACTGTTGCAAAAGAGTTATAAGCATGATACAAAAACAGTTGTTTTGTTCTTAATATTGCTTTTAAAGTTAGTTTTCGTGACAAAATGTATCAATAATATTCATTAACAAAAATGTACAATATTAAGGAGATATTTTTATAAGAGTAATATTTTTATATATAACAAAAGAAACTTGCATTTGTTATCTGTTCCATCTGTGTTTCATGTAAGTGATTCCAATGAAAAAGAAAATTGGCTAATTAAAAGCTTTCATAATAGTGCCTTGTTAATTGCATATTTGAACATTTTTATCAGCAACAATCAAATAAAATTATTTTATAATCGATTTTCTTAACAAATTTATATATGTTGTGTTTCAAAGTAGCTGTCATCTGATAAGAATTTGGCGAGTTTCCAAATTTTCTGTAAAGTGTTATTGAAATAACATAAATGCAATTCTAAGCTTCAATAAAAGTTTAATCTATAATACGAAACAGTTTTTGTCATATAATTTTAATCTTTAACTGAAATACTGATTTTAAATTGCATTGCTAGACATGCATTTGCTACGTATTTACATGGTAATTTAACTTCTTTCGCAATTTACTTTGAAGTAAAACAAATGCTGTGCTTTTAAAGTATTGTTTAATACTTTACTGTTTTAAGAACAAATATTCTTCATAACTTTATCTGAAGATTGTGAAGGAATTTTGGCAAGAGAAGAATTTCATGTGCTCTGAAGATGGAGAAATTTGTAAATCAAAAGAAATCATTTTGTAAGCTAGCTTCTTCGTTTACTCTGTTATTTGTAAGTCAGGTTAAACTTACTTTGGAATGAACGAATACATGTTAGAGCGATTAAAGTGTTGTGGATAAAAATAGTTGATTTTTCATTTCCTTCTTAATTTGCCAATAGTTCATCATGATACCAATAATTTTCAGATCCTCTACGTATAAAAACCACCATCTGTGGTACTAAAATCGGTATTACATTTTGGTTTCTTTTGTTTTATTGGTAACGTGTAAAACTGTATGAAAGCAGATTTAATAGTTAAATCAGTCTACTTTGACAGAAGGCCAGCCGTCATACCATAACATTGTTCAGCCGTATGATCTATGGCTATTATGCAAGCCCATCAATCTTATACAGCTAAATCAAGTGTATTGTTTGTACATTTTCACTTCATTCTTGTGTTAGCAGTTAATCGTCATAAAGATTCTTATGGCCATGATGACGTTTTAACGTTTCAATGAATATTGCTTCAATTGTTTTTTTTTCAGAATTATGGATTAATTAATGATTATTTATATTTCGCTTTTCTTTGTTTTATTTCTATTTACTGAGTTCTTTAAAGTCTACTGTGATGGATGTAAATGATAGGATATTGTAGAAGTTTAAAGAAGTAAAAAGAACATTTTATTATGTTCGAGTGCATTTACTCGCAGGGATGTAATCCACTTGTGAACACTTTGTAACAAACCCCTTTTTTGCCGAAGTTGTTTAAAACAAATCAGCGACGAAATAGTAACTTGGATCTAGGATCATGACACTGTTCAACGGACTATCTACGACGTGATGTTATGTAAATGTGTAATTCTAGCGATGTGGTAGAGACGTTAAAACTTAAAGCTTAAATTAATAGCAAAATGAATTAGATGTAAAATATAATAATAATAATAATAATAATAATAATAATAATAATAATAATAATAATAATAATAATAATAACCAGCGGTGTGTTGGCCACAACACCTTAATCTTTTAGAACTGTAATCTTATTGTGATCATTGCTACAACACTTAGAGAGATTGCCCGGAACCCGAAAAGATGCATTCGCCCATCCTGATGCTGCCTTTGTTTGCTTGTCTGAATGGGACGAATGTAACACTTACTAGGCTGTGAATTGAACACTACGTCCAAAATATTGTTGTCCAACAGCTAAGCTCTACGACGGTATGCTCTGTTGTGTACGTCTTTTTACTCCACAGACCTGAAAATATCACCTAGAAGAGTGAGGAGGTTTTTTTTTTTTTTATATATCCATCTGCCCTTTTTTCATATACATAACAGATAAATAGCGATACACAACATACCAAACCACTCTAGAGGTTGGTTGTTGGACAACAACGTTTGGTTTCTCTTTTATCACCCATAGCAATAACGTACACATTCGAGTCTACATGAAAGAGCCTCTGCTTGTGGAGAGAAATAAATATGGCAGGATACTCATCTGCTGGGGCAGGGGCAACTCGATATATAGACATGAAGCTAAAGCAGCGGAAAGTTGCGTTGTTTACAAAGAGACATTACCAAGAATGTAAAAAGGCTGAATTGATTCTAGAAAAATATGGATTAAGTGGCGATATTTACGAAGTGTGTGATATCCAGAGTAGACAAGACTGTACACAAATAGAAAATTACTTTCAAATACTTTGCTTAACGGACACAAGAAGAGTAAGTGATCATAATAAGCCAATTCGCACTTTCGGGTCTTTCCGGTGGAGGTGTTGTTTCGACTGCATTTTTTTGGGATAAATTATAAAGAAATGGTAATTAAGGGAAAAACATCAAAATTCTAATTTTCTTTCAACGTGCACACTTTTAAACTTATAAAGCTATCATACGATCGTTTGAAAACTATTTTACATACCATTCAGTCCCTCAACCAACATGTGAATATGTTTCTGGCAAAATGGAATGTTTTTAATTTTTGCCATTTTTTCTATCATTTTTAAATCCTTATCCCAACTGAATTCGGCCCAAACGCAAAAACTTTTCGGCAAAATTCAAAGTGCGAATTGGCTAATGAGTGGATTCGTACTAAGACTTTTGTCGAAATTTTTTTTGCGTTTCGACCGAATTCAGTTTGGGGAAGAAATGATAGGGAAAAAAACTGGAACAACTCAACAAAAGTCTTTTTTGTTAGAAATGTTTTCACGTGTTAGCTATTTAAGAGGCTGAGTAATATGTGAAAAGGTTTTTAAAAGATCACATGATGGCTTTTTAAGTGTAAAAGTGCGCATGTTGAAAGAAAATCAGAATTTTGATGCTTTTCCTTATCATTTCTTTATAATTTATCCCAGTCGAAACGACATTTGCAGTCGAAACGACACCTCCATCGGGAAGATCCGGAAGTACGAATTGGCTTGTAAGGCTGAGATGGGTAAAATAGTAAATATGTTTGAGCTAGCTCCAAATTAACCTGTTATCCGTATATACGAAATGTACACGTAGTGCTTCTATCAGGGTGGCCACCAGCACCTGGAATCTGAAACGAAATTCCCCGAGTTTTCCAGAGGTTTTCCATACAATGAATTTTGAAATGATTCAAAAGGTCATCACAAAGAAATCTGCTCGAAAAGGGAGTGGTCATAGGTAACATATTCAAGACAACGACGATGCAACATGATACTATAGTCGTCGACTCGTATCCCATTATTTCTCTTAAACGCTTAGGAAAATAGACAAGGTTTGACAGATTCTTACTAAACCTATCTAATTGTGTAAAAGAAAAAATTATGTGGAAATACCCTGGAAAACCTTGAATTGTCCAAAAAATTAACTTCCCTGTGTTTTCCCTGAGATTTGCCGGAATTTTCGAATTCCCTGAGTTTTCCCTGAATGGAAAATATCAATTCATTTTTTCCTTAATTACCTGATTTCCAGGGTCGGTGGCCGCCTTTCTGTTTCTATCCAGCTACTCGGCAAAACCACGTACTAAGAAAACCATGCTGTTGAATAGTGTACCAAGATGATCAGGGTGTGAGTTTAAGCAACTTTTGTGTTTACACCTATTTGGTGTCTGAAGTGTCGCCTGACAGTGGGTACATTCTTTTTGGTCTCTCAGAAAACGAAAAATCTACTCTAGTACATCAGAGAAGCTTCGGACACGAGAACACGTCTGAAAATCGAAAAAGAAAATACAAATCTGGTTATTTTGGCCTTTTTGGGGGGATAATCACACTTGGGGATTTGCCAAAATCCCCTAGTGTATTGAATTTGCACGAAAATTTTAGCCGCACTTGTAGAATGTTTTTTCTTCTGTTTTTTTTTTTTTTTTCTTGAGTTTGTCCGTGGAACTAGTCAGAGGCCGTTAGGGCTAGAAAGATGAAATCTGGATATGATAAACTAAAGTATGTCTAGTTTCATCATCAGGGTTTTACCCCAACTTCAAAATCTTTGCGTCCCAGGGACGCCACGCTTTCATATTTTTGCGTCCCCCGTGATTTTTTTGCGTCCCGAATTTACACGCTTATTTGTTTGTATCCCCTTATTTGAATAAGCACAAAGGCTGTGTGTTTGGAGTGGGTTGGGGGTAAGAGGTAACGCGTACAGTTACAGTTCACACTATCTTTTATTACCAAACCAAGAAAATTCTAAAAGCAATGAATGCTCATCTAACCAGGCCTTCTGTTTCGTGTTGTTAAACAATTTGGCACGGTCGGGCAAATCAAACTGTTCTATGACTGGGTCCACACAGTTTAATGAACATTAAACGGTTCAACCGCTCAGGGTTTAGTCTGTTTGTTTTAAACCAAACATCTTCCTTCACATGGAACAGACGAAACCGGTGTAACCAGGGCCAGTTTGCACAACAACGCAAAATCGGGAAAATGAATACGGAATCATTAATGGGCATTTTTGCAAAAGCGGGGCTCGAAATTAGCCGGGGCCCTTGGTCCTGAGGCCCCATAATTTATTGCCGGGCCCCACGATTTTTAAGACTTGGGGCCCGGCGGGCCCAACGATTTTTATTCGGAAAGGCCTATGTTAATCGTCAATATGAACGCTTTTCACAGAAGAGGAAATAGGGATGTGGGAAGCAATCGGACTCAAAGTATAATAAAAACCATAAAAAGAAAAACTGAAGACTTTGTATTACCGGTATGTGTACGAATAGTTCAGAGAAATAAATTACATTTATGGGAATATCGTCATTTTTCTAATATATAGCCTATATCTATCCGGGCCCCAAGATTTTCGGCCGGGCCTCAAGAAATTAGGTAAAAATGGTTAATTTCGAGACCTGCAAAAACCTCAAAGGTCATCATGTTTTTGTAGGACCGCAGAAAGTGCTTAAGCTGTAGTAGCACGTGTGAAGACAGATTATTTTATGCGTCCCCTGGGACGCAAGCCCCAAATTTTTTTGCGTCCCGGGCCAATTTTTTTGCGACATTGACGCGCTAATCCGCGTCCCGTAAATCCCTGTTGATCCTACTGTAATTTTTTTAAATCGCTTTATTTCTCAATTAAAAAACGACAAAACAAATTTGCGAAACAGGCGGCAAGAAGCTAAGAGCAGTAGTTTAAATAGTTTAAACTGGCATGATATCAGCCTCGCTGTATTGATCGCCCAACTCTCAATGAAAGCCATCAAAGCATGTGTGTGCAAGTTTAAGTTGGCTGCAGCGTTTGGGTTTTCTAACACTTGACAAGTTTTTGACTTGGTCAAGGCTTATATGGATTTGTGCGGGCAGCCGTTGTTGCTTTTTTCTTGACAATGAAAATTCATTTTCTTGTCTGAGCTTTTTGCATGTACAAGTTTAAATTGGCTGCAGCATTTGGGTTTTTCCAAATTGCTAAAGAGTGACGAAATTTGGCTCGCTGATAGAGGGTGATTAGACGCCGTAAAATGCACATTTTTTAACCATGTCCTTAGAGAACGATTGACATACTCGGATATGGTCAACGTCAAAAACCGGAACTGGGCCGTTATCTCGAAAATGGTTAGAGATAGAGCGGTTTTGGGCTTATTTTCGACCCTTTGGGCCTAAAGGACCACCTGTGAGAGGTACCTCGTTGATCTTGACCTGCTCGGCCATGGTCAAAGTCAGAAACCATAAGTGGGCCACTATCTCGAAACGGTAGAGATAGAGCGATTTTGAGCTTATTTTTTTCGACCTTTGAGCTTAAAGGCGATATGTAAGAGGTACCTCGTTGACCTTGACCTCCTTGGCCATGGTCAAAGTCAAAAACCGCAAGTTGACCATTATCTTGAAATTGGTTAGATACAGAAGGATTTTTAGCTTATTTTCGACCCTATGGGCCTAAAAGACGATACGTAAGAGGGTAAGAGTTCAAAATCGTATTTTTGGTGACCCCCAAGTGTAACTTTCGTTACTCGGTAGCGAAAACGGTCTAGTTATATAATTAAATTGGTCAGAAATATTTCTGTGGTGATCGATTATTAAGTCTTAATTGAAATGTGATTTGCTTTACCTGATAAATCCCCACCACATAAGAAAAAATGGTAAAAAATATTTAATCTCAGCGTGCTATTAGTGATTTTAGACCTTTGGATCTTCTTGTTCTTCACTACACATTGTGAAATCACGTCAAAACTCTGCCGTGAATTATATTTTATTGATATATATCAACCCGTATCAAAGAATATTAATGAACAAGAAAGCTCACTCCCATTGACTGCTATGTTTATCCAGATGGCACAGAGCCTGGTAGTCACTGGTGTTTTCACTATGAGAATGCACATCTATTGTGCACTTTGGGGCATCCTCAAAGGCATTTTGTTGCTTTTGTATGTGCTCTTTCATACACAATTTGCCATTTTCTTTAGACTTGAAACAATAAATTAACAACACAATAAACATTCTTAACACATTTTATCACCTAAGATCAATCGGTTAAATATTATTTCACTTGTAAATTTACAAGTGCTTCATTATTTTTAGTTTCATTATTTTTCTATTTCGAGAAGCGCCCCTTGTTTGCAAATCTCTGTTCTGCATTTTTAGGGAATGTGTTATTCTGACAGTGAGATATAAGTATTATGTAGTGTGCTATTTTATGACATTCCTTTTTATCACAGGAGATATTTGTTGCGCACCCCCCTTCTATGACTCACCGAAAAAGCTTACCCCGAACTTTATCACAATACATGACGCATACATACAATCTCATGAAAAGGTTTTAGCATTCCGAAACAAACTTAATAACATTTTCGGAAGGAACCACTAATTTTGAATTCTCTGTCAATTTTTTTTTCGCTGAGAAAAACAAACATTTTTCATTTTCTGTTGGTTCATTATTTTCCGAACTGATCCATTTAGATAGACATTCATCACATGAATGGCGTTTTTTGGCTTTTGATATTAAATACCCAGCAAGGTAAACGACAACATTTTCTTCAGGTAGTGACAAATCATTTATCGAACTGTTTGCAATCGAAAACAGATCCAACAAATTATTTGGTATTTCTCTGTTTGGAAACAATGCATTTTCTTGTGGAATATTTGGGACATGTACAACTTCAGGAAATCATTGTAATTTAAGTAAAAACAGTCACATTCGCCTTGACAGTTACTGTTATTACTTTTTACAAACATTGAATCGACACATATAGCCGGATAAGCAGCCCGAAATTGAACTGGATCCGGATTATCGCGGTGTCCCCCTTTGCCTCTACTTATTGAGAAAAAAATTTCTAAATCTTGATTCATACGGTTGGTCAGTAAAAATTTAATACCATGATTTTTATGTAAATCTTCCCACAGTAGCTTTAGGCATGCAATGGACATTTGCCAACCCTTTAAACATGGCAAAGACCGCGTTGTACCGGTTTTCGTAATTTTTGAAAGCCAATTTTCACACTCTTCCAAAAATGCCAAATCATTACGTCGGATATTTTGTATCCATTTACTGCATCTTTCTTATTCACGCGGAAAAGAAAAACATGATATGTTCTTTCTTGTTTGTCTGTAATTATTACACCCCCATGCAGCACAAATTGTCGAAAGATGGTTTTTTTTGCAGCATTTTTTGTAGTGCTTCCTTCCATGTTTTCCATGTTTACATGTGGAAACACCAGCGTCCGCCAGAGGGCCAACTTTCTCTGTTGTTACACAAAATAGCAGGAGTTAATCTTCTTTGCCCGTATGTATATCAACCTGCATCTGAGAACTCCTAGCAACTTAGCATTTTTTTCAACTACACATCTTCAGAAAGTCACGTTACATGCCAGTTTCAAATACTGTACGCGAAACAGATCTCAAACAGGAACTGAAACATAAATACGTACTTCGATTTATATGATAATGATATCAAGATATTTAGGTCTATTTAGAAAGCAACGTGTTATGTTTATTTTGTGACGTCATAATCTTTCTTAATTATAAAACATACCACGAACATTTCATCAAAGCTGGAGAAGGGGGGGGGGGATGAAATGCGGTTTCACGAGTTGGGGAAGGGGGGGGGGGGTGTCACGAATGCGACGAAGGTTTACCAGACTTTAAATTGCAAACTCAGTTTGTTATTGCTGTTTTTTTTTCTTTTATTTGATTTTTTTTCAAGTGGTGGTGAGGGATTCGGTCATGATCCAAATATCTCCCTGAAAACAACTGTAAATGCACCATTACCTATCGCCTCTAGGTCTCGGCAAAGCTGTGACGTATCTTACGTACAATTCGGGGTGGCTCAGGGCAAGCCAGCTGATTGTTTCATTCAAAGATACTTCATTATTGGGACTCCTTCAGTTCAGAAAGTTTCATTTTGACAATTTTGTGCTATATCAAAATTATAAGGCTTTTACCTTACATACATCCACATGAATATCTGATGTGCCTGGAACTCGGGCTAGTACGTAATACCTATATCCTGTTTCTGAAAGGGGGAGGCACGTAACCTGAGTTTGTGGTATCTTAATCCTTAAACTCAGGTTACGTGCCTCCCCCTTTCCTAATCCTTAATTTCTTAATGTCTCCAGGTGCTGGTGTAGCAATGTGGAAACAATACTGGGCTTATAATTTGTGTTTTATCTGGGTCCGGAGGTCGCTGCCATTGGTTTTACGGTAGTTTTTCATACGGGTCCTCGGGATGGTCACAGACAGGCAGGTTTTACTGCATTTTTTTATCCGGATCACAGACAGATAGGTTTAACTGTATTTTTTATCCGGGTTACAGACAGGCAGGTTTTACTGTATTTTTTTATCCGGTCACAGACACGCAGGTTTTACTGTATTTTTTTATCCGGGTCACTGACAGGCAAGTTTTACTGTGCATCTTTTTACACGTCGCTACATCGCCAAAACCCTACTTCAGAGATGATTTTTTTACCTACCGACCACCCCCTTCCCTCCCCACCCCTTGAACGTAACCCTAGCGCCTTTATCCCATTCACGGTATGGGCCTGTACCAAAAGCGCACTTTATATATGTTACAGGGAATCCGTGTAATTAGGGATTTCATGAAATGCCTACGGAATTCGTGTAATGAATACGCTCATATTGATTATAAAACTATTTTGAAAAATTATCTATTCAGGAAGGCTGTTTAGTGGTTCTTCAAAACTGTATATCCTTTTTCACATCGAAAGGAATGGAATTTATAACATTATCATCCAAATAACAGAATTAGGCGTGAAATGTGACATAAATTACATAGGATAAAAAAATTGCTAAAGTCAGGTACTGAAGTATTTCATGAATGATAGTTTGACAGTCGAGTCAAAATCTACTACAGTGTATTAATTTAGGTCAAATACTACGTTGCAAACATGAAAATTCTTAATAAAAACATCGAATTTGATTGAGCAAGTTCCACTAGGAATTTTATGAAATTCCTAATTTCACAGATTCTCTGTAACATATATACATTGTCTTCGTACATTTTACTCAGAAAAAAAAACACCACAGAGGCAGCTTGATAGCGCTAAGAGGACTCATCTCGGTTCGAGGGGGGGGGGGGGGGGAGCATTTTGGTGCCAAAATGGTCAGCTGCTTGCCGTAGCCCAAGATGACAAGATGACAGGTACCACAAAGGTTATATACTGCTCCCATACATGGAACAGCTCATCAGCCAGGTGAAAACAATGTCCTATTCATTTGTTAATTAACAATAGAAGCAGATCAGTAACTGAAGGGAACAGTAAATAAGCGCATAGAAAATGCAGTGTCACGCTATTTGCAGCCAGCCGCAGTAACTTGTACACAGGTTGACAAAGGCAAGGACTATTCTTTGACAAAGGTAACGCCTACCCTCTCCCTTCCCCGCCCATCAAACCCCCAAATATTCGAAACTGCTCTCCATCGGGACCTCTTCCTGCCCCTTCCCGCTCATCAATCTGAGTGTCGCCCTTTCCCAAAATTCGTAGGAGAAGCGGGTGGAGCGCGAATTTGTAATCACGTTTTGACGCCATATGGAATCAAACGTTGCTAAATATGCATCCACTAAAAAAGCAACCAGCAGTCCCCCCCCCCCCCCCCCCCCCCAAGGCATGATCCCACCAGGATTGAAGCTGATCCGACTTGCCGCTCGGGAGTTATCGTGTCAATAAAGTCAAGTGTCCACAGCATGTTCTGACGTCATATGACGTCACGCGTTTTCCAGTATATGTCGAAACTACAGCAAGCGGCGGACTTACTCAAGGCATAATTCCATCAAATTTAAAGCCGATCCGACTTTTCGGTCGATCGTGTAAACAAAGTAGTGTCCACAACGCAAATACAACCGGTGCACCCACTCGAGGTTTAATCACACCAAGTTTGGAACTGATCCGCCCTGTCGTTCGGGAGTTATCCTGTTAACAAAGTCTAGCGCCCAAAATACAAAATGACATCATATGGCGTCATACGTTATGCTATAACAGGGTTTTACGGGACGCGGATTTGCGCGTCAACGTCGCCGAAAAAATTAGCCCGGGACGCAAAAAATTTTTGGACTTGCGTCCCAGAGGACGCATAAAAAATCTGTCTTCACAGTGCATTATTACTGAAAAAAAAACTATCTACAATTTAAGCATTTTGTACGGTTCTACAAAAACACGCTGACTTTTGAGGTTTTTGCAGGGCTCGAAGTTAACCATTTTATCAAATTTCTTGAGGTCCAGCCGAAAATCCTTGGGCCCGGAGAGATATAGGCTATATATTAGAAAAATGACGATATTCCCATTAATGTAATTTATTTCTCTTAAATATTCGTACACATACCGGTAATACAAAGTCTTCAGTTTGTCTTTTTATTGTTTTTATTATACAGTGCAAAGTGCAATTGCGACCCCTTTGTGATCGCCCCAGAATAATACCTTTTATAAACAGCTGCATTCACTGTTGACACTTACTCAGTCTTTTTCCCTGTGTTTTTGTTCTTGGCCTTTTATGTAGTTCATATTACGCGAACAGATTATGCAGTAAATGTGGCCTATGGGACCTTATGCTGGACTTCATATTACGTGAACTTCATATTAGACGTGTTCATGTTACGTGAATTTCTGTCCATAGAAACCAAGGCATTTACATTGGGACCAAGCAAATCCCTTCATATTACGCGAACTTCATACTAAACGTGTTCATATTAAGTGGGTCCGACTGTATTTTGACTTTTGACATCCCTATTCCCTCTTCTGTGAAAATAGTTTATATTGACGATTAACATAGGCCTTTCCGAAAAAAAATCGTGGGGCCTGCCGGGCCCCAAATCTCGAAAATCATGGGTCCCGGCCAGAAATTAAGGAGCCTCAAGCCCCAGGGCCCCGGCTAATTTATAGCAGCGCTTTTGCAAAAATGTTCATTAACCATTCCATATTCAGTTTCCCGGTTCTGCGTCGCTGTGCAAACTGGCAGTGGTTATACCGGTTTCGTCTGTTCCATGTGAAAGAAGATTTTTGGTTTAAAACGCAATAAAAACAGAAACAGGCTAAACCCTGAGCGGTTGAACCGTTTAATGTTCATTAAACCGAACGAACCAGCCATAGAACAATTGTATTTTCCCGACGCTGCCAGATTGTTTAATAATAGGAAAAGCAGGCCTGGTAAGATGAGAATTCATTAGTTTTAGAATTTTCTTGGTTTGGTTGATAAGAGATAGTGTGAACTGCAACTGTACGCGTTACGGAAGAATCTAAGGAATAATCCCACAAAGTTTCAAGCTGATTCGACATTTCGTTCGACAGTTATTCTGTTAACAAAATCAGTTGTTCTTGAGATATCGTGTTAACAATAGTCAACCAACAGCTGAAATCTTCTAAGTCCAATTGTTTGAGAGAAAGCATTTTGGAAATTAGCAACCAAAAATTTATAAATGCCCCCCCCCCCCCCTTTGGCCAATATTTGGCGGATCGCCAAAAAGATTAATTTTTCAAGACATGCACACCTCGAGAGCAATTGTACAAAATTTGAAAGGATTCCGATCAAAATCGTGGGAGAAGAAGCTTCAAGCATTTTGAAAACTAGAGCAGTGTGCATAGCCCACATATTCCCCACAGGTCCCCGCATCAGTTAAACACGGCCATCAATAGTCAAGGGCTGAAATTTTCAGTCCAGCTTGTCCATTTTCCTTGGACGAACCTGGCCCATTTACAAAACCGATCTGTATTTGTTCCCATAGAAGCAACAAACCAAGTTCCATTAAAATCTTTGCAGCAGTTTTTAAATTATCATGTTAGCAAGCTGTTGATGCCAGACAGACAGACCGACACACGGTCGATCGCATATATTCCCCACAGGTTCGACCTGTGGGGAATAAATAAAAAACTTGCTAAATATTAACTGCGCAGGTAACACCTCCATATTCTAAGCGGTTGTAGGAAAAAATAGCTCAGAAAAATAGCACAGGAAAAAATGGCTCCGGAAAAAATGGCACAATGTGCAATCCCGGAAAAAATGGCACAACTATTGTCATTGAACTGAAGGTTTACTTAAACTATAAAATAAAGAAACACACAAGTTTCACAATTTTTTTTCATGCACCATCACATTTTAAGAAGACAGTATTAAACACTGGTCGGACTTGAAAGTGAAGAGAAAGTGGGTCACAATCAACTGCAACCGTCCTCAAAATCGATAAATGAGTTATTACTGTGACGATATTTACAGCAAAGCCTGAAAACGAAACGTCATCTAATTACAAATGTCATTTATGTATTTATTAGTTGTTATTTCGCGATTTGAGTTGAAATAAGTTACTTCCGTTGAACTGACAAAAATAAGAAGGAACGTTCGAAAGGGAGAAAATACTTGTTTATGAGGCGAGCTTGTGAGGTTAGTTCTTAAACCACATGAGCTTAAGGCACATAAATTAAAGTGTATTATCACTGATGACAGAAAGGAAGGCATTTCTGCAGGTAAATATTTATTTTAAAGGGTAAATTGTAGGTAATTTTACACACGTCCTTCGGGTGATTTTGTGTGCATTGAGGGGTCGGTCCGTACAGTCCTACGGCTTCAGGTAAAAAAAACAATATCGTACGCACTCAAAATGAAGTATTATATTCATTTTTAAAATGTCATTTTTAGTGTCCCAAACTACTGAAAGACGTGTCTCAAACTCTATTGTTACTGATTTAATAAAGGGAGGGTAACAACAGTTATTTATAACCAAGGTCACAGCAATTACTCATAACTTTCCCCACGTGGCTTCCATCGAATGCTGTGCCCTGGGGTGATCCGGATAGTAACCCATAGTGACAGGGAAAGTGACCAGGGGTGTAAACAATGTCAAACAAGACTACATAATAAAAGAGCAAGTGACTCGTAGTAGTAGATTTGCTCTGCTTTGATATGAAGATAAGACAAGAAAAGTTTCAGCTAACAAAGTTTGAATAATAACCATAATTTTAAATGTGCCATTTTTTCCTGGTTTGCACTTTGTGCCGTGTTTTCCTGTGCCATTTTTTCCGGACCCCATTCTAAGCACTATCAAGAAGCGGTATCTATTGAAATTTGGGGTTAACACAGCAGTATACAGCAGTATTTTATGTGCTTTCTTCCAGGTTCCTCAATTGTTTGTGGCCCAGAAACATATTGGTGGTGAAAAAGAAATCGAACGAATGTACGACTCTGGGGAATTAACGAAAACCCTTATTGAAGCTGGAGTATACAACGGATAGCCTCAATCGGCCACAAATCGATCTGTTCACAGCGGCAGCAGTCCGATACATAGACACTGTATTGGTGAAGTTACACACGAACTTGATAGTTATGTTGATAGTAAGGAAAACAAGTTATTTTACTTATTTTGTCTTCGTAATGTGATTACTCAGTATGTAGCTCTGTAGTTCTGATTTTACATTCATCTGAGTAAAACTGAAAACTTAACGCGAATGTGTCAAATGATTTTGCGACATTTTTAAATTATTTTTAAGGTGATTTTTTTTTCCGCTTAATAAACAACGTAATCCAATTGAAGTCTTTTTATTGTGTTTATTGCGTCTTCATAAACAACAAAGAACATTTCGGATTATTCATAAAGTACATGAGCAAAGTTTTAAGGCAATGGTCTCTTTACCCCATTCGGGTAACAGTAGTCTACATTTGTGACATCACCCACATACCCCCTTCAATGGTTTTGTACTTTGAACTTTGACACCTACAAGTACACCAGCTGAAGGCTGTTTTCAGCAACCCCCCCCCCCCCTTCCCCTCCACAAAAAAATTCTCTGGTTTGAAAAATAATACCGTTGTGGCATACATTTGATCCAGCTCTTTTATATGTACATTGAGACTACATAACCAATATGACAACAATTTACGATATACTTGAACAAGGTCACTATAGCGGATATTTTAACAGGCATCCCAGTGACCACGCACTCCTGTATAAGAAAATGTAAACAAAATTGGGTTCTGTGACCGCGTACAAGGCTTCGCTTAATTCCCCCAAACATCACGGGCATAAGCCAGCATGACGCTAACAAAGGCATTGTGACTAAACCGTTTTTGTTTTGTGTAACGGAAGTTATGTAACACACAGGCGACGTCACAGTACATGAAGTATCTGACAGGTAAAACAAGCATATTTCTGTTCTGCTTGGCTGTCAAACCTATGATTATGAACAGCATTGTTTATGTCTTAAACCCATCCATTTATGTGACCAGTTTTGGTTTAAGCAATAACAAAAAAAAAACTACAGCTCAACTGAAGATCTACACGAAGAAAGGAAGGAAATAGGCTACGTTTCCGTTTGCTAGCCATATTTGAATGCTTAATTGGGCAGTGTTTCTTGTTCTGAATCAATGTTCAATTTGGTGAAATAAGGAGCGAGCTTTTTATAAGCATGCTTGACATTCTTCCATTGACATCTTAATCTTTGTGAATCAGGCACCTACTCACACAAACAATAGGCGTTATTTTACGTAAGACCCGGGCCATATTCAGTCACTAGGCGCAGGCCATAATCTACTTACTGAGTAGTAAGCATCATTCCTGCAGACAGTGTTTGCGCAGTAACGATGAAGTAATCCCCAGTTGTTTATAGAGCGTTAATAAGGCCCCATTACAAAACAACAGGCCTGAGCAGCAAAAGAGACATGTACGCCGAATGTGTCACAAATAGCATACGCGTAACTGGTGCACATGTTGATGCCATGCATTAACAGAGAATGTCCTGGGACATTGTGACCAGCCGAGACCTACTAAATCAATGAATAAACCTCTATGGTTGCCAACAGTGGTAGTCACATTGTACAGGCTTGTCCAAGGACAAAGTCCCAGCTTACGAAAAGCGATAAGACTAATTCCAGTGTGCATGAACAAGGGAATTTCCCTGAAAAATTGGGCTTCAAAAGACCAGATGGCAAAGGGCTAGCTGAATAATTAATTTGGCAACGGACCCGACATAGACCGACTGGATAGTCTACCAGATGCCTTCGAACAACGTATCGAAATTGCATCCACACACGTGTACTGTTGACATGTACTGTCGGACATACACAATTATTTCAAGGAGCAGAAACGACTAGATATGACCGAACACATGTGATTACGTTTGCGTCTGCCTTTTAAAAAGAAGAAAACGCCGCGGTTAAAAATATTATTACTTCAGTTTTAATGTTTTGGTATGTATTATTTTGCGGGGTTTGCATTTCGGACCAGTGCGCAAGTTTATTTAATTTGCGTTGATGCGCAGTTCTCATTTTAGACCAGTGTGCATGTTTATTTAACTTGCGCGGTTCGCATTTCAGACCAATGCGCAGGTTTATTCAACTTCCGTTAATGAGCCGTTCGCAATTCGGGCCAGAGCGCATATTTTTTTAGCTTTCGTTGATGCGCGGTTCACATTTTGGACCAGTGCGCATGTTTATTCAACTTCCAATTTTTGGCGGGTCGCCAAAAGAACTAGAGCAGTGTCCATAGCCCACATGTTCTCCACAGCCCCCCCCCCCCCCATCAGTTAAACACGGCCATCAATAGTCAATCAAGAGCTGAAATTGTTCCAAGTCCAGTTGGTGCATTTTCCTTGGACGAACGTGGCCCACACCGATCTGTCTTTGTTCCCATAGAAGCTACATACCAAGTTTCATTAAACTCCTTGCAGTTGTTCTCCAGATATCGTGTTAACAAACTCATTCCGATGCTGAATAATTTCCAGGATTTGGTAAAGTTCAAAGTGCATTTCGCTCATTTTCCTTGGGCCAACCTAACCCATTGACAATACCGATCCTTGTTTGTGCCCACAGAAGATAAATACCAAGTTTCACGAAAATCCTTGCAGTTGTTCTTTAGATATCGTGTTAACAATAGTCAATGAAGAGCTAAAATTTTCAAAGTCCAGCCGGTCCATTTTCCTTGGACGAACCTGGCCCATTTACAATACCGATCTGTGTTTGCTCCCATAGAAGCTACAAACCAAGTTTCATGAAAATCCTTGCCGGGGTTTTTAAGTTATCGTGTTAACAAGCTCTTGATGACAGACCGACCGACACGCGGTCGATTGCATATATTCCCCACAGGTTCTACCTGTGGGGAATAAAAAACTAATTTTTCCGAGAGGGGCCTACCTAGAGAAGAATCAAAATTGGAATGAAATAAATTCAAAATCGTGGGAGAACAAGCATTTTTAAAACTGAACGCCAATAAATTTAAAAACTAGAACCTTATTTCGCTAGCGAAATGTTGAACACTTGACAAAAATTAAATGCAAAAATACTTCCTTCAATGGGTTATTCTTGAATAATATATTGCAAACAACACAACTTGAATGCGTCTTATAAGCCGAATAGTGTTTGGTTTTTGTTGGCTTAAGGTTTTATTGACTGAGCAGGCATACGCCGTGTTATCTACAGGGTTCGTAGCCAAATCTGACTTGCAATTTCAAGACTTTTCAAGACTTTTCAAGACAGCTGAGACTTTTTTTCAAGACAGTTTCAAGATTTTTTCAAGACAGTTTTAAGATTTTTTCAAGACATTTGATTTTTTTTCAAGACACTGTTAAAGGATTTCATGACTTTTTTTTACATGCGTTTAATTGGTAATTTGATACATTTCAACAACGTAGTTATATACTACATGATAAATTACATAATATGCTACATATTTGTGGCCTCCTTGATATTTTTACTACACCATGATTTTGTTTCCATGCATATGGAAAACTCTAATGACAGCTCAGTTTTCAAGGTTTAGCTTGTACCGAATTTTCATCACAGCTGTCATGTAGTTCAATACAAAAGCATTCTATGATAATCTATATTTTATCGTTCAATTTATTTTTCATCTTTTTATTTATTTTCTATTGAGCCACTTCTCCAAACATATTCAAAGTATCAGGGGAACACTGGTTAATGTGTAAAATAATAATTGAAACTTACATTCAACTTCATCCTTAAATTTGATTAATGTTAATTGTATACAAGTTTGTCCAAGGACAAAGTCCCAGCTTACGAAAAGCAATAAAACCAATTCCAGCGTGCATGAGCAAGGGAATTTTCCTGAAAAATTGGGCTTCAAAAGATGAGACGGCAAAGAGTTAGCCCAATAATTAATTTAGCACCGGACCAGAACATAGACCGATAAATGCATACAAAGATTTCTTTCCCAGAAAAATGGGAAACAGATTTTTTGTATCTCTGGTAGACAGGATAGTCTGCCATAGATACCTCCAGTCCAAACAACGCTCGCATTTCGGACCAGTGCGCATATTTATGTAACTTGCCTTGATGCGCGGTTCTTATTCAGACAAGTGTGCATGTTTATTTAATTTTGCGTAGATGCGCGGTTCCCATTTTGGAACAGTGCACATGTTTATTAACACTTGACAAGCCTTTGGCTTGCAAGAATTATATGAATTTGTGCGAGCAAAATTCGTCTTTTTTTTTTTTTTTCTTGACACTTTTTCCGATTTTTGTGTCTTCTTCTCCTCTGACACTATGGGCCCTACGACCATGAAACTTGGGACTTATGAAGAGCTTGATCTGAACATGTGCATGTCACTTTTTATTTTCGTCTTTGATTTCGTTTTCTTTGTTAAAACGCCATGTGAAAAGAGTGCATTTTTGGCAAGTAAATGCGTAGCATTTAACCCACATCACACACAGTTGCACAGTGAGCTTTGTGCGAGCTCTCACTGCGTAAATAGCTAACACGGCGTATGCTAGATCAGTCAATAAAACCTTAAGTCAACAGAAACCAAACACTACTCGGCTTATAAGACATATTCAAGCTGTGTTGTTTGCAATATATTATTCAAGAAATAACCCATTGAAGGAAGTATTTTTGCGTTTTAATTTTTGTCAAGTGTTTAACATTTCGCTAGCGAAGTGAGGTTCTAGTTTAACTTGCATCGATGCGGAGTACTAAATTTGGACTACTGCGAATGTTTCTTTAACTTGCGTCGATGTGCGGTTGTTAAATCTGACTACTGCGCAAGTTCATTTAACTTGCGTTTATGCGCTGGAGGAGGAGATTCATTTAATTTTTTTTTCAAAAATTCCGAAAAAAATTCAAAAGTTTTCCAATTCACTCAAAAAGCACAAGCCGTATGCATGACCCCCTAGAGACGGCTCATATCGAAAATAAATGAAATCTGATAAAAACTGTAGGAGGAAATGCATTTTGAATTTTTTTCTTCAAAAATTCTCTCATCGACTGAAAAAGATAGGCCATATTCACGACACCCTAAGCATGCCTCAGCCCCAAAATAAATGATGTTTGATCAAAACTGCCGGAGAAAATGCATTTTGAGGTATTTTCATCAAAAATTCCCAAGTCGAGTCAAATAGCACAAGTCGTATGCGAGACCTACCTAAGGATGCCTCATGGCAAAAATAAATGAAATCGGATAAAAACTGTAGGAGGAAATGCATTTTGAAGTTTTTCTTAAAAAATTCCCTAAAAATACCAAAATTGCCCGATCGACTAAACAGCACAAGCCGTATGCACTCACACCAAAAATAAATGACATCGAATCAAAATTGTAGGGGTAGATGCATTTTGAATTATTTTCGAAATTTTTGCTTAAAAAATTCCCCCAAAATATAAACTAAAAAAGCATAAGCCGTATGCACGACCCTTTAGGGGTGCCTCATACCACAAATAAATGACATCGGGTCAAAAATGTAGGAGTAGATGCATTTTTTCAAAATTTTTGTTTAAAAAATTCCCCAAAAATACAAAAATTGTCCGATCGACTGAAAAAGCACAAGCCGTATGCACGACCCTTTAGGGGTGCCTCATACCAAAAATAAATGACATCGGGTAAAAAATGTAGGAGGAGATACATTTTTAATTTTTTTCTTAAAAAATTCACCAAAAATCACCCGATCGACTAGAAAAGCACAAGCCGTGTGCACGACCCCTTAGGGATGCCTCACACCAAAAATAAATGACATCGGATCAAAATTGTAGAAGGAGATGCATTTTGAAACAAAGTTTACAGCGAACTAACTAACTAACTAACTAACTAACTAACTAACTAACTAACTAACTAACGGACGCCATCCGCAGACCGATAGGAATACCCCAGCTTACGTGTAACGTAAGCTGGGCTAAAAACGCGCCGACGGCGCGAAAAAAATTGCGAATTGAGATAGAAAATTTGTCATAATATATTCAATTTAAATTCAAGACTTTTCAAGACATTTTTCCACGATTCAAGACAATTCAAGGTACCTTGAGACCATTTGGCAAATTCAAGACTTTTCCAAGACTTTTCAAGAACGCTACGAACCCTGTATCTATTTACGCAGTGAGAGCTCGCACAAAGCTCAGCAACTGTGTTCTGTGATGTACGCTAAACGCACTGCATTTACTTGCAAAAATACATTCTTTTCACATGGCGTTTTAACAAAGAAAACGAAAGTAAAGACGAAAATAAAAAGTGACATGCACAAGTTCAGATCAAGCTCTTCATAAGTCCCAAGTTTCATGGTCCCAGGGCCCATAGTGTCAGAGAAGAAGACACAAAAAATCGGAAAAAGTGTCAAGAAGAAAAAAAAAAAAGACGAAGGGCTGCTCGCACAAATTCATATAACTCTTGCAAGCCAAAGGCTTGTCAAGTGTTAAGGATCCCTATTTAGCCAATTTTTTACTAAAAGATTTCAAGAGAGCCCAACCTACAGAACATTCGTGCAAAAGTTAAAGAATCTCAATATTTTGATTATTCAGGAGTACAACTGAATAAATAGGTTTGTTATCACTACATGGTAACCGCCGAGACAGTGGACATGTTGACAGATAATAGAAAACATATCAAGTCTGAATGTGTATAACAAATGTACAAATCTATATTGCTATGAATGAAAGCCAAACAAGTAAATAAGCAAAAAGAGCACCAATAACCAAGTGAACACGTAATACAGGAAAGTTACAATACGATGAAATGCAGCGACACGGACGACTTACCTGCATCTTACAAAAATATGGTCTTCCATTTTATGTGGGGTGTGTAACGGACTACTGAGGACTACCAAAACATTTTAGCAAAACGGCACGGCACAAAAGGAAATATCTGGCGGTGCCAAAAAAACTGTGTTTTAGGCAATTTTGGAAATAGGTGAGCGCTATTTGAACATTCATAACAATAACTGGTCGGGCTTAAACCCTTGGAGAAGCATGGTTAGGAAAGTTTCTAATGCATCCAGTACAGACATCTAAATGGCGGAGGCGCATAGAGTACGGACATATATATGGTGGAGGCGCATAAAGTACGGATATATATGGTGCAGGCGCATAGAGTACAGACTATATATATATATATATATATATATATATATATATATATATCGCGGAGGTGCATACAATACGGACATATACATGGTGGAGGCGCATTGGGTACGGACATGTATATGGTTGAGGCGCACAGAGTAGACATTTATGGGGAAGATACATAGAGTACGGATATATATATGGTGGAGATGCACAGAGTATAGGCATGTATATGGCATACAGTACAGACATATATGGTGGAAGCTCATAGAGTACGGATATATATATTGCGGAGGCACATAGAGTACGGTCGTATATATGGTGGAGACACATAGAGTACGGACATATATATGGTGGAAGCGCATAGGTACGGAAATATATGTGATGGAAGCGCATAAAGTACAGATATATATATATATGGTGGAGGCGCACACAGTACGGATATATATATGGTGGAGGCGTATACAGCACGGACATATATGGTGGAGGCGCAGAGTACAGACATATATATAGCGCAGGCACATACAGTACGGACATATATAGATTGGGGAGGCGCATACAATACAGACATATATATAGCGCAGGCGCATACAGATATATATGGTGGAGGCGCGATGATCCCGTATGTAGCCGGCAGGTCAAGTGATGACATCGATAACGACCAACATAATGCAGACACAGCTAACACGGACTTCTCACGAAGCAACTAAAATTACAGAAAAAACCTTGGCAAACAGTTCAACTGTATGCCTGCTATAGTTCATCTTTATCCAGACTCGTGCCCAGGTCGCCCCGTTGACCAGTGCTTAATTTTGTCACCATGTCCTTGCTTCCTGGTCTGCCACCTTGTGCACTGTCTTCTCTGTTCCCATGATTACTCGTCATGACGTCAGATTCTTCTGTGTCTGTTATGTACCCTGGTTCTCCCGTGTAGTGCGTGGGGTAAATCAGCAAGGGTTGCACAGACAGGGCAATGAGATCGCGTGGTTCAAATGCTGCTTTCCATTCATCTCTACAACAAATGCTAAACTAATTCACAACATTACAAACGATATTTTTCAATTTCTTCAAAGAAACACTGTTTTTAACATAAATTACCATTCAGAGGTTGACATCCACGTCGATGGCAGTTTTTTCACATATACCAACTGTGCAACATAATTCGACATTTGTTTCAACAACCAAGTGAACACACAAATTTGCTGTGGACATGGGCTAATCTTGCTGACAAATAACGGACTAACGGAACCGTGTAGAAACGCAGCTTCGATCACTCTTTTTATACAGAACTCGAGCTTAGGTCTAGAGACCGGGAAACATATTCAACGAGCATAATCCTTACAAAACAAAAGACAGGAAACAGCGTACTATTTAAAATAAGAATTCTGAAGCAAATAAGAAACCAAATATTTTCTAGTAGGCTATTCCGGAATAGACTACCGATAAATTGAATGTCACATAAATTGAATTATTTTCCTTGTTTCGTCATTTTATGTTGCAGACTCTATTAAGCAACTTATGTTCTTGTGTTGTAAAGAGAAAAGTATGAAAAAATGATAATATAACTAAATTAAAAAAAAAAACAAAACAAAAATTAAATTTCAAAAGGTTATTCAATACTGAACTTTCGACATTTTAATAAACAGGAAAATGCAAATTCTTTTTTTTTCAATATTTTCATTTTCCTTTAGCAAAAAGAGAAAAATTAAATTTGATCAACTTATTTTGACCCTTTGGTGCAAGAAAAGTGAAGCATTATTGATTTCTGTGACATTTGAGATATCGGCATTCTATTCCGGAATAGCTTAAGAAGAAATATCTGGTTTCTTATTTGCTTCTAGACTCGGCAAACTACAGAGCCATCACACTGTTGTTAATTCCTGGTAAGGTATTTAGCCGGATTTTGCTAACCAGAATGAAGGCCAAAACAGAGGATGCCACCACGGAAAGCCAGTTTGGTTTCAGGCCAGAGGTAAAGTCCACCCCATCTTCATTGTACGGCAAGTCATTGAAAAAGCCAGAGAGCACAGGCCCCCTTACACTTCAATTTTGTAGACTTCGTAGAATTCAGTTTCCAAGCCGTATCGTAGGCTTTTTATATGTCGAAGAAAACAGTGACATGTTCGTTATTAATAAAGTCTTCTCTTATAAATGATTCACGGTTGATCTACGGTACTTCTTTCTTTTCTGAAGCCAGTCTGAATGTCGGTAAGCAGATATTTTTCTCTAAATACCAAATCAGTCTTGTGGTTATCATTCGCTCTAGTGTTTTGCACAAAGAACTTGTCAGAGATATTGGGCGGTAATTTTTGGGGGGTTAGTAAGATCCTTATTCGGTTTTTGGAATTTGTATGATGGTAGCATCTTTCCACGTTTCAGGAAAGTTTCCTGTAGTCCAAACCTCGTTGAGTAATTCTAGGACTTCAAGGGTTTCCTCAGGTAGATGTTTTAGAACCTGGAAGGGTAGATCATATGGTCCGGCCGCTGAGTCATGTGAGTTATGTATAGCGTCTTTCAACTCGGTCAGGGTAAAGGTATTATTGTACTGTTCAGGGTTGTTAGAGGTGAAATCTATTGGTATTTGTTCTTTTGTTTCTTTTATTTGACGGAACGCTTGCGAGTAGTTGTCAGATGAAGAATTGAACTGAAAGGTTCTGCCAAAGGCATTTGCTATTTAGTCGGGTTTTGTGATAATTTGGTTATTTGTGGTGAGGTGGTTTGTAGGTTTCGACATGTTTTTGTCGGATATTTTCCGAATTATCTCCCATACTTTTTAGTTGAATTGCTTTTGTTTAATTTTGAAATATATTCCTCCCTATGGAATGCCGTTATAACATTTAATGCTTATTTTTGATATCAAAATATAATTAAAGATATCAAGAAATCAATGTAGATCTCAATAATTTATATTTTGCTATAATTAACTGAATTTTAGATGGCCAAAATTTATTTTTGAGATCAAAAAATCAAATTTACAAACTGAAAAAAATCTTAAAGGAGACACACATTTACATAAAATCGACAACTAAATTTTGGAAATGAAAACTTGAGATCAATAATAACAACACAATTTTTGATCTCAAAAATTGATTCTTTTTTGTACAGTAAAAAATTTAAAGAAGGATTCTGTATACAAGGACCAGTCATTATCAATTTACAAGTGTGTACTTCTGAAATTTTTATTTAAAAAAATAGACTGATATTTTGATATCAAAAATCAATTTTTGAGATCAAAAAATAATTTGTAGATTTCAAAATACAAATTAAAAAATTTCACTCTGAAATAATGATATCTGAAATAAATTCTTGATACCAATAAAATGAATATTAATTATTGAGCTCAAAATTGATATTTTGCTCTCAAATATTTCATTTTTGTTATCAAGAATAGAATTTTAGATATCAAAAATTTAATTTTAGATATCAGTAAATCATTTTGATATCAATAAATATTTCTTTATATCTCTAAATATTTATTGATATCAAAAATTATTTTTTCAGACCAAAAATATATTTAGAGATATCAAAAATACAATTACAGATAGCAAAAATTAATTCTTGATATCAAAATATGTATTTTTGAGATCAAAAATTAATTCTTGATATCAAGAAATCAATTTTTGAGATCAAAAATAATAAATGTGAAAATGGCATTCCATACCTCCCCGGTTTCTTTTTCACATGCTTTGATGGTTCTGCGTGCGGCTCGCAGCCGTTTACATTCGAGCTTGGTACTACTGTCCGGACTGATGTAAAACTAGCGGAGAGCTGTTTTCCGCATGGCTATTGCTTTTTTACAGTCGTCGTGAAACCAAGGATTTTGTGGCTTTTTTGGGTTACCTGAGGTTTTCGGTATGGATTTGTCCATGATTGCCTGGATAAGAGCAGTAAAAAGTAAAATCGGGTCGTCATCATGTGTAAAGTGGTGTCGTAGGTGTCGCTCAAGACTTCCCAGTTAAAATCTAACAAGCATCTCCAAGGACATGACGCAGCCGAGGTGCCAAACAAGGAACGAGAGAAAAACTCGAATACTGTTAGGCCAAAAATGAAGTATGTGAAATGCATTCTATTCGAATTTGGAAGCTACTCGAAAAGGGATGTTGGAGAGGTTGGGTTTTGACATTCACGTATTTACCGACATTTACACAATTTTACAAAATTTTTAAAATTCCACCATTTCGGTATTTTTTGTCATTTGCGAAAAAAAGTCCAGGTGGAGAAGCACCTAAGGAACTGTCGATGTGGTTAGTCTTAATACTTCTACAATTTTAGACGGACGATTCCCTACACCTTCTTGATTTTACTTGAAAATTGGTCACTAGTGTAATACACACAACTAGAATCTAGAGTGTTAAAAAATTATTATCAGGGCCAATGGAATTTTCAAAATCACCAGGTTTCTAATCCGTGTATAAATGACTCTTAAAGGAAAAAGTGTTGCATTTAGTGTAAAAGGCAAACGCCTCCTCATTTCTGTCAGGAGGATGATTTAAGAACAAAAATTCATCATTTAAAATAGAATGAAATGGGAAAATGTCGGTACATTCAAAACAAAAGAAGTAATAATCGTTATTACTGAACAAGATCCTTTAATGATAATTTGGCACACATACGATGGACCCAGTTACCACACAATGAACACTTGATAGCGTCGACAGGCACATTTTTCGCACATTTAATGCATATGAAAAGATTGTCGCCATAGATGTGAAGATTGGACACAAAACACGTGGCAAAGAACTTGATAAATTGTATTGTACTGTTCTTTAGATCCCTTTCAACTGCTATGGTCATATCGGGATCCCCCTGCCACATTATACTGAAATGGGGCATTCCAGCCCTCCTTCTAACCCTTACATGTGGAGTGCCTCACAGGACAGCAAGGAGTCCCAATTTTAAAGTCTTAGGTATGACCCGACAGGGGTTTGAAACCAAGATCTTCCAGTATCGAGGCGGACACTCTAACCACTAGGCCACCGAGGCTGGTCTACTTGATAAAAACCACACTTTGCTATGTGATCTTGCTCTTCTGTATAAGTCGGCATTTTCTTTAGCTAAATGTTCATTGATGTATACTTGAGTTCCTTTCAGATTTTTGGCTTGGCGGAGAAGTCTCAATTTAATCTTTCTGCTCGTCAAACGAAGAACTATAGTCGGAGTTTTTGATTTCAGGGTGTGGCAGACAGATATTTCCTCGAGTTTCAGAGCTATTTTTTGGTTCTCCAGGAAATTAATAACTTGCTTTTCGAGTGTCTGTTGTCCCGGAGTGGGGGGCATCACTGATTGTCGACCTCACCATTGTTGACAGCTCTGGCGGGAAGTCTGATGGGAAGTCTTGAGACCAGAGATTATGACATCATCTTGTCTTGTATACTGTTCGAGTTCACTCACTCTGTTCTCTAAGAGTTTGATTCGAGCATCTTTTTTGGCATTGTCCTGTAATAAAGAGTTCACTTGTTTTGTAAGGTTTGATTGCCCTCCCAGCAGCTTTTGGATATCGTGTTTTAACTCGTTCATATGCTGAGAAATGCCAGAGATATCATCAACCGAGATGCTCTTCTTGGGTGGCATCTTTGCGATCGCAACCCTGGACGTTTCTTTTTGACGTACCACCTCTTTCTTCAAAATTTGTTGAGCGATGTTCGAGGATTTTATCAAATATCTGGTGGGATCGTCAAGGAAAACTGCCTTAAAGCGTGTGATTTATTCCTTGACCGTTATAGCACCAATAAGTTTGATTATATTGAAGTTTTAAAAAGGATAAAGTCGACGGCATGTGTTTGTCGTTTTGTTTAATTTATGGTTGTTAAGGTGTGGCTATTTTCCAAATGAGGATCAACTAAAAATCGACCAATTTACAACTGGAAGTTCCAATCAATAATGGTAATCTATACATGCGAATACATGTTAATCTCTTTTAAAAATTCTAAAACCTTGTTAGAATTTACTGTTTCAAAGAGCTCTCTCATATAGTCAGCTCAACAATAACGGGAACTAAAGTGATTGAAGTCTATAAATCTATCAACATGTGTTTTACTGTATACCGTTCCTGACAAATTATACATTCGGGTTGTGGTTCACCTCTTAAGAGGTGTTTGTGAGTAGTGTAAGAATGTCTTATTCTTAATCTGTGAATTACCATGTCGTCGCGAAGACCGTTTAGGGAGGGCAATTTGCGCCCTACCACAGGATTAATTTGCTATAGTTTAACACTTGACAAGCTGTTAGCTTGCAAGGGTTATATGAATTTGTGCGAGCAGCCGTTCGTCCTTTTGTCTTCTTGACAGTTTTCTGATTTTTTGTGTCTTCTTCTCTGACACTACGGACCCTAGGACCATGAAACTTGGGACTAATGAAGAGCTTGATCTGAACGTGTGCACGTCACTTTTTATTTTTGTCTTCGATCTCGTTTACTTTGTTCAAATGAAATGTGATAAGAGTGCATTTTTGCAAGTAAATGCGCAGCATTTAACTTACAGCACAGAACACCATACAGTTGCTCAGCTTTGTGCGAGCTCTCACTGCGTAAACAGCACGGTGTATGCCTGATCAGTCAATAAAAGCTTAAGTCAACAAAATTAAACACTACTTGGCTTATAAGACGTATTCAAGCTGTGTTGTTTGCTGATATATTTAGCTGGTATTAAGTTACCAACCTATCGAGTTTTTGCTTGACAATGGTCCGATTTTTTAGAATATTATAAGCCGCATACATGCTGTGCCACAAGCTTTGTACATAGTTATATAACACACTATATCCGTAAAAATTTAGTAAATATTTACAGATATAGTTCAAGTTATACGTTGAAAGATAGATCTCGCTAATATATCGACATTACAAGTGGAAAATGAACAAGTAGCCAGCTCGAGGTCAGCAAAAAATCTAGGTGTGACACTCGACTCGTGTCTCTCGTTAGAACAACACATCCTAGAAGTGGTAAAATCATGCAGATATAAATTACGGGAACTGTGGCATATTCGTAAGTATCTATCGCACGAAGCAGCCAAAACAATAGTGCATGCCACAGTCATTTCGAAACTGGATTACTGTAATTGTCTCTACGTCAATTTACCTACTTTCCTGATAAAGAAGTTGCAGAGCGTACTAAATGAAGCAGCCCGATTGGTAACTGTAACACCCAGAAATGAGCACATAACACCAGCCTTAATCAAACTTCACTGGTTGTCTGTACCAGAACGTATTGAGTACAAAGTTGCCACTATGGTATATAAAGGACTACATGGTCTTGCCGCAGGATATATTAGTGAACTCCTAGTCCCTTATGAACCAACCCGACCCCTCCGTTCAGCATCACAGCGTCTCTTAGTTGAACCACGGTTCCGCCTAAAATCAGCAGGTTATCGAAGTTTTGAGGTTGCAGGGCCGAGACTTTGGAATAAATTACCACAAAATTTGAGAGAAACAGAAAATTTTAACACTTTTAAAAAGAATCTCAAGACTTTTTTATTTAAGAGATCATACTGCGTTTAACTAAAGCATTGTGTAATTTTAGTTGTTTTAATTAGTAATATCTCACCTGCATTTGAGTGCTATTTTAGACAATATCAGTATTACGTTGATTGTACTATGCCTATATTATTTTGATTATTGTAGCGCTTTTATATAGCTTAAAAAGCGCGTAAAAAAGAAAGGTCTAATAATAATAATAATAATAACTGTATGCATGTTGTAAAATACTTCATACTATTCAAGAAATGACCCACTGAAGGAAGTATTTTTGCGTTTTAATTTTTGTCAAGTGTTTAACATTTCGCTAGCAAAACGCGTTCTAGTTTATTGTTGGTTTGCTCATCCCAATGTTGTTGCCATAGATTTTTGACATATCTAGAAATATGGCATTTAAAATATGATGACGGTATAAAGAAATCTGAGCAATCTTGGTTTAACGCTTCTTTGGCGTCGTTGTCCGCTGCCTCGTTGCCTGGGATTCCAACGTGGCTCGGTACCCAGCAAAATATTATCTCTTTGCCAGCTTTTACAACTTCGTCGTGTTTTTTTCTATCAAGTCCAAGATCAGTGGGTTGGACATCTGTAGGAGTCCACACAGAATATGAATTTTTTTGTAACGGCTAATCTTGAGAATTTGTACACCTAGCTGTAGGGCTCTAACTTCTGCAGAGAAAATAGCAGACCCATCAGGGAGCCTGGTTTTCAATGTAATATTCTCTCTGTGACAATAGCTGCTGCAGATTTGTCCTCAAGTTTGGAGCCATCGATATATAATGAAATGGTAGTCGTTATAATTATGCTTTAATTCTGCAAATTTTGACTGGAATACACACGGACTAATTTGTTCTTTTGTGGACTCAAAAAAGAGTCTTCAAGACCAGGGGTTTCGTTAACCTCCTAGGGGGTTGGGTGGGGATCCTGTAATTTGCAACAGATTCAAAGATTATACCTGCTTCTTGCAGGTGTAGTATAATCCTGATTCCAAAGGCAGGGATAGCATTGATACCTCTATCCGCGTAATGTGACCCGAAAACAATCTGATGAGTAGGGTTATTTCTATTAGCGAAAAGTTTTATAGAATACTGCATGGCAAATTTTAATCGGCGTATACTGAGAGGTTGCTCATTTGCCTCAACGTGTAAACTGTCCGCTGGGGATATTCTAAAGGCATTTAAACATATTCTTAAGCCGTGATTCTGTATAGGGTCTAGCATATTGAGATAGGATGATCTTGATGAACCATGAACTATACTGCCACAGTCCAGACGATCTGATGAGAGCTCTATGCAACATGAGTTTAGTATCACGATCTGCTTCCCAATCGTGGGAAGAGATGACTTTCAGTAAATTTAAAGCCTTCTGACACTTTCTTTGGAGGTCTTTGATATGTGTGTTAAAATTGAGTTTGTAATTAAAAATTAAACCTAAAAATTTGTTCTCCTTGACAACAGAAATTTCCGCATCGGAGATATGTAAAACTGGTTCGTCGTGTTTGCGTTCTTTTTTTTTTTTTTTTTTTTTTTTTTTTTTTTTTACAAAAGTGCATACAAACCGTTTTGGTTTGTGAGAATTTAAAACCATTCTTATAGGTCCAAACCTGGAGAGAATAAATACTCTGCTGAAGACGACGCTGTATTAAGTTCATACTTTTGCCTCTACAAGACATGGCAAAATCATCTACGAAGAGTGAGCTATCTATCCCCTGTCTGAGTGTATCTTTTATATTGTCGATTTTTATCAGGAATAGTAGAATTGAAAGGATGCATCCTTGGGGGAAGCCTTCCTCTTGTTCAAAGTATTCTGAGAATATTGTACCAAGACGGTCATCCAGGAATTCTTTTATAAACTGGGGCAAGCGGCCTCGGAGGCCGAAATCAAAAAGATCCTTGAGTACTCCGTGTTTCCATGCTGTCATAAGCTTTTTCCAAATCAAAGAAAACGGTAACAACATGTTCGTTGTTATTGAAAGCTTCTTTCACAAAAGATTCTACTCTTACAAGATGGTCCAGAGTGCTACTTTGTTTCCTAAAGCCACTCTGTATGTCGGCGAGCAGGTACCATTTTAATCTTTCAGCTATCATTCACTCGAATGTTTTGCACAGGGCACTAGTCAAGGAAATTGGTCTGTAATTTTGATGATTTCTTGGATCTTTGTTTGGCTTTGGTATTGGTATTATTGTGGCTTCCTTCCTTATTTCTGGAAAGGTGCTGGAACTCCAAGCATGGTTTAGTAGTTCTAAACGAATCTTTAGGTTATGGGTTGGCAAGTGTCTAAGAACTATCTATGACCTTTCTTAATTCAATAAGTCGCTATTATACGCTTCGCTTTTGTCAGAATAAAAGTTAAGATTAGTTTCTTCTGTTTCTTTGCGATAGGTTGGCGGTGTCGTTAAACCCATCATATAACTAACTAACTAACTAAATAACTAACTAACTTACTAACATCTTTGTAGCGTCTAAACTCATGGCTATAATCTTCGGAAGATGAATTATGTTCAAATCTTTCGCCTAGGGTATCTAAAATTTCTTTCGGGTCAGTGATCATATTAATGTTAACTTCTAGATGGCTTACTGTGCTAAAAGTGTTCTTGCCGGATATTTTGCTAACCATGTCCCAGGTAAAATGTTCCCTTTTGATACTCTGATGACATAATTCTTGGAATTGTGACCAGTCTGCTTTGTGGACCTTCCATTTTGGAGTTGTTTCTTCGTGGTATGGTTTAGACTCAGACAATAAAATAGGAAAGTTGTCACTGCCGTGGACGTCGCCCAGAACTTTCCAATTAAAATCCAGGTATAAATTAACAGATGCAGGTTTTTAGAAACAGTACCAGGGTGAAGATAGGTCTATGACTTGTCGTTGAAAATGGTTAGATTATGATGGTTAAGGAGGTTTTCTACCAATTTTCCCTTCAAATATACTTAAGTACTACCCCACAATGTACTGTGAGCAATAAAGTCACCCACGAATAGGACTGGTTTAGGCAACTGATTTATTAGGTCATTAAACTCTTCTGGTTGAGGTCTCTAATGTGGTGGCAAATAGATATTACAAATTGTGAAAGTTTTGCCATGATGCGAACCGCCTGGGTCTGGAAAGGCGCATTTAGTTTAATTTTGCTTTGTACAAGATTCCATCCGTCGCTCTATCATCCGATGACGGTTTGTTGTATGAAGTGTATCCTCTAAGTAGTCCTTTAGTTCGTCAACTAGTTCTTTATCTGTGACAAAACCTCAGTTCAGGGTGGGTAATCACTCCCCTGCAAAAATTTAAGGTTCGATGGGCAGAACACCTAGCTGGGGTGTTTACGAAAGAGGTTACCTTTAGGAGGTTTTTACATTGCTGTAGGGTGGTTGTTTGGACTTGAATGTCCCCCGAACCGAGCCTTCTTATGTTAAACTGGTTTCCTACTATCGACGCTACCCCATTCTGGAAAGCGAAGGAGGGTAGCTTGAACGTGCCCTCTATAGGTGTGATAATCAGGTATTGTGGAAAGGAAGCAGGGGAGACCCTACCTCAAGCCTTGGTCTTTTATGTGTCGGTGATGTATTGTTGTTTTTCTTTTGTCTCACTCATTAAGTGTTTTTTTTTTTTTAAATTTTCTTCCAGGTCTGCCGGCGCTGGCCTTACTATGCCCACCTATTTCGGCAACAGTAGGGATAGAAGGAGAATTCTGACCTTCCTCCCCCTCCTCCCCCCGTGGGAAACTTGGAGCCCCCACCCCACCCCACCCGTGGGAAAATTTTAGGATGAGTTTAGTTTAGTTTATTGGTGTTTTAAGTCCCTTTCAGCGATCTCAGCCTTATATCAGGGCTACCCTGCCACATTATACTGAAATGGGCCTTTAGGATGAGAGAACTGAGCCAAGCCTGAACTATTGGAGGAGAGAACTGGGTCAAGCATAAAGCATAGAAAGAGAGAACTAGGCCACCCGCCTCCCCCCCCCCCCCCCCCACCTCGTGGGAAATTTTTTTTACGTTTGCCGTTTTTAAGCAATTCTGATTAACTTTTTTCTTTTTCCTGGAAACAGAGTAAAAAGGACAGACCTGCTGCTTTGAACAGCACACAAGTTCTTAAGCACTTGAACAAGCACAACCATTTTTTCATTTGGAGGGGCAAACAGTGATAGCTAATTTCAAGATCAATGCTAGTAGCAGTTGAAGATGGTCAGTATAGTCGATTCATCAGAATCAAACGAAATGAATATTGGATGGGATTTTCTAATTCTCACTGGAAGAGAGTGACTGATAATTTGGAGAAGATGCGCATGATTAACTTCAAACTCTATTTAACAAAATCAAAGCGTTTAGAAGTGATTACGTTCAACGAAATGCTTTGTACGCAGCTCTCAATTTAAAGGGAAAGATTATACTTCCTACATCAACCTCAATGATAAGGAATGGGCAATACTGCTGGACCTAATGCCACAAATAAATAGCGTGTTACACGAGGCCTCATCATAAACATCTAGTCGTTTGCTTCATGAGACGTCTATGGAATGCTATGGTTGAGTGACAGGAGTTCAGTTACCTGAACATAAATGGATGAAAACTAATGTGACTCAGGAACAACTGGCTGAAGCGGAGCTGAGTAATGCAAATGTACAGAACCAGCTTGGATTAATATTTACATATTGCGGTGCTGAAGGATATGCAGAAGATGATAATTCTCACTGCCACAGATTTGACTATAAATTACGTGAACCTGAAAATTTCTGTAGTACATGTGAAGCTTTAAAGGATGGTGAGATGCATATAGAGGAATTGCAAATGTACTGAGAAGAGTGACACTATAAAAGAACTCTTAGGTAAGGGGCATAATCATATATATTCTATACAGACAAAGCAGTAAAGGTGTGTTTAATGTGAGCATGTATATTATTTTCAAACGGATATATGCAAACTTTATGATTGATGATATAACTCGCATTGGATTCCAGAAAGAACAGCTTTGGGACTTGGATAAATGTTGGGACTTGGCGCAATACAACCTTAACAGAATTGAATTACACAACAGGTTTATTGAACAGTGTTATGGAACTGGAATAGAAGACGCAGAGGACTTTGATTATGATTCTGCATTTCACTTTGTTCGTACCGATGTAGGAGTGTACTTTCGCGTGGTGAAGATTGTTTTGCAGAAAAAGAAAAGCGAAAAATGTCAGCATCTCAATCCCTTTTTCACAGATATATAGAGACATTGGATGATGTCTTCCAAGTGAACTATACTGACTTGAAGTGAAGAATATGCATAAACACTTGGAAGCTGTTTGAATGACTAATTCCAAGAAATCGTTTCATCAAATCTTTCTTGAGTGAATGTGAAGAACTGAACTTACCAGGAACACATATGACATTGATTCAGCATTTATCAATGCCAATATAATTTGGGCAACTGACCTCGGGTCAGTTGTAGCTGCATCAGAGCTTGCCAACCCATACCCTAAAGATATATCAGAGCTTGTCATGTTTAATAATGGACGAGTTAAAATGAACAGACATTCGTAAAATGTTTCAGGAACATTAAAGTTTGTCCGTATGGTAGTGCATAACATAACTTTTAACTGGTTAAAAATTAATTAATAGTAGTTATGTGATTTATATTTGAACATCAATAAAAGCTTTACTATGAGAATGATTGTTTTCATTTCAAGTTAATATGGCAACGTGGAAAGACTACTTAACCAACACTTACTTTAAACCTGGAATCTCTGGAGTATTTGCAGAACCTAATAAGTTATACAAACTACTGAAACAAAACAAACAACCTGTAACATATTCCAAAGCAAAAAATTGGTTACAAGATCAAGATGCCGTTAGATTACTTCAACCAGTGAAATATAGATTTAAACGACAACATATCATTACCCGTGGTATTGATGATATGTGGGATGTGGACTTGGCATATGTAGCTAACATTGCACAACATAATGAAGACAATTACTTTCTACTCATCGTCATTGATGTCGTTTCCAAACACTTGTAGGTACAACCTATTCCAAACAAAAGTCATACGAGTGTTATTTAAGCCTTCCAAAAAATTTTTCAAGAAACAAAAAGAAGACCTCGAACACTGAAATCAGATAATAAAACAGATTTAAGAATGGATGGGTAAAGCAATTTCTAAAGAAAGAAGGTATTCATGCATATACAACTAAGTATGAGACGAAGTCCAACTTTGCTGAAAGACTTCTACGTACTCTTAAAGGAATGACGTATCGCTATTTTCTACATCGGCAAACCTATCGCTATACAGATATTTTGCAAGACTTAGTTTACACTTATAATCATAGACCTCATGGATCCTTAACAGATCGATTATCACCGGTAGACAATGCCAAGAACATTGAATCTAAAGTGTGGAAACAAATGTATATTGATAAATTGAAATTGAAATCAAAGAAAAAGCAAAAACCTTACAAGTTTAATTTTGGTAAACATGTTCGCATTTCACGCATGAAACATGTATTTCAAAGAGATTACCTTCGATATAAAATGGACACAAGAAGTGTTCATTGTCACACATCGTCATAAGAAGCAAGGAATACACTTATATAGGGTCAAAGACTTCTTAGACGAAGATATTGATGGGCATTTCTATGAAGAAGAATTACAAGCTGTTACAAAAGACATTCAATCGATATATAAAATTGAAACAGTTTTAAAGACGAGGTGTGAAAGAATTGTCAAGTGGTTAGGCTGGCCAAAGAAATTTAAACACTGTATTATTTAACATAAGAATTTATCAAGCAAATAAGAATTCAGATAATTTTTGCCATGGGTGAAATCGGCTAAATTGACTACTGTAGTCTATTCCGGAATAGACAACCGTCTATTCTGGAATAAACTACCGAAGTTAAAAGTTCTCTGGAATAGAACGTTTTGAAATTTTTACAGATATTACATGGTAGCATATATTACTTACAGGTTTTATAATATTTAAATTTAAAATTACACAAAAACGTTCCATTTAAAAGGATTTGAAGATCGGTAGTCTATTCCGGAATAGACTACCGTAGTCGTAAAATGCCTAAGTTCACCCATGACAAAAAATATCTGATTTGCTTGATAAATTCTTATTTTAAATAATACACTGTTTTTAATAGTTGGGTTAAGAAATCTGATATTCAAGCAATTTGAAATATCCATTTACGTGCTTGGTTTCTGGGCCAACAGGTAATGGAAAAACGTCTCTTGTGAAATCAATCATTGACCAAAAAGTTATTCAGCCATTTCCTAAAAATATTTTATGGCTGTATGTTGCAGATCAACCTTTGGACAAAGGCATGAAAGGAGTGACATTACATCAAGGTATTCCAGAGGATATTGAAGAACGTTTCAATCCAAAACAGAATAACTTACTCATTATTGATGATCTCATGATTAAATGTCAGTGACGAACGCATGACCAGATTATTTAGTGCTGGAAGTAGTCATAAAAATCTAAGCATTATTTTCATCGTACACAATTTATTTCACCATGGAAAGAAAATGCATAATATTAGTTTAAATACACATTATATTATTCTTTTTAAAAATCCAAGGGACAGTCAACAGACTAGTACACCGCCACGACAGATGTACCCAGGAAAATCTCAGTTTCTGATTAAGGCATCCCGTACGAAGAAATAGCCGATATTCCACCCATAAAGTACCCATATTATGACCGTAAAATGAAGTTTATGGCTTATTTAGACCCAGACACATAAAACAGAGCAATAATCCTGGTCAAAATTTCAAGTTTTGCGGTCAAAATTATCACCCATAATTTTAAACCCATAATCCGGGTCATAATTCATTTTTTTACCCATCATATTGAACGTAACCATTTTTCTGAATTAAAGTAGTCTTAAGCAAAAAATAAATAAATAGAATCATGAGTACAGTTAGATATGGTCTGAATAATGGATATCCCCAGATAACATTTTTTCAGTGTAATCAAAGTTAAAAGGCGACATTAATTTTTTTATTATTATCATAATTATGATATAGTGGTTGTATTGCTTCCAATCGTCAGACTGTTGCTCGAAGTGGAAATTTTAAGAATTCTTGCGACACCCCCAATGCCTCTAAGAAAATGAAATGAATTGTACTTCAGTAAGATTTGCTGTTTAAATTCACCTGACATGAACTATTTCAGCCCAGTCGGAATAAACGGATCTTTTTTATTACTTCTACTTAGAATCATAACAAGCAAGAAGTCGTCGTGGCCGAGTGGATAAGGCAGTTGACTCGTGTTCAGAAGATTAATGGTTCGAATCCCACGAAGACCCGTATTTTTTTTTCCAAGGGATAGCTGAAATATAACCCATATTTTGGGCCTTGACCTAAATTCTGGTGTCAAATTTTGGGTTATTTTTATGGCCATAAGGGGAACACTCTGGGTGATAATTAATTTCACCCATACTTCGGGTCTTGACCTGAAATTCTGGTGTTAAATTCAAGTCAGTCTTATGGCCATAACGGGACATTATGGGCCATAAGATTGGAGGAAAATACAGCGATAGTAGGGGTTACAATATAGGTCTGTTTTTTCGTACGGGATATCAAGATGCTACAAGCAAACCTCATGGTTATTTATTAAAAGCAAAGACAGAAGATAAGTTACGTATTCGTACAGGTATTCTACCAAATGATATACATGTGAATAAAATAGTGTATGAAGAATTACAACGAATTCAAGCAAATCAACCATTGCTTCATTTATTAGCACGTAGCAGTGCTAGACGACGTACATCCTTATTGAAGCAAGCTACAAAAAATGAATTAGCCAGTTTATTTGAAATGTGTCTGAATATATTGCATTGACATTTACGATTGAAACCACATTTGTATGAAAAATAAAAGTGTGAACAACACACTATTCAACAACTAGCTGATAAGAAAATTTCCCCTAAGCGAAAAAAAAATTGATTGATCAAAAAGGTGGATTTATTGGAACCATTGCAGGAATTGTACTGACATTATTAGCTCAATTATTAGTAAAGTGAAGCATGCATTGAAAATGGTCCTTATTCCTGAATCAGAATATAGAAAATTATTATCAAGTCAACCTTCAAATGAGGATATTAAAGCTAAAGTGAATAAACTTTAAAAAAAGAAACGAAATCGTGAAACTGCAATGGAAATGTCTCAGCTTCTTGATCGTCATTTACGAACAATTCAGTCACAATGACGTAAGTCTGCTGCTTCAGCTAATGTAGAAAAACAGTTAACATTTCTAGGCCATTTTCCACCCTATATATCATGTGAAAGTAACACAACTTCTGGCATAACAGAAGAAACATGGCACGAGATGGACAGATAAAAATGAACTTGTGTTAAAAACTGGAGATGTAATTGAAAATCCCAATATTATTGACTTATTGAAAGAAGCATTGGTTGCTACAAGAAGAAAAGAACAAGAACCACCACTAGGCTGGAAGCAGTTTATTGAGGAAATTGCAGACGCTAATATTCCAAAAACTGTTCTTGGCAAAAAAAAAACACAACTCGTGAAGATAGTACAAGAAATAAAACAGCGCAAACAAAGGCTGTTTCCAGAAGGATGGGAAACTTTTTAACATGGCTTAAAGAGTTATGGTGTTGTTGTAAAGAACATGAAAGTGAAAATCATATTCCTGTAAAAATAAGGTGTGTAAGTGTTTGTTGTCAAGGAGAAGTAGTAGACAGCAATGTAGATAATGCAGACGGTGTGGATGACGTGTGTCAGACATGAAGTAATGTATATATGTTACAAGGTATCTTTAATTTCAGGGTAAGTATAGTTACACTAGTGTAAGTATACTTACCTTGACATGGCCAGTGTAAGTATACTTACACTGAAAATTTTCAGTGTAAGTATACTTACACCGAAAATTAGGCGTGAAAAAAGTAAAGATACCCTGTAATGAATGTTAAAAATCGTGATGAGCAAATCCCCACCAACAGTGCTTTTAAATTGCAATTATATTTAAACGGTCCGGCCATATGCTGTAATTATCACATCATAGGTGGTTTATGGTAACTAAGCACCCATTGAAGGCACGTCCATCCGTCCGTCTGTCCGTCCCTCTGTATGTCCGTTAACATTTGGGATTCTATATTTTGTACGCACCAAAACGCACCAAAGTTTCTGTGGTCGGATCGTTTTCAAATTTAATATAGTGGAAGAATATATATATTACAGGTGTGCAATGTTAAAATTTCAGTTTGATAGACCAAAAATTGTCGAAATTATGACCCGCTGAACCTTTTCGTGTATTGCACTGTCATACAGGCCACTTTGTACGCATCACTTCGAATGAACGGTCTGATATAAGGCGTCAAAACCACACACAGTGAAAGAATGTGCATTTAAAATGTGTGACGTCAAGTTTTGAGTGTGATTGAAATTTCAGAATCGTGTGAAACGGATAAATATGTAAAAATCACAAAATTTTCCAACGGTTGGGGGGGGGGGCGCGGGAGGTCCAAAATCCAAAAAAGTTCAGAATCGTCAGAAAAGGAAAAATATGCAAAAATCACAAAATTTTCCCACGGTGGGGGGGGGGGTATGTGGCTCAGAAATTTCCTTCTATCCCTACTGGCAACGGGGTTTACACGCCTAACGCTAGGGCAACTAGACTATTCTCCCTCCAACGCCGTTCGATTGACCCTACAGTATCGTTAACCTGGACGACCAGCCGTTATTGATTGTGACGGGCCAGTTCACGACCGCCCTTCTCGGGCCGAAGAGAAGGACCAAAGGCATGTATTGGCAAACAAGTCCCTTAGCAGAATATGTATTTGAAAAGCCTGCCTAAGAGGCAAGAAGCCTCAATACCCAGGTAACCGCTCTCCTTCCACTAACGGATGCAACCCACTGCAATGTGCGTTCAGCTACTGTAAGACATCTTGGTGGACGCACAACAGGGTTGCTACGCTTTTATGCGGTTTGCGTGGGAACGGTGTGGCGCAGGTTTTGTTGGCTGCTAGCAGTCTTTGACAAAGGTGTAACAGATCCAAAGCCGTGTCTGGAGTACTACAGTTAAGTAGATCCCAGATGCTAATCCAAAAATGGGTTGAAGGTTTAACAGGTAAGGAAATATTTTCTTTATTGCAATTAAAGACATCAGATTTATAACAAAAAGATATTATTACGTGGAAAGGCAAAATTGTTATTATTTTTTTTTAGTATGTGTATTTTTATAGTTTTATACTAGCTATGAAAATGGTACAGTGTTATCGTATTTCTGGTGGAAATTTAGAGAGGTTTAGAGAGGTGAGGGGTTTTGGGGGCGAGGTACCAGTAGAACTATTGTGAAACAGTAAGACTGGTACCCCGAGGAGGGTCGGTATCTATAAGATCCGGCCCTCCAAAGGGTCAAGGGGCTCCCTTAACATTAAAAGGGACGGACCCAATTTTTTTTCTATCATCAGTGGTCTGTACTGAACCTGGTATTATATCACTACCAAATTGCGTATTTTAAATAAAAAACTGCGTGATTCATTAGGGGATCTACTCGATCACTTCGAAATCAAGTAACCTTATAAATAGACTATTAAATAAGAATGTCCAAGGACATTGTGACCAGCCGAGATCTAGTGAATCTATGAATAAGCTTGTCTGGTTGCCAAAAGTGGTAGTCACATTGTACAAGTTTGTCCAAGGACAAAGCCCCAGCTTACAAAAAGCGATAAGACCAAATCAAGCGTGCCTGAACAAGGGAATTTCCCTGAAAAAAAATTGGCTTCAAAAGACGAGATGGCAATGAGCTAGCTAAACAATTAATTTAGCAACGGATCCGAAAATAGACCGATAAATACATACAAAGATTTATTTACCAGAAAAATAACTTCGAACAACGTATCGAAATTTATCCACGCACGTGTACTGTTGACATGTACTGTCGGAACATACACAATTAGTTCCAAGCAGCAGAAACGGCCAGGAACGACCAAACACATGTGCCTTTTGAAAAGAAGAAAACGCCGCATCTAAAACATCATTACTTAAGTTTTAATGTTTTTTTATGTATTATTTTGCGGGGTTTGCATTTCCGATCAGTGCGCATGTTTATTCAACTTGCGTTGATGAGCGGTTTGCATTTCGGAAAAATACGCATGTTTATTTAACTTGCCGTTATGTTCTGTTCGCATTTCGGACCATTGCAAATATTTATTTAGCTTGCATTAATGTGCGGTTCGTAAAGCAAGTGAGTTACTTATATTTTTTCTAACGACATGGTAAACCCTTTGCGGGTCATTTGTGTCTTCACAGGTTCATAACAGATAAAAGATCAAAAATGTACGTTGAATATTAAAGCAGTGTACAATCTTTAAGTATGCCTATACAATAAAAGCAAATAATATAAATACTAAAAATACTGATACAGGCTTAGACGGTTGTATTTTATCGAATAACTCTGTCATGGAATTGACAGTAAAATAACGGGAATGCAAGTCTTGCAAGTCTATACAGTTTATCAAAATATGTTTTACTGTATATCTCTCTTGGCAACCCGGACATTCGATCGGCAGTTCGCCTCGAAGCAGGTGTTTATGTGTAGTGCAGGTATGCCCTATTCTGGCTCTACGTATTACCATGTCATCCCGAACAAAGACTTCGGCAGTGAAAATCGAAGACCCATTTGAGAGTCTGGTTTTCAAAATATTGTTCTCTGTGACAATTGATGCCGCAGCTTTGTCATCAAGTTTAGAACTATCAGTATACATAAAGTGGAAGTCTTGTTAAACTTCCTCGAGTTCTGCGAAATTCGATCGGAACACACACGGGTTAGTTTGTTCTTTTTGGAATTCGGATAGCGTTTTCAATACTCAGGGCTTAACTAATTTTCATTTAGGGTATTTCGATACTATGTAGTTGGCATTCAGCTCAACGATGATGCCCGCTTCTTGCAGGTGTGGTAATACTCTGGATCCACATGGAGGGATGGTGCCACTCAGAAAATTGTGAAAAGTCCGAGCCAAAAACGACTTGATGGGTGGGGTTTTGTCAGCGCACAGTTTTACAGCGTGTTGCAGAGTTAGTTTCAATCGGCGAATGTTAAGGGATTGTTTATTTGCTTCAACGTGCAAGCTGTCAGCCGGAGAGGTTCTAAAAGCGTTTAAGCATAGTCCCTGGTTGTGCATCGGGTCAAGCATCTTCAGACATGATGATCAAACTGAGCCATAGATTATGCTACCATAATCCAACCTCGATCTGATTAGGGATCTATACAACACAAGTTTAGTGTTTCTGTCTGCTCCCAAGTCCTGAGAAGATATGACCCTCAGCAAATTTAGTGCCTTTTGGCACTTTCTTTTCAACTCTTATATATAGAACCGGTTCGTCATGATGTTTACGTTTCTTGCAAAATTGTATTGTATTGTATTGTTCTTTAGATCCCTTTCAACTGCTATGGTCATATCGGGATCCCCCTGCCACATTATACTGAAATGGGGCATTCCAGCCCTCCTTCTAACCCTTACATGTGGAGTGCCTCACAGGGTAGCAAGGAGGAGTTCCAATTTTAAAGTCTTAGGTATGACCCGACCGGGGTTTGAACCCACGATCTTCCATTCTCGAGGCGGACACTCTAACCACTAGGCCACCGAGGCTGGTGTTTCTTGCAAAAATGCATACAGACCGTTTTTGTTTGAGAACATTCAAAACCGTTTTTATTCGCCCAGTGTTTTCTTGGAGGCGACGTGGTATTAGATTCACACTTTTGCCCCTGCAAGTGAACTATCTATCCCCTGTTTTACGGTATCCTTTATGCTACTAACTTTAATCAGAAATAGTAGAATTTACAGGATACTTTCTTGTGGGAAGCCTTCTTCCTGTTCAAAGTATTCTGAGAATATTGTACCAAGACGCACTCTGAAACGACGATCATCTGAAGAACTCTATAAATTTGGGTAGCCTGCCCCGGAGCCCAAAATTAAACAGGTGCTTGAGTAATCCGTACTTACACGCTGTATCATATGCTTTTTCCACATCGAAAAAGACCGTGACAACTTGCTCATTATTGATAAAAGCTTCTCTTACGAAAGATTCTAGCCTTACAAGACGGTCTAAGGTGCTCCTTTGTTTTCAAAATCCGCTTTGCACGTCAGAAAGCAGATGGTTGCTTTCCAGGTATCAAATCTGCTACAATTCGTTCAAAAGTTTTGCAGACAGAGCTTGTTAGAGAGATCGGTCTATAATTATAGGGGTATGTTTGATCTTTGTTTGGTTTTGGTATTGGTATGATTGTAGCTTCTTTCCATATTTCAGCTATTTATAGCGTCTTTTCACTCATCTATTGAAAAATAAGTGTTGTAGGTTTCAGCATTGTCAGATGAGAAGTTTAAAGGGTTTCTTTCTTCAGGTTCTTTGTGGTATCTAAATTCGAGGCTGTAATTTTGTGATGATGAATTTTACTTGAAGGCTTTACCAAGAGTGCTTGATATATCCTCCAAGTTGGTGACATAACTGTTACTAATTCTGAGATGGCTTGATGGACTGAAGGAGTTTTTCCCAGACATTTTGCGAACCATGTCCCAGGTTTTTTTAAGAGTTGTGTTTCCACTGAATTTGGATACATATTTTTGCCACGACTTTCTTGCTCTGTTTTATGATTTTACGTGATATGGCTTGTAGTTTTTTTATATTCTAACTTACTGATAAGATCTGGGTGGTTTGGAAAGTGTGTTAAGGCTTCTTTGCGAAGAGCTATAGCGTGCTTACATTCGCCATTGAACCAGGGCTTGTGTGTTTTTTTACGGGCTCTTGATGTCTTTGGGACAGATCTTTTAGCTATGCTCTGAATAAGAGCAGTGAAAGGTAAAAATGGATCGTCGTCGTCAGTGAAGCGTTCTCTTTTAATATCGTAATGGCATAACTCTTTTAATAATGACCAGTCTGCTTTATTAAACTTCCATTTTGGAACCCTTTCCTCACGATAGGGTTCACATTGACTCAGTAAAATAGGAAAATGGTCACTGTCATAAAGGTCGTCTAAAACTAGCCAGCTAAAAATATGACTGGCTAAAGTAACTGGTTTAGGTCATTTAACTGTTCTGGCTGGGGTTTCAATGGTGGTGGTAGGTAGATGTTACACACAGTACAAGTTTTGCTAGAGTAATTCGGGCCGCCTGGGCCTGGAAAGGCTTGTCCAATTTAATTTCACTTTGAGAAATTTTATTGCGAAGAAACATGGCGATACCACCTGTTGCTCTTTCACCACAAAATGGTTTTTTGTAAAGTGTATACCCCGTAAGTGTTGGGGGGTTGTCATTTTTAACATAGGTCTCCTGTAGGCAAATGACCGCAGGGTCCTTCAGATGTACAAGTGTCAAAAGTTCATGGTAGTTGGTCCAAAAACCTCTGATATTCCAATGAATAATCGTCATGTTTGCTTGTTAAAGGAACAAATGCTCTGTTGCTAATGTTGTGTTTGTTGTAGGGGATATATCCCCTGAGCGTTGGTTGGATACTAGTTTAGAGAAGGTGTTTTGTAGGTAAATTATTGCTGGGTCATTTTTGAATATGATTGCAAAACTTTCGTGATGATTGTTTCAAAAACCTCGCATATACACTGAATTATTGCCCTATGGCCTTATTTCGTTATGCCTAGAGGTCTTTGTATTCCGACACTAGGTCTTGAAATGTGCTTCTTTTTATGGCCACTTTCCTTTGTGGTTTTACAGGAGAGGGTTCTGACGGTGTATGCTATCGTCTTCCATTAGTGAAGAGAACCTATTCCCTATCTCGCTGGTTAAAGAGGAGCGCAATCTTTCTTTGGCTTGTTTGGCTCTCTCTTTAAGGTTGGCCTTTACCTTCTTGGGTAAGTTAGAGGACTTATTCTTTGTTGTGGTGTTGGTGGAGAGGGGGTGGGGCCTGCGGCCGCCACTGCACCGTTCCTCTTTGATGGTGGTGAGTTTAGGACTCTTGAGCTTTTTGCACACTGCTGATTGGGAGCAGTCACTTTGGGTCTTGCACCACCTTGTGTTTAAGAACCTGTAGCTGAAGTACGTGGCTCGCTCAATTTTGTCACCTTGGTGCTTTGTGGTGGTATGTTGCGAGTTTTCTGGAATGTCAACCATGTCACCTCCGTCTGGCAAGCCATGTCCCGTGATGTCGGTCCGAAAAAATGAACCAGAGCGCATATTTATTTAATGTGCGTTGATGTGTGGTTCGCAAAGCAAACCAGTGTGCATGATTACTTAAAATGCATTGCTGCCCATGTTTACTTAACTTTTGCGTTGATGCACGGCTCGCATTTCAGACCAGTGAGCATGTTTATTCAACTTACGTTGATAGGCCTTTCGCATTTCGGACCAGTGCGCGTGTTTGTTTAGCTTGTGTTGAAGCGCGTTTGACTTTTCGCATGTTTATTTAATTTGCATTGATACGCAGTTCTTATTTTAGACCAGTGCGCATGTTTATTTAACTTGCGTCGATGCGCAGTTTGCATTTCGGACCAATGCGCATGTATATTCAACTTCCGTTGATGAGTGGTTCCCATTTCGGACAAGTGCGCGTATTTATTTAGTTTGCGTTGATGAGCTGTTCATTTCAGACCACTGCGCATGTCTGTTTAACGTGCGTTGATGCACGGTTTGCATTTCGGACCAGTGCGCAAGTTTATGTAATTTGTGCTAATAAGCGGTTCGCATTTCGGACCAGTGCGCATGTTTATTTAATTCGCGTTGATGCGCGGTTTTTATTCCGGACCATTACGCATGTTTATTTAATTTGCATTGATGCGCGGTTCTTATTTTAGACCAGTGTGCATGTTTATTTAACTTGCGTCGATTCGCGGTTCGATTTCGAACCAGTGCGCATGTTTAAGAAACTTGTGTCGATGCACGGTCTGTATTTCGGACCAATGGGCATGTTTACTCAACTTACAAGTTTTGGCGGATCGTCCAGAAATTAATTTTTCAAGAGGGGCCTAGTTGGAGAAGAATCGTACAAATTTGGAAAGTAATTCAATCAACATTGTGGGAGAAGAAGCATTTTCAAAATTAAACGCCAATAGATTAAAAAATGCCCCCTATTTAGCCAATTTTTTGGCGGATCGCCAGAAACAGTAAGATTTCAAGACAGCCCTACCTACAGAACATTCATGCGAAAGCTAAAGAAAATCTGATCGCAATCATTGCTCCATATAGTAGCTATATCCGAAATATCTTAGTAATTGGTAAAGAATTGTAGGCTAGAGAGTTTTCACAAGCCATATGTCACGAAACTTGATAATGGTATGAATAAGAACATTTCCAAATCCAGCTCAGCCACTGTCCCTGGTAGGATACGGCTCATAAACAATAGATAGGTATCTTAACTGGTCCATATACAAGCTATATCTAAAATGTATAAGCGATTGGCAAAAATTTGTAGGCTAGAGCGTGTTCATAAGGTAAATGTTAACGGACGGACATGCGCATGATATGTAGCTTATGTGGTAGTCGCTATATGATAGTCCGAAAATCCTGTAATTAAGTGGTAGTCCGTTTCATTATGTGGTAAAAAAATTTTTATAAAAATACTTATATGGTACACTACCACATAACGCACTTTGTTATGTGGTACATACCACATAGCTTCAGATTCATTTTAAAGACTGCCTCATGTGGTACATACCACATAATGTAACGTTTATGTTTCCCATTGCTTATGTTGTATACACCACATTGCATCCCATTTATTTTAAAGATTGCTTGCGATAAATACCACACAATGTACGGTGCATTATACTGTTTTTTTTTGTGTGATCCATACCAAAATAAAGATAATTAAAGGTTGTTTTATGTCATTAAAATATATTTACGTTGATAATAGATAAGGATCATCCATGCATTTGATACTTATCAAACACCCAAATACCTATAGTGAAGTAGAGCAAATTCTTAGGTTTAATTCTGGACTCGAAGCTAAATTTATCTCCCACGACAAGGAGTGAAGAGGAAATGCCAAAAGGCACTTAACTTGCTTCGAGTTGTCTCCGCCCAAGATTGGGGAACAGACACCAGTACTAAATTAAAACTGCATAGATCATTAATAAGATCTAGAATAGATTATGGCAGCATCGTCTACGGCAAAACCCTCGTACTTAAAGATGCTAAACTCAATATAAAGCCAAGGCCTCCACCTTTGCCTTAACGCTTTTAGAACGTCACCTGCGGAAAGCCTGCAAGTTGAAGCAAATGAGCAGCAATTGGATATCCAACGACTCGAACTTTTCTATACAATATGCCATTAAAATTTGAAGCCCAGTAGATTAAAAAATAAGTTGAAATTCAAAAATTGAATTAGTTCTAGTTTCTTCATAAAAATTTCGGAATCTTCCGATGAAAAATGAAGGACTAGTTAGAATTTTTCGTATTTTGCCCAAACTGGCAATAAAACCGCCAAAAATGGTTTAAACCAAAAATTAAAATAAAAAATTTCCTGATGCAGAGCGATCACACTAATTTTGTAAAAAGATTAGGCACAAAATATCGCTGTAAATCGTCTGGATAAGTGCTGTAAATCGCCAAGGTTCTGACGGAGAATTGTGCACCTTCGTCTCGAAAGCTGTGCCATTTTTGCTCGTTTCTCTCTCTCTCTCTCTCTCTCTCTCTCTCTCTCTCTCTCTCTCTCTCTCTCTCTCTCTCTCTCTTAGTATATGCGACAAAAAATATGATCTACTTCTCCCAGTACCAAAACAAGCCTTCCCTTGGGTACTTAGTCAGGATTTACTTCTCCCCCCCCCCCCCCCTTCCTCACCAAACAAGTCCTTCCTCGGTACTTACTCAGAATCGACACCTCCTACACACCAAACAACTCTTCCCTGGGTACTTACTCAGGATCGATCCCCCTCCCCACCACCAAGCAAGTCTTCCCTGGGTACTTACTCAGGATGGCGGTCAAACATGACGGGCAGGTACTCGTCCACAGGAATCAGCTTTTGCAGCGGTTGCTGAGCGAGTAGCTTGGTGGCCCCATTGCGGCTCAGGATGTAGCTGAGAGTCCAGTACGAGTAGTGAGGGTAGACGAGCGAATCGCTGAGCCACGTCTCCTCCCGCGCGTTCAGACGCTTACGCCCCAGGTACCTGTTACCATCGTACATAACGCTGCACCGAATCCAGCTTATGCCCCAGGTACCTGTTACCATTGCACATAACGCTGAACCGAAAGCCAACTTACGTCCCAGGTACCTGTTACCATCGTACATAACGCTGCACCGAAGACCAGTTTACGCCTCAGGTACCTGTTTCCATCGTACATAACGCTGCACCGAATGCCAGGTTACTTCTACAGTTACAATGCATTTTTTTATCTCCATGCTAAAACTGGTTTTGATAAAACACATGAAAAACAACGGCATGCTACACGCTTAACTGTAGTGCTATTTATTCATATTTAACCGCAAGTTTTCGTGAATCGTAAGGCGGTGTTTTTGACTTACACGAGTTCCCAGGCGACATTTTGTTGACGCAATTCATACATGACGCGTTGCAGCTTGGTCCGGAAGTACGGTTCGAACCTGAGATCATCCTCAAACACGACCACTTGTTCGTAGTTGTTGTCCATCATCTTCAGGTCAAATGTCCAAGTAATGTACTGACATGCTTGCAAATAATGTGTACATGCTCGCAAATAATGCGCAGACATGCTCGCAAATAATGGACATACATGCTCGCAAATAATGTACATGCATGCTGGTACATAATATACAAAGTTACAAATGTCAAGGACAACGCACTGGCTTTCCAATGGCAGTGTAGTTTATTTTAAAGGTAAGAAAGAATTATAGTTCTGTTACTCTAAACAAGAATGCCCGAGGACATTGGGCTCAGGCATAAAAGCGCAGACAAAAATGTAGATTTGGAGGAAGGCCTCATGGCCAATATTGCTACCAAAAGCAATCGGACCAAAACAGTAAGCACTGTTTGTGTTTCTCCTTAAGCTATCCGTTTCATTTCTCCAGTTATAGCCCAAGCGATACAAAAATCTAAAAGCACGACAAAACATCATTCTTGGAATCGAGAAAGAAAGAAAGAAAGAAAGGAAAAGAAAAAAAAAGAAAAGAAAAGAAAGAAAAAAAAGAAAGAACAACACATGTCATCAAAGTAACACGAAGTGGCACTGACGATACGGGGGACAGCTGCTGCACATTTCAATTCTATATATCCTCAAAGTTAATTTCGTTCTGGGCTGCAAGTTCTTGAACCAGCTTGTTTACTCTTTAAGCTATCTACACTGGCATTCGCGTACCACGTGATTTTTAAGCACAATCGCTTGCTTTGTTACAATCTAATTTTTTACATATCCTTGAGCAACTTTCAATTCAAATCCACACAGCTCTCTCAATCGCGCAGCTTAAATTAGTAAAAAATTGGCCAAAATCTATCCACTACAGCCCCAAAATTTGACGAACCACCAAAATAATGACACAACTAGAGCTGCCAGTGCACACAAAACATAAGAGTACAGGCTTATATTATACACTTTCAATCGATACCTACTTAATTTCTTGTTTTTGTAAACAAAAACAAATGTCTCCCCGACTAAACCCCATGACCCCCCCCCCCCCTCCAAAGAAAAAGCAAAAATTTTTTAATTACTGAAATAAAATATTCATTTCTGCAAACATAATTCATTGTAAATAAAACTCAAAATAAACCAAACAGATTATGGTCACTAAAACAGACATAAATGGACGTCTTTTTTCATCCGAGTCAGGAAGGTGGTCGCTAAAATGGGTTTTACTGTAGGCCATTCTTATCCAGATCTGAAGTTGGTCACTTTAGTAGTTTTACTGTACGTTACATTTTTATCCGGGTCTGAAAGTTGGTCAAGACAGGCAGGTTCTACCGTATGTCTTTTTACCCGAATCTGGAAGGGGTCACGACAAACGGTTCTTACTTTACATCTTTTTATCCAGGTCTTGAAGGTGGTCGGGATTTTTTTCTTTTGCTAACCATCATCCTCCACATGCCCCCCGCCCCGCAGCTATTTACTGTAGGTCCGACTATAAACACAACTCTAACCCTTTTACCCAAGGCAACGGTAACGGTCTGTACCCTAAGCGTAGTTATAGCCATGATAGACTACCTTCTCTTCGCACATTAACATCGGGCAAATAGCACTAGGAAGGCATTCTTCATAACTGCGCATCAGATGACGCATCTCGGTGGGACAAGGTGGGGAGGCATTTCGGTACCAAAATGGTGAGCTGCGTCTCATAACACAAGATATCAGATGACCCACTTTAATAGCGAAAAATGCTTCTGCAAACAATGCTAATCGATAAAAAATAGTTCCTATATATAGAACATCTTAGCAACCGAATCAACTATGCGGCGAAAAAATCAATAGCTAGACCTACTTAGGCCTATAATACAACAATAGCATTCCATGACCGTAGATAACGACTCCATCATACACCACAACTGACACGGACCCCTGACAGAGTGGCATGTTACGTAATAGCCGTAGATGAGAAACGCACAAAAACCTCAATTTCAGGCACTAACAAATAGCAATGGACCGACAGTAAGCTTTCTAAAGAATGCAGGAACACTCGAGAATCTTTCGGGAAAACGCTGAAATCCCCAGTGTAGTTAACACCTATGCTTAGATAACAAAACAAAAAAAATGGGAGGCGGGGGGTGTTGATGTGATGCACCTTTCTTGATGTTCTATGCGAGTTTAATAATGTTTAACAAAAGCGTGCGACTTAAAACAGGAATAACTAAACCAAATTTAAAGTCGATCCGACTTTTCGATGTCGAGATATTTTGCTTAACAGATAATTTTTTACCCGTCAAAAGTTGAAACAGTCGTCTGACTGAACCAAGGAATATCCATATAAAATTTGAAGTCCGTAGGGCTTTCCGTTATCGAGATATTCTGCACACAAGCCCTTGTTTATAATATATACATATTTTACGTGATGACGCAATAGGCCGCATTCGTTCGTTCTACTCGCGACAAACTTCTATAGTCTTTCGGACCTACCAAGCAATAATCCCACCAAGTTCCAACTTTCTCCGATGTTCAGCAGCTGAGAAATTTCGCACACAAGATTTTTACGTAATGACGTCATACACCTGCCCTAATCACGTGACATGCGTAAAAAGTTGACAGTACCGTCCGACTGAGCAAAGGAATATCCATATAAAGATTTAAGTCGATAGGAGTTTCCGTTATCGAGATATTTTGCACACAAGACCTTGTTTATAATATAAACATATTTTACGTGATGACGTCATACACCGCATTCGTTCTTTCTACTAGCGAAAAAATCTATAGAGTCTTTCGGACCAACCAAGCAACAATCCCACCAAGTTTCAACTTTCTCCGATGTTCAGCGGCTGAGAAATTTCGCACACAAGAATTTCACGTAATGACGTCATACACCTGCCCTAATCAAGTGACATGCGTCAAACGTTGATAGAACCGTCCGACCTTACCAAGGAATAACTCGATCAAGTTGGAAGTCGATCCGACGTTTCGCTCTCGAGATATCTTGCACACAACACTTTGTTCACAACAGCCTGACACACACACACGCGTACACACACACAGAACGTACAAACACTATATGTCTCCCCTTGGTCGGAGAGACATAATTCGACTCAGGCGGACTGGAGGCACCAGTGTTAAAAATTTCATAGAGACTACAAGAATTATACAGAAAACATGTTTTGGCGAAATTTGGGAATTTTTGCATTTCGCTAAATTGGCAAAAATAACCCAGACTATCTTCCTGCAAAATTTCGAGAAAATTAAATAAAATTTGTGCAAGCAGGCTTTTTTTCGCAAAGGTGATAATAATCGGTTTGCCAAACCGGCGACTTCCTAAAATAAAATAAAAAGATGTGCATCTGTCACCCTAAGTGCGCCATTTTTCCACAAAACTTTACTGCGTTCTCATGAAAACTGTAACAGGAGCTGCAAAAAAAAAAAAACAACAAAAACAAAAGTTTACAGACGGACCGACAGGGGACAGAGGCCCCACGACGGGTATAGCATAAAGACGGTAAAAAGAAAGAGTTTTCTTGTACTGACGGTTTCCTATGATTTTGCTCAACCCGATTTACTATGTACCATTGCATATATATCACAGTGACTCTGTATAATTAGTGACTTTAGGAAGTCAATGGAATCGGGTCCAATTTGTAGAAAGAGTGTAACTTTTTTTGTGTTTTCTTAAATTTGGTGCAATTTTAGTCTAATCGAGAAAAAAACAGCTTTGTGGAAAATTATATGCAAAATTTCAAAAGAGTCGGACCTGGAATGTAGGAAGAGTAAATTTTGAAAAACTATTTACAAACATATAAGGAACGACAGATAAATCACAAGTGATAATCCACCGACAACAGTCGATTGGGCTAAAAAATAAGTGTTGATAAAAAAAAATCAAACTTTAAAACAACATACCGGAGCATAACTTTTCGTGTAACTTGAAAAGACTAAATCAGCACAAAAACTGAAGAAAAATAATCACTGTAAAATCGGTCAACAACAAGCCGTGCATACTGATTGTATTGTATTGTTTTTAGATCCCTTTCAACTGCTGTGGTCATGTAGGGATCACCCTGCCATATTATACTGAAATGGGGCATTCCAGCCCTCCTAACCCTTACATGTGGAGTGCCTCACAGGGTAGCAAGGAGGAGTCCCAATTTCAAAGTCCCAGGTATGACCCGACCGGGGTTTAAACCCACGATCTTCCAGTCTCGAGGCGGACACGCTAACTACTTGGCCACCTAGGCTGGTTCCGGGCATACTTAAACAAATCACTGTAAAATCGGTCAACAACTAACCGTGCATACTTAAGTAATAACTGTAAAATCGGTCAACTAGCCATGCATATTTAAACAATCACTGTAAAATCGGTCAACAAGCCGTGCGTATTTAAACAATCACTGTGAAATCGGTCAACTAGGGCTGCAAACTGCAACTCACTGTAAAATCGGTCAACAACAAGTCGTGCATACTTAAGTAATCACTGAATCGGTCAACAACTAACCGTGCATACTTAAACAATCTGTAAAATCGGTCAACAACTATCGGTACATACTTGAACAATCACTGTAAAATTGGTCAACTAGCCGTGCATACTTAAACAAATCACTGTAAAATCGGTCAACAACTAACCGTGCATACTTAAGTAATAACTGTAAAATCGGTCAACTAGCCGTGCATATTTAAACAATCACTGTAAAATCGGTCAACAACAAGCCGTGCGTATTTAAACAATCACTGTAAAATCAGTCAACTAGCCGTGCATACTTAAACAATCACTGTAAAAGCGGTAAACCACTAGCGGTGCATACCTAACACCTTGTAGTACATATTTCATTTATGATCATCTATTTATACATTTAAAAATAAAGATTTCTAGTTCTCAGGCTTCCCAGTGAAAATGAACAGACAGGTCAGAAGGGTTGTAGAGGTCAGCTGGGAAGCTGATTTATTAATTAATTTAATGCCTTACATCGGTCCATATGAAGTGGTGACTCAAGAAGCAGCCAATCTCTCCCATCGTCAGCGGCCTGTCGACAAACAACGTACCACGAACTGCACTTTGTAACGCTTCTTAGCATTCTTCTTTGTTTTGTTTCTATTTCTTGTACTTATTATCTTTGCGCTTTAGATTTAAGAATGGTAGTGTTCACAGAGATCATTAATGCTAGATAACCAGATAACTACATTTCTACTCCAGTGCTCTGGATTGCCAGGAAATTGCTTCTTTCAGTGCTTATACAAGAACAGTTCATCGGATAATTCTAGATGGTGTCACAGTTAGCGTTCATGTGTGAGGAATGCGCCAGAAGAGCGCTTGAATAGACATTTTGCGGTCTGCTTGCCCTTAACTTCCTATACATGGCGCCGATAAAGCAAATGCTTATTGGCTCCTTTCCCTTTTCAAACAACGAGCCAAAATAACCTGCCATGGTACGGATCTGCATAACCCTCTAACATTTTTATTCCCAGCTTCTCGATGTAAGAATCATTCAACATTCTGCAAATTCAAACAAGTCTATTTAAGTATTAGCTACAAATAAAACGTTAACACAATAATTAAACAAGACTGTCCAAGGCATGGTGACCAGCCGAGATCTAGAGAATCTATGAATAAGCTTGTATGGTTGCCAAAAAGTTGTAGTCATATTGTACAAGTTTGTCCAGGGACAAAGTCCCAGCTTATGAAAAGCGATAAGATCAATTTCAGCGTGCATGAACAAGGGAACATCCTTGAAAAGTTGGACTTCAGAAGACGGGATGGCAAAGTGGTAACGAAATAATTAATTTAGCAACGGACCCGAACATAGACCGATAAATACATACAAAGATTTGTTTCCCAGAACAATGGGAAACAGATCTTGTGTATCTCTGGTAGATTGGGTAGTCAACCATGATACCTTCGAACAACGAATCGAAATTGTATCAACAAACGTGTAGTGCTGACATGTACTGTCGGACATACCCAATTATTTCAAGGAGCACAAACGACCAGTGAATGGTGATGTGACCAAACACATCTGATATCGTTTGCGTTTGGACCAGTGCGCATGTTTGCTTAGCTTGTGTTGATACGCGTTTCACTTTTCGAACCAGTGCGCACGTTTATTAACACTTGACAAGCCTTTGGCTTGCAAGAGTTATATGAATTTGTGCGAGCAAAATTCGTCCTTTTTTTTTTCTTCTTGACACTTTTTCCGATTTTTTGTGTCTTCTTCTCCTCTGACACTATGGGCCCTACGACCATGACACTTGGGACTTATGAAGAGCTTGATCTGAACATGTGCATGTCACTTTTTATTTTCGTCTTTTATTTCGTTTTCTTTGTTAAAACGCCATGTGAAAAGAGTGCATTTTTGGCAAGTAAATGCGTAGCATTTAACCCACATCACACACAGTTGCTCAGTGAGCTTTGTGCGAGCTCTCACTGCGTAAATAGCTAACACGGCGTATGCTAGATCAGTCAATAAAACCTTAAGTCAACAGAAACCAAACACTACTCGGCTTATAAGACATATTCAAGCTGTGTTGTTTGCAATATATTATTCAAGAAATAACCCATTGAAGGAAGTATTTTTGCGTTTTAATTTTTGTCAAGTGTTTAACATTTCGCTAGCGAAGTGAGGTTCTAGTTTAATTTGCGTCGATGCGCGATTCGCATTTCGGATCAATGCGCATGTTTATTTAACTTGCGTTGTTGAGCAGTTCGAATTTTGGACCATTGCGCATGTTTATTTAACTTGCGTTGGTGCGCGGTTCGCATTTCGGACCAATGCGCATGTTTATTTAACTTGCGTTGATGCGCGGTGCTGATTTTGGACCAGTGTAAATGTTTATTTAACTTGCGTTGGCGCCTGGTTGGTCGCATTTCGGACCACTGCACATATTTATTTAACGTGCGTCGATGCGCGGTTCTTATTTCAGGCCAATGCGCATATTTCTTTAACTTGAGTTGATGCGCGTTTCTTATTCTGGACCAGTGCGCATATTTAAGTGGCGTTGATGTGCAGTTCTTATTTTGAAAAGTGCGCATGTTTTTTTTTAACTTGCATTAATGTTCGGTTCTCATTTCTGACCAGTGTGTTTGTTTATTAACACTTGACAAGCCTTTGGCTTGCAAGAGTTATATGAATTTGTGCGAGCCAAATTCGTCCTTTTTTTTTTTCTTCTTGACACTTTTTCCGTTTTTGTGTGTCTTCTTCTCCTCTGACACTATGGGCCCTACGACCATGAAACTTGGGACTTATGAAGAGCTTGATCTGAACATGTGCATGTCACTTTTTATTTTCGTTTTTGATTTCGTTTTCTTCGTTAAAACGCCATGTGAAAAGAGTGTATTTTTTGCAAGTTAATGCGTAGCATTTAAGCCACATCACACACACTTTGCTCAGTGAGCTTTGTGCGAGCTCTCACTGTGTATGCTAGATCAGTCAATAAAACCTTAAGTCAACAGAAACCAAACACTACTCGGCTTATAAGACATATTCAAGCTGTGTTGTTTGCAATATATTATTCAAGAAATAACCCATTGAAGGAAGTATTTTTGCGTTTTAATTTTTGTCAAGTGTTTAACATTTCGCTAGCGAAGTGAGGTTCTAGTTTAATTTGCGTCGATGCGCGATTCGCATTTCGGATCAATGCGCATGTTTATTTAACTTGCGTTGATGTGCGGTTCGCATTTCGTAGTGCGCATGTTTATTTAACTTGCGTTGATGCGTGGTTCGCATTCTGAACCAGTGCGCATGTTTATTTAACTTACGTCGATGCGCGGTCCGCTCTTTTGTTTCGGATCGCCAAAAAAAAGTAATTTTTCAAGAAGAGCTTACCTAAAGAAGAATAGTACAAAATAGAGAGGAATTCAATCAAAGTTGTGAGAGAAGAAGCATTTTCAAAATTAAAGGCCAATAAATTAAAAAATGTCCCCTATTTCGCCAATTCTTGTCGAATTACCAAAAACAAGTAAGATTTTAAGACAGCCCCACCTACAGAACATTCGTGCAAAAATTGAAATTTGCAGAAAATCTGATCAAAATTGTCCGAGTAGAAGCATTTTGAAAATTGGCAATAAAAAATTGTAAATGCCTCCCATTTAGCCAAGTTTGGGCGGATCGCGGAAAAAAGTAATTTTTCAAGACAGTCCTATATAGATTGATTGACTGGTTGGTTGGTTTAACGACAACAGCAACAGCAACCCTATATAGAGAACAACTGTACAAAATTGGAAAGGAATCCGATCAAAATTGGGGAAGAAGCATTTCGAAAATTAGAAACCAAATAACTAAAAAATTTTTGGTGGATCACCAAAAAAAAAATATTACAAGAGAGGTCTTCCTAGAGAGCATTCTTACAAAATTTAAAGGAAGTCGTATCAAAATTGTGTCAAAAGAAGCATTTTGAAAATTGGCAACCATAAAAATATAAATGCCCTCATTTAGCCAATTTTTGGCGGATCACCAAAACAAGAATGTCCAGGGACATTGTGACCAACCGATCTAGTGCATTTATGAATAAGCTTGTCTGGTTGCCAAAAATGGTAGTCACATTGTACAAGTTGGTCCAACGGACAAAGCCCCAGCTTACGAAAATCGATAAGACCAAATCCAGTGTCCATGAACAAGGTAATTTCCTTGAAAAATTGGGCTTCAAAACAAGAGATGGCAATGAGCTAGCTAATTGATTGATTGATTAGCTTAGCAACAGCACCAACCCCTTAGGGTCATATTGTGTCGGTTCTGTAGCTATGAGAAGATTCAGTTGAAACTAAAAGCAATTAAAATAGACAAAGACGTGATGTATAAATCTAAAAACCAACTAAATTCAATTTAAAACTTACTGTGCAAGTGTACTTCCTTAAGAAAAGAAATAATTTTGCTCGATGCTACCTTTGTAAAAAGGTCTTTCACACAATTCACGCTGTAGTAGCGTGGACGAATGTTTTGGAAATCTACGCAGTTCAGTAGAATATGTTTCATAGTCAAACGTTCTTGACAACCAATACATTCTGGGAGCACATCGCCTCTCAAAAAATATCTGTATCTATGCCTGATTCGAGCTCTGCATTACCACTGTGTCGCGAATATTACCGAGAGCTGGCGGCTTTTGGCCAACTATTGGTTGAATTTGAAAGAGCTTGTTATTTCTTTATTCGTTCCACTTCTGTTGCTAAAGCTTTCTTACATAACTTGAAATATGGGGTTGAAAGTCAGAGTATGGAATCAGAAGATCAGATATGTTGTAATTTAGCGCCTATTTTGCTGCCTGGTCCACAGCCTCATTACCCAGGATGCCGACGTAGCTTGGCACCCAGCAAAACACTACGGATTTGCCTTGTGTGATTGCCCTTTCGTAGCGCTCTACAAGGTCTAAAATCATTATGTCCGAAACTTGTAGATTTTCTAGTGATTGTAAGACCGACAAGAATCGACACAAATAACAAACTTTTTGTACCTACTAATCTTCCATGGCTAGTTGGAGTGCCCGAACCCCTGCGGAAAAGATGGAGGGACCGTTTGGTAGTGTTGTTTTCAGGGTATTTGATTTTGTGACTACTGAGGCAGCAGCTTTGTCATTGAGTTTAGATCCATCCGTGTATATTAAATGATGGTGTGGATAGGTTTTCTTTATCTCAGCAAACCTAACTTTGAACTCATCAGCATTTATTGCGTCTTTGGGAAAGGTTGTCAGAGTTTTGTCTATCGTGGGTCTTTGTATTTTAGGATTTCTGAATGGTCAATTCCGAACACTGCTTTATGGGTGGTGTTTTCTTTATTTGTGTATAGTTTAACTGCATAGTTCATTGCGAGTTTGATTCTTTGGATGTCCAATGGTTGTTCATTTGATTCGACTTGAAGGCTTTCCGCAGGTGACGTTCTGAAAGCGTTAAGGCAGAGGCGAAGGCCTTGGTTTTGTATTGGGTTCAGCATCTTTAAGTACCTTGGCCTTGCCGATCCGTACGCGATGCTACCATAATCTATTCTAGATCTTTTAATGATCTATACAGTTTTAATTTGGTACTGGTATCTGCACCCCAATCTTGGGCGGAGACGACTCGTAGCAGGTTGTGTGCTTTATGGTATTTCCTCTTCACGTCTTTTATATGGGGAATAAAATTTAGCCAAAATTAGACCAAGGAATTTATTTTCCTTTACTACAGGTATCTGAGTGTTTGATAAGTATAAAATAGGATCATCGCGTGGCTTTTGCTTGTTGCAGAAGTGTTTGGTTTGCCAAAATTTGAAACCGTTTTGGTCAGCCCATGTTAGAGGAGTTTATATTTTGCTGGAGGCGACGCTCGATGAGATTCATATTCTTACCCCTGGCAGACACAGCAAAATCGTCTGCAAAGAGTGACCTGTCTCTTCCCTGTTTAGATGCGCCTTTGATACTATTGATTTTGATCTTCCTCGAAATAATCCGAGAAAATACAACCGAGACGGACTTTAAACCGCCTGTCATTTAAAAACGCTTCAATGAATTCAGGAAGGCGACCTCGTACACCAAGGTCGTACAGGTCTTGCATGACCCCGTGTTTCCAAGCCGTGTCGTAGGCTTTTTCTAAATCGAAGAAAACAGTGACGACATGTTCGTTATTGATAAAACCTTCTCTTGGAAATGATTCGAGCCTAACCAGGTGATCTTTGGTACTTCTTTCTTTTCTGAAGCCGCTTTGGATGTCACCAAACAGATGATTTTTCTCTAAATACCAAATTAGTCTTATGGCTATCATTCGCTCTAGTGTTTTGCACAATGAACTCGTCAGAGATATTGGGCGGTAATTTTGGGGATTAGTAGAATCCTTATTAGGTTTTGGAATTGGTATGATAGTGGCTTATTTCCATATTTCAGGAATGTTTCATGCAGTCCACACTTGGTTGAGTAGTTCTAGGACTTCAAGGGTTTCCTCAGGTAGGTGCTTTAGAACCTGGTAGTGCAGGTCGTCTGGTCCGGCAGCTGAGTCATGTGAGTTATGTATAGCGTCTTTCAACTCCGCCGGGGTAAAGGTGCTATTGTACTGTTCCAAATTATTTGAGGTGAAGTCTACTGGTAGTTATTCTTTAATTTCTTTTATTTGACGGAACGCAAGAGAGTAATTGTCATCAGAAGAGATGAACTGAAAGGTTCTACCAAAGGTACTTGTTACTTCATCGGGTTTTATGATAGTTTGGTTGTTTGTAGTGAGGTGGTTTTTTTCGGTTTTTTTTGGTTGAATTGTTTTTATTTACTTTGGAGATATATTCCTCCCAGGTTTGCTTTTTGCTTGCTCTGATGGTTCTGCGTGCTAGTTAAATAATTAATTTAGCAACGGACACGAACATAGGCCGATAAATACATATAAACATTTATTTACCAGAAAATAACTTCGAACAACGTATCGAAATTGTATCCACACACGTGTACTGTTAACATGTACTGTCGGACATACACAATTAGTTCGTGCAGCAGAAACGACCAGAAACGACCAAACACATGTGTCTTTTGAAAAGAAAACGCCGCGTCTAAAACATCATTACTTAAGTTTTAATTTTTTGGCATATATTATTTTGCGCGGTTCGCATTTCGGACCAGTGCGCAAGTTCATTTAACTTGCGTTGATATGCGGTTTGCTTTTCGGAAAAATGTGCATGTTTATTTAACTTGCCGTTATGCTCTGTTCGCATTTCGGACAAGTGCGCATGTTTATTTAACTGGCGTTGATGTGCTGTTCGCAAAGCGAACCAGTGAGCATGTTTCTTTAATATGCATTGCTGCGCATGTTTACTTAACTTGCGTTGATACGCGGCTCGCATTTCAGACCAGAGAGCATGTTTATTCAAATTACGTTGATAAGCCGTTCGCATTTCGGACCAGTGCTCGTTTGTTTACCTTGTGTTGATGCGCGTTTGACTTTCCGGATCAGTACACAGGTTTGCATTTGCACTGATGCGTGGTTCTTACATTAGACCAGTGCGCACGTTTATTTAACTAGTGTCGATGCCCAGTTCGCATTTCTGACCACTGCGCATGTTTATTTACCTGGCGTTGTTCAGCTTTTCTCATTTTAGACCAGTGCGCATATTTACTTAACTTGCGTTGATGCGCGGTTCACATTTCGGACCAGTGCGCAAGTTTATTTAACTTGCGTTGATAAGTGGTTCGCATTTCGGAAAAATGTGTATGTTTATTGAACTTGCCGTTATGCTCTGTTTGCATTTCGGACCAGTGCGCATGTTGATTTAACTTGCCGTCATGCTCTGTTCCCATTTCGGACCACAGCGCATATTTATTTAACTGGCGTTGATGTGCTGTTCGCAAAGCGAACCAGTGCGCATGTTTATTTAATATGCATTGCTGCGCATGTTAACTTGCGTTGATGTGCTCTTCGCAAAGCGAACCAGTGCGCATGCTTAATATGCATTGCTGTGCATGTTTACTTAACTTGCGTTGATGCCCGGCTCGCATTTCAGACCAGTGAGTATGTTTATTCAAATCACCAAAAAATTTAAAAAATGCGACCTATTTGGCCAATTTTTGGTGGATCGCCAAAAAAAAAAAATTTCAAGGGAGGACTATATTGAAAACATTGGCACAAAATTTGAAGAAAATTTGATCAAAATTGTTCGAGTAGAAGCATTTTAAAATTTGGCAACAAAAAATTTTAAATGCTCCCTACTTAGCCAATTTTTGGCAGATCGCCAAAATGAGCAACTTTTCAAGAGAGGCCTATCTGGAGAACAAGTGTCCAAAATTGGAAAGAAATCCGATCAAAATTAAGGGAGAAGAAGCATTTTGAAAATTAGACACCAAAAAATTAAAAAATCACCCCTATTTGGCCACTTTTTGCGCATCGCCAAATGAGTAACTTTTCAAAAGAGGCTTACCTAGTGAATATTCATGCAAAATTTGAAGAAAATCTTGTCAATATTGTGGGAGAAGACGAATTTTGAAAATTAGGAACCGAAAAATTCAAATGCCCCCCCCCCCCCCCCTTTGGCCAATTTTTGGCGGATCGCCTAAAAGATAACTTTTAAAGAGAGACCTATCAAGAGAACATTTGAGAGGAATCCGATTAAAACTGGAGAAGAAGCATTTAAAGTAAAAGTTTACACACATACATATGTACATACGTACATGGACACGACGGATACCACTTTATTGATGGGATAAGACCAGCCGACATAGTCGGCTGGTCTAAAACAGTATCTTTTCAAGAGAGGCCTACCTAGAGAACAATCGTGCAAAATTGGAAAGGAATCCGATCAAAATTCTGGGAGAAGAAGCATTTTGAAAATTAGACACACAAAAAAAAGAAATGCCCGACATTTGGCCAATTTTTGGCAGATCGCCAAAAAAAAGTAATTTTTCAAAAGAGGCCTACCTAGAGGATATTCAAACAAAACTTGAAGAAAATCTGATCAAAATTGTGGGAGAAAAAGACAGTTTGAAAATTAACCAAAAATTTTAAATGGCCCCCATTTACCCAATTTTGGCAGAACCCTCGCTCCGAATGGAGGTATTACGATAGGGCCTCTTTCATGGAAGCGGGAAATTCTGATCAAAAGAAGGAGTTGTACGTGAGATTCTTATATGCATAAAGCTTTGTTGCGTACTGCATGGCCAGTTTAATTCGGCGAACACTAAGGGGCTGCTCGTTTGCCTCCACATGCAGACTTTCTGCTGGTGATGTTCTAAAAGCATTTAGACACAGTCGTAAACCCTATTTTGTATCGGGTCAAGCATTTTTAGGTATGACGGTCTTGCTGATCCATGATGTTCTAAAAGCATTTAGACACAGTCGTAAACCCTATTTTGTATCGGGTCAAGCATTTTTAGGTATGACGGTCTTGCTGATCCATACACAATGCTGCCATAGTCTAATCTAGACCGTGTCACGGCTCGGTAAAGCATAAGTTTTGTATCCCGATCTGCGCCCCAGCAATGGGCAGATATTACCCTAAGGAGGTTGAGTGCTTTTGACATTTTCGTTCGAGCTCTTTGATGTGTGGGATAGAGCTTAGCTTGGAGTCGAAGAGCAAACCCAGAAATTTGTTTTCTTCAACAACACGTATTAGAATATCAGAAATGTATAGAACGGGATCGTTGTGTTGTTTGCGTTTATTGCAGAAATGCATGCAGACTGTTATGGTTTGTGAGAATTTAAAACCGTTTTGATTAGCCCATGTTTGCAGTGAGTGTATGTTCTGCTGCAAGCGTCGCTGTATTAGGTTCATATGCTTGCCTCTGTAAAATATTGCAAAATCGTCAACAAAGAGTGAGCTGTCTATAACCTGTTTCACGGTATGTCGGATGCTATTTATCTTTATCAGGAGCAAAAGGATGGAAAAGAATGAATCCCTGGGGGAAGCCTTCCTCTTGTTCGAAGTAGTCTGAGAATACGGCCCCAAGGCGGACCCGAAAACGCCGGTCCTCTAAAAAGGCTTAAATAAATTCAGGTAGCAGCCCCAAGTCAAAGAGGTCTTGTAGTACTCCGTACTTCCATGCTGTGTCAGAGGCCTTTTCCAAATCAAAGAAGACAGTGGCGACATGTTCGTTATTGATAAAGGCTTCTCTTACAAACGATTCTCCTCTTACAAGTTAGTCCAGGGTACTTCTCTGTTTCCTAAAACCACTCTGTATATCGGTAAACAAATTATTGCTTTCTAGATACCAAGTGAGTGTCAGCTACCATGCGTTCAAATGTTTACACAATAAATTTGTCAAGGAAATTTGTATATAATTTTGTGGGCTTGTGGGGTCTTTGCTTGGTTTTGGTATTGGTATGATAATGGCTTCTCTCCCTATTTCTGGAAAGTTGCCAGATTTCCAGACTTCATTAAGCAAGTCCAAACGTACTTCCAGGCTTTCATCTGGCAAATGTTTAAGGGTTTGGTAGTGTATGTCATCTGAACCAGCCGCGGAACGGTGAGATCTGCTTAAGGCCTGTCGGAGTTCATTCAGTGAGAAATTGCAAGTGTAAGATTCACTGTTGTCCGAGGAAAAGTTTGCTGTTTCGTTCTTTAAGTGCCTTATGTCGTCTACTGTATTCGCAATAGTGTTTAGAAGATGAGTTATGTTCAAACGTTTCCCCAAGGACATCAGATATTTCTTTTCTTCCTGTTACAATGGTATTGTTCGTTTGCAAGTGGCTCACTGGAACTAAACAGCCTTTCACAGATAATTTTTCCTAACCATGTCCCACGTTTTCTTTAATGAGGTTTTCCCGTTTAACTTGGAAACAAGCTCCTCCCATGAGCGCTTTTTACTGTTTTACAGTCTTACGAGCGATCGCATTGAGCCTCTTATATTCCATTCTTTTAACGGTGTCCGGATGACTGATGAACTGTTTCAATGCTTCTTTTCGAAGAGCTATTGCATTCATCGTTGACCCAAATTTTGTGTAGTTTTTTTTGCGACAGCGAGATATTTTGGGATTGGCTTTTCCATTATTGATTGTCTCAGAGCAGTGAATAATAAAATAGCGTCATTATCGCTTTCAAGGTGTTCTCATGTAATTGACTGATGGCATAATTCTTGGAATTGTAACCAATCTGCTTTGTTAAAATTCCACTTGTCTACTCTTTCTTGTGGTGGTGGAATGGATTGTTTAAGTAAAATTGGGAAGTGATCGCTTCCATGTAGATCGTCTATAACTTTCCAACTAAATTCCACATACAAGTTAGCAGAAGCTATAGAGAGGTCAATAGAGGTTTTCGAACGAGTGCCCATATGGAAATATGTGAACAACGACTCCCTTCGATGTGTTTAGGGAGCGATGCGGGCTGCATTTTACTTAAATGTTGACAAATGTGTCCAGGTTGAGAAGGCTGTCACTGTCTGCGGTTAAACACTCTAATCAATAATTCATCGGAGCGCAGTATTGTATTATATTGTTCTTTAGATCCCTTTCAACTGCTATGGTCAGTTGAATGTCCCTAATTTTCTTGTGTCAATTTGTAGAGCGCATCGAGACTGTTCCTATGGTATAATTTTTTTGCGTTCGATAGTTTTAGTTTCCTTAATTTTTGGGTGCCTTAACAATTTTGTGTTAAAAGCACAAATTTTACACCTAAATTTCAGGCAGTTAAAAGTAATGTAATTCGAAACAGATAATGCCACATTGTTAAGCGTCTCATGGTCGTTCTGAAAACATAACTTTTTAAATCATACGTGACCGGAAACACGTTTTCAGCCAGGTATTTTCTGATTGGTTTACTAGATTTAGACGCAACGTTGTGATTGGTCCACTTTGTGCTGGCGCGGCTGTAACCCGCCAGCGACTATATAAGGGATGCCGATTTTGCACAGTCAGCAGAAAATTTCTCGGGAGTATAGAGGCCACACCACGGGTGTGCATCCCACTGGCGCAGAGTAAGCTTCAGTGGCGTGTCGGTGGTGCACTGTTTCAGGATTTAAAATAATTGAGAGTGAAGTAAATAGAGAAAAGGCTTACAAATTTGTAGAAGAAGCAAAATATAATTTTAAGGGGATACTTAAGCGAGTTTTGTATGAATTCGTTCAGAAATTGAGTTTGTGATGGATTTTAGATAATTGTGACGGAAAGTTAGAAGGAATATAAATTAATTAGAGAGTTATAGCGGTGTTTCTCCGTCTTTTGCCCAGTGTTGCCAGGGAGTCATCAAGAAAAAAAAACAAGATAAAAAAAGGATAAATTTGGTTAAAAAAGTATGAAAAAAGGATAGCTCATTGCTGACAATTTTAAAACTTTAAAAATACATCCTAAAAGTAATCAAAACATGCAATAACATAACGGACCATCCATAAATGACGTATGTACCGGGCAAGTGGTGGGGACGGGGTTGGTGGTAGTAGGATGCGAACTTTATCAAGTCAAATTCCATGATGACGTCACAATTTAGTGCCAACAAAAACGGGTGTCTGAAAATTAAAACAATGTGCGTACGTACTTTATCGATGGTCCTTAGGGACATGCATTTTAAACATTTTTCTTCAAAAATTCTCCAAAAATTAAATCATCCAATCAACTAAAAAAGCCGTATGCATGACCGCGTTGGGATGCCTCTCACCAAAAATAAATGACATCGAATCAAAATTGTAGGAGTAGATGCATTTTGAATTATTTTCCAATTTTTGCTCAAAAAATTCCCCAAAAATACAAAAATTGTCCGATCGACTAAAAAAGCACAAGCCGTATGCGCGACCCTTTAGTGGTGCCTCATACCAAAAATAAATCAAATTGGATAAAAAATGTAGGAGGAGATACGTTTTAAATTTTTTTCTTCAAAAATTCCCAAAAAATTCAAAAATCACCCGATCGACTAAAAAAGCTCAAGCCGTATGCACGACCCCTTAGGGATGCCTCATACCAAAAATAAATGACATCGGATCATAATTGTAGGAGGAGATGCATTTGAACCAAAGTTTACTAAATAAACAACTAACTACCGAACTAACTATCTAACTAACTAACTAACTAACGGACGCCGCCCGCAAACCGATAGGAATACCCCAGCTTACGTGTAACGTAAGCTGGGCTAAAATGGGTTGAACGTTAAGCAAGAAGGTAAGGAAAGATTTTCTTCATTGCAATTAAAAAGATATCAGATTTATCAAAAAAAAGATATTATTAGGTGGAAAGGTATTATTGTTAATTTTATTTTTGCATTTGTATTTTTGGGGAGGTTTTATAGTACCTATGAAGGTGGTTTACTGTTATCGTATTTCTGGTGGTAGTTTAGAGAGGTTTTGGGGGCGAGGTACCAGTGGAAATGTCGTGAAACAGTAAGACAGGTACCCCGAGGGGGAAGGGGGGGGGGGGGTTCGGTATCTATAAGATCCGGCCGTCCACAGACGACGGATGCCCCTCTATTGATGTGGTAAGACCAGCCCGATGTAGTCGCCTGTCTAAAATACACAATATCTGTTATTTATGCGAACAACTTGGTTCAGTAGGTTTATCTGTTTTTCAGGCTTGTTTTTAAGCTAAAATGGGCTAGTTCTAATATATTTAATCCCAATGGCGTATGCTACTAAGGATACACGCGAACTCACTTGCCATCTACAGCGTCCACGATCTTTGCTTCTACACCGAGTTCATCCAAAATAGCAAGCATCTTCTCTCGCCGGTCTGGTCTCCTTTGCAAATTCACCATGTATATCTGAAAAGAACACTGCTGATCAAGTATTCCCCAGATAAAAAAAAAAAAAAAAAAAAACATGAAATGATTCAGTCCAAGGCGGTGCTCGAGTATATCAGAAATGTTTTTAATAATCAACATGGGGCGAGGGAGAACCTGAAGACAGACCTGATCGTGTAACATCAAAACATAGAAACGAGTCCATCAAAATAAAGACAAGTGAAGAACACAGTACCTGGTCGAATCCAAGCTTGTCCTTCGTGACCATGGGCAGGTCAATGTAAGGTAAACTTTTCAAAGGCTCCGAATAAACTAAAACAGAAAAACATCAAGTGCATACGAAGCCTGTTTTTGATAACAACCACCCCCCCCCCCCCGCCCTCCTCTTTGAGCAAATAAGGAAGTATGTAAATACTCCAAGAGCTGCACAAAACAAGTCACAGTGCTCAGGTGCCGTCAGAGTAAAAACAGCTGCACAAAACAAGTGACAGTACTCAGGTACCGTCAGAGTAAAAACAGCTGCACAAAACAAGTGACAGTACTCGGGTACCGTCAGAGTAAAAACAGCTGCACAAAACAAGTGACAGTGCTCAGGTACAGTCAGAGTAAAAACAGCTGCACAAAACAAGTCACAGTGCTCAGGTACAGTCAGAGTAACAACAGCTGCACAAAACAAGTGACAGTGATCAGGTACCGTCAGAGTAACAACAGCTGCACAAAACAAGTGACAGTGCTCAGGTACCGCCAGAGTAACAACAGCTGCACAAAACAAGTGACAGTGCTCAGGTACAGTCAGAGTAAAAACAGCTGCACAAAACAAGTGACAGTGCTCAGGTACAGTCAGAGTAAAAACAGCTGCACAAAACAAGTGACAGTACTCAGGTACCGCCAGAGTAACAACAGCTGCAGAAAACAAGTGACAGTGCTTAGGTGCAGTCAGAGTAACAAGAGCTGCACAAAACAAGCGACAGTGCTTAGGTGCCGTCAGAGTAACAAGACATGAACTGACGGTCGTTCTGTCACCGATCAATTTGTCACCTACCACTTTGCCAATTGCCATTTTAGTACGGGTGTGTTGGCAACCGACATCGCTGGGACTACGTCGCTATATCCGAGGTGTCGCTGTATCAGAATCCCACCTTTGGACCGAATTTTCCAACTTAACTCCGATTACACTTGTTAGTTTTTGTGTTTTACACATTTTTCTACCGATTATCGTGAGTTAAAGATAAAACGGAAACGAGAGAAATAAAATGGTCACGTGACGGTGCCCAGCCGCCGCCAGAGTGACAGAGTAACAGGCACTACGATTCTATCACAATACGGTGGACAGTTGATGAAAATTTAAATTCTATTATTAAATATCTCATGCACCCTCAACATAAATTTCGTTCTGGGCTGCAATTTCTAGCTTGTGTTCATTCCGACGACATCATAGCTGAATAAGATGCAAAGGTGCCCGAGTCACTTTATTTTCTTTACGTTGAAGTGAAGGCGCATTATCCACATTCGGGCGTTGTGGAAACACATGACAAAAACAAGAGCAGCCAGTGCACACAAAACATAAGACACACGTAATATGCCTTTGTCAAGAATTTGTCGAAAGAGGTTGTCGAATTGACAAGCAACTAATTTTCCTTGTTATTTGACGATGCGCAACTGAACGAATTCCAATCCAAAATTTGTCAATATTTTGTCATAAATTTGTCCTTAATTCGTCAGTTCACAGCTTTTCATTTATTCGTTATGCTAATAATTTATCAGGAACTCGTTAGTTCAAACTTGTCAATTTGTCACAAGTTCGTCAAAACTTCGTCAAACTGACGACTCTAAACTCGTCAACGTGACGATGCCCAACTGAACAATGTAGATTTGTCATTATAATCTGAGAACATAATAATACCAGTGTCTAGGGACATTGTGGCCAGCCAAGTTCTAATTAATCAGGTACAATAAGAAACCCCCCCCCCCCCTGCCAAAAAAAAAAAAGAAAAAAAAAAAAAAGAATATTTAATTACACTAGAGTGGCCAACGCCAACATCTGTATACCCGAATACTTTATAAGGGTTATTGCCGTTTGTTTTTGTTTGCACCTCCCCCTCCCTCCACAGACATCCTTTTCCACTGTTTATCTCTCCTGTTTACAAAGATTTATTCTGACAAGTCCGTCCTATTTCAGAATTATAAGACTTATCTTTATAAATACGAATGAATATATATATGATGTGACCAGACGTCGGACTACACAAAACCTTTATCCCATTTCTCAAAGGCAGGGGGGGGGATGAGAGCTACGTAACCGGACTTGTGTGTATCTTAATCCACATAGTCTGATTACAATTTAGCCATGTGGAATGTGCTACTATAAACTGCGTTTATACTCTACGTCATTTTTATCCGGGTCTGGAAGGTGGTCACTTCAAAGGTTTTACTGTTAGTTCTTCACCCGGGTCACGGCAGGCAGGTCTAGTATTTGTTTTTTCATCCAATTCTCGAAGATGGTAGGTAAGACGGTTTTACTGTGTTACTTTTTATCCGGGTCTGAAAGGTGGTCGCTACATCACCAAATGAGTTTTACCGTAATATTTTTATCCGGGTAGGAAAGGTAGTCACTACAATTCCCTATTCCATTGTTTTCTTTTCTTTCAATTTCTTTGTATATACGTCTCGGTATGTAGGAGCATACATAATATTTAATTTGACCTGATCTCTAACTATAACCTACCATAAAATATAGTTCACATGTTTCGTTGACTGTAAAAGTGATCTGTGAGTGAATATTAGATCTAGGAAAATATGCTGTCTTACAGGACTTTTTACTATTTATATTATACACGGCTGTTAAATTTAAAAACAAGTTGCATATTTCTAATCGTGGTATATCACGTGATATATGTTAATTAAATCACCCAGTTATTTAAAAAATTCGTTTTGTTGTGATCTACTGCCCGTAGTCGAGTTACCCCTTATTATCTGAATAATCCAACAATTGGTGACTGTTTAAATCTACGTTTTCCGTTTATCCGTGAAAGAATATGATATTGTAGCCATTGAATTACGCTTAAGCCAAGAATTGGTTTGTTTGGTGTTTAGCATCAGGATCAGGAATTAGGATGGCTATATCAAGCTGCACTTGTTACAGGAACAATTGTTTGTTTGATTGTTTGTTTGGTGTTTAACGTCCCGTTCACCAACTAGGATTGGTAATTAGGACGCACCTGCTAAAGAAACATGTGGGCAAAAAAGAAGGAAGAATAAAGAAATAGTAAAAGCGGAGTTAGAAAGAAAGGAACAAGTAGTAACCATTATCAACCTTAACACATTTCAGTATGAACTAGTGTAAATAACGTGGTTTCATTTTGCTTTTAGTCAAACTAATATTTCAAGAAAATCAGCGTTTCCAGTATAATTAATTTTGGGATGAAGATATAAGCTTAAATATTATCGATTAGTAGCATTCGGTCGATACAAGATTCTTAACTTCACCTCTAAAACATTTAAACAGTTGCCGAAGTAGCTGCATTCTTACTTCATTTACAAAACAACAAGAAACAAGCGCACATGTGTACATAAAGAAAATTGTATTGCATTGCATTGTTCTTTTGATCCCTTTCAATTGCTATGGTCATATCGGGATCCCCCCCTGCCACATTATACTGAAATAGGGCATTCCAGCCCTCGCTTCTAACCCTTACATGTGGAGTGCCTCACATGGTAGCAAGGAGGAGTCCCAATTTTGAAGTCTTAGGTATGACCCGACCGGGGTTTGAACCCACGATCTTCCATTCTCGAGGCGGACACTCTAACCACTAGGCCACCGAGGCTGGTCACCTGCAAGAAGCGGGCATCAGCGTTGAGCTCATTGCCAATTACAGAGTATCGAAATACCCCAAATGGAAATAAGTTAAGCCCTCAGTATTGAAAACGCCATCCGAATTCCCAAAAGAACAAACTAACCCGTGTGTGTTCCGATCGAAGTTCGCAAACTCAAGGAAGTTTACCAAGACTTCCACTTTATGTATACTGATAGTTCTAAACTTGATGACAAAGTTTCGGCATCAATTCTCACAGAGAACAATATTTTGAAAACTAGACTCCCAGATGGGTCTTCAATTTTCACTGTCCAAGTCGAAGCTCTCCATGCGAATTGTCAACATTAGTCGTTACAAAAATTCTAGTACTGACATTGACTTCATGTCAGAATCAATAAAAAACTATAAATCAATAAAATCAATAAAAAAACTAATATCAAATCCTATAATCTTGGACCTGGTAGAAAAACATGACGAAGCTGTAAGGGCGGGAAAGGTAACACGGTTCTTTTGGGTTCCAAGCCACATAGGAATGCCAGGCAACGAGGCAGCTGCTAAAGCTGCTAAAGAGGCTTTAGATATTCAAAACTCTGAATTTCTTATCACATCGTCACACTACAAACTGCAGATTCTTGATATATAAAGGGCACATGGCAACAGTATTGGAATAAACAGATCAATAATAAACTGCATCAAATTAACCCGGGACGTAAATTACCATCCCTAAAAACTTTGCGGGATATCATGGTAATACGTAGAGCCAGAATAGGACATACCTACACTACACCTGCTTCGACGGGAACATATTTTGATAAACTGCATAGGCTTGCAAGACATTCGTTCCCGTTGTTTAACTGTCAGTTCCATGACAGAGTTATTCGATAAAATACAACCGTGTAAAATAATAGAGTTTCTAAAAGAAACAACCTGTATCAGTATTTTTAGTATTTATATTATTTGCTTTTATTGTGTGACATGCTTTTAGATTGTACACTCCTTTTAGTATCCAACGCACATTTTTAACGTTTTATCCGTTATGAACCTGTGAAGACACAATATGACCCGCAAAGGGTTGGCCGTGTCGTTAAAAAACGATGTAGCTATCTAACTGTGTCGCAGTTAGTGTTCTGACATGTGAAGAGAGAGGTGTACTCACGTGTCCTCTTGGTTGCGCTTGGAGAGAATCGTAGCTTTGATTCTGGCTTGGAAACGTGCCCTTTTAACCCGAAGATATAGTGGTATCGCGACAAGAAGTCGTAACAAAACGCCACTAATTGAGTCAATATCTGCTATTGACCTGAGAGGCGCCGAAACGGAAATCACAACGACACAACGATATTTGTTCAAGAATGAAATAGGTTGTGTGTTCTCTAAGTCAAAATCTCTAAAGTTAAACAGCTGTGGTCGCCAACTAAACTGTTTTTTGAAGACGGTCTTCACAAAGTAGGTGGAAGACTGAGACATTCTACTATTACCGAAGAAAATGCTCACCTTGTGGTTTTGCTCAAGGATTCACACATCAGCAAACTTATAATGGGCTTCTATCATGAAAAAGTCTGACAACAAGGAAAGAGGATGACACTCTACAGGAGACGAGCTAGTGGGTACCGGATAACTGACTGTTGGCCAGCAGTTGCCAGACACAAGTGCGGAGTGTGTCGACGATTACGAGCTGCCCCTGAGCAACAGAAAATGGCCGATTTACCCACCGATCGAACTCAACCTGCTCCTCCTTTTACATACTGCGGCGTAGACTTATTCGGACCATTCATCGGGTTGGTCTTAGTGAACTAATTCCGGAATCGTTGGCGCTTAGTGTTTACCCATATGCTTCAGTCTCGGCCTAAATGGTTTCGACCGCGCCGTAATTTATCCAGCAATGATATCGTGTTAATCAATGACGACAACTCCCTAGAAACGCTTGGCGTTTAGTTCGCATTTAAGACGTCAAGGTGTCTTTTGACGGTCTTCTTAGACGAGCCACGTTAACAGTTGGGGATCGAAATCTGGACATATCTGGAAGAAGTGCGAATAAGCTGTCCAGTTTCGATCGACCCATAAACAAACTACCGTGGGGGAGGGGGGGGGGGGGTTGACGGTATGCGCCATTCTTGATTCTCTATACGAGTTAAATAATGTTTAAACAAAACCGTCGGACTTATCCCAGGAATAACTGTAACAAATTTACAGTCGACACGACTTTCCGATGTCGAGATATTTTGCTTAACAACAGATAATTTTTTACCCGTCAAAAGTTGAAAAATTCGTCTGACTGAACCAAGGAATATCCATATAAAGTTTTAAGTCGATATGGCTTTCCGTTATCAAGATATTATGCATACAAGATCTGGTTCAAAATATATGCATATTTTACACGATGACGTCATACGCCGTATTCGTTCGATCTACTTGAGAAAAAAATTTATAGTTTCTTTCGGGCCTACCAAGCAACAATCTCACCAAGTTTCAACTTTCTCCGATATTCAGCGGATGAGAAATTTCGCACACAAGATTTTACGTCATAACGCCATCCACCTGCCCTAATCACGTGACATGCGAGAAAAGTTGAGAGAACCGTCCGAATGACCTAAGGAATACCCATATCAAAATTTGAAGTCGATAGGACTGTCCCTTATCGAGATATTTTACACACAAGAGCTCGTTCAAAATATATTCATATTTTACGTGATGACGGCATACACCGCATTCGTTCGTTCTACCTTTTCGATGCTCAGCGGCTGAGAAATTTCACATACAAGATTTTTACGTAATGACATCATACACCCGCATTAATCACATGACATGCCTCAAAAGTTGAAAGAACCATCCACCTGATCCAAGGAATATCCCTGTAAAACTTCAAATCGATAGAACTTTCCGTTATCGAGACATTTTGCACACAAGATCTTGTTTATAATACATACATATTTTACGTGATGACGCCATACTCAGCATTCGTTCGATCTACTCGCGAAAAAATTTTATTGAGGCTTTCGGACCTACCATGCAACAATCCCACCAAGTTTCAACTTTCTCCGATGTTCAGCGGCTGAAAAATTTCGCACACAAGATTTTTACGTAATTACGTCATACACCTGACCTAATCACGTGACATGCGTCAAAAGTTGACAGAACCGTCCGACCTAACCAAGCAATAAATCGATCAAGTTTGACGTCGACCCCTTGCACACAACATACATACACACACACACACACACTGGCAGCACTTTACTCCTTCCATATTATCCAGAAGTACCATTCCAGCTTTGATCGAATAATGCATGTCATAATCTCCAAACAATAAGGCAAGGTTATTTCACTTTATTTAATCCACATATAAATATCCTTTGTTACACGTAAATTGCAAGCAACTATTCAAAACTTTCTGAGTGTTCATTCCGAATTTCAAGCAGCTTCTTCTATCAGCAGTTACTGCAACTGTTTTAAGCAGCCAAATCTACGTAACTTATCTCATTACTTTTTGAGCAAAAATGTAACTAAAAAAGCCTTAAATTATATTCTTAATCGCATTTACAGCACATTTTTATGCTTTGAACAAAACTCATATGAACAAGAATTTTGAATATCTGGCAATTTTTCAATTTTTGAGAAAAATAAAAAATAACCACGCGTTGCACACCTTCAATATATGTACTCTCTCTGTCCAAGAAAGAAATAAAATGACAGTATTAGTTAATGAGATATGGCGCGTACACACTTACCACTATAGATGGGGACAGACTGAAAGACAGACAGACAGACACGGCCCGTTTCATAAGTTCTCCGCTCCGCGCCACGCGCGGTGGCGGGGGACTAACAAGTAGGTCAGTTTTAACCCTCGAAGAAACGGGCAAGGGGGCGACATACCGTTTTTATGGGAATTCGCCCCTCATCGTGTCAGAACAAAACGTCGATTTTCTGGGGAAATGCAGCTGTGGAATTTTCCAGTTGATTCTATCAAAACTAGGAGATATTGCAAATTTGTTTACATGTAAGACCATTTCAAATGCTTAAACTGGGTTTTAAACAAACGATCACAAAAAAAAAAAAAAACAAAAACAAAACACGTTGACACAAATGTCTGTAAAGTTTGGAACCACTCAAGCCACCAGTTTTTGTTATTTGGAAGGGTGGACAGACAACAGAGGCCCCCGCACAATGGGTATAGCCTATGTGCCCACCTGGGCTATAAAATCTCTGCAACAGTAGTAATTTATTCTTATTTCTTTAGCTCGGGGTGAGTAGGAAACACTTCACTTACTGATCGTTTCAATTTTCATGTGAGTAAACTGCTCGATTTCTTGATCCAGGGTGTTGTGATCTTGCATGGGTATCGCAAGAAACCCGTAAAAGTCGGTGTTCAACAAATGCATAGCGATCTCGTGGTACATCGCCGAGTGAGCAAAAATGATGACGTCATCTATTGGTCCGGAGTAATCTGCAATGAAAAGGAAAACGCTACCAAGTTGTTGCGACGCACCCACGAAACAATTATGTGTTCATTTCTGCGCTGAAAGCAATCATTCTCAGATGCCACTTAAAATCCGGTCCTTCCTGGGTTCCCATAAATGTTGCGATATCGCGTCGAACTGAGCCTTTGGAGAAGTCAGCACCAAACTGTATGGTCTTTCTTTCTAAAAGGTTTGATGAAGGTCTGATGGACTGTTTTAGAGATATCGCGCAAACAAAGTCCAAAACAGTAAAAAAAAAAAAAAAAAAAAAAAAAAAAAAAAAAAAAAAAAAAAACAACTAAGTGAAAATTTAAAAAATTCGTCAAAAATTCAAATTTTCCCAAAGCTCAAACTAATTCATCAGTGCAAATCTACACTATCTGGTCTTTTTTCTGCAAGGTTTGGTAAAGAGCTGATCAGCCGCTTTTGAGATACCCGTAAACAAAGTGTACAAGAATGTCCAGGGACACTGTGACCAGTAAAGAACTATTGAATCCCGTATAAACAAGCTTGTATGGTTGCCAAAAAAGTGGTAGTCACACTGTACAAATTTGTCCAAGGACAAAGTTCCAGCTTTCAAAAAGCAATGAGATCAATTCCGGTGTCGATGAGCAAGGGAATTTCCCTAAAAAATGGGCTTCAAAAGACGAGATGGTAAAGAGCTAGCTAAATAATTAATTAATTTAGCAACAGACCCGAATACAGACCGATACATACATACAGAAACATACATACATACAGGAACAGAAACGACCAGTGAATGGTGATATGACCAAACACATGTGATGACGTTTGCGTTTGCGTTTTGACGAGAAAACGCCGCGTCTAAAATGGTATTACTTAAATGTTAATGTTTTTGGAATGTTTTATTTTGTGGGGTTTGCATTTCGGACCAGTGCGCATGTTTATTAGCTTGCGTCGATGCGCGATTTGCATTTCGGGTCAATGCACATGTTTCTATAACATAATAACGGGGACGAATGTGATTGAAGTCTATACAATCTATCAAGATGTGTTTCACTGTATACCGTTACTGACAACTTATACATTCGGGTTGTGGTTCACCTCTTAAGAGGTGTCTTTGCGTAGCGTAAGAATGTCCTATTCTTAATCTGTGTATTACCATATCGTCGCGAAGATCGCCTAGGGAGGGCAATTTGCGCCCTGCCACAGGATTAACTTGGTATAGCTTATTGTTGACGGTATAAGGAAATCTGAGCAATCTTGGTTTAACGCTTCTTTGGCGCCTTTGTCCACTGCCTCTTTGCCCGGGATTCCAACGTGGCTCGGTACCCAGCAAAATATTATCTCTTTGCCAGCTTTTATCGTATTTTTCTATCAAGTCCAAAATTAATGGGTTGGATACATGTAGGTTTTCTAATGATTCTAGCAATGACACGGAATCCACACATGATTTTTTTTGTAACGGCTAATCTTGACAATTTGTATAGCTAGCTGCAGGGCTCTAACTTCTACCGAGAAAATAGAAGACCCATCAGGGAACCTGGTTTTCAATGTATTATTTTCTGTGACAATAACTGCTGCCTTGTCATCAAGTTTGGAGCCATCGGTATATATGAAATGGTAGTCATTATAATTATCCTTTAATTCTGCAAATTTTGACTGAAATGGTGGTATAATACTAGTTCCAAAGGGGGGATAGCGTTGGTACCTCTATTCGCATAATGTGACCCGAAAACAATCTAATGAGTAAGGTTATTTCTATTGGCGTAAAGTTCTATAGAATACTGCATGGCAAGTTTTAACCGCCGGATATTGAGATGTTTTTCATTTGCCTCAACATGTAAACTGTCGACTGGGGATGTTCTAAAGGCATTTAAACATATTCTTAACCCTTTAGATAGGATGGTCTTGATGAACCATAAACCATACTGCCATAGTCCAGTTACGATCTGATTAGAGCTCAATATAACATGAGTTTAGTATCACGATCTGCTCCCCATTCGTGGAAGGAGATGACTCCTTTAAAGCCTTCGCAGGTGTTTGGTATGTGGGGTAAAACTGAATTTGTTATCAAAAATTAAACCTAAAAATTTGTTCTCCTTGACAAAAGGGAATTGCACATCGGAGATTTGTAAAACTGGATCGTCGTGTTGTTTTCGTTTTTTGCAAAAGTGCATACAAACCGTTTTGGTTTGTGAGAATTTAAAACCATTCGTATTGACCCAAAGAATAAATACTCTGCTGAACACGACGCTGCATTAAATTCATACTTCTGCCTCTACACGACATGGCAAAATCATCTACGAAGAGTGAGCTATCTATCCCCTGTCTGAGTGTATCTTTTATATTGTTGATTTTATCAGGAATAGTACAATTGAAAGGATGCATCCTTGGGGGAAGCCTGCCTCTTGTTCAAAGCATTCTGAGAATACTGTACCAAGACAAACCCTGAATCAACGGTCATCCAGGAATCCTTTTATAAACTGGGGCAGGCGTCCTCGGAGGCCGAAATCAAAAAGATCCTTTAGTACTCCGTGTTTCCATGCTGTGTCATAAGCTTTCTCCAAATCAAAGAAAACGGTAACAACATGTTCGTTGTTATTGAAAGCTTCTTTCACAAAAGATTCTAGTCTTACAAAATGGTCCAGAGTGGTCCTCTGTTTAGTAAAGCCACTCTGTGTGTCGTCAAGCAAGTTGTTTCTTTCCAGATACCATTTTAATCTTTCAGCTATCATTCGCTCGAATGTTCTGCACAGGATCTGTAATTTTGACGATTTCGTGGATCTTTGTTTGGCTTTGGTATTGGTACTATTGTACTCCCTTCCATATTTCTGGAAAGGTATCGGAACTCCAGGTATGGTCTAACAGTTCTAAAAGGATCTTTAGGATATCGTCTGGCAAGTGTCTAAGCATCTGGTAATGTATGTCATCTGGTCCTGCTGCTGAATCATAGGAACTATACATGGCCTTTCTTAATTCATTAAGAGAAAAGTCGCTATTATACGCTTCGCTGTTGTCAGAATAAAAGTTAAGAGGAACATATTCTTGCCAGGATTGCTGTTTGCTTTTTTAACTGTTTTACGCGCAAGTGCCTTCGCCCTTTGATACTCTATTTTCCTTGTAAGGTCTGGGTAATTTGAAAACTTGTGAGAGCTTGTTTACGAAGTGCTATGGATTCTTTACAAGCGTCATAAACCACGGTTAATGGGGTTTCTTGCGGGATTTCGGACCAGTGCGTTTATCTAACTTGCGTTGATGCGCAAGTTAGATTTTGAACTAATGGTCATGTTTACTCAACTTGTGTCCATGCGCGGTTCGCATTTCGGACACTGCGCATGTTTATTTCATTTGTGCTGATAGGCGGTTCTAATTTTACACCACTGCGCATGTTTATTTAACTTGTGTTGATGTGCGGTTATCATTTCAGACCACTGCACAAGTTTATTTCATTTGCATTGATGCGCGGTTGGCTTTGCGGACGAGAACGCATATTTTTTAATTTGCGTTGATGCGCGGTTGGCATTTCGGATCAGTGCGCATGTTGATTTAACTTGCGTTGATGCGCGGCTTGCATTTCGGGCCAGTGCGCATATTTATTTTAACTTGCGTTGATGCACGTCTCTTATTCTAGACCAGTGCGCATGTTTCTTTCACTTGAGTTGATACGCGGTTGGCATTTCGGACCAGGACGCATGTTTATTTAACTTGCGTTGATGCGCGTTTCTTATTTTAGACCAGTGCCGCATGTTTATTTCACTTGAGTTGATACGCGGTTGGCATTTCGGACCAGGACGCATGTTTATTTAACTTGCGTTGATGCGCGGTTCGCATTTCGAACCAGTATGCATATTTATTTAACTTGCGTCGAAGCGCGCTTCGAGTTTCCAACCAGTGCGCTGTTTTTTTAACTTGCGTCGATGCGCGATTCGCATTTCGGACCAATGCGCATGTTTATTCAACTTCCAATTTTTGGCGGATCGCAAAAAAAAAGAACAATCAAGAGAGGCCTATATAGAAAACATTCGTACAAAATTTAAAGAAAATCTGATCAAAATTGACGTCGAAGAAGCATTTTGAAAACTGGCTACCCAAAAAATTATAAATGGCCATCATTACGCCAATTTTTGGCGGATCGCCAGAAAAAGTAACTTTTAACGCGAGGTATTACTAGTAACCATTTCTGCAAAATTTGAAGACAATCCGATCAAAATCGTGGCAGAAAAACATTATGAAAATTGGCAACCAAAAATTTTAAATGTCGCTAAAAAAGTAATTTCTCAAGAGAGGCCTACCTAGAGAACATAAGGTAGGCCTCTAGAGTATAAAATTTGAAAGGAATCCAATCAAAATTGCAGGAGAAGAATTTTTAAATTTGTTGCCAAAAAATAAAAAAAATGCCCCCTGTTTGGCCAAAACAAAAGTAATTTTCAATAGAGACCTACCTAGAGAATATTCGTGTAAAATTTATAGAAAATCTGATCAAAATTGTGGGAGAAGAAGCATTTTGAACACAAATGACCAAAAAATTTTAAATGCCCCCCATTTGGCCAATTTTTGACGGCTCACCAAAAAAAAAATTTCACGACAGGCCTACCCAGAGTACATTCGTACAAAATTTGAAAGGGATCCGATCAAAACTGAAGGAGAAGAAGCATTTTAAGTAAAAGTTTACACACTTACATACGTAAATACGTACACACATACATACGTACATGTACATACACACATACAGACGACAGAACTCCGTCTAATGATGTAATAAGACAGCCCGACTAAGTCGGCTGGTCTAAAAACAGCACTGAAAGCACTAATATTTTTAAAAAAATTGCCAAAAATCCAATTTTGTAAGAACGCCAAAAAATTTAGCATGCATCAAGCTAAGATTATGCGCCCAAGTTCTGCAAAATATCAAACCAAACTGCTTACGCATCTAAGAGGAATGAGTGCCAACGGACGGACAGACAGGTAGACAGAAGGGCAGGGCCCAATTCATAAGCTCACTCCGGTTGGGGGCTAATAATTCTGTTATTGTAATGAACAAGAGTTGCTTGAATGCATTAAACCTTTGATTTGAATATCAGAACATAACAGAACTTCTTTTTAAAAAATGGGGTGTAAAATTTATTTACATCATGGTGCTGAGATTTTAAAATTGGTGCTAGCAAGCTTAAGAAATTTTCCACAACTAAAATGGTGTGTTAAAATATTTCATGCTTGGTGCCGACTTCTCCAGAGTGAACTTGACTACGTCTCGAGGAGTACGTCTATCCCCCGTGGGGGATATGGTGTGTGTAAGGCTGTTGCGTGTTGACAACGCAAAATTTAAAAGTGGAAGGATAGATAGACGTAGTGTCTAAGTACAGCGCCAATTTTCAAAAGTCCGCAATTTTGTCAATTTTTGCCCAATCCGGAAAATTCTTGGTCACTGCAGAGCGGAAGGGTCCAGAGAAGCCGTGTACAAAATATGAAACGAATTCATCTATTAATGTGGCCTGTAGGCGGGTGAGACTGCCGTATATACGCTATGTCCAGTGCCGATTTTCAAAAGTCCGCCATTTTGTCAATTTTTGCCCAATACAGAAAATTCTTAATCACTGCACTGCGGAAGGTTCAAGAGAAGCCATGTACAACATTTGAAACGAATCTGTCTATTAATGTGGCCTGCAGACGCATGAGACTGCCGTATATACGCTAAGTCCAGTGCCAATTTTCAAAAGTCCGCCATTTTGTGAATTTTTTTCCGATCCGGAAAATTCTTGGTCACTGCACTGCGGAAGGGTCCGTGTACAAAATTTGAAACGAACCTATATATTAATGTGGCCTGTAGGCGCGTGAGACTGAAGCGTGACAGACGGACAAACAGACCGAAAAGTTCAAAACTATATCCCTCCGTTTCACGGGGGATAATGTTTGGTGTCTGCGACTTCTCCAAAGTGAATGTTTGGTGCTGGCTTCTCCAGAGTGAATTTTGGTGCCGACTTTTCTAGAGTGAATGTTTGGTGTCGACTTCTCCAGAGTGAATATCTGGTGTGTGCAACTTCCCCAAAGTGAATGTTTGGTGCTGACTTCTCCAGAGTGACTGTTTGGTGTCGACTTCTCCAGTGTGAATATTTGGTGCCGACTTCTCCACAGTAAATGTTTAGTGTCGACTTCTCCAGAATGAATGTTTGGTGCCGACTTCTCCAGAGTGAATGTTTGGTGTGTGCGACTTCTCCAAAGTTAATGTTTGGTGCCGACTTCTCCACAGTAAATGTTTACTGTCGACCTCTCCAAAGTGAATGTTTGGTGTGTGCGACTTCTCCAGAGTGAATGTTTGGTATCGACTTCTCCAAAGTGAATGTTTAGTGCTGACTTTTCCAGAGTGAATGTTTGGTGCTTACTTCTCCACAGTGAATATTTGGTGTGGGCGACTTCTCCAAAGTGAATGTTTGGTGCTGACTTCTCCATAGTAAATGTTTACTGTCGACTTCTCCAAAGTGAATGTTTGGTGTGTGCGACTTCTCCAGAGTGAATATTTGGTGTGTGCGACTTCTCCAAAGTGAATGTTTGGTGCTGACTTCTCCAGAGTGAATGTTTGGTGCTGACTTCTCCAGAGTGAATATTTGGTGCTGACTTCTCCAGTGTGAATATTTGGTGCCGACTTCTCCACAGTGAATATTTAGTGTCGACTTCTCCATGGTGAATGTTTGGTGCCGACTTCTCCAGAGTGAATATTTGGTGTGTGTGACTTCTCTAAAGTGAATTTTTGGTGCTGACTTCTCCAGAATGAATTTTTGGTGCTGACTTCTGCAGAGTGAATGTTTGGTGCTGACTTCTCCAGAGTAGATGTTTGGTGTCGACTTCTCCATAGTGAATTTTTGGTGCTGACTTCTCCCTAATGAATGTTTGGTGCTGACTTCTCCAGAGTGAATGTTTGGTGCTGACTTCTCCAGAGTGCATTTTTGGTGCTGACTTCTCCTTAATGAATGTTTGGTGCTGACTCTCCAGAGTGAATGTTTGGAGCTGAATTCTCCAGAGTGAATGTTTGGTGCTGACTTCTCCAGAGTGACTTTTTGGTGCCGACTTCTCCACAGTGAATTTTTAGTGTCGACTTCTCCAGAGTGAATGTTTGCTGCCGACTTCTCCAGAGTGAATGTTTGGTGCCGACTTCTCCACAGTGAATGTTTGGTGCTGACTTCTCCAGAGTGAATGTTTGCTGCTGACTTCACAGTGAATGTTTCGTGCTGACTTCGCCATAGTTAATGTTTGGTGCTGACTTCTCCAGAGTGAATTTTTGGTGCTGACTTTTCCAGAGTGAATGTTTGGTGCCGACTTCTCCAGAGTGAATGTTTGCTGCTGACTTCTCCAGAGCGAATGTTTGGTGCCGACTTCTCCACAGTGAATGTTTGGTGTGTGCGACTTCTCCAGAGTGAATGTTTGGTGCCGACTTCTCCACAGTGAATGTTTGGTGCTGACTTCTCCAGAGTGAATGTTTGGTGCTGACTTCACAGTGAATGTTTCGTGCTGACTTCTCCACTGTTAATGTTTGATGCTGACTTCTCCAGAGTGAATTTTTGGTGCTGACTTTTCCAGAGTGAATGTTTGGTGCCGACTTCTCCAGACTGGATGTTTGCTGCTGACTTCTCCAGAGCGAATGTTTGGTGCCGACTTCTCCACAGTGAATGTTTGGTGCTAACTTCTCCAGAGTGAATGTTTGGTGCTGACTTCTCCAGAATGAATGTTTGCTGCTGACTTCTCCAGAGTGAATGTTTGCTGCCGACTTCTCCACAGTGAATGTTTGGTGCCGACTTCTCCAGAGTGAATGTTTGGTGCTGACTTCTCCAGAGTGAATGTTTGCTGCTGACTTCACAGTGAATGTTTGCTGCCGACTTCTCCACAGTGAATGTTTGGTGCTAACTTCTCCAGAGTGAATGTTTGGTGCTGACTTCTCCAGAATGAATGTTTGGTGCTAACTTCTCCACAGTGAATGTTTGGTGCTGACTTCTCCAGAGTGAATGTTTGCTGCCGACTTCTCCACAGTGAATGTTTGGTGTCGACTTAGGTGCCGATGCCTCCGCACCCGTCGACATGCGTTGAGAAGCGAAATGGATGATGCAAGAATCACAGAACGAAAAGTGTTTTGTTTATTTATTACGTGTTCGTATTTACCTGGAGGCGGGGGCCAGAAGGCCAAATACGTCGAATCCACATGCCTGAGGTTGATGAGGAACGCCGTATGAACATTGGCAACTTGAAAACAGCCTTCCCAGTGCCTTCTCAACAGCGGCTCATACATATCCGTTCTCTTGTAGTAGCCCTTTTTATGAAAAATGTTATCTTTGATACTGTATATTGATTTTGTTTGTTATTATGAAATAGTAATCCTGATTTCGCTGGCCGCATTCATAAATCACTTTTCTTAACAGTGTATTTATTATTATTATTATTATTATTATTATTATTATTATTATTATTATTATTATTATTATTATTATTATTATTATTATTACTATTACTATTATTATTATTATTATTATTATTATTATTTTTACCGAATGCATATATACTTTGAATATAATGGACTGAAAACCATGCACCACCCGAAACTGACGTATTTTATCTAAATGAAAGAAAAAAAAACTGAGCAGAGTCCGTTTGCGAGCACTGACACTTTACACTTCCAAGTGCCTTTTTACGCTCACACAAATCCACAAGAACTTAGTCTCAAAGCGATTCCAGCAAATTCAACTAACATTTTACTTTAATAGGATAAAAATAAGTTAACTGTTCTTACGTTTTCTTCCATTCCAGCCCAGAAGTTTGAATACCATTCTGATGAGGTCGCATTAAGGAGTGGGGATACAATTGTTCTACAAAATGACAAAAAAGACGTGTGGATTTAAATAAATATGCAAGTAAACCAAATATATAAAACGTGACATTTATAATGAGATGTAAGGTTTTATATTTCAGGGGTGTGTGAAGGCTCATGCAAGAACGGGTGGTTTCCTTGATGACAGGTGAACTTTTGGTTTGATACTGGGGCCTGGGGCTTTGAACAAGTGCATGTGCACTTACCTGTCCTGTGACATGAGATCGCGTAGAACATTGTCATTGACGAGCATCACGTCTGCATCGACATACTGAAAGTCACAGGCAAAAGCAATCAATAAACAAGCCCGGTTACACAAGCCTAAATAGCACTTAACAGCCGAAATCAATTCTTATCCCCTTTCCGATCCTCCCTTACTCATTCCTCGTAAGTGAACACCTCTACCAGATGTTATAACCAGCACCAAGTGCTAGATGAGCTCCCGTTTAAAGAAATAACGAGCAGTTCTATCTTCTGTAGCCGCGAATGCAGCTTCTCTGGCCTGTTCACACAGGAGCCACGAAGAGTTGTGTGGCGAAACCACTTCTATGTTACGTAACGGGAACTGCTTTGCAACGCACCGGCGACCACATAGTAAATCACGTGAAATATCCCACATTTTTAAAAGACTATTTGGGCTGAGATGTTAGGGCTGATGGACTTGCAGACTGTTATTAAAGGACAACCTCAGGCATATATGAGAAAATGTGTTGAAGCGACCAGTTAAACGAATGAACCTGGTATGCCACGCCGCACAAAACTTGGAACAAACGAATTTGTTTATACTCCCCACAATTTGCACAAAAACTCAACGCAAACCTTGCAAGTATTTCAGAGGCTATTTCAAATGCGAAATCAAAGACCTTAGTTTTAATGAGAGCGCAAACAGAAGATTGTGTTTCAACCGGCGGTAAAACTCACAAATATAAAATCCGCCCATTGTTTTCTCGCAGACTCCAGAGCTTCCTGTCTCAATCTGATGACGTTGTTAAACCTCTCCTGAGACCAATGACACTCTCCACCTTGGTCGCTGTATTCTGGCAAAATGAAGAAATACATTGCACAAATGCTTAGAAGATATCTTACACGAAACGGAGAAGATAACATGTAATATTCGGGGAAGGTAACATGTAATATTCGGGGAAGATAACATGTAATATTCGGGGAAGATAACATGTAATATTCGGAGAAGATAACATGTAATATTCGGGGTAGATAACATGTAATATTCGGGGAAGATAAAATGTAATATTCTGGGAAGATAACATGTAATATTCGGAGAAGATAACATGTAATATTCGGGGAAGATAACATGTAATATTCGGGGAAGATAACATGTAATATTCGGGGAAGATAACATGTAATATTCGGGGAAGATAACATGTAATATTCGGAGAAGATAACATGTAATATTCGGAGAAGATAACATGTAATATTCGGAGAAGATAACATGTAATATTCGGAGAAGATGTACTATTCGCCCTGTTGAGGGAGTGAGGGCTGCGAACGTTTACAACTCTCAACTTAAACAACTGCATCACCTTAATTGTTTATACAGTTGTTTGAAGAATTATAGTTTGATCAGGACTGTTCGGCACTCTACCTGTATCTGTACTTTCAGTGCATGTGCATTCAGAACATCAGGCGATAACGATCAGGGTTTGTACAGCACATATGCTCTGCAACCGTAGGTTGATTTATGCACAGAAATATATACACACCAAATGCTTTCCCTTGCACTACACGCCACATACCGGTGTTTGATTCGTCCACCTGGACATCGACAGCATGGTACAACTCTTCTGCCTGTGATAACCATGTTTTCAGTATCTGTGCTGATGCATCGTTGCTGTGATCACACCGGATCCTATAAAATAAAACGCATGCACCAGGTAAAGTAAGAATGTATGATCAGCTAATGCAAAATGTCTGACCTAGTAATGCAAGAATGTCTGACCACGTAACGCAAGAATGTCTGCCCTGGTAATGCAATAATGTCTGACCTGGTAATGCAAGAATGCCTGACCAGGTAACGCAAGAATGTCTGACCTGGTAATGCAAGAATGCCTGACCAGGTAACGCAAGAATGTCTGACCTGGTAATGCAAGAATGTCTGACCTGGTAATGCAAGAATGCCTGACCAGGTAACGCAAGAATGTCTGACCTGGTAACGCAAGAATGTCTGACCTAGTAATGCAAGAATGTCTGACCAGCTAATGCAAGAATGTCTGACCTGGTAATGCAAGAATGCCTGACCAGGTAACGCAAGAATGTCTGACCTGGTAATGCAAGAATGCCTGACCAGGTAACGCACGAATGTCTGACCTGGTAATGCAAGAATGCCTGACCAGGTAACGCAAGAATGTCTGACCTGGTAAAGCAAGAATGTCTGACCTGGTAATGCAAGAATGCCTGACCAGGTAACGCAAGAATGTCTGACCTGGTAATGCAAGAATGTCTGACCTGGTAATGCAAGAATGTCTGACTAGGTAATGTAAGTCGATACGATTTCCCTTAGCGAGATATTAGTCTTGTCCAAATTATATGCATATTTTACGTGGTGATGTCATGCGCCAAACTCATCCGTTGTATTCGCGACAAAATTTGATCGAATCTTTCGGACCTTGCAAGCAAAAAACCCACCAATTTCACCTTTCTCCGATGTTTAGCAGCTGAGGAATTTCACACACAAGAGTTTTACATAATGACGTCACACGCCTTCCCTAATAATGTAACATGCCTCAAAAGTTGACAGAGCCGGCCGACCTAACCAAGGAATAAGCAGATCAAATTTGAAGTACAGTGAAACCCCGCTATTAGGGACAAAAAGTGACCGAATAATTTTGTCCCTAATGGCGGGGTGTCCCTAATTTCGAGGTCCTGTTCTATCTGACTACTACAACTAAAATCTTTGGGCTATTTTTCTTACACTATTTCCCTCACTAGCTTTGATTATTTTAACTTATCAGACAGCGAAACGTCGTTCCGTTTTCTTTTCACACCACCGATATTCAGACTTAACACCTTATATAGCATCTTACCTGAGTATAAAGACAATGAATTACTTGTTCTTTTATACGCATTTTAGAAGACGGAGCACATGTCAATAGGGTTTAGTAGTATAAAGCTTCTCTCTTAAGCACACATATTTTGTAATAAGCCCTATTGTCTTTACATGCACTGTGTTCAATATAATGTACTCAATACCCACAGATAACAATAGCAAAAACAAATACTACCGAGTAACAAGCTGATAGGGGTTATTTACATAACGTACAAAATATGGACAGCAATTTGACTGTCCACAATAGAGGGGTTGTTTTAAATGTGTAACCGTACTTACGGGATAAAAAAGGTGTCCCCAATTCTGAATAGAGGGGTGTCCACAATAGAGGGGTCTAGATATAACAGAACTCTATGGCGTTTTAAAACAGACTGAAAAATGCTGTCCATAATTCAGGGGTGTCCATAATAGAGGGGTGTCCATATCCGGGTTTTACTGTATATCCCACTTTTCGTTCTCCAGATATCTTGCACACAACAATAAATGTCTCCCCTTGGTCGGGGAGACATAACGAGGCAATGAGTTTATTTCCCTGGCGTTGGTTGAGATTTTTCGGAAAAAATTGCTTTTTCACAATATTTCGGCCAATTTTTGGTGAATCAGAGAGAGAGAGAGAGAGAGAGAGAGAGAGAGAGAGAGAGAGAGAGAGAGAGAGAGAGAGAAACAACAATTTTGTCCAAGGACAAAGTCCCAGCTTACGAAAAGCAATAAAGACAATTCCAGCGTGCATGAGCAAGGGAATTTCCCGGAAAAATTGGGCTTCAAAAGATGAGACGGCAAAGAGCTAGCTCAATAATTAATTTAGTACCGGACCAGAACATAGACCGATACATACATACAAAGATTTGTTTCCCAGAAAAATGGGAAACAGATCTTGTGTATTTCTGTAAGACTGCATAGTCTGCCATAGATACCTTCGAACAACTATCGAAATTGTATCCACACACGTGTACTGCTTGTCGGACATACACAATTATCTTGCGGTTCACATTTCGGTCCAGTGCGCATGTTTATGTAACTTGCCTCGATGCGCAGTTCTTATTCAGACAAGTGCGCATGTTGATGCGTTTGCGTTGATGCGCGGTTCGCATTGCGGACCAGCGTGTATGTTTATTTAACTTGCATTGATGCGCGGTTTGCATTTCGGACCAGTGCGCAAGTTTATTTAATTTGCATTGATAAGCGGTTCGCATTTCAGACAAATGCGCATGTTTATTCACCCTGGGTTGAAGAGCGGTTCGAACTTCGGACCATTGCGCATGTTTATTTAACTTGTGTTGATGCGCGGTTCTTACATCACAGCAAAGCGTGGTTCGTATTTTGGACCAGTGTGCGTGCTTCCTTACGTGGCGTTGGCACGCGGTTCTTATTTCGGACCAGTGCACATGTTTTTTAACTTGCATCAAATTACAGATCCAGATGAGCTTCGATCCCATAGAAACCCCCAAAAGCCACATCCAGATGTCTTGGTTGTTACGGATATCAAATATGAACCGGATCCTCTCACTAGTTTTGGAGATATCCGCTGGAAACCAAAGTACACATGGTGATCCGAATTTGGGGATTCTAAGTCTAAATACAGATCCAGATGGGCTTCGATCCGACCATAACCCCAAAAGGCACATCTAGATATCTTGGTTGTTAGGCATACCAAATATGAACTAGATCCGTCCACTAGTTTCGGAGATATCGTCTGGAAACAAAACTGGTAACTGTCGGACGGACAGACGGACAGACACTGCGTTTCTATATCCCCCGCCTCCGGCACGACGATGGCGAAACCCCAGCTTACGTGTAACATAAGCTGGACTAATAACGGAGGAGGTTCGAATATGGTTCCTAATTCATAATTTTCAAAAGGTAAGATTATGTCATTGGCGTTTAGTTTAGATTTTAGTAAGAAATTGGTTTTTCGCCAATATTTCCACCCATTTTGCCAAATTAATGAAAAGAGTAATAGCCAGGTAAGTATCAATGATGGCTATCTTGATCTATTATTTGAAGACAGCAAGGATATTCCTCTTGTAATTTTACTGATTTTTTTTGTTTTTAGCTAATATTTCCGCCAAATTTTGGCCAATCACGAAAAACAAGTAATGTTTTGATAAGTAGTAATGATTGCCACCTACACTTACAGGTTCAAGACACTGAAACTATCTTCCTGGAGTTCGTTAAAATTTTACTGTTTTCCTTTTTTTTTTTTTTTCTTTTTTTTTTTTGCTTTTTCGCTAGAATTTCCGCCATCTTTGGCGAATGGCCAAAACAAGTAAAAGCCAGGTGGACACTTATGCATCCTATCTTCCACCAAAATTTTTGATACTTTTGCAAGAAAACTGTTTTTGGCCAATATTGCCTGCAATTTAAGCAAATTGGCAAAAAAAAAGAAAGAAATAGTCAGTTAGGTAGTAACGCGTGTTACCATTGCTTAAAATTACAAGGCAACGAGGCTATTTTTCTGGAGTTCGTTAAGATTTCACAGAATTTTTTTTTTTTTTTTTTTTTTTTTTTTTTTTTTTTTTTTTGTTTTTTTTTTTTTTTTTTTTTTTCAATTTTTGGACCAATCAAAAGAAAAAGAGTGACAGCCAGGTAGACAATAATGCCAGCTGACTTAACTTAAATTTTCAGGACAGTAAGACTATTTTCCTAAAGTTAGTTCAGGTTTTAGTAATTTTTTTTTCTTTTTTTTTTTGGAGGGGGGGGGGGTTATTCGTCAAAATTTCAGCCCATTTTTGGCCGCTAACCAAAAGAAAGTAATAGCCAGGTGTGGTGGCTAAGATAAAGAAAGATTGACTCTATCTTGCTACGGTTGTTTATTGTTCTGCTTTGCTAGACCATGCTCGATTACCCAGAATGCTTTTTTCCGCATCCGGATCTATTTTGACATAATGACGGATATACTTTGTGATTTGATATATACTTTGTGACTTGATATCATAACTAAGGAAATGACACCAGGTAGGTAGTAACGCTTGCTACTCTCACTGCAAATTTCAAGGCAGTAAGACTAGTTTCCTAGACTCTAGTAGAGTCAGTTAAAAATTTACTAAAACAATTTGGTTGTTCGCCACTTTTTTTTATTTGACGAATCGCCAACAAAACTGATAGCCAGGTGGCAGTGTTCGAAAAGTCCGGGAGTCCATGGCCCCAGATTTTCGAGTTTCGTAGCCCGCCTGACTCTAAATTTTTGCATTTTTGTTTCTTTTGGGTTGATTATTTCTGTGGTGTACCCATACCCATTACCATTGCTACATTGGATTTGAACACTGTTTCGTTTATCAGTATAACAGCACAGTTGAATGGTGTCTCAAAACTTAAGAAAACTTGAGTTTGTTTTTTTTTCTTCTGAACATTAGAAAGCTATCCATTTATTTTCAGTTGTGTGAACTTTGCAAATATGCAAAAGATGAATTTCTGTTGTTTTCAAAACTGTCCGATTTATTTTCAGTGTTATGTATTACAACATCGTAGAACTTATTTGCTTGGAATAACCAAGACGCTTCTACTGTCCCTGAAGAAATTACTTCTGGGATGAAAGAAACCCTGTGCGCACGTTTAATAAAATATCGATCAAGTAACTTGACAAAATGAGAACAGGCAGTGGTAGCTCGTAGCAGCCACTGTTTACTTATCAGATAATAGTATACCAATACAGGTTTTTAGAAATGCGCATAAAAGGCTAGAGGTATGCTACCTGACAAGGCCGGAAAGAAACCCTTGTTTCATTACGTACTGACAAGTTAGCTCCAAGAAGTGGCACGCTACAGGGTTTCGACATACCGCTGTAATTCTTCGCTACATAACGACATGCTGGTCAACTACGCTCGCTCTGAGCAGGGCTGGTATGATTTAAATCAGTTGATTTAATTATGATTTAAATCACGATTTTTTATTTTTTTTTTATTTATTTATTTTTTCTATTTAAAATGTGTGTCATTCAGACTGTGTTCACTGAAGGCACTTGGAGACGCCTTTGTTTAAACAAGGTAGTTCATAAGGTACGCTTATTAGTGCACATGAGCCTCCGAGGTGGGGAGAAGGGGCTTAGCTAGGGGCAGCACGCTTTTGAGTAAATAATTATGTAATTATTTTGGTTTAAACTCCTGTGGGGTCTCGCCCTTTCTCCTCGCCTTAACAGTGTTTGTTTGTGATCATTGGTTAAGCCCTCTCGACCACTCACAAACGGGAACCATCCCTATAAAACCTCATCCCTCTTCGATTGCAATTCACTTGCAATTAAAATTTCAGCGCTTACACTTTGCAAAAGTAGCTTAAGGACTCAGCAATAGCGGATAAATGATAAAAACTTAAAGCATAGGTTAGCCTTATAAAATGGATAAAGAACAAGTTGACCAAGCAGTAAAGAAACTGCAAGACTGGGCTAAAGATAAGCATCTTACTAAGATCACAATTGACGCTTTAGTGAATGAAGAGTTTCTTTCAGTGGATACTCTAGTGTATATTGACGCGACGGTGTTAAAAGCAATAAAACTGTCTATGGGTCAACAGAGAGCATTGCAGGCTGAAATCAGTGAATTTAAGGATAGCAAAATTGAAAATAAAGAGCAAAAAACAGTTACGGATAAAAACTTAGTAAATCAGGAAAGACCCAATGAAGGCACTGCGAATTCCAGCGACGCGACGCCTGAAGTACCCGTTACATTGGATACGCTTCCCAAGCCGGACAACAATACCATGGCTGCCTTTTTCGAGTCCCTGAAGGACAGACCCGTCCCGGACGATGACCCATGGTTGACCGGCAGGACACCAGGTAACAGCAAGCCGCTTTTCGTACAGGACTTCTGTGGGTCCTTTCTCGGTGCGCAGAGCGAGGAGGCAATATTGTCGCACAATGGGGACACTAAAATTGTAGTTATGAATTCGGGGCACAGATTGAAACCGGAAGATACCACTCTCCAGCAATGGATTAAGGGTCATGCTAGAATATACGATACGCTCTCTAGGTCTGGATACTTTAAGTCGCAGGAAGATAAAGACCGATACAATCTGTACCCGATCAAATTTGCCGACATGTGTGAGCACTATCCCGTCAGTCGGTGCATGCGCTATGACTTTGAGTACAGACAGAGGGTTCACTCGAGTCAGGTCCGATGGGGAGATGACGACACATACCTGATGAGCATATGCATTTTCTCCCACTGTTTCGAGGCACCCGCGAGGAGACCCAACAACCGTTCGAGAATGGAGGGACCCAAAGACCCAACCGGGAACGAGATTTGTCGCAACTACAACTCAAGGAGAAACTGCTCCCTACCCAATTGCAAGTTCTCGCACGTGTGTCTGAAGTGCTGCAGAAATCACCCGGAATACTTACACAGGGATTAGCAATTAGAAGTCTCTAGCCCGCTGACTGATAAGGTAAACGAATGGGCCTAATTTTTGGACTCTGATTCTGATAAAGAATTTATTCTGACTGGTTTAAAAAATGGCTTCGATATTGTTAACTTCAACACACAAAATATTCAGCAATCTGAAGCGCACAATAGTCGCACCGCGGAAATTAAATACAGAGACCAGGTTGAACTTGAAATAAACAAAGAGATAGCTCTCGGACGGTACAGAGTAGTCGACACCAAACCGGTTATTATTTCACCAATTTCGGCAGTTCCTAAAGATAATGGTGACATTCGCTTGATCCATGACTGCTCTCAGCCCCTGGGTGACTCAGTCAACTCTTTCGCTATACCCGAAAAACACAAATTTGCACAGCGGTTAACATGACCGAGCAAGATTATTTCATGGGGAAGGTCGACACCGTAAGACAGCGTTTTTTCTCAGCAGTTTACAGACCTGAAATGGCAGTTTAAAGGTGACAAAAATTACACATATTTAGTGGATACTAGGCTGCCTTTTGGAGCCTCTTTAAGTGTGGGCATTTTCCATAGAATAAACCAAAGGGTGTAAAAGCCGTGATTTGTTACCTCGACGATTTCTTCATTTCGTCGCCTACGTATGAAGACGCGCGGAGAGCTATGAATTTGCTGTTGCACGTGTTAGTATCACTCGGTTTTTCAATCAGCTGGGAAAAATGTAGGCTTACTTTCCTGGGTGTAACCATTGACACCGCTAACTGTACACTCTCCATTCCTACGGACAAATTGAAGAACACCCAAGACTTACTGCGTGAATGGTCAGATTGCAATATCAAACGCATCTCCAAGCGTGATATATAGAGTTTACTAGGTAAACTGAATTGGATAGGTAGAGTTATACATGTTGTTCGACCAGCTATGCGGCGCCTCATTACGCTTATGACGTCGTTGCGACGTCCGCACCACCGCATCCGTATCAATGCTGATACACGGCGCGATCTCGCTACGCTCAATCGGCTTTGCAGTTCGTTCAATGGTACGTGCCATTTCGCCTTAGAAAGGGCCGCGCCCGACCGTGCATACCATATCGTTACCGATGCCAGCACAGCAGCTGCTGGAGCAGCGCTAGTACAAAATAAATCTGCAATTGATTGGTTATTCGTGAATTTTAAAAGTGACATGCCTGGCTTGGATAAAGAGCATATAAATGTGAAGGAGCTAATGGCGGTTTTCCTAGCTATAAAGAGATGGGCTGTTTTCTGCGCGGGGAAGAAAGTACAGGTTTACACAGACAATACAGCAACGTTATGCGCATTGAACAATGCCCGGATTAAAAGTGTTATCGCATCAGATATCTTATGTGACATTCTTACTATCTGTGTTATGTTTAACATAAAGATAAAAGCTTTGTTGATCAGTACGCGTTCAAACAAACTAGCAGACAGCCTGTCGCGCTTATCAAGTCTCCCTCATGCCACTTATGCGCTAGCACACGTACCCTTTGTTTACTTTAGGGATCACATGTCATACAGTTCTATGGTGTGCTGTTTACAGGAGTGGACAAGCAAACACAGATACTGGACAGTGAAATAAAGACCTACCGCAACGCAGCTTATTCGGATAAAACAATGCCGCCTATTCTACCCACCTAAAGGCATACTTTGCCTTCTGTCAATATTTCCGCTGCCGCCCCGCCCCAGCTGAAAGGGATACTATTCTGCGCTACGTTTGCTTTCTAAACAGGACTCTCAAACCTCAGTCAGTGAAGTGCTATTTATCGGTCATACGGATCTTGCATTTGGAACTTGGCTACCCCAACCCGCTTGGTGACAATTATTTTCTCAAGACGCTTCTTAAAGGAATTGAAAGCCAACATGGCTGCCCCCCGCGCCAAAAGCTGCCCCTCACTCTGGATATTTTAGCGCGTGTCTACGCTATCCTAGACCTTAAGAAACCACTGGATTTATGCTTCTGGGCTTCCTGCCTCGTTGGTTTTTTCACGTTCTTTCGAAAATCTACCCTGCTCACGCGCTCACGAGATAGCCATAATTGCCGAACAGACCTGTGCCGTAGTGATGTCACCTTCTGTGTAGACGGAGCACTAATACGAGTAAAGTATACAAAAACGATGCGGGACTTTTCGAGACTACTCGTTGTGCCACTACCCCGTATACCGGACTCCGCACTGTGCCCAGTAACCGGACTGCGTTTTCTGTTCGAGTCGAATACCACACAGGATATGTCGCCCCTGTTTTCATATAACAGTGGTGGAGACTATACCGTTAACGCGCTCAGTATTTACTTCGCTCCTAAAACAATGCCTGCGCAAAATTGGTCTCGACGACACCCAGTATAGCGGACACAGCTTACGCCGAGCGGGCGCGACCTTTGCCCTCGCATGCGGTCTCCCCCAGCAAGTCATTAAGTCCCAGGGGGACTGGTCATCCGATGCATATCTCCGTTATACAGATGTCCCTCTTGAGATGCGTCTTCAGTGTTCGAAAGTATTAGGAATAAACGCTGGTAAAATGATCGTAGTTCCAAAATAAACTACATCTACTCTTGTTTGGGTGTACCCCTTGGACGTTTGTTATAAATGTATAATGTCTGCTAATTGTTATTACTGTAATGCATATGTGACTTTAGCAGAAAAAAATTAAAAAGAATCAGTACCACCCAAACAATGTCTTTCCTTCCTTATTGTGTCTATGGACTCGGCGAGTTAGACTTTTGAAGAGTTAAAAAGAAAAAAAAAGAGACACGCCAGGCAAAGCAGAGACACCTCTCTTACAAAGTTTTAAAAGCAGGTAACTGCCTGTGGTGTTTGAAAAGAAAACCTTGAGTCTCATAGTATTATGACTGTTTGAGGAAGTACTCTGTAGTGGATATGTAATCGCACAACTAAACTCCCGGAAGCATCGACAGGGTTTTACCTCAACTTCAAAATCTTTACATCCCAGGGACGCCACGCTTTCATATTTTTGCGTCCCCCATGATTTTTTTTGCGTCCCCCAATTTGCACCCTGATTTGCTTGTGTCCCCTTATTTGAATAAGCACAAAGGGTGTGTGTTTGGGGAGGGGGTAAGAGGTAACGCGTACCGTTGCAGTTCACACTATCAGGGCTCGAAATTAACCATTTTTACCTTGGGGCCCTCCGGGCCCCCAAGGTCCAGATTTCTTGGGGCCCGGCCGAAAATCCTGGGGCCCGGATAGACTTAGGCTATATATTAGAAAAATCAGCATATTCCCATAAAAAGCAATTTATTTTTCTTAACTATTCGTATACATGATACAATTGTCTTCAGTTTGTCTTTCTATTGTTTTTATTATATTGTGACACCGAGTTCTTCCAACACCCCTATTTCCTCTTTGATATCCTCATTTGTTTCAATGCCGTGGACCATGAACGAAAGGACGTCTAACTTACCTATATGAGTACATTTTTTGGTTAAAGAAAAATCTTTTATTTTGATGATTAACATAGGCCTCTCCGAAAAAATCGTGCGGCCCCACCGGGCCCCAAGCCTCGAAAATCGTGGGGCCCGGCCAGAAATCATGGGGCCTCGGGCCCCAGCTAATTTCGAGCCCTGCACTATCTTTTATTGCAGAGCCATAAAATTCTAAAAGCAATGAATTCTCATCTAACCAGGACTGCTTTTCATATTGTTAAACAATCTGGTAGCGTCGAGAAAATCAAATTGTTCTATGGCTGGTCCTTTCAGTTAAATGAACATTAAACGGTTCAACTGCTCAGGGTTTAGTCTGTTTCTGTTTTTATTGCGTTTTAAACCAAACATATTCTTTCACATGGAACAGGCGAAACCGGTATAACCAGGGCCAGTTTGCACAGCAACACAAAATCGGGAAACTGAATATGGAATCGTTAATGGGCATCTTTGCAATAGCGGGGCTCGAAATTAGCCGGCAGCCTGGGTCCTGAGGCTCCATAATTTCTGGCCATAATTTCTGGCGTGCTCCACGATTTTTTTTTTCGGAAAGGAATATGCTAATCGTCAATATAAACGATTTTCACAGAAGAGGATATAGGGGTATGGGAAGCAATCGGAGTCAAAATATAAGAAAAAAACATAAAAAGGCAAACTGAAGACTTTGTATTACCGGTATGTGTACGTATAGTTAAGAGAAATAAATTACATTTATGAGAATATCGTCATTTATCTAATATGTAGCCTATATCTATCCGGGTCCCAGGATTTCCGACCAGGCCCCCAAAAATATGGTAAAATGGTTAATTTCGAGCCCTGCAAAAGCCTCAAAGGTCAGCGTGTTTTTATGGGACCGTACAAAGTGTTTGAAGCTGTAGATAGTTTTTTCAGTAATAATGCACGTGTGAAGACAGATTTTTTATGCGTCCCCTAGGACGCAAGCCCCAATTTTTTTGCGTTCCGGGCCAATTTTTTTGCGACATTGGCGCGCAAATCCGCGTCCCGTAAATCCCTGCATCGATATCTCCAACCTACTCCGGCCTTTCTCCCAACTGCGTGTGCTTGTAAACAACGTATTAGTGTTACGCGTCGAGCGAGGTTATTTAAATCCCCCCCCCCCTTCAATATCACTGCTTTTCGATTGTTAATTGAACAAACTTGGAGTGGAAAAGTCTGGAAACTGGCGTTTTACTACCGATCGCTCAATAAATGAAGAATTGAACTTGAAGACAGTTATGCTAACATTTGAAAATTGAGAACAGTTGTCACAGATTTTATGAAATGTAAATGTTTTTGTAGTACAAGAGAGGTGGTGCTTTTGCATATTTTGTCGGGTTTTTTTTTAGTTTGATTTAAATCAAAAACATAAAAAAATCAGATTTAAATAAAAAAAATGAAAAATCATGATTTGTTTTTAAATCGCATTTTTTTCCAGCCCTGGCTCTGAGGCACCTCTGTTACGACTTTGTGCCAAATTCAAACACCCACTAGAACACAGAAATAATCACAAGTAATTTCCCGCAATAATTAACATTTGTTTTCATACCGGGAGTATAGTTCATTACGTGAAAAAGTGACAGTAACTTTTGTAATTACCCGTCAAAAACTTTTGAATTGACATTTCTAAATGCATGGAAAACTTGACTACGTCTCGAGGAGTACGTCTATTCCCGTGGGGGATATGGTTTGTGTAAGGCTGTTGCGTGTTGACTACGCAAAAAAATTTACAAGTGGAAGGATGTAAGTCGACGTAGTGTCTAACATTTAGACGAATCAATCCATTAACCAGTATTCGCGTGAGACTGTCGTAGGTACGCTAAGTACAGCGCCGATTTTGAAAAATTCGCCATTTTGTCAAGTCCCATCCGGAAAATGCTTGATCACTGCACTGCGGAAGATGCCAGGGAGCCCGTGTGCAGAATTTGAAACGAATCCATTCATTAATGTGGCCTGTAGACGCGCGAGACTGCCGTATATATAAAGTCCAGTGCCAATTTTCAAAAGTCCGCCATTTTGTCAATTTTTGGTCGATCCGGAAAATTCTTGGTCACTGCATTGCGGAAGGTTCCAGAGAAGCCGTGTACAAAATCTGAAACGAATCTGTCCATTAATGTGGCCTGTAGATGCGTGAGACTGCCGTATATACGCTACGTCCAGTGCCGGTTTTCAAAAGTCCGCCATTTTGTCAATTTTTGGCCGATCCGAAAAATTCTTGGTCACTGCACTGCGGAAGGTTCCAGAGAAGCCGTGTACAAAATTTGAAAGGAATTTGTCTATTAATGTGGCTTGTAGACGCGTGAGACTGCCGTATATATAAAGTCCAGTGCCAATTTTCAAATGTCCGCCATTTTGTCAATTTTTGGCCGATTCGGAAAATTCCTGGTCACCGCACTGCGGAAGGTTCCAGAGAAGCCATGTACGAAATTTGAAACGAATCCGTCTATTAATGTGGCCTGTAGACGCGTGAGACTGCCGTATATACGCTAAGTCCAGTGCCAATTTTCAAATGTCCGCCATTTTGTCAATTTTTGGCCGATCCGGAAAATTCTTGGTCACTGCACTGCGGAAGGTTCCAGAGAAGCCGTGTACAAAATTTGAAAGGAATTTGTCTGTTAATGTGGCTTGTAGACGCGTGAGACTGCCGTATATATAAAGTCCAGTGCCAATTTTCAAATGTCCGCCATTTTGTCAATTTTTGGTCGATCCGGAAAATTCTTGGTCACTGCACTGCGGAAGGTTCCAGAGAAGCCGTGTACAAAATTTGAAACGAATCCGTCTATTAATGTGGCCTGTAGACGCGTGAGACTGCCGTATATACGCTTAGTCCAGTGCCGATTTTCAAAAGTCCGCCATTTTGTCAATTTTTGGTCGATCCGGAAAATTCTTGGTCACTGCACTGCGGAAGGTTCCAGAGAAGCCGTGTACAAAATTTTAACCGAATCCATGTATTAATGTGGCCTGTAGGCGCGTGAGACTGAAGCGTGACAGACGGACAGACAGACGGACAGACGGACGGACAGACGGACAGACCGAAAAGTTCAAAACTATATCCCTCCGTTTCACGGGGGATAAAAAATTAAAGTTAAGTGCTGAGCCTTTACAGAATAAATTTATGCCTAATTCTGCATCTATCAATTATTTGAGAACACATTTTACAGATAATGTCTTCCCTTTATTTAAACTTTGGTGACATGGCACTTAAAGGAAACGTAAAAAAACGTTTGCCTTTCCTGCAATTTAACGAAGAAATGGAAGACATGCAGTCCATTAAAAATGTTTCTGTTTTACAAAATCGGTATATTGAGCATGAAATTTCTGAAAATAATTGAATAATAAGGATGGGTATTAGACCCGAGTGCCTCCACAGTAGTGTTTCTTGAAGCTAGGATTGGTATGCAAGATTCATGCCTCACATAAAATAGAACTGACCCATTAGAAGAATAATGGAAGGTGTTGTAGCTTTGATAGAGAGATATACGGAGTACGTATGAGGAAGAGCTGACTCGGAGCTAACTGAGACGTCTGAAGTAAGGTCTGAAATCCCGGCAGAGGCAGGTCTCTTAATTCTTGCATAACAAGCCAATTCGCACCTAAGAGTCTTTCCGATGGAGGTATTGTTTCGACTGCAATTTTTTGGGATAAATTATAAAGAAATGATAAGGGAAAAACATAAAAAATTCTGATTTTCTTTCAACACTTTCAAATTTATAAAGCCATCATATGATCTGTTATAAACTATTTTACATATTATTCAGTTCCTTTAATAACAAACATGTGAGTATGTTTCTGGCAAATGGAATTTTGTTGATTTTTGCTTTTTTTATCATTTCTTTATATCCTTATCCCAACTGAATTCAGCCGAAACGCAAAAACTTTTCGGCAAAAGTCGAAGTGGGAATTGCCTTATTACTTTGCTAATTATCGCCCAAATCTCGATTATAAGCAAAACTTCAAAGACAACTCAGAGTATATTTTTCATCTGCAGAACTTACCACAATGATATCCTATTTTTAGAATAATTTAAACTTTCCAGATATTGCAAAAAAAAGGGCAAGGTGTGAGCCTTGTTTCTGACCAAAATCACAATTAAAACAGTGAACTCAGACTTTAATGGATTTCGAATGGACCCTGGTGATGAGGTTGTTTCTTCTGCATGGTCATTTGCATTGTTATTGGCAACACATGTTGCAAAAATAACTATAAAACTTCTAAAAAGTTTTATTAAACTTGCCATTTCGTCAACTTGATTGCGAGGCCGCCAACTTGATTGCATTCTTTTGGACCATCTCGGAAAACCAAGAGACTCTGGGAGAAACGAGAGATGCTCTTTTGGATAATTTCTCATTATCTAGAGACAGTTTTGTGTCTCGAAAAATTTCTCTAGGGAAGGTCAGATACAGGATGGCGAAAATGTAAACATTGACATTTTTACAACTTATTTGCCAAAATGCATATGAAATATAGATATTTAAGAGTATAAATTTAGTTCGAGGAAGATTTTACACGTAATTGCACTATGTATAGTGAAATGGAAGAGGATCCAAATATTTAACCTCAATAACTATAGGTTGAGGTCGAATCTGTATCAATTTCGGCAATGTTGAAGTTTATTAGGTAAAACAGATCACATTTTAACCAATACCCCAACAAACAATTGTCACAAGATGTATTTATGGATATATAAAGTACATATCTATCTGAAATAAGCACCAAAACGATTAGATTTGTGCTTTTAATTTATCGATTTTTGAGACGTGTTCTTTTGGGCAGAGTCCATGAAACTTCTCTGGTCAGTTTCCTAAAAAGCCCAAAAGAATGTACCTATCCTGTTTTAGCGTTGTTATAAAACAGCTGACCTCTGATAAAATCTATCTGTTACGTATAAACACAGAGCGGATGGTGTTGAGTATTCTCACACATTGGTGAAAAATGTCAATATGAGTGTCCAAATATTTTAGCGTTATTGTTTAACAGCCGACCTCTATAATGTGTCGGTCTTATCAGAGGTGAGCTGTTTTATAACGAAGATATTTTAGTGATTCCTCTCCTTTATGAGTACTATTTTGCGCGGAATCCCCAGTCGATCTGCGGAGAGAAAGGTGTTATACGCAACAGACCAAACCGCCGTAGAGGTCGATTGTTAGATTAAACCGCCGTATAGGTCAGCTGTTAAAAAAGCAACGCCTGTTTCAGACGATTTTTGAGCCATTATTGGCAGACTCATTTGTGCTAATTTTTAATTCCGTGGTGGTGAATAATCCGTTGCAGTTGTTTAGCTGAGGCAATTTGAGCAAAGGCCAATACCCCTCTTTCTACCCTTGACCAGATTCGAACCAGGGACCGTAGGAATACAAGTAGTATGAAAATGGACGTTTTACAACACACCATATGACGTCATAATGACGTCAGAGGGTGTGACAGAACACCCATTGGCGGTTTACCACACCCTGTGACGTCATCAGAGGGTGTGGTAGAACGCCTATGACAGGATTAGCTCATTTCAGAATATGGCGCGGCAGCCCTAAAAAGGGCAGCCAGGAGGCTAAGCTCCTCACTGGATTTTGGATGCAGGCTATGCGGCAAAGATAAGCCAGTCCAGCTGCTGATTCATCTATTGCCCGTTGACCAATATGTAGGAGGTTGCTAGCCGACACGTAATGCAGTGCATGCCATATTCATGGTGCAGAGCGGCTAAGTGTGCGTACTGGCAAGAATAGAACAGACGCTTGATGATTGCAGGAGGTGGAGATGGCTCTATCGTTCCCTAGAAGTATATCATATCCGATGCAGTTATCAATATCATGGAAGAGGAAGTAATGACCCCGCTCTGGGTATTCATGTTCTTTCATGGTTGCCGGAGAATCTTCCCAAAGCAACCATTGCCGTTGGTATGCGGCCATGAAGTTGCCAGCCTTCTTCCAACGGCAATGGTGTGATCCACAAATCCAAGTATGCAAAGAGGCAAGCCAGTAACAAGATCCGGTAACAAGAAGTGGCTGTACTGCGTACCGGTCAGCATATACACAGGCAACGTGACTTCTCGCACTTCCCTCACTCGCAACGGTGTATTGATGTTAAAGGTAACTTCCATGTTGGATTAGTGTGGATAACAGTGGAGCGAAGACCTTTATATATGACTCTGAAGTTATATATGTCACCCCCCTAGGCGGCATAACTCTAGATCATACTATGTGAGGACCCCCCCTCCTCCACCAGGAGAGCAAAATTTAGCCAAATCAGCAAAAGAAATCTAACGAAAGTGTCGATGCGTTCAGGAAACGGCGATTACATCGTCAATACATCATGAACACGTCGCTCAACACACCTCAGGACACACTGGCTACAGCTATTGACATCAACATTGATGACCTGTTTCGCTTACTTGCGGACGAATCAGTTTATATCTCATTAAATATTAACGATGACACTGAAATGGCTGCAATAACATACGCCTTGGAGGAAGCGTTAGGATTTTCATCAGATGTCGCTGCTTCAACTGACAAGAAAATCACAGTGCGGAGGAACGGTCGTCCAGTAACACTGACAACAGAGTCTTACAAGTACTGGGTGTGGCTAGAATATGCGCGGCCTCACAACTGTCCCGTAGACCACAACGCACCGCGTCTGTTCTGCTGCAAGACCTGTGGTGGCCTCCTGTGGTACAAGTTTGCAGCGACGCTGCCTGGACCGGAGTGCACAGCTGCTGGTGGTGTGGCGCGACACTCAAAGGCATGACATATTACAACCGCCACCCCTTTAAGTGTACAGGAAGGTGTTCACCATGCAACAGTTCTACAAACACAAATGTCATTGTGGGAACCCGACATGTTGAAGAGCCAACTACTAAAACTTTCGGCCCTTCTAAGGGCTATCTCCTCTTACGAAATAACGCTAGTCAGTCTGTGTCTGTGTGTGTGTCTGTGTGGGTGTATAAACGGAACGTTTGAGAACACATTTCAGCACATATCAGTTCTAGCAATTGATGCGACAGCAACAATGGCAGCTAGTTCAGTCTGGGATACACCAGTCCTCTGCCATGATTGTAATGTGACATTTCCATCTATGGAATTGTTCGAGGAACATACATGCACTCAAGCTGAGATGGAAACTACAGTGAAACGTGAAAAGCTTGTTCAGGAGAATGAAGCAAAGAGACGAAAGATAGAACAAGATGGCATTCAGATACCCAGTTCAGTCCTATGTCATGAATGCAATGTGATATTTCCATCTATGGATGTCTTTGAGGCACACCACTTAAGATGAAAAATGTGCTTCATGAAGAGTTTGTTCAGGAGAAAAGCTGCAAAGAGACAAAAGACGGGGAGAAGTTGTCACGGATGTGATTCCGAATTTTTGGGCCAGATGAGCAAATGAGTGGCCAGTAGTCAAATAAACACAGTGAAAAGGCAGATATTTAAACAACAAGGATTTTATTTGCAGTATAGACACCAATAAATATGACATAATCCATTCACTTAAACCAACATTATCACATGCCTGCCCACAGTACATGCTAGATAAATAAATAAATACACAAATAAATAAGAAATAAATAAATATAATAAATAAATAATACCCAAAAAATGTCTCACACCCTGCGGTGTACTTGACACTGTTCCAGGGCGAAACTCCCACAAATCGACCGATACGCACAGTACTTTGACCAGAAACTTTACGGTAGCAAGGACGTAGCGCCTAACGCGTACAGTACCGTGAAATGCTGATACACCAGAGAAGAACGCACACAGCGTCCCAGACAGGCACAGTACCTTGACACGCAGGCTCGCGGCACGCTAACTTGTAACGATCACTCCGCTTGGAGAGCGACTGTTCAAAACCGATAGCGCACTGCGATATGCGACGCATTGTTACTGCTTCAATGCAACTGAAGTATTATCACGAACAGCTAGGCGGACGGACGTCCAGACCAGAAGCTACTTCAAGACTCCCACTGCATTGCCTCCACAGCTACCAGGAACACACGGCCAGGTGCTACAAATATACATTTACCTCATTTTTACCATTCAAATAGCATTTCAATATATAGGCATTCAAAATAATTAACTCGAAGCCAGTTACAAGGAATGCACCATACACAGAAATCCATTCGAAACACCCCACACATCGAAAGCCAAACCAATGTACTCGGACAGCTTCTGACAGATAATGTGTTTACGATGTGCCTTTAAACCCATGACAGGCAGTCATGTCTCAAGACTCACAAAATTACATGTCATGATTGGCATTTCTTCAAGCTAAATGGCGTAGCGAAAAAACCATTTTACACGAATTGCCTTGACAAATCACAAGTTGCCCTATGTTTTGTTTACATTCTATAACCAGACACTAGCTAGATTAATCAACACAGAAGGCAATAAATACCTGATATCTTCTTCACAAGAGTTTATATTGACATCCTTCACATAACTTTACATGTCTCATGATTCCAACGAATAACTCTCACTTTCATTACAAAACCTTTTATTGATGACTTCCTTGAGCCTGATTCGCCAAGGTTGCATTTGTTTGCCGTTGTCAAGAATACCACACTGCGACTCTGCTAGGCTGCAGATGAAGTAGCAAGTTACCATACATCAGGAATCTCCCGGGGATTTAACAAATTAAATAATACTTATAAATTAAATTTTTGTCATATTTGACACACGCCCCTTCTTAAGATTTTTATCTAATAAAATCTCAAAAGCTCCCATTTAAGTCATTTGTCGAATATTCAACATACATGCATTCAACTATTTGCAATATTCACAACCAACATTCAACCACATACAACTATATTCTACTCAAATAATCTGCGCCTACATTATCGAGACCAGGGATGTCCTGAAACACAATACTGTATGGTTGCAATTCAAGAACACCAACGCCCTATGATCCTTTTGCAAAATAAACGGCTTCCCTATCAAGTAAACCTTAAACTTATCCACTGCCCATACGATAGCTTAACAGTCACGCTCATATATCGAGTATCTCTGCTGTCGGGGCAATAACCTCTTACTCGCGTAAGCTACTGGTGCTAATATACCATCTTGCTCTTGTAATAAAACTGCACCTAGACCTACAGAAGACGCATCGGTCCTCAACACAAAATCCTTGTCTACTTCTGGCAGATTAAGTACGGGTTTCTTTGGCAACATCTGTTTCAACCTTTCAAATGACTCTTTGGCATGAACATTCCACTCAAGCTTAAATGGCAACTTGGCTTTTGACAAATCAGTGAGAGGTGCCGCAATGCTGGCAAAGTTCAGGCAAAACTGTTTATAGTAGCTAGCCAAACCTAAGAACGAACGAAGTTGAGTTTTATTTTCCGGCAACGGAGCATTTTTAACTTTTTCAACCTTGTCCTCTAAAGTACTAAGTTCGCCTTGTCCTACCTTGTGACCAACAAAGTCCAATTTCTGATAACCGAAGAAACACTTGGATGGTTTCACTGTCAAACCAGCTTTCAAGACTCTTTCAAAGACACTTTCGAGTACTCGCAACTGCTCCCTCCACAAAACTATGTAAGTCAGAACATCATCCACAAAGCTATCAACCTGCTCAAACCCATAGAGAAGCGTTCTCATCATTTGGTTGTATTCACTACCCGCGTTGACATAGCCAAAAGGCATGAATCTGTATTGATATAAGCAAAACGGAGTACAAAAAGCAGTCTTTTCTTTTGCGCTTGGGTAAGAGGGATTTGGCAATAGCCTTTGGAAAAATCCATTTTTGAAAGATAATTGCACCCATGTAATCTCGCAAATATTTCATTTGAGTTTAGCATTGGTTCTGCATTGAATTTCGTAACTCGATTTAACGCTCTAAAATCTGTGCAAATTCGCAAACTATTGTCCTTTTTCCTAACAACAACTATTGATGCCCGATAAGGGGAGTTGGGCGGTTCTATAATGCTTGATTGTATCATCTCTTTTATTTCCGATTTACACTCGTCAATCATCGCAAAAGGTATTGGGTATTGCTTAGTCCTGATTGGTTTGTCTGTTGTCAAAGTTTTGTCACATGTCCACATATTGCATTTCCCTGGTTTTGATGAAAAGATCACTTCATATTTCTTAATTAGTTGTTTTAGTTCTTCTTTTTGTTTTGGGTCTAAGTCTGGATTAATATTTACATCACGATAAATTTCTTGGTCCTTTGTAGGGTTTGTCCACATTTGATTGTCATCAAGTGTTGTTTCGGTTTCATCTTCCAGTATTGTACCCACAACACAACCTAAACTTGATTTTTCACCGTCATCTTCTAGCGAATAGAATTTCTTCAAAATGTTGATGTGGTACAGTTTGTCTTTGCCATTAATTTCGATCAGATAGTCATTTAATCCTTTCTTTCCTTTCACTTCACCTTCACATGCTTCGTCGTCCACAACTCACGCAAGATATTCATTGGTCCCCCAACAATTCATTGGTCCGTACAACAACTCAAATGGCGAAAACTTTGTGCTAGCTTGAGGAGCTTCCCGATACGCAAACAACAAAGGTTCTATGTACCTAGACCACATTTTGGTGGTGTAGGTACCATTGTACCATTGTACTTTTCGCAAAGACCATTTCCTTTACTATGATAAGGTGTTATGAACAAGTTTTGGATCTATGATAACCTTGAAAATTCTGCCATCATTTCAGATGAGAACGACGAACCATTCTCTGAAACTATTTGTTTTGGTACACCTACCCTAGAGAAAATTCCTACTAAAGCTTCTACTACGCGAATTGTCTCTATGCTTGGTAACGCTACTGCTTCTGGATACCGCGTCGCATAATCTACACAAGTGAGGATATATCTATTGCCTCTTTTACTAACCGAAAAAATTGGTCCTATTATGTCTATTGCAACCCTTTGAAACGGAACATCTAGCGCAGGCTTTTCCAATTGAACACTCCTAACCAATCCTTTCGAAACAGTTTTCTGACAAACTTCACACGATCTACAATAGCGAACTACGTCTGCTCTAATGCCAGGGCAAAATAAGTTTTCAGCTACCTTGTTGTAAGTTTTCTCTGCACCTAAATGTCCTGCCAAAACAGAATTATGAGCCAATTCCAAAACACCTTTCCTGAACTTACTGGGTACCAACAGCTGAACGAACACTTTGTCGGGATCTACTTTCGCTGCGGTGAAACATCTGTACAAGTAACCATTACGTATATCAAACCATATCTCAGTATTGCCTAATTTTCTTCGCTTGTTTGATTTACTATCTTTCCATGCTTTGTCCAACGACTTGTCGCTAAGCTGTTCTGCTTTAAACTCTTCTGGTGGAATACTAAGATTTGAACTACTTTCAAGTACTTTCAAAGGTTTGACCGGCTTAAATGAATCTTTGACCATTGACTTTGTCTGAACAAAAGAACAGCATTCACTTTGTTGGAAAACTCCCATCACCACATCACATACTAACGTGTCCAAGCATAACGCTTCTATTTCACCAACAAACCATGGACATTCCAACTGAACCTTAGCTACCCTTGCGTAATCGGATGAGCCATTCGTCATGAAGTACTTTCTTCTTTCACCTGTCCACTGATTGTCTGTCACAAATCGAGAATGAACAAACACTGTTATACAACCTGTATCCCTCATAACTTTTACTGGGATAGAGTTAAGTTTTCCTGGTTGAATATCTAACCTTTGCATCAACTTTGGATCCATGTTATGACTTTCCAGAGACCCTAGTCATTCAACACGCTCAACATTTCCATCACCAGATCTACCACCATTCTCAGAAACAGCTATGTTGCCCAAACCTTGTTTCTTATTTGGACATCTGTCCAAATTGTGTCCTAATTGACCACAGCCAAAACATCTTTTGTTTGAAAAGAACTGTCTAGAATTTGATGAATTACTAGAACCTTGATCCGGTCTATTTCTCTCAAAAGACCTGTTTTTCTGAGGTTTATTGTTAAATTTATTTCCTCTGTATTTGCCTTTCTGAAAGTTTTGACTAGAGTTTTGATACGACCGTTTATGAGCAACCATGCTTTCCATACTTCCAACCTTATGTTCGCGAATGAATGTAACTAACTCAAGATCTGAGTTTTGCAAGCAATGTTCTCTAACGATAAAGTCTTTCAGACTCTCGAAGCTTTCTTCGACTTCCGCAAGCTCCACCAAACGTTCAAAATAATTTAAACTTCGAGCTGCAAACTGAGAAAAACTCTCATCTTTCCTTTGCCTGACACTGTTAAATTTGGTTTTGAACCCTTCTTCATCTAACTGGAATCTTTGAAGCAATGCCCCCTTCAACTTTGCATAGTTGTATACATAGCGCTAAAACCTGAGAATATAAGAGTCCATGTCATCCTTATCACAATTAAATTTTGGAAGCTTTGGTAAAACTCCATTTGAACTGAATTGCTGCATCGTACCATCAACGTGAGAAACCCTAGCTAATTCTAATTGCAATTCACGGTCTCTCAGTTGCATGTTTAGCATCGCTTTCTCATGTTCAAGCCTTTCTCTCTCTAAAGCCAAAGATTCAAACTCTTTTTCAATCGCACGACGACTTGCCCTATCTTCTCTTTCAACAGCTTGTTGATCCTTTACAAAACGCACAAGAGACTCACCATCTAGATTAACCTGCCCACCTAGTTCCATAATTTGATCTTAAACCCTTATATACATAAACTAGCTTCATACTTCTTGAACATTCCGGCTTGAGAAATCAGCACCTAGATTATCCTCACCGTTCATATACTCAACTCTGTATCTGTAGGGTTGAAGGGCCAGGGCCCAACGCATCACACGCTGAATGTTGAACTTAGCCTTGTTCAGGTAAGCTGAAGACTGATGGTCAGTTTGTAACACACACTCTTTGCCATACAGGTAAACACTGAATTTGTTGATTGCCCACACGATTGCTAAGCACTCCTTCTCCATAATAGAGAAATTGCTTTCGCGTGGCAACAATTTTTTGCTTATATATGCTATTGGAAACAGCATGTCCTGGTGTTTCGGATGCATCTGTTCGCAACACGAACGGTTTTTGTACATCAGGAAGCTTGAGTACTGGGTCTTGACTAAGTTCATCAGTCCACTTCAGGCGATCTGGTTGATTCTTTCTTGTTAAATCGGTAAGGGAGTTGACTTTTGTTGCTTAGTTGGGGATAATTTTCCGATAATATCCAGTCAGTCCCAACAGGGATCTCAATTGTTTCTTGGATTGAGGTGCATTTGCCTCCTGAATCTTCTGAACTTTATCTTGTTGTGTCATCAGCAAGCCTTCTCTGATGCGATGGCCAATGAATTCATTGTCAGTGCATCCTAAGAAACACTTGGAAGGTTTCACTGTAAGTCGAGCAGCTCTAATCCTTTCAAATAAGACTCTGAGAGAACTAAGTTTTTCTTTCCACGTAACTGTGTGACTGAGAACATCGTCGACAAAATTGTCTATGTTTTTCAAGCACCTGAATGAGCTCTCTCATCACTCTAGAGTAGGTTGCAGTAGAATTTATGAGTCCAAATGTCATCATGTAGTACTGGTAATGTCCAAACGGTATTGAGAATGCGGTGATCTCCTTCGAGCTATCCTACAGTGAGAGTGGCCAATACCCTTTGCAGAAGTCAAGCTTTGAAACGTATTTGTTGTTTGCTCATTTTGCGTATATTGCTTCAATGTCTGGCATAGGTTCGCAATCGAACTTTGTCACTTTGTTAACCTGTCGCATGTCTTGACAGTAACGCACGGATCCATCTTTCTTTTTAACGATTACTATTGTAGAGCAATACAGAGAATCTGAAGGTTCAATTATCCCCATCTCTAACATTCCTCTTATTTCTTTTCCCATGTCGTTATACATAGCGTATGGTACAGGATATGGTTTATATCGGATTGGCTCTTTATCTATAGGAGTTATTTTGTGTTCACCCAACTTGGTTACACCTGGTCTTGAAGCAAATATATCGCTGAATTCTTTGATGAGGGCTGAGATTTCTTGTTTTTGCTTTGTAGTGAGATCAGGATTGATACTGACGTCCTTATAAGTTTCCTCTTGTTTGCTGCTGCTGATACCAACGATGTCGGGATGTTCGCTGTCACCTGGTCGTCTTCAAAAGTAATAGCTGCAACTGAAACCGCGTTTGTTTCTGGCGTTGGTCGTAAGTATTGTTTGCGCATGTTGATGTGAAAAATTTTCACTCCTTCAGGCAGCTGTATGGCGTAGTTTCCAACTCGATCCTTGACGACGTAAGGTCCCTTCCATTTCATAAGAAGTTTGTTGTTATCGGTTGGGAGTAAGATGAGAACTTCATCACCAGTTTTGAGTACTCGCGGTGTAGCCTTCTTGCCGAAGTAGCCTTTCTGTTTGATTTGCGATTTCCGAAGTTCTTCTGCTGCAAGTTTGCAGTTTCTTGAAGTCGTTCGCGTAGATCAAGCACATACTCATAAATGCCTTTGACTTCCTCTTCTATCCGTTCCTTTGACCAGATTTCCTTCAGAATCGACATTGGACCTCGCACTGTTCTCCCATATAACAACTCAAAGGGCGAAGATCCTGCTAAACTGTCCAGAGGTGCCTCGCGATATGCAAATAACAGTGGTTCAATGAAGCGATCACATTCCTTTGGTTGATCTTGCATCATTATCATTTTTTTTAATGTACCATTATATTTCTCGCAAAGACCGTTACACTGAGCATGATACGTTGTTGTATTAATGGCTTTGACTGACAGTAGGCGATGGACTTCTTTCATCACATCTGATGTAAATTGAGTTCCACGGTCGCTCAGAATTTCCTGAGGAATTCCTATGTCATTGAACATCTTCAGCAATGCTTCAGCTACTGTAATCGTGTCGATATTTGTCAATGGTATTGCCTTTGGATACCTTGTTGCCATGTCAACCATAGTTAGAATGTACCTCTGCTTTCTTGCAGGTGGAAAAAATGGTCCAACTAAGTCGATCGCTACTCGCTGAAAAGGTGTTGTAATGATTGGTAAATTCACTAGTGGCGCTTTTGGTATCATACCACGAGGTACTGTACGTTGGCAAATGTCACAAGATTTACAAAATCTAGAAATGTCGTTATGCATATTTGGCCATTTTGTTTTATGAATACCCATATGTCCTGCCATGATTGATTCGTGAACACATTTCATCACGGTTTGTCTGTACTTCTTTGGTACCACGAGTTGTTTTCCCCTCACGTCGCTACTCGCTGAAAAGGTGTTGTAATGATTGGTAAATTCACTAGTGGCGCTTTTGGTATCATACCACGAGGTACTGTACGTTGGCAAATGTCACAAGATTTACAAAATCTAGAAATGTCGTTATGCATATTTGGCCATTTTGTTTTATGAATACCCATATGTCCTGCCATGATTGATTCGTGAACACATTTCATCACGGTTTGTCTGTACTTCTTTGGTACCACGAGTTGTTTTCCCCTCACGTCGCTGCCGGTTTCGACGGAATACGTTGTGTGATACAACAATCCTTGAAACTTCTTAAAGGTTGTGGCTTCCTTTGTCTCTTCATTCACTTTTGACTTTTTGATCTCACATCATTTCCTTGCTTGGTGTAGTGTTGGATCTTTGTCTTGGCATGTCTTGAATTGATGATTAGCACCCAGTTCTGGAAAAAATAGGAATCTTCAATAACTTTGGTGGCTTGTTTTGCTCCGAAGCTTGGCTCCTTGTTGTGACAGCTCGTGTGCTTTCTTCAGTTTTAGTTTCAGATTAACTGTCTGTTTTACCATTGACTGTTTGTCTATTTGTTGTGCTTTGTTGAACATGAAGTCGTTAGGCTGCTCTATATTCTTTGGAAATTTTTCCAAGAATCACATCACATATCGGTTCATCCAGACACAAAAATTCCAAAACACCTGTGTAAAATGCAGACTCGATATACAATTCAGCAAACTGTGCGATGCGAGCTGTTTGATCTACTGAAATATATAGCGTCCCTTTCTGTTGATAAACTGCTGTGGTTTCACTAAATCTTTACGGATGATAGCGGTAGCGCAACCTGTATCACGCAGAACTTGAACCTCTGTGTTATTAACTGTGCCTTTAACAATTGGTAGAAGGTGCATGAAGTGTTTCCGGTAAAGCATTAGCACATCCCATGCTTGGTAATCGATCCGATAGTTTTTTCTTCCAACTCTTACACTGGTGGCCGTTTGACGTTGCTATGCAAGTTGATAGCGTGTGCTTCTCTAGTTCTGGCTCTGAACTGTCATCTTCTTGCACGTTAACAGCGGCATTCATGGCTTTTGCATTGCACACCATTCATTTGCTTTATGTCCCTTTTGCTGGCAGTAAAACAAGTGATATGTTGTTGATTTTTGATACTGTCGTTGGTTTGTGCCTTTGACGAATTGTTTTCTTTGCCGAATGTCTCCTTTGGTTTACTTTGTATCTTCTTATCTGCTGGTTTGGGTTGAATACGATGGTCCTCCATGTATACTTCTTTAGCATGAGATATTTTATTCAAGTCGTGAAGCTCCTTCTCTCTGATGTACATTGAAACTTCAGTAGGACGAGCGTGTAAAAATTTCTCAGCTATCATGAAGTTCCTCAATCCCTCAAATGTCTTTGGAATTCCAGCAAGCTCAATGCAATTGTCGAAGCAGTCAGAGAGCTTTGCTATAGACTGACTTGCATTTTCTCCACGTTCCATTTTTGTCGAATGAAAACGTTTTCTGTATTCTTCTTCTGTCATTTGACACTTTTTTAAAAGTTCCGCTTTTAGCTTATGGTAATTGTTGACGTCACAAGCGGGGATCTGAGCAAACACTTCCAAAGCTTTTCCTCGTAATAAAGCGCTGAGATATGTCGCTAATTGTTCTTCTTGCCATTCATTAGATGTGGCGAAGCGCTCAAATCGTCGAATGTATGCATCCATATTGTCTTTGTTTTCGTCAAAGTATGGAAGCTTAGGTCCCTTTTGCCCGTGATTGTGTCCAGTAGACATCAACGACTGATTCTGTTCACCAGCGCCCTTTTTACTTTGTAATTCCAATTGCAATTTCATCATTTGTAATTCGTGCTGCTGTTCTTCATTCTTCATACGTAATTCTCTTTCAAATTTTTCTTGTTCAAGTTGTCGATTTCTTTCGAAGTTTTCACGTTCCATTTGAGCCCGAAGTTGTAACTTTTCCTTTTCCAGTAGCTCTTTCTTTTCTTCTACAGCAATTGACCTCTCAACTCTTTCGATGTCTTTCTGTTCCCGGCTGTATGCAAAATCCCACAAATCTTTGTCCTTTAATCCAAGCTTCTCTCCCACCTCGAGATATTTTGCAAAATCCATGACATTGCTGTAAATTTATCCGCGTCCAAGTTGTAAGTTTTTAAAATAAAATGAATGGTTATATAAATGTTTGTGGTTTGTAACTAATGTAATTGCTTATCAAGAATTTAAATATTTTAGTATATAGTAATTTTGAAAGTTTAAATTTTGTGTTGAATTCAAAATTTAAATGTGCATTTTTTAATGTAGATCTATGAGTTTATAGAAAGAAATAATTTAATCGACGGACATTGAAACCAATAACAGACGGACCGTATAACTGTACTTGATGCTGTTTATTTAAGATTCCTGTGGTTTAGAATAATGATCAGATATGAGGCAGTTGATTGTTTAATGTAATTGGAAGAAGTTCAGGTGCGACCCTAGCAATACCTTTTCTGTTTTATATAACTTACCATAAGACACTTCACGTTGAAAAGACTTGTATGGGTGCACTGTATATTGAAGACTGTAATTATGAGTTGACGGACCGACAAACAGAATCACAGTATGGTATCTGTTTACCTATTGCAAAGAGGTAACGAACTGATATACCGACAGACTAACAACCGACAAACAGGACACACTCTGTACTCGTTCTCTTGTCTTAATAACTAACTTAACACACTTCACGGCAAGAACAGTACCGTCTCCGAGGACTTTACGATACTAAGCAACTTAAATGCTGAACAACTTCTACATGTATCTTTCCTTCAGATACCTGTCAAAATCCAAGTTTTCTTAGATTCTACAGATATGAATTTGAATTCTGCAAATCAAATTCAACACACGATTCCAACTGGTTTTTCACACAAGACTAAACAAGATATATCTTCTCAATAAGTATTTCTTGTCACTCGATTTACCCAAAGAGTTTGTTTCATTAGACAAGCAAATATCTTATTGAATGCAAAAGCTAATAAAAAAAACCGGGTACCTGCGGTCACACTTTGTCTTTCAATCTTGAATTTGCTTTCTTAAATGCAACTCACTAATGCGATGGAAACACACTATTGAGAGAATAAGACAGTCCTGTTAAAGTGCTTATGAGTACCTTTCTTTCTTTGACTTGACCCTTTACAATTATAAAACACCTCACAATAATTTACAAATGAAAAAATAAAGAATACAAGACTACATCACATCCGATAATATATAATACGATATTAAATCAGTTTAAGGAATTACTAAATTATTTACTCAGTCCACATTAGAACAATTTACCTTCCCATCCAATCCATATCAAAACCATTTAACTTTCCATCCAGTCCATATCAGAACAAGTTACCTTCCCATCCAATCCCGGACGAGCCCCCAAAATTGTAGTGAAGTAAATGAGCCCCCATTTATTTAACTAAAGAACAGTCTGCTAGCAAGCTGAAAAGGTCCCGGACTAAGTGTTTCCAATGCTAATAAATACTAGCTCCTTAAATATGAAAAGTTTATTCACACTTTACACACATAAAAAATACAATAAAAAATACCAATGCTCAGATGCCAACACAAAAACCCCTTATTATTTTTCACACTAATTGTTTGTCCCAGCTAAATAATCCAACACACTGTGACCGCGGTTAGGTCACCACAGACGAACGATGTTAAGCAGGTCCCACACAGATGAATGACGTCATCACCAAGTCCCAAGCAGACTAGTGACGTCATCAGAAAAAGTCACACGCCGACGAGTAATGTCATCAAAAAGGTAACACGCAGACGGGTTAAGTCATAAAAAAAATCACATGCAGACGGGTGATGTCATCACAAAGAGCCTGCCAAACACGCATACATATGATCGACGTCAAAACAGGACAGGTGACCTGTAACTTTATCAACGGTCTCAAATGAGCCCCGTCCATTTCATCCCATACTCACACTAGATGGAGATATTCACTAGATCACACAGTCCCACTGAAAAGACCGCCATCACGAGGTCACACAGATAAACTCAGATGACCGACCTCACGAAGTCACACAGATGAACTCAGATGACCGACATCACGAGGCCACATAGACGAACTCAGATGACTGACATCACAAGATCACATAGACGACATCGGTCAAATCTTGTCCCCGACCCCACTCATCAACACGGTGCACGAAACTGTGGGAATAAATATACACCATAAATATTCACTTTAAGTTGAATTCTATCAAGCTTTGTTTTACACATGTTCAAAATTCCCCGTTTTTCTCAGTTTATAATTAGCTAGATTCTCCTCCCCTTCCAGCAGATATTTACTTATCAAATGCACGAAAAAATCTATTACACTCCCTCACAAAATACTCATATTTATATAAAGAAATAAATACATTACTAAATGACATACCTAAATTAAATTTAATCGATATGAAATTAAGTTAACGCGATATCACATTAACTTAACCCCAGTATACACGTCCGTAAATTACCAACCAGCGATCAACACATATTTACACGAGGCTTTTTCCGTAGCCAATATACATTTTATTTAAGACGACAGGCATTTTGCCCAACACAAAAGGCTGCTTTGACCAGCACATCACAAAGAGCCGCCTTAGCCCAACAAGTCACATCGCACGTCTTATGTCTTTGCCATCGCTGCACAGAATGAAATCAAAATGACCGCGACTCGCGAAAGAAAAATAATATTTGACCAATGCTCAATAAAATGTTCAAAACAGGTCAAACATTTAACCCACGTGTGCCTTCAAACATTAGTCACAACGTTTTTCAAACATTGGAACAATAGGTACACGTGTTGAACGTACACATGCACTATGGGACACAAACAATATATTGTTGCACATGAAATCAATTTATAGAAATTTCAGATAAACATATTTAAATGCATAGAATTCATGGGCCCGTCAACAAAGGTGACCTCACGCGTCAACTGGGGACCCACTGCCCACCCCATACCTGTACATTAATTGCCATCACAACAACGTTTCTCAGTTTTTTGTGAAATCACGGTTAATTATACCATTAAACTCAATAAGTGCTCACCAAAATAAAGCTTGTGAGTTGGATCCGGTTCCAACTGAATTGTTATGTAATGTTATGTGGTACCGAGCTTGTGCCTTTGCTAACCCAAATCATCAATTTGTCTCTAAAAACTGCAACAGTGCCTAAAGCGTTTAAAGGTGCTACAGTTTGCTGAAAAGTTCGAAAAATGCTCGAAAAATTACAGACTGGTCTCCAATCTCAGCTTTGTTAGCACTGTTGGAAAGAGTTGCTGAACAAATATCTAAACATTTAAATAGTAATGAACTTTGTGGAAAAAGATACAATCAGCACACAAGAAGAATCACTCAACCGAAACGGTTCTCATCAGAGTGCTGGATAATATCCTGCTTAACTTGAATAAACCCGACCATGCAGTCACGGTGTCCCTCCTTGACTTGTCGGCTGCTTTCGCATACTGCTGAAGAGGCTGGAAACGAAGACATGGCGTTATCGTGGCTCAGATCCTACCTTAGATTCTACCTCAAAAATAGGTCCATAACTGTTTACATGAACAGTCAATACTGAGATCCAGCTGATCTGCATGTCTTGGTCATCCCAGGTTCAATGCTCAATGCTCTTGTATTCACACCTCTTGGGTAATTAATGCGGATTCTGCTTCTTCTTTTTATCTATATGCGGACGATATACAGTTAATCAAATTTGTTCCTCCCTCATACCAGTTCGAGGCAGCCGAGGACCTTGCAAACGGAATTCGCCAGATTGAGTGTTTGATGAAAAGCAATAAGCTAAAACTCAATCCCGGAAAAACAGAATTCCTCATTATGTCATTATTCCTCATTATTAAAAACCGACATAAAATTGAAATGAACAGTCTTGACCTTGGTGATACTTTGACCCGGTTGTCTGAAAGCGCTAGGGACCTGGGTGTCATCACTGATTCATCACGGGATCTCGAAGCTCACATAAACAGCATCTGTCAAGCGTGTTATTTTTAGCTGTCTAAGAAATCGCCACTGTTTGACTTTTGAAGCCTGTAAAACTATTGTGCACTGTTTTTAGCGATGATACGTTTGGATTACTGTAATGGTGTATTAGTTGGGTTACGCAAGGTTCGATTGGACAAATTACCACATATAATGAATGTCGCTGCGGGTTTGATCACCAGTATTCCTCGAGATGGAAATATTAGTCAGACGCTAAAGGATTTACACTGCCTACCACTCTACTGTCGCATTCAGTTTAAACTTTCAGTTTTAACATTCAAAGCCTTAAGCAGTGATAGCCCTAGTTACATGTCTGAATTGCTCCAGCACTACGAACCGGCAAGATGGTTGGGATCACAAGGTCAAAAATTGCTAACTATCCCAAATAGTCGAAGTCAGTACGGCAAAAAGGCACTCAATATTGCTGTACCGAGTAAGTGGAGTGCTTTACCGTTGATTCTAAGTAATTCGAAATCCGAGCCAGAGTTCAGGAAAAAATAATGACCCACCTTTTTAGACTTGTAGCGTACTATGTGTGGAACCCATTGTGACGTCATAATAGGCGGTGTAACCATGGTGAGGAATTGAGGACCTCCCCCCCCCCCGGACATACTATGTGTCGACCCCCCCAGGACATACTATGTGCCGACACCCCCAGCTCCCCCCCCCCCACCGCCCCCTAGGGGGACAAAATTCAGCCAAATCAGCAAAAAGTGGTGCTTAGCGAGTTACACACCATTTTTGACAAAGTCTAAGTGGTATATAAGGATGACCTCCCCACGCATATTAATGAGTGATGCAACAACAATGGCAACCATTTCAGTAAGTGGTTATTGACTATTTGCATATGTGGTTATAAGCATAATTGAAACTTTAAAAAAGTAAAAAAGTGAGATAACTTTCGTTATGGTTGACCGATTTGCATGAAAATTTTACCATTTGATTCAGTTTTATATCTAGTTTTGACATAAAGTAGTCATAGGTTATTTGCGCAGGTGGATGTATGCATAATTTTGACATGTCGCCATTTTAACTTTGGTTGGAACACACCCCACCATTCAAAGACGGGTGTTCGAATGGTGTGCCCCCATTCAAACATGTGCTCGAATTATTTTTTGGAAGAACATATTACACCATGGTATTGTTCAACAACATGCTATCATCATAAAATTTTTGACATTTATTTTTCAGGCATCTCCCCTCGAATTTTGGAACTTGAAAATGAACAGTTTGGCGGCAAACCCAAAAGCTATGGGTGGTATGAATGGATGAGCGAGACACGCATTTCGCCTATATCAGTTCTAGCAGTTGACGAGACAACAACAACGATGGCAACGAATTCAGACACATCAGTCTTCTGTCATGATTGTAATGTGACATTTCTATCTCTGGCATTGTCTTAAGCACATACATGTAAACCAGCTGAGTTGAAACGTGCTTGTGAAGAGCTTGTTTGGGAGATTGAAGCCAAGAGTCGAAAGGTGGAACAAGATGGTTGTCAAGATATTAGCGGGTCCTCGTGTAAGGTGTCGTGTGACTTTCGACGGAGCAAGGTTGCAACGTTTTATAATTTCTGAAATTCCGTTTATTTTTGTATCCAGTAAAACTGCAGTGGAAATAAACTAATCTCTCTCTTTGATAGCAGCAAGCGTGTTCATTATATACTCGCTGGTAGAACAGCCGCCGCTAATTAAAAATGCAACCAATCATGGAGCTTCCCACCTAAACTAAGAACCAATAAGAACATAGCTGCCCAAAAACATATCTTACAAGGTACGTAGCAACCAAAAAGTGATGTTTTCGAAACGACCACCACGTCGTTTATAAAGTGGCACTGTTTGTTCTAATCCACGGAGTCTTTAAATAGTTGAAAACTACATGAAAAGTTTGTGCTAGGTAGCACAAAAATTTCACTCGTCTTAAAAACCGACAACATGAAAATTTTTAAACACAAAAATACTGCCATGTGCACGATCTTGGCGCGTTCTACACAATGCTATGTGAAACTTGAAATTTCGATATCGACTCCTGGAGATATCCGGTATACTTGACATATAAGTAAATTTTTAGATGACCCAAAATCTAACAATACGACATCAAACGAACCTGAAACTTGTTCCATCGTGTTCACTACATCAAGATCCCCCAAATCCTAAACCGATCGTCGCTGTCCTATCACGCTTTATACGAAAGTAGCACATCAACAAATGCACTCGTCCATTCATCAGCCACTTCAAGGGAAACACTGCACCGGAGGGCGAGGCTCGGCACTCACATGCGTCCTGCACCACAACAAACCGCGAGGAGCACAAACAGAACCACCACCCAGAACACTCAAAACGCTGAACACGAAACTCCGACACACCGAAAAGAACAAAATGAATCACAAACGCCCTCAGAACACTCAAAACTCCACACATTCACACACGACGCGGCAACAATACTTGCATGTCCAGAAAATCACTTTTGCATACCCTAACAGCTAAACATAACCAAAACGACGTATTCTGCCGACATATGCCGTGATGCTTGTAGAAAGTGTTGAGAAAGCCTTAACACTAAAATCAAACTACATGTATATCCGACACATACGCCAACAGATCTAAAGATATTCTGACAATGGTATTGACAGACCTGATCCGTTCCTCTGCTGTGAATGCATTAAAATATTTCCATCTATCGATGCGTTTGAGGCACATGTATGTGTACCGGTGGGAGAACAAGCTGCAAAGAGACAAAAGACGGGGCAAGTAGGGAGAGGCAGAAGAGTTAATCGTGGTGAAAACGCACAGGAAAAACGGTTTGAGTCTGAAGATGGATCGGATTTACTGCTTGAAATGCGACAGCAAGAGAACCGGATCAAGGCACATTTGTTGGAGACGTTAAACCATGGAATGAAATGGTATATTGTGGTGCATGTTCGCTTCAAGAAACTAACGCCAAATGCTGAAGGTGTCGTGGGTAATGCCTTTATCAGCAGTCAAACATATACAGCATACAATCCAGGGGATATTAAGCAGGACTGGTCAGAAGCCTATAAAGAATTGTTTACCAAGTTTGATGAACATGAGCGACAAGGCTCTGGCTGGGTGTTGGATAACATACTGTACGCTGAAGTACATACAGGTGCGTTAATGCCTCTGGAAGCGAGTAGTTTTATCCAACTGCCGAAGAAAGTAAAGAAAACAGAGGGTGTGATAAACATAAAGAATGATGACAACAGGTGTTTCTTATGGTCCGTTTTGGCTTACCTTCACCCTTGTAAGAAAAATCCAAATCGCGTGAATCATTACAAACCATTTGAGAAGGAATTAAAGGTGGAGAGTATGACATTTCCCACACCAATTACAGACATTCCAAAGGAGAAAAGGAGAACGATGTATCCAACAACGTGTTTGGATATGAACAAGATGTAGTTGTTCCGATACAACTTGGTCGAAACACCAGTGAGAGAGAAATCAACTTACTTTTGATTAGCAATGACAAGAAAAGGCATTACTCCCTCATCAAGAATTTCAGCACACATATGTCTTATCGTACCAAGTATAATGGAGCAATATTTTATTGTTTCAACTGTCTTCACGGGTTTATGCGACAAGATCTTTTAGATGAGCATCGTGAAGTGTGTGGCAAGCATGGAGCACAACGTTTATCATTCCCCAAGGAACCTTTTATCAAGTTCAAGAATGTAGCCAAATAACAGTGAGCACCTTTTGTGATTTATGCTGACTTTGAATGTTTCACGCAAAAGCATGAAGAAGTATCAGCATCATCGCCCAAACAGCTTCGCTTGTGTGGTTGTCGGCCAATATGAAACACGTGCACCAGTCGTGTATCGAGGAGACAAGGCCATGAAAGTCTTATTAGACCATATGGTGAATGAGCGTGATCGTATTGTGTGTGTTTTAGAGCTGCCAAAGGATATGGTGATGACTCATGAAGATGAAGAGAACTTCAAGAACGCTGTCGATTGCTACATTTGTCATGAGTCTCTAGGAGCGGATCGTGTGAGAGATCATGACCATATAAATGGCAAATACCGCGGAGCTGCACATAATGAATGCAAGTTGCAATTCCGACTTAGAAAGGATAAGCAGGAGGATAAAGATTCCTTTATAATCCTTGTATTTTTCCACAATTACGAGGCTATAAAAGTCATCTGATCATCTGAGGAAATTGGAAAATTTAAAAATGAAACGATTACAATCATTCCCAACACCATTGAAAAATATATTGCATTCACCATGAGCAATCTGAAGTTTACAGACAGCTTTCAGTTCATGAGTACCTCTCTACAGAATTTGGTATCCAACCTTGCGGAAGAAGAGAAAGACAACTTCTACATGACTTCTCACATTCATGATAGTGACCAACAAGATTTGCTGTTGAGAAAGGGAGTGTACCTTTATGATTACGTGGATGAGCCATCCAAGTTTGCTGAAACACAACTACCGTCAAAGGACAAGTTTTACAGCCAAATCAGTGAAGAAGACATTAGCGAAGAGGATTATGCTCATGCACAGAAGGTATGGGATAGATTCAACTGTACCACATTCGGTGATTACCACGACCTATACCTGAAATCAGATGTGTTACTGCTGGCTAACGTGTTTGAAAACTTTCGTCAAGTATGTCTCAACACGTATGAATTGGATCCTGCTCACTACTATACAGCGCCAGGACTGTCGTGGGATGCGATGTTAAAAGCGACAAAGGTGAAGTTGGAATTGATCAATGACACTGACATGTACCAAATGGTTGAACAAGGTCCGCGTTGAGGAATATCCGTGATCACGCACAAGTATGCGAAAGCAAATAACCCCTACGTAGCAGATTACAATCCTGATATGCCGAACAGCTACTTGGTGTACCTGGATGCAAACAACTTGTATGGCTGGGCCATATCGCAAAGCATGCCAGAAAGTGGATTTATGTGAATGAGCGAGCCAGAATCCCTTGACTTCATGGATGTGGCTGAAGATTAAGACATTGGATACATTTTAAAAATGGATTTAGAATACCCACAGACAATCCATGATCGTCATAATCACTACCTAGTGGTTCCAGAACAGAAATGTATCAACGTTAAAGAATTGTTAGATCACAGTCAGAAGCTACGGAAAGATCTGAACATGGCAGGCAAACCTAGTGAAAAGCTCATTCCCAACTTGTGTTACAAGAAGGAATATGTGCTTCATTATAGGAATTTACAACAGTATGTTTCACTGGGGTTGAAAGTCACTAAGGTGCAACGCGCCATCATGTTTGCGCAGAGCAAATGGTTGGATAAATACATCACCTTGAACACGGAAAAGAGAAAATTGGTCAAGAACCCGTTTGAGAAAGACTTCTTTAAACTGATGAACAACTCGGTGTTTGACAAAACCATGGAAAACGTGAGAAAGCGCATGAACGTGGCACTCGTCCACAAAGAAAAGCAGTTCAAGAAACTTGTCGCCAAACCTTCGTTTCACAAATTTAGAATTTTCAACGAAGATTTGACTGCTGTACATTTACGCAAAGTGGATTTGCTTCTGAATAAACCCATTCCAGTCAACTGCACCGTTCTCGATCTCAGAAAAGTGCTGATGTTTCACTTTCATTACAACTACATCATGGTCAAGTATCCCAACGCCAAGTTGCTGCTCAGCGACACCGACAGTCTATGTTATGACATAGAAACGGAAGATATCTACAAAGATATGCAGCAAGATGCTGACCTGTTCGATACAAGTGACTATCCGCCAGATCATTTCCTACATTCCAACGTGATGTCGTAACCAACTTTTGAGGGTGTGTGTGGTTGATTTCACGACTTAATCCATTACCGGGAATTGTGAGTAACACAGAAATAAAACACAAGTATTTAACTACTAATAGAATTTATAAACAATTAATTATAAATACCTTTTGCAAGTCATAAGTTTCTTATAACTAGTAAAGTAAATTCCGACAGATCGTTCCTTTATTCGATGAGAGATGTTACTCCGTTGCTGCCGAGACCCGTTCCGTCTTCTCTGTATTTTACACGGGTTTTTATATTAACTGGTCCAAACAAAGGCTCGATACTATGTTCTTTAAAGTTAATTAATATGTTATTCAAGAGTCTAAAATAAATAGCCTTATCGGCATAATTAGCATTGTGGTCAACAGTAACTGAACACATGGCATCAGTTTGGTCAGATTGGAGCAGAGTGGTCCTGACACGCAATGAAATATTTGCCGGATAAAACAGCTAATCAAGATGTCCAGTTGTGAGAAAACTTAACATTACATAAGGTTTCGTATGGACTGTTTAGGTATCAAAGGGGCATGGTGAATAGGCGATAAGCTACACTGTTTGATAAATAACGCGTTTAACTTAATGATAATGCTTGGTGTCAACAAATCTACATATAAAATACAACATTTAAATATACACAAATTTCCCTCAGTTAAAGGAACCCTTAAACTACTCTTATTTCCGCAAAAAAAGTCGGTTTCCGACACCCTCCCCGGCTGATTTAACAACCCCCGGGTGTTTCAATTCTTAATGCTAATGTTTGTACCTTACATCTTAATCTATATTGCAAACAACAGTAAATATATGGAGTACATCGATAAGTGTTGACCTTCTTATGAAAAGAAAACGCAGCTTGAGTTAGACACACACGCAACATTTAACATTGTGTGGCAACATATTTATATAATGATATACAACGTGATTTAAAAAGAGCAATTTAGCTATAATTATGCATGTTTGTTAAAAACATTGTTCATGCATGGCTTGGGTCACATTATTTTGTTTACAGTGTCCTTTTCAAAGTTGGTCGTCGTCGTGTCATTTAGCCAATCTTTGTTTTCTTGCTATCTGAACTCACGTCCAAAACTGCGAGTTGTGTCGCCTTAGGCAATTATAGTTGTCCTCACAATTTATAAGCGAAGGATTAGCCGTGATATTTTATGTACACAACGTGCTTTGTAATTATCCGTTCTTCGAGAAACTTCGAGTTGTAATTATCCGTTCTTCGAGAAACTTCGAGTACTGAAACCCCTTGGCTTGATTATCAAGTTCACTGCAGCTATATTGCTGTTGGAAGTATAGCCTGACTACAAGACAGAATTAATGACTGCTTGACTGACAAAGTCTTACATCAGGCTTTATGACTGCTTTGTGTTCGCCTGGTTGAACACAGTACTTTTGATGGAACACATAGGTAATGCGAGAGGGTGATTGCTTTGTAGAAAAGTCTTACGTCATACGTTATGGCTGTTTCCGCGTTCGCCTGGTTGAACATAGCACTTTTGGTGGAACACATAGGTGATGCTAGCGAGTGATTGTAAAAGTCTAACGTCATACGCTATGACTGTTTCTGTGTTCGTCTGGTTGAACATAGTACACACACAGGTGACGCTAGCGAGTGATTGGTTTGTAAAAAAGTCTTATGTCATACACTATGGCTGTTTCTGTGTTCGCCTGGTTGAACACAGTACTTTTGTATACCCGACAGATAAATTTGTGAGTAGAGTTACGATAGCGGTCCAACTGAGATGGCTGCTTGTTGATAGTCTTCGTACAAAATCCTCATACGGGAAAAGGCACTGATACCCAACCACGCTTCAGGTTTACATGCATTTGTTTTTATACATTTATACATTGTTGTATTTTTTTTATATTAAAGATTCAGTACTTGAGCTTATGTGGGTTAAGTGGATAGTACATCATTCAACACACATTAAAATTCGCATAACGATACGTTCTGACGTTCATTACCTCTGTTACATTTACTATTATAACTATACATCTCAATTAGAACATGGTCTATCTGTAAACATTTGTAAGATCATGTTCTTATATCTGCGAAACATTTGGGTCCTAGAACTAGGTTCTTTGATAAGGTTAAAGGTCTAACGAAGCTTGACAAGTAGGGTCAAGGGGAATCTCTGAATAATAATTTAGATTGCCGATTAACATACGAACTGCTGTAGGCCCGCTCAATATTTCCTCAAGAGCCTTGGCCTGAAATATATTAACCGAAATTTGGGTGGGTAGTGTTAGTTGATCAGAGATACCAAAGGCTTCAAGTGATAAATTTTTCCAGTCCACTGAAAGCGATCCTGAAAAGTAGTGGACATTTACATTAGATAATACGATTTTTCCGCGCTTGGTTATTCGCAATGCGCGAAATGCGAAATAAAGATTTATACACATTAGAATAGTAATGATAATTCCAAAAGGAATTAAAGTAAGAATCATAGTATGTTCAAATTCCGACAGCTGTAACTGACCGTCATTTAGTTTTGATGCGCGCACTTGACCAATATGCATAGCCTGCATGGCAGCAGAAACATAGTATACCTTTTTTGTTATGAATCCCAACCAAATAAGGGATAACAAAAGCAGAATTGTTACAACCGAATTTAATACTGCATGCAGCGGTGTGGAAATTACTGATTTGATTGTTTGAAACATTCCATGGTTAGATGCCAAATTTAACAATTCATCAGAGGCTTTGAAATAAATTGGCTTGCTATTTTTAGCCAAAATTATTGCCTTTTTGAAATCAACGGCAAACATATTTTCCTTTTTAACCGTGTTTGACCAGTTTGCCGACTTAATGTTTAACTGTGGAATGTTTAATTTTTCCGGATGAAACGGAGTTTCCGAACTTATATTTTTGAAGGAAAAGTTCTCACGCATACCTGCTAAATACAATGTGTTATGAAGATAAATCTTAGTTAAGCTCAGTTTTGTAGACTGAGCTTAACTAATTGAATGATGACAATCATTTAAGTTACTATTTACTACAAAAGACTTGGTCGAAAGAGTGCAACCACAGGAAATTTCGAATTTTGAGAACCCATTGTGGGATAACGTTTGGGGTGTTTGGTGTAAACAAGAAAGCATCAGGTCCATAGGTTTAGAGATGACTATGACTTTGCCTTTTTCTAGGTATATCAATTTCGGTTCCATTTCCATATCCTGATGATATAGGATATCGAATTTGTCATATGCAATATCTGAAATAAAGATGACGTACACGATGCGTGTGAGGACCTGATGAGGGCTTTAGGGGTTGCACATTGGAGAAAATTGTCACCAATACAATGATTAATATCGCTATAGGTTAGCTCGATGTAAAATTGCCGATCCTGTGAAACTGCAATATACGGTGACACACCTGAAATTAGAGTCATAGCATTATCATCGGATACATTAGCATGATGTTGGCGTACTGGTAAAGGAAAAACTGAAGACTTATACAAGGTAAACGGTGAATCAATTGACCTTAAGGGAATTTGCATATGAATGTACAGAAATTGCTCGTCTCGAGAGACGTGAATATTAGAGTTCTTATAATAGAGGCTAATATCTCCATATGCTAATTTTAAAGAAGGAAATTTACGCTGAAGATTCTCAGAGATATTTCGTTAGTGTACCAGTATGCAAAATTTAAAGAGCGGTAACGAATTTGTATGCTTCAAATTCTAGTTGATTGAGAAGCGGTATCTGGATAGCTATCTTTTGTAAAAGAATATGAATAAAATTCATTGAGTCGTGCAAGGCAGATTTAAATTTATCCAACGTAGATACAATGTTCCGAATAGTACTTACTGTTGAATTGGCAAACCCACTCAATTCTTGTATTGCTATGTGGTTCTCTGCCATGGCTTGGAAAATGTTCTCCAACCTGTCTTGTGTAGTAACCATAAAGCTGTTGACGGAGTTGGTGTTGAAGCGGGATCCTTGCATCTCATTTTGGATTTGCAAGATATTATTTGCCAGCACATGGGCATCATGAGAGGTACTGAGACCAAAAAGTGATTTCTCTATTTTCCCAACAATGTCGAAAAGACCGCGTCTAACTCGACGTGTTTGAAAAGACCCTTTTGTCAAGTCCGAGACAGTTTGCTTATATTTTGTTAAGGAACCACAGATTTCCGAAGTTTGGTTTCGGAGGAATTGAAATAGTGCGTGGAATTTTTGACATATATCATTTTTGTCTAAATATTGCTCTCCACAAATACGTGGGTCCAATAAGCCATCCGGAATCGCAAAATCCGGAATTTTCACTGCAAAGGTGTGTGCCCAATAATTAAATGTGTTGCTGTAGAAGCCGCGTTGGTAGAAAGCTATTCCCAGATGAGGTAACGCTGTCACTTTCGAAGAATTTGCGGCTCCCATTGCCATCAGTATAACTGTGATGACCGCAAATAAACTCATCTCTGCTTTTCTGAAACCACAAAGAGAAAGCTTTACTCATGTAGTGACTATGTTTTGTGCCCGTTACGAGCCTGAATTGTGCAAGAGAAAACTAACGGACATTATTTTTCCGCATATTGGGAGACTGTTTTCGAAAACCACGAATGTATTTCTCGTAAAGTTTTGATAACAACTTCTCTTTCACTTTGTAACTTTGTATAGAGAATTTAAAAAAAAGTAGGAACAGTGACTTCTTCACGCACCAGCCATTAGTGCGCATAACTTGCTTCGATCGGTCGAATATATCCTATTCTGGTTCTATTGTCCCCTAGACCGTCTCCAATTTTACCGATTCCAACGAGACGATCTTGGAAGAACCCATATCACTCGTGCACCGAGGAGGAGACTTAAAGTTATTTAAATCCCTTCTCTTTGTTATCTAGATGGTGCTACGTCCTGTATAATCCTAACTTTGCCAGCTCTCTACATTTGTTTTAATTAAAGTGGTGGAGATACAGTATTTATTCACTGTCAATACTCTTACTTTATGTTATTGTCTCCAATCTTTAGATGTTTCTTGCTAGGCAGGTGTCTAAATAGACAATGGGTTAACATACGAGAATTACTTTGAGGCCTATCAACATAATGGCGTATTTAATTCAAGCAGTACAAATGATTGCGATATTCTTTACAGTTAACTTATGTGACATTAGAACAGTTTTTTTGTTGAGTTTGGGCGATAACAGAGATACTTTGCACTCCTGACCCTCGCACATTTATTTTTAAAGAACATTTTTACAGAACTGTGCTTAAGCACAAGTTAAGACCTAATAACACATATATATAATACATTTACACTTCCGTACAAACAAACCTAGCCGACTACCGTTTCATGTTCGTAAGCTTACTTATTTGGGGTAAGTAAAGGATTACTATAGCTTCCGCTTTCTACGTCTCTCTTTGAGAGGAATTGCATGATGTTCCAGGTATTTCAGACAAGCTTCTTTAAGATTGTCTGGTGGAACCCACGAATTATGACGGTTGGAGTAATTCTTCCATTTTACTAAGTATTCCGTCTCTCCTCGTTTGTTAATGTGGTAACCGATTAATTTCTCTGTTTCAAAAAAATGGCCATCGTCATGATCTTGCGACGGTTACGACAGTGTGTCTTCTGATGCTTGTCGCAACGGTCCTGTGTTGGGATTTGGCGTTGCTAGTAGTTCTTCTAAATCGGTGTATGGAACTTCATCATCAGACATTTCTGGCACTGGGTCTTGAATGTTCGGTTCGTCATTTGGTCGTTCCAGAGGGTCGATACACTTTTTCAACCTGTTCACATGAACTGAAGCCTTGACTAATTTGTTGTTATCAACTTTCCATAACTTTACGGTTGAGTCGCCTAGAAATCGTTCGATGTAGTAAGGTCCCACGAAAGGACGGGAAGGTTTACGTGACATTCCTGGAGGGGTCTTTGGAAGAAACAAGAAGACTTTATCCCCTTCTTTGAGGTTGGTGGCCTGTGTTTGGTGCTTAGCGTCGTATTACTCCTTCATTGAACGTTGGTGAACCTCAATGTTCTCTTTTGCCGTCTCTTGTGCTTCTGCCATTGTCTCCATCAAGTCGGCCACGTAGCTCTGCATATTTAAGGGAATTTTAGTATGAGTGGGTAGTTTGAACTGCAAGGGTGAGCGAGCGTGTCTTCCAAACATAAGATAATAAGGCGTGTAGTCGGTGCTCCTGTTACTTGGTGATGAATTGTAAGCGTAAAGAGCACTTGGTAGACACTCGTCCCAGTTGTCCTGTTTCGTGTTTACCAAGAAGCTAAGATACTTTACTATTGTTTGGTTCATGTTCGGTGGCTCCATCACACTGTGGATGATACGCACTAGTGAAAACTCCTTTTACACTGACGATGTCCCTTGTAATTTCCATGATATTAGACACAAAATTTTGTCCTCGGTCACTCAGTGACCTCTCAGGGGCTCCGTATTTGCAAACAAGACCTTCATAGAAGACCTTTGCCACTGTTTTTGCTGCCATATCTGGAATAGCGAAATCGTCACAGTACTTAGTAAATAAATCCACAAAGACCAAGTGGTATTTATTTTTCGACTTTGATAAGACGTGAGTTTCGACGATGTTCACTCCTATGGTATGCCATGGGTAAGGCGCTTCGATGGGCTGCAGAGGGGCCTTCTTTTGGCGACTTTCTTTAGCCCTTTGACATTCTTGACACGACTGACAGTAAATTCGAATGCCCTTAAGCATACCTGGCCACCAGTAGTTTTGCAATATTTTGTGCCATACTTTGATGAAACCGAAGTGAGCTTCTTCATGTGTTGTGTGAATAACCTCATATTGCAGACTTTTTGGAACTACTAGTTGTAATACACACTTCTCGGCTTTAGCTTTTTCCTGGTTCCTCGGTTGGTAGTGGACTCTATACAGAATGTTGTCTAGAATCATGAAGTCGTGAAGATCAGCTAGTAAGAGTCGCAGCCGCTTAGAGCATTCCGGTCCAACCTTTCCTTGTAGGAGATCTATGCGGTCCTTGCATTCGTCATCCTGACTTTGTAGCTGATTAATCTCCTTTCTCTTTGTTTCATCCATATCAAACCTTTCAAGTTGGATTTTTGTCTGATCCGTCGAAATTTTTGAAGCATTGCCATGCTTGCGAGAGTTGATAGCCAAAACTTGCAATGACTTCATGTCAGGAACGTTAATGATGGCAGGCTTTTCGAAATCAGGATCCTGTGGTAGGTTCGTATATTCTTTCGGAAGGGTTAGTGTTGGAAATCGGCTAATACAGTCTACGTGTGCCATAGCTGATCCCTTCTGATATTCAATTGTTTTATCCAGTGTAGAAAGCAGGCTGTCAATGCGTGCTAACCTTCCATGTAGTGGATTGCTGTTTTCAAGATGCATCAGTGCCTTGTGATCTGTCACAAACGTGATCTGGTTGAACTGGAGATGAGGCAGGAATTGTTTCATTGCGTAGTAGATTGCCGTAAGCTCCAAATTAGTCACGGTATAATTTTTCTCATGTTTACTAAGTGATCTACCACAGTACCATAATACACGCTCGACCGGTTGGCCGTTGTACTCCTGCACTTGCGTGAGCATCCCGGATAATCCTTCGTAAGATGCGTCAGTATACACTTTAAACGGTTTCCTGAAATCAGGGTATCCTAAGATTGGTGAGTTTAAAAGTGCTTTCTTCAGCTATCAAAACTGATTTGACACCTTTCGGTCCACTGGTAACTTGCCCCTGTTTCAGAAGTTTGTATAAAGGTGCTGCTAAATCAGAAAAATGTGGTATAAATTTCCTGTAAAAACCAACCATACCAAGCCATCTTCCAGCTTCCCTTTGGCGATTTAGGTTGGGAATATTCACGAATAACGCGTGTTTTTTCGGCGTCTGGTTTCCAACCTTGCGCCGAGAGCACATTACCAAGGAATTTGATTTCCGTTTTTGCGAAGCAGCATTTTTCTATCTTTGATGAGTCTTTTGAGTACTTCATTGATGTGATCCAAATGTTCGTCAAAGGTTTTGCTGTAAATAATTATGTCATCAATGTAGCATAGACAAATTTGGTACTGAATACCCTTGAGAACTAGCTCCATCAAGCGTGTGTAAGATGATGGCGAGTTCTTCAAGCCCATTGGTAGTCGCTTGAAGCAATACTGACTTCCTTCGAACGAAAACGCAGTGATAGGTTTTGATTCTTTGTCAAGAACTTGTTGAAAGAATCCTTGAATCAGATCTAGAGTGGAGAAGAACCTTGGTGCAGCAGTACCTAGTCGATCAATGGTACTATCGAGTCTTGGTAAGTAGGTACGATCTGGAACAGTAACGTCATTTACACCCCTAAAGTCAATGCACATCCGGGTCTGAATAGGCTGATGCGGTGACCTGCGAGCTTTATTTACGATGACGAGCGGCGAACTCCATGGAGATATGCACGGTTCTATGACATCTTGTTTTAGTAACGTTTCAATGTGATTTTTAGCATGATCTGTAACTGTCGGATTATATCGATAAGGCTTCCTGTAAATTGGGCGAGCATCTGACTTAATGTTTATCTTATGTGTCATGAGATCACACTTGCCTAATTCCCCATTAAAAGAGAATGCTTTTGCGTTCTTGGCTAAAACGTCGAATAGATTTTCGCGATGTTCTGGTGTAAGTTTACAATCTCCCCAGCTTATCTTTTCTTGAATTAGCGTTCTGGCTGCCGCAAAACTCTCGTAGGTCTCGGGATCCGAGTTGTTCGATTTTGTTCTAATGTTATTTACGGAAGGTTCCTCCCCGGCTTGAAGCGGTTCTTCAGTAAACGGAAGTAGATCATCCTCTTGAAAAAGTGGTTGAAACACAGCAATTGCCATGTTTTTAGGAATAGTCACTGATTTTCCATGTATGTTCATGACTCGGAGAAAAACTTTTTAGATGTTACTAAAGTGTTAGCCAGATAAGCTCCTTTATTGAGTAGGTTTGGATGAGCGGTCGCCATCCCACCTACTGCATTTGGAACATCAATCAGTATGCCATATATATGCTCCTGTACTTCTCCCTTTATTTGGAAACGCTTCTCGGCTTTGATCTTATAAGTTTTACGAAGACGGAGTTGGCTCCTGCCTATGTCGATATTTGCACCGTTTTCTACTAAGAAATTTCGGCCTAAAATCAGGTCGACTATGAGATCCTCAACAACATACGCTTGAATTGTGTATAGTGTCGTAACCAACTTTTGAGGGTGTGTGTGGTTGATTTCACGACTTAATCCATTACCGGGAATTGTGAGTAACACAGAAATAAAACACAAGTATTTAACTACGAATAGAATTTATAAACAATTAATTATAAATACCTTTTGCAAGTCATAAGTTTCTTATAACTAGTATAGTAAATTCCGACAGAAAGTTCCTTTATTCGATGAGAGATGTTACTCCGTTGCTGCCGAGACCCGTTCCGTCTTCTCTGTATTTTACACGGGTTTTAATATTAACTGGTCCAAACAAAGGCTTGATACTATGTTCTTTGAAGTTAATTAATATGTTATTCAAGAGTCTAAAATAACTAGCCTTATCGGCCATAATTAGCATTGTGGTCAACAGTAACTGAACACATGGCATCAGTTTGGTCAGATTGGAGCAGAGTGGTCCTGACACGTAATGAAATATTTGCCGGATAAAACAGCTAATCAAGATGTCCAGTTGTGAGAAAACTTAACATTACATAAGGTTTCGTATGGACTGTTTAGGTATCAAAGGGGCATGGTGAATAGGCGATAAGCTACACTGTTTGATAAATAACACGTTTAACTTAATGATAATGCTTGGTGTCAACAAATCTACATATAACATACAACATTTAAATATACACAAATTTCCCTAAGTTAAAGGAACCCTTTATCTACTCTTATTTCCGCAAAAAAGTCGGTTTCCGACATCCGCCTTCCAAGCAGTCGATCCGGGTTCGACTGCCGGCTGACGCACCACTGTTTGGTAACTGCTGGTAGGCTTTTTCAGATATGCAGCAGCAATCGGCTCCTGTATCCACAAGTGCGTTAACCGTAAAGGATGAATCAGCAAACTGAACTCTTATATGAGTGCTGTTTTCAAGTTGAAGAATTGGACATATCCGTTTATCTTTCCGATTAAAAGTTCCATTGTCTGATGTGGCTAGAGCACTAAAAGATTGTTGTAGGTGGTGCTTATGGGGATTGTAGTCCTTGTGACCTCCGGGAACCCCAGTTTACGGAGGCTTTACTTGTTTAAAGAAGCTATCCCTTCTTCCAGAAGCCTTAATCCTTCTGGATCTGTATTCTTTCTGTTGTTGTATGAGGCTGCACATTTATGTGTTGGATGATCAAAGCTGTTGCATATACTGCATGGATAGTACCTTTTCTGAGTCTGGTGTCCGCCACGACCGCGTCCTCTACCCCCAAAGGTTCCGCGGCCACGTCCTCTGTTATAAATGTCAGTGCGCGTTGAAGTTTTCTGCCCCTGGGCTAGTTCCTCCTCGATTGCGTTGACGGATATGAACTTTTTGGTCGAAAAGTAGAGATTTTTCGCCTTCTGTGCACATTCATCCACATCCTTGAGAGCAACAAGCTTAAGCTGTCCGCTCATCTCCGGAGGCATGATGGAAATGAAGGTTGATATCCTCAGATTTCATCAGTAAGTTGGTCGCACACTGCTCCATGACGCAAGACCAGGTCATCGAAGTCGTCTTTAGTCCGAATCTTCATATGTTTTAGTTCATTCGGCTTGTCCATGTCGGGTTCTGCCAGATATTTAGCGCGGAACGCCTCACTGAGGAGTTTGTGTGAGTATTTGATGTTATCAGGTAACTTGAAATACCATTGCGCTGCATTTTTGTCGAGATGGGTAGCAAAAGTTCACGCTAGGACAGAGACATCAATAATGTTTTGAGACCTGTTGTATAAATCCAACTGTTGTGGCCCTTGTGCTGCGTTGTCACCATCCCGGCCGTTGAATTTTGGTAGGCCCCCGAACCTTAAATTTGGTATTACCGACGGACACGTGTCCTGTCAAGGGCGTGTTGCCACAATGGTGCATATAAGTGCTGGCTTGTGGTTGATGAGAAACCTGAGGCTGAGTGACCCCAGAATGATGCATAGATGTGCTGGTTTGTGGTTGGGGAGGAACATGGGATTGAGTAGTCCCCAGTAATTCATTTCGCGGTTGTGACGTCTGCTTAGATTTAGCCATTTGCTGGAGAAGTCGCACCATCATTGTGTGCAATTCTGCAATACTGACCACTTGAGTGAGATTCGACAAGTCGTTCGTAGCAGCTATGTTTGCCGAAATAGCAGGCTCTTGCACCGAAGCTGAAGTGGACGGTCGTAAGACGGAGGCGGTGCTAGAAGCCGTCTCCTCAGTCTGTAAGGATTCTAAGTCTGTGTTCCTGTCGTGTAGTTGTTTGTTTGCTTCCATAACAGCCTGGTTTTCTTTCGCTAGTGCTTCCATCTCCAGAGACGTTTGCTTGTTTGACGTATGAAGGGCGATGTTTTCGTTTCTGAGGGACTGACATTCTTCTCTTAGCTTAAGAATCTCCTCCCCTAACTCAACTAGGTTATTTGGTTGTGTAGTAACGTTTTCGGCTGAGGTCGGTTCTGCTTGAGCATTTTCTGGTTGTTGCTCATGCTGAGCAGGGGTGGATCTAGCTTGGGCTGCAGCTTGTACGGCTCGGGTGTCCCTAGTCTCTCGATCGTCCGTTGTAGAAGTTCTTTTGGCCCCGCGAGTCATCATTTTGAAACGGTGTTTTGCGTGTTTTAATTGCTTGCTTAGTTACGTAAATAGGCTATTGAATGCTAGTACATAAAATAAACTTGTTGGTTGAAATTAGACGAAATTCTTTCTTCAGAAAAGAATATTCTTGATAAAAAATTTGTTACTTGTTATTGGATTGAAATATTGATAAATACATGTAGTGAATTTAAAAGAAAGTGATGTATTTTTTCCAGTTTTTTTTTCAAAATTTAGTTTAAGGTTTTTTTGTATTATTTATTGTTTTAAAGTAACATAGTTTTGTTTTTGCTGCTTTGAAAGGCTAGTATGTTTAAAAGAAATGTACAAAACGTTGCTTGCCACACTGTGCCTGAATAGAAGAAAAATAAGAACTCGGACCAAAAAACTGTGCTATAAAGCCGTTATTGTTACATAAAATAAAACAAATACGCCTTAAAATATTATAAGCAATAAAAACAATGGAATTTTTAGGCTGACTGTTTGTACAATTACATAGTTTTTAATGTTTAAAGTTAGTAAATTTAATGAATTTCATGTAGATTTAGCACTTTTAATTCATAATTTTAATATATATTCCTTTGATTTGTGATTGTTTATTGCCTTTTGTTGTTGTTGCTGCTGCACCACGTTACTTTACATGAAGATAATATTTATGGCTAATATTTTTTTCTTACCCTAAATTGCTAAAAAGAACTGAGTTAAATAGATACTGAGTGATTATTCTTGACAGGTATTATTAAATCGTTATTGAAGGAATGCATAAAGTGAGTTTTTGATTTAATTTGACCTTTATTTGTACTGAATTTGTTCCCATTTTAGTCAAATTTTAGATGGTTCTGCCATTAAAATTTAGGCTAAAAGGGTTTAAATGTAATGTAATTTTATTGTATTTTTTTAAACACATGCCTGCGTTTAGGCTTAAATCAATACACCAGTTATTAAGGCATTAGCTTACCGCTTTCCCTAATATTCTAACATTTTCCCTCTGTTAACATACGTACCTAGGCGTCTCCTGCCTGAGAGAAATGTACCAAAAAACTGACCATCATGATAAATTAAGACACTTGCCGTTTAATTTCCATGAAACTCACAAACCACTAATCTCCACCAAGTGTCGTAACCAACTTTTGAGGGTGTGTGTGGTTGATTTCACGACTTAATCCATTACCGGGAATTGTGAGTAACACAGAAATAAAACACAAGTATTTAACTACGAATAGAATTTATAAACGATTAATTATAAATACCTTTTGCAAGTCATAAGTTTCTTATAACTAGTATAGTAAATTCCGACAGAAAGTTCCTTTATTCGATGAGAGATGTTACTCCGTTGCTGCCGAGACCCGTTCCGTCTTCTCTGTATTTTACACGGGTTTTAATATTAACTGGTCCAAACAAAGGCTTGATACTATGTTCTTTGAAGTTAATTAATATGTTATTCAAGAGTCTAAAATAACTAGCCTTATCGGCCATAATTAGCATTGTGGTCAACAGTAACTGAACACATGGTATTAGTTTGGTCAGATTGGAGCAGAGTGGTCCTGACTCGTAATGAAATATTTGCCGGATAAAACTGCTAATCAAGATGTCCAGTTGTGAGAAAACTTAACATTACATAAGGTTTCGTATGGACTGTTTAGGTATCAAAGGGGCATCACCTTGAACACGGAAAAGAGAATATTGGTCAAGAACCCGTTTGACAAAGACTTCTTCAAACTGATGAACAACTCGGTGTTTGACAAAACCATGGAAAACGTGAGAAAGCGCATGAACGTGGAACTCGTCCACAAAGAAAAGCGGTTCAAGAAACTTGTCGCCAAACCATCGTTTCACAAATTTAGAATTTTCAACGAAGATTTGACTGCTGTACATTTACGCAAAGTGGATTTGCTTCTGAATAAACCCATTCAAGTCAACTGCACCGTTCTCGACCTCAGAAAAGTGCTGATGTTTCACTTTCATTACAACTACATCATGGTCAAGTATCCCAACGCCAAGTTGCTGTTCAGTGACACCGACAGTCTATGTTATGACATAGAAACGGTAAATATCTACAAGGATATGCAGCAAGATGCTGACCTGTTCGATACAAGTGACTATCCGCCAGATCATTTCCTACATTCCAACGTGAACAAAAAAGTGCTGGGAAAAATAAAGGATGAAACGGCAGACATCCCCATTGAACAGTTTGTTGGCCTTAGACCATAAATGTACGGTTTGATGTATGGTGGGAAAGAAAAACGTACGGCTAAAGGCATCACTCGCGCTTGTCAAAGACGCATGAAACATAAGCAGTATAGAGACAGTTTGTTCAACCAAACTCAAACGACCGTTACAGGACGCATCATTCGAAGTCTTGACCACCAGATTTTCTCGGAGAAGTTGAAGAAAGTGGCTCTCTGCTCCTATCATGACAAGCGATACGTGCTGAATAATGGCTATCCACTTTGGTGCATGGGCATTACAAGGCAACAGTATAAAAGGGGGGAGCTATTTGAGGTGTGAACACTGAAGCTTGAACATGGAACTTGGAAGTCGTAAGAGATGTGCAACGGATATGGATACTCTTGCTGATGCAGACAAAGACTTAAAAGTGAAAAATCGTGCTAATACCACCACCAAGAACTTGAAAGTGAGATGGTACCAACACCAACACAGTCGTGGGAGGTTATGCTTTCTCTAGGAAATAGAAAGTATATCAAAATTATGAAACAAAGTAATGAAGGAGTGGTGAACATTCGCAAATACCTCAGAGATGAGGGGACTGGAAGAAATCGTCCTACAAAAAAGCACATTTGCTGACAATACCTGAATGGAAACTGTTGAAGAAGCAGGTGAAAGAAGTGGATAAAAGGCTTTGAAGACAAGAAGATAGCGCATAAAAAAGGGTACTGTCATCATGAGTGCACTTATGTTTAACGATGGTGTTTACTTCACCGTGAATGACATGAATGATGTGATGATAAATTCTGCTTATCGGTCTAAACCTGAAGTGTGGAAAGACTTTCAAAACATACCGTCCTTTATCCATTGTTGAATCGAACAAGTTCTGATACATTCGTCGTCAATGGAACATCATCATCATAATGTAAAATGATTGTTGCAGCTACAACTAGCATAAGGCCAGCTGTCCAAAATTGTATTCGCGTTGATAAATGCTGAATCAATGTCGTAAGTTAATGGTAAATGCAGTTCTTCACATTCGCGCAGAAACGAGTGGATGAAACAATTTCTTGGAATTGCCTTTCCAACAGCTTCCCAATGCTGATGCAAATTCTTCACTTGCAAAATCCAATCCGATTCAAAAGCAGGAAGCTTTGAAAACACATAGTCAGCATAATTCATTTGAAGACATCATCCCTAGTCTCTGCACATCTGTGAAGAAGAAATGTTAACATTGTTAATGGTTAGGTAAAAGCTGTGTTTTTTTCTCGCTCATGCATTTATACCGCCAACATGTTGAACAATACCATGGCGTAATATGTTCTTCCAGAAAATAACTCGAACACATGTTTGAATGGGGGCGCCATTCGAACACCCGTCTTCGAATGGTGGGGTGTGCTCCAACCAAAGTGCTTACAGCCACCTATGCAAATAGTCCCTATGTCAAAACTAGACATCAAACTAAGTAGGGTATAAATGGGCGCCTCAAAACAATATATAATGGGCGTATTAAAACAGTGACGTTAAAATGACGTCACGACTGTTTTGAGGCGCCCATGGGCATATTAAAACAGTGACGTTATAATGACGTCACATGGATGGCAGACAGACGGACAGACGTGGGCAGAGAGACGGACAGACGCGGGCAGACGCGGGCAGACGGGCAGACGCGGGAAGACGCGGGCGGGCAGACGGACAGTCGGGCAGACGGACAGCCGGGCAGCCGGGCAGACGGCAATTTTTTTAAAGCATTTCCCACACTCTGATGCATACACAGACATACCAACGCCATGACACGTTTAGCGCTTATTTCATATTAGTGGACGTTTTTTTCCTCTCTCTCCACACACAAACATACGAACACCACGACTGAGCGTTTCATTTCGTAAGCCACATAGGTATTTTAACCTTCTGATGGCAACTTTTTTTAAGCATTTCCCACACTCTGATGCATACACAGGCATAGCAACACCATGATATGTTTAGCGCTTATTTCATATTGGTGGCTTTTTTTTACTCTCTCTCTCTCTCTCCACACACACACACGCACACACACACACGAACACCACGACTGAGCGACACACACACACACACGAACACCACGACTGAGCGTTTCATTTCGTAAGCCACATAGGTATTTTAACCTTCTGATGGTAACTTTTTTTCAGTCAGTCTTTCACTCTCTCTCTCTCTCTCTACACACACACCAACACAAGACTGAGTAAGCGTTTCATTTCGTAAGCCAAATAGGTATTTTAACCTTCTGATGGCAACTTTTTTTCAGGGATGACAGACTTTTTTAAAGCATTTCCCACACTCTCATGCACACACAGACATACTAATGCCATGACACGATTAGCGTTACATTTCGTATTAGTGAGTGGCTCTAAAAAGAGCCGGAGATGTTATACTGCTGCTGGTCCCGATTCTTTTCCTGCTGCCCCTCCTCCGTCACTGTGTGTGGCTGCTGCTGCAGCGGCACTTCCTCCTATGCGCTGCAACCGCCCCCACCGTCGACTTAAACTGCCTGCCCAGGACGCTACAGTAGTAAGTCTCAGTTTTTTGCATCCTCACAGGTTGCCTCGTGCAAACTCCTAGGGACTCCTTGCGGAATCAGGTGTCCGCAGAAGTCACAAAAGATCGAGAACTCATTAACTGAGCCGAGGATTTGCCGAGCGTCTTTTAGTGACTCTTTGCTGGGGTCTGCCAGGTTTAAGTCGGCGAGCGGTTTCGGTACGCGCAATTCGGAAGTGTGCTGCTGCAGCTTGGTGATGGCTGCCACGGCTGCTGCAGTTTCGTCATCATCATCCACAATAGTGACCGGCTGCGGGCTGGTGACAAGCATGTCAAAGGATATTGGCAATTCTCCGGTCGCATCAGGCAGCTTCGTCACAGTCGCTTTCTTGGGCGTCGTCTTGGGCTTTGGCGTAGGCGTAGCCTTCACCGCAGGCTTCGTGATCGTGGCAGGGGGCGGATCATGCTGAACCGGAGAGCGATGTGCTTGTGCGCCTCCACCGCCGCCCTGCCAAATCTGTGATATTCTTCCTCTTTGACATTGATGCGCGCCTTCCACATCTCCATTTTAAATATCTCATATTCATTGTATATCTGCTCAATCAGATCGCAATCTTTGTCAGAGATGAGATACTTCTGTTTTCTCTCCGCCGTAAAAAACTGCTCGCGAAACTCCATGACTGCTGTTTTGGCAAGTGTGAGAAGTCAGCGAAGTGAGCCAGCTATATATATACAGGCAGGCGGCAAAATCAACAGATGAAAGAGCCCACAGCGTGAGAAACAATTAAGGTAAGAGGCAAACCGTGAGACTTCCCACCCCCCAAGGAGAGCAAAATTTCACCAAATCTCGCCAAATGAACCATGGTATACATGTTATCATTCAGTAACTAGGGTGGGTCAAACCTCAACCGACCTCCAACCCCCCTCCGGGTGGAATTTGCGATTTTTACATATTTATCCGTTTCAGACAATTCTAAACATTTTTGGTTTTCAGGTCGACCTCCTCCCCCCCCCCCCCCCCACGGATTCGAATTTGCGATTTTTGCATATTTATCCGTTTCAGACAATTCTAAACATTTTTTGTTTTTGGATCGACCTCCCCCCCCCCCCCCCCCCGGGGTTGAATTTGCGATTTTTGCATATTTATCCGTTTCAGACAATTCTAAACATTTTTGGTTTTTGGGTCGATCTCACCCCCCACGGGGTCGAGTTTGCGATTTTTGCATATTTATCCGTTCTAAACATTTTTTGTTTTTTGACCCCCCCCCCCCGTGAGAATTTGCGGTTTTTGCATATTTACACGTTTCAAAAAAGTCTACCGTTTTGACCGCCCCCCACCGACTACGAGCTTCTGGTTCACCAATGAGTAGTATAAAAGCGGGTGTTCTTGAATGCTATGACAATTATCACCAAGACATCATGGAAACGTCTCTCATAGCAACTTCACCTAGCGACATGGAAATTGATAGCTTGTTCAACAACGAAACAATGGCTTTTACAGATGCAGTTTTAACTGCAGAGGAGAGTGCTGCCTTCCTAAGTACACTGGCAGAAGCTAAAAAAGCCTTGGAGGAAGCATTAGGGACTCCGTCGGAGGTGTCTACAGTGCAGCAAAGAAAGCCTGAGGAAGCGTTAGGTGCTCCGCCAGTACAGCAAGCAATGCCAGATCCTGAGGGATCTGACTACCCGTTCTGGGTTGCAAATGCGCTTGTAAATGGTACCGCCAAGCCACTCAGCACAAAGTTAAAGGCACATCTAGAGCATCTTGAGGAAAAAGAAGTGGTCATGTCAAGCGATGACGACAACGATGACGACAACGACAGCGATGACGACAACGACGGCGATGACGACAGCGACAAGATGACGAGCAGCTCAAATCTAAATTTGAATTGAGCAAAACTATACCTGTTACTGAGGAAGACGTCACGCTGTTGAAACGAAACTTTCGAGCAGTGATTCCTCTGATCGATTGCGACATTTTATGGCGCTTATGTGAAGAAGGCTTTTTCGACCAACACACGTACATATACCTAACGGAAGAAGTGAACACTGTCATTCAGCTTATCTACATGCTAGAAGGAAACCTAGAGCATCTTCCCGCATGAGAGCCACAGTTCTCCGAAGCTATGACCCAACGTATCGTTCAACTTATTACAAGTCTTCATGAGAAACTTTTTTTTAGACTTTACGTCTACCGGCGCCAAAGTGTGTTGATGAGGATCACGATTCCAAATGTGCAAAGGTCATGCTACATGGCTTCAAGTACCTTGAAGAACGTATGAAGGTGTATGATATGATGGCCTACCTCTACGAAAAAGGACATTTCACCATGCCAATGCTCTTTGAATGGATAATTGGTAGTCGCAAACGAGGAGACTTTTTAGTGATCGTCATGAGACAATCTCTAACAGACGGTTTGTCAACAGCCTTTCTTGATGGTTTCAACGAGATCACTCCGCGATTTGGCAAACATCTCATGAAAACATACATGTAATGTAAATATAAAAGGAGTGAGGTGTCAAGTGAAGTCATCATTCAACGCGCAGCCATGGAGAAGACAAGCAGCTTTAAAATTAGCGCAAACTTAACCATTACTGTGGAGCATGGACAATTTGGGCTATTTCTTCGAATCAAACGTGGAGAGAGATGGCTTGCTTTATCACCGTCCTTGTGGAAGATTGTGTGTCAGAACTTGACAAGACTGCGCAACATTGGCTTCAAACGCAAACGAAGTGGCTTGAAGTAATTTCATACTTGGATATGCGCTATGTGAGTTTTGTGCAAACATCACTGTTTGAAGGGAAAGAATATACGCGTTACAGCAACATGAATGATGGTGAATGGGAGACATTGCTTCAGGAAATCGATAGCATAACCTCAACCTTATTGCCATGTACGGAATGTCATGGGAAGAAAACTCCTGTTAAGCTGCAAAAGGACAATCGAATGAAAGTGTCAAAGCTATCCATGAAAAGACTGGCTGAAGTTCAATTGGAGAATATGAACGTGTAAAATCAACTTGGACTTACCTGTGAATATTGTGGTGCTTACGGATATGCTGAGGATTATGATTGGCACTGTCACAGGTACAATTGCAAGTTGTGTGAACCTGACAACTTCTGCAACAAGTGTGGCTCACTAACAGTATCTGCCGAGTAAGACTGCAAGTCATTTGCTTGGCAGCCGTCAATGTGTGCAGACGTGTCATATGGATATGTGAAACAAAGATGGATGCAGAAACGTTTTTCAAGGAGACGTATGTGGACTACATGATAAGTGAACTGGCACGTTTTGGATATATTCAACAACAACTGGAACACTTTGATATCTATTGGGAACTTGCTCATTCCACGCTGAACGAACCAAAACTACGCGAGGATTTCATCAAAGATTGTGTGCTTTCAAACATTGACGGAGCTGAGGAGTTTGATGTGGAAGCAGCATATCACTTTGCTCGATTTTATCCAAGACTGTTTGATGAAGTAAGAGGGTGGTTAATCTACATTGGAGTATAATGGCAGACATTACATTGAGACAATATATTGTGCAAAAAACATATTGTGAAGAAATGTTATTAGCTGTAAAAAGTTTGCATGTTTAATATGTCCTGCTTGTCAAAATGAAGAGTGTTCATAACATACTTGTCATTCTGCATGTGTCTATACATATTGCAATGAAGCTAAATATTACATTCATTTAGATAAAGTGTTAGATAATGCAAATCAACGTTGTGAAAAATATGGTGTAGATGCTATCACATTAGATGAATTAAGTAGTTGGTTAATGTTCATTGAAGATCAATGGACTCCAATTATTCACACCACTGTATCAATACTTGATTTGTAAGATATGTTGATTGAGCTATAAAAACATGTGGATTGAGTTGTAAGACAAAATAAAATGCAAGATATGTTGACAAGTGTTAATCATTTAGTGTTAACATGTCGACGTGGAAAGACTACCTAACCAATATTTACTTTAAACCTGGTAAACCGGGGGCATTTGCTGGTCCTTACAAACTTTATCATATATTAAAAGAACATGATCAACCAGTCACTCATTCACAAGTGAAGAAATGGTTACAGGATCAAGATGCCTTCAGTTTACTACAACCTGTAAAATACAGGTTTAAAAGGCAACGTCATTATGACGCACGCTTTTCCATAACTGGCGCAAAAACTCTATGAGAGTGCTACGCCACCCTATGACGTCACTTCATGGCGCAGAAATCTCCTTTTCATCCTACTGTTTAGTAACTACGCTTGCCGGTCTAGAATTTACTAAACACCAATCCCTCTGGCGATAAAAACTTTGCAATGACTTGATCGATAACGAGGATGTGTTGCTAAAGCGTTTTCATTCATGGGATTTCCCAACTTCCTTGTGTTAGAAGTGTTTTGAGGACAATTTTGTAGCTTTAAATACAGGTGACCTGACCTATGACATTCCCGAAGAAACAGAATTTTAGACAATTTATGATCTATTCTTAATATATCAGTGGACATCATTTGGTTTAATTTCTGGATCGTCCTTCACGACTAGAGATGGATGGGGTGCAACTAGCAGAAATGTTGAAAACCCAGGTATGACTTTGGTCAAAGACTATAAATTACTAAACAGTATTTGCTTTGGTTAAGCCTCCCCCAGCAAGCTGAGACATATAGTGTGTGTATGTTTTGTGTGTGTGCGAAATTTCTCGTGTCTCAAAAGATGTCCGATATGTTATAGGAGTCAACTATGTTCTAACGCACTAATCCTGCATAAGCCAAATCACACTTTGGACATTCCCAATAAAAATCCATAAAAATGTTGTTTCGAATAAAAATAACCGGGTAAAATATGAAAGAAATGATAGAGACACTTCGCCTAAATTTCTCTTGCATCAAAGATCAGTCGGGTTTTTAACAACCCACATGCTGTTTTAAAAATGTATAAAGGTTTTAACAAATAGCTTCAAGTTTCAATTTCTTGTATGTTCCGAGTATGAGCTGTTTTTGCGATATTTCGTCTTTATTTTTCTATCATTTCTTTCATTTTTTTCACCCGGTTCCCTCACAGTCGAAATTCAAAATTCTTGCGCATTTTATTCGAAACACCCAAAGTGTGATTTGGCTTATACCAGGGCTGGTATGAAATATTTGGAATTAAATATTTCATGAAATATTTCACTGTAAATTTTTTTTTAAAAATCACGTTCTGAAATTTTTAAATAAGAAATAAGTTGGACATCAGATACCAAATACTGACGGATACCTATCCACGGACATTCAGCTTAAATCGTCAGTTAGCACACTGCGTTGGCATAACTCCACCAGTAAACAATGCAGCCACAGAAATCCTGGGTAGTCTATGACTTTTGAATAACAAAGCTAGCAGTTGCTGACCAATAGCACCGTTGACACATCTAGTCCGGGTATCCGAGCGGGTGTTTCCAAGGGTGGGGGGAGAGGCAGGAGAGTTTATAGTAACTGCTGAAAGGGGGCTCACTGTTAACAAAAAAAAAAAAAAAAAAAAACAGGGGAAAGAGGTCGGATATGTAAACAATAGGTCAAAAATGTAGCAGACAATATGTTAGCTAAACAAACAGGGAGCAACTGCGTGCGAGTTTGCTTCAAGTTTAGCACTGTTTGAACAGTCACCCTTAATTCTGCAATTAAGCGGTGTTTCCCATTTAAACGAGAAAAAGCTTTGCCTTTATACGGTTTTGCGATAAAGCGATATGCAATTATCCGGTTAAAAATGCATAATTTTATACAATCAACCGATTCATGCGTTAAACCGGTATGCGATTCTGTCATTTTATCTGTCTATACATTTTGACGGTGGTATTTGTTAAATTAACGAACATATATTAATGTGTAAATGTGGGAATAAGCGTTTTTCTAATGTGCTTTGAAAGATTTCCAAAATTTCAATATTTCTTAAATGTTGAAAATATTTCAAATTTCATGACTGGCTTATATCCGTCCCTGTTCATGCACCAAATACCCTTTATCAAAACAGGCACAATTTGTAATGGGCTACATATCTTTTGTTTCTTCGTTAAAAACAAAAGCAGCTTCCTCAATCACATGGATCAATGATTTTCTTTAAAAAATATACTCAGATAATTGATAGATGCAGAATTAGGTATAAATTTATTCGGTACACCCACAATATTTCACTTTTAGTTCCTTCCACGTTTTTGAAAGTTTTTGGTAAATAATTAAAAAAATAGTGTCACTTTTTCACGCAACTAGAGCGGCAGGTGCGCACACAAGATAAGAGAACAGGCTTATATTTCACACATTCAATATACCCACTTAGATTCTTGTTTTTGTCCCCGACTACAATCCCCTCCCACATACACACCAAAAAAAAAAAAAAAAAAAAAAAAAAAAACAAACAATTTTCCTTTTTAACCCAGCCGACTTTGTCGGACTGGGTTAGTCGTATCACTGTTGCCTGGGTGGTCCCCCACCTGACCATTACTTTTTTTTTTGACGATTGACGAAAAACCGACAAAATGGCGGTACTTTTTGTGCCCGTTTTGACCCATTTTTAAAATGCTACTCCTCCTACAGTTTTACTCCAATCGTCTAGATGTTACGCAGGGATGTTCCCCAGGGGTTCGCCTATCAGGCTATTGTTTTTTTCGCGGGTCGACAAAAACTGCCGAAATGGCAGAACTTTGATGTTTGACAAAAACTGGAATAAATGGTAGTAAATAACTGAATTGTGAAACCATTCGTTTCTCTCATTCTTTTTCAGATAGTTATAAAATTTTAATCGAAAGTTTCTTAGGTGCTTCTCCACCTGGACGTTGCTTTTTTTCGCAAATGACAAAAAAAAAAAATGGTGTAAATGCCGGTAAATACGTGAATCGTCAGAACCCAACCCTTCCAACATCCCTTTTCGGGTAGCTTCCACCCGGGAAAACTTTGTGGGATTGTTGCTTGATAGGTCCGAAAGACTCGATAAAATTTTTTCGCGAGTAGAATGAACGAATGCGGCGTATGACGTTATAACGTAAAATGCGTATATATTATAAACAAGGTTTTGAGTGCAAAATATCTCGATAACGGAAAGTCCTATCGATTTCAAATTTTATATGGATATTCCTAAGATAAGTCAGATTGTTCTATCAACTTATGACGCATGTCATTGGAGTGATGCAGGTGTATGACGTCATTACGTGAAAATCTTGTGTGCGAAATTTCTCAGCCGCTGAGCATCCTAGAAAGTTGAAACTTGGTGGGATTGTTGCTTGGTAGGTCCGATAGACAGTAGAATTTTCTCGCGGGTAGAACGAACGAATGTGGCGTAAGACGTCATCACGTAAAATATGTATATATTATAAAAAGGGTCTTGTGTGCTAAATTTCTCGATAACGGAAAGTCCTATCGACTTCAGAATTTATATGGATATTCCTTGGGTCCGCCGGATGGTTCTGTCAACTTTTCGAGCCTGTCACATGATTAGGGCAGGTGTATGACGTCATTACGTGAAAATCTTGTGTGCGAAATTTCCCAGCTGCTGAACATCGGAGAAAACTGAAACTTGGTGGGATTATTGCTTGGTAGGTCCGAAAGAAACTTTAAATTTTTTCGCGAGTAGAACGAGCGAATGCGGCGTATGGCGTCATCGCATAAAATATGTGTATATTTTGAACCAGATCTTGTATGCATAATATCTCGATAACGGGAAGTCATTTCGACTTAATTTTTTTATGGATATCTTTGGTTCAGTCAGACGACTGTTTCAACATTTGACGGGTAAAAAATTATCTGTTGTTAAGCAAAATATCTCGAAATCGGAAAGCCGGATCTACTTTAAATTTGGTGCAGTTATTCCTCGGATAAGTCGCACGCTTTTGGTTAAACATTATTAAACTCGTGTAGAAAATCAAGAAAGGTGCATAACGTCAACACCCCCCCCCCCCCCGCCTCCCAATTTTTGGCTCCTTTTTTATCTAAGCATAGGTGTTAACTACGCTGGGGGATTTCAGCGTTTTGCAGAAGATTCTCCAGTGTTCCTGCATTCTAGAAAGCTTCAAAACAGTACCAGCGTTACTGTACACATGTCGTCCCATTGCTATTTGTCGCCTTAATTTGAGCTTTTTGTGCGTTTCTCATCTAGGGCTGTTACGTAACATGCCACTCAGTCAGGGGTCAGTATCAGTTGTGATGCATGATTAAGTCGTTATCTAGGATGTCATGGAGTGCTATTTTCGTGTTTATAGGTCCGAGCAGATCTAGCTATTGATTTTTTTTCGCCGCATACTTGATTCAGTTGCCAAGGTGTTCTATATATAGGAGCTATTTTGTATCATTAGCATTGTTTGCAGAAGCATTTTTCGGTATGAAAGTGGGTCATCTGACATGTTGTGTTATGAGAAGCAGCTCACCATTTTGACCAGTCTCGGTGGCCTAGTGGTTAGAGTGTCCGCCTCGAGACTGGAAGATCGTGGGTTCAAACCCCGGTCGGGTCATACCTAAGACTTTAAAATTGGGACTCCTCCTTGCTACCCTGTGAGGCACTCCACATGTAAGGGTTAGAAGGAGGGCTGGAATGCCCCATTTCAGTATAATGTGGCAGGGGGATCCCGATATGACCATAGCAGTTGAAAGGGATCTAAAGAACAATACAAGAACAACAATACTCACCATTTTGGCACCGAACACCGAGATGCGTCATCGGATGCGCAGTTATTAAGAATGCCTTTCTAGTTGCTAAGTCCATCGTTGGACTCATGTATGTTACTCGAAACCGCGCGAATTTATTCGGCTCTAATTTATTAATTTCAAATAAGAAAGACTAGCAATTGAGTAATGCAGTGCAAGTTTTATTCTGCGTTGGACCTTGACTTTGGACACTGGTTCTCTGCGTCATATTAAGAAACATATGAAAATATAATTCTAAACGTAATGCAAACACTCATATTACGGTGAATCCGTATAGAGGTTCCGATACTCAACTCAAGAAGTTTTCTGACTAAACTCAACACAGGAGGCCCACAAAATGCTACAATTTAACCTTAATGCGTACTAGTAACATGACAGAACATACCAGATATTGCAGCCTTCCAATCTACAAGCCTGAAATACTGTTAACTATTCCTTAGACTCCTATGAAAATTACAGTTTTCACTTAAATTCTTGCTGTTTTCACAATAACTTAACAATATTCCGCTATCGTTGTAATGCGCTGTGAAGTTCACAAGTGAATTCCAATCCGTTGCTTATTTGTCGTAGAGCATAAATTCTTATTATTTCAAGTTGTACTGATTTTTACACCGGAAAACGCCGCTTATATACGCTTCGGATTCATCGGAATTATTTGGTTCTAGTACGTGATTGGCTAAGGTTAACGAGTAAGGTACACCACCCGCCCTGACTGAGTAAACGTTGTTGAGATTAGCGAGTACGCCATATTAATCCTAACAGCGGACGCTGGCACCGACTGCAATTAAGGGACTGAGTGAGCAAGCGATGTCAGGATTAGCGAGCAGGCGAACTTGATCCTAACATCGGAGATGTCGTGCAACGCTGACACTAATTGCAATTAGGGGCAAGTGCCAACCGCAATAACATGAGTGCAATTGACTTTCGAACTTCGAACGATACATATATTTAAACAGTCCGAAAAGCAGTCCGAAAAGCAGTTCATGATATGGAACTTGATGGACACTAGTGCTTTTTGGCCGATGGGAATGTACGGAGACGAGGTAGTATGTCATGGCTGTAACTATACTTAGAGTACAGATCGTTACCGTTGCCTTGGATAAAAGGGTTTAAGTTGCGTTTATAGTCGGACCTACATTAAAAAGCTGAGGGAGAGGGGGTGGATGGATGATGGTTAGCAAAAAAAAAAAAAAAAAAAAAAAAAAAAAAAATCCAGACCACCTTCAAGACCTGGATAAAAAGATGTAAAAGTAAGACCCATTTGTTGTGACCCCTTCCGTATTCGGATACACAGAGAAGTACGGTAAAACCTGCCAGTCTTGACCAACTTGGAGACCCGGATAAAAATGTGACGTACAGTAAAACTACTGTAGTGACCAACTTCAGATCTGGATAAGAACGGCCTACAATAAAAAGACTCGGATAAAAAAGACGCCCATTTATATCTGTTTTACTGACCACCATCTGTTTTGATTATTTTGAATTTTTTATGAATTATGGTTATGTTTGCAGAAATAAATATTTTATTTTAGTAATTAAAAAAAAAGGATTTTTTTGGGGGGGGATTATGGGTTTAGTCGGGGAGACATTTTGTTTTTGTTTACAAAAACAAGAAACTAAGTAGGCATTGATTGAAGGTGTATAATATAAGCCTGTATTCTTATGTTTTGTGTGCACTGGCCGCTCTAGTTTCTAGTATTATACTTCTGAAGATCCAAGTTTAAACAAAACTGATCATTAATATTAATAAGCAACATTTCATTTGCTACCCTATACATAAATAAAAAAGTTTTGGATTCCACCATGTCTGTAACTTTATTAATTCTTTAAAAGTGCTCATCGTGTGATCTCTAAGTTGCAGATTTCGTATAATTTTAACTACAGAGGTCCCGCGTTAATTCGTCCTCGGTTAATTCGGTCCCCCGGCTAATTCGTACCAATTACGCTGGTCCCGATTTTGGGACCCATTCACTCTTATGTAAAAATTCGAATTAAAGAGGACTCGGAATTCGTCCCAAAAGTGACACCCATTATTCAGGCGTCTTAACAATGTAGAGTAAGACAAATGGCAATTTTCACTTAGTTTAAACAAAACTCAGCTTAGGCGTTATGCGTTGCGAAATAAAAGGGATTAATAAACACGCACTGTTTGGCATAAATGCTCGGGCGCAAGTGTTGTGACTGACACATTCAACTCCGTGAACTGCCTGTCTTAGTGTACACAGTCTTTTCATGGCATCATCCCTCCGGAGCGTTGTTTCTTCGCGTACTGTGCCGTAGCTTAAGACGCCTTTTGTTTACACAGACAGTTAACACACTGCGCGCTCCGGAGCGAGCATATAAATTGTGAACACTGGTCAATTCAACTTGCAAAATGGCAACAAAACGAAAACACCATGACTACACTATGGACTTCAAGTTCAAAGTGTTGAAGCAAATAACGAGTGAGTTAAAAACCAGAACGGAGATCATAACGGAGTACGGGATACCCAAAAATACTCTTGCATCATGGATAAACAATAAAAATAAAATAATCAATGGTGTTGAAACCAGCAAATCTGAGCCTCCTCGAAAGTGCGCACCTTTTGCGAAACATGAGGATTTAGAAGTCGCTCTAAACAAGTAGGTTATCAATGCCAGGGCGCACAATTGACCCATAAGTGGACCATTTGTTGCTGTTTTTGTGCTTTCGAAAATTCGACCCTCCGTTAATTCGTACTTTTTCCTTAGTCCCGAAGAGTGCGAATTAACGCGGGGCCCCTGTATCCACCACAAAGTGCACAAATTGCGAAGGAAACCACGCGGCGTCCTCTAGAGACTGCCAGCACTGGAAGTTGGAGAAAAAGGTACAAAAAATTAAATACCAACAGTCGGGCACATACCAGCAGGCCAGAAAACTGGCAACGCAACCCTGACCTGGGACTAAAAGCTACGCCAACGCAGTCAAACTGACATCACGGGACACGGCTTGCCAAACGGAGGAGACATTGTTGACAGTCCAGAAAACCCGCAACATACCACCACAAAGCACCAAGGTGACAAAATTGAGCGAGCCGCGTACTTCAGCTACAGGCTCTCAAACACAAGGTGGTGCAAGACCAAAAGTGACTACTCCCAATCAGCAGTGTGCAAGAAGTTCAAGAGTCCTAAACTCACCACCATCAAAGAGGAACGGTGCAGCAACGACCGCAGGCCCCACCCCTTCCCCTCCAACACCACAACAAACAACAAGTCTAACTTACCCAAGGAGGTAAAGGCCAACCTTAAAGAGAGAGCCCAACAAGCCAAAGAAAAATTGCGCTCCTCTTTAACCAGCGAGGGATAGAATAGGTTCTCTCCACTAATGGAAGAAGACGATAGCATACACCGTCAGAACCCCTCTTCTCCAAAACAACAAAGGAAAATGGCCATAAAAAGAAGCAAATTTCAAGACCTAGTGTTGGAATACAAAGACCCCTAGACAAAACGAAATAAGACCATATGGCAATAATTCAGTGGTATATACGAGATTTTTGGACCAACCATCACGAAATTTTAACAATCATATTCCAAAATGAGCCAGCAATACTTTGCCTGCAAAAAAACCTTCTCTAAAACCAATAACCAACCAACGCTGAAGGGATATATCCCCTACAACAAAGACCACGTTAGCAACAAAGCCTCCGGAGGAATTGCAACGTTTGTTCGAAAAGATATTACCCCAAAGTGAAATAAATCTAAATACCACCCTACAGGCCCAGGCTGTCAGGGCTACCTTGAACAAAACAATCACTGTGTGCAACATCTACGTGCCACCACCTTCAAAACCACAAACACACGAATTTTCAGATCTTATAAACCAACTGCCAAAACCCATACTATTGGTCGGTGATTTCAATGCTCATAGTACAATGTGGGGCCGCTCATAGTACAATGTGGGGCAACCATACAACAGACCAAAAAGGAAAGATCATAGAAAACCTATTACACCATCACAGCCTGTCTTACTACACCATCACTCAATGACAAAACACCGACATATTTTCATATGGGCACTGGTTCTAAAATCTTTATAGACCTCTGTATAGCCTCTGCTAACTTGTACCTTGATTTTAGCTGGAAAGTCATAGATGACCTGCATGGAAGCGATCATTTTCCAATTTTAATTAAACAAACCATTCCACAACGACAAGAAAGAGTAGACAAGTGGAATTTTTAACAAAGCAGATTGGCTACAATTCCAAGAATTATGCCATCAGTCGGTTACACAAGAACACCTTGAAAATGATAATGATCCTATTCTGCTATTCACCGCTGACCAGCCTCAGTGGCCTAGCGGTTAGAGTGTCCGCCTCGAGAGTGGAAGATTGTGGGTTCAAACCCCGGTCGGGTCATACCTAAGACTTTAAAATTGGGACTCCTCCTTGCTCCCCTGTGAGGCACTCCACATGTAAGGGTTAGAAGGAGGGCTGGAATGCCCCATTTCAGTATAATGTGTCAGGGGGATCCCGACATGACCATAGCAGTTGAAAGGGATCTAAAGAACAATACAATGCAATACAATATTCACCGCTTTGATACAATCCATAATGGAAAAGACTATCCCGAAAATATCCGGATTTGGCAAAAGACTGCAGAGAGTCTGGTTCAACGATGAGTGCAAACGGTCAATAGCTGTTCGAAAATAAGCATTAAAACAGTTCATCAGTCATCCGGACACCAATAAACGCAAACAACACGGCGATCCCGTTCTATACATTTCTGGCATTCAAATACCTGTTGTTAAAGAAAACAAATTTCTGGGCTTACTGTTTGACTCCAAGATAAACTTTATCCCACACATCAAAGAACTCAAACGAAAATGTCAAAAAGCACTCAATCTCCTAAGAGTAATATCGGCCCATGACTGGGGCGCTGATCGGGATACAAAACTTATGCTTTACTGAGCCTTGATACGGTCTAGATTAGACTATGGCAGCATTGTTTATGGATCAGCAAGACCTTTATACCTAGAAATGCTAGACCCGATACAAAAACCAAGATTTGCGACTGTGTCTAAATGCTTTTAGAACGTCACCAGCAGAAAGCCTGCACATGGAGGCAAATGAGCAGCCTCTTAACATTCGTCGAGTTAAACTCGCTATGCAGTACACAACAAAGCTTTATGCAAATAAGAAGAATCCCACGTACAACTCAGTCTTTGGATCAGATTTTTCTCGCTTCCATGAAAGAGGCCCTACCGTAATACCTCCATTAGGAGCGAGGATTCAGCCTCACCTCGACAATGCTGACATTACCAATTGCAAAATACAGAGTACCAAAAGTACTACAGCGGAAACTCACCAAACCTGTGGTGCTAAAGAACCTTTCGGTCTATGCAAAGGAAACAACTAGCCCCTTTCTATTTCGATCACACTTTGCAGAGCTCAAAGAAGAATTTAAAGACTATCATTTCGTCTACACGGACGGCTCAAAGCTGGACGAAAAATCGGCTGCTTCCGTTGTAACTGAAAACAACACCTTGAAAACAAGACTTCCAGATGGATCTTCTATTTTCTCAGCCGAAGTTAAAGCTCTACATCTCGCCATCCAGGTAGTGATCAGTCGATACAAAAAGTTTATGTTATGCGTGGACTCTATGTCCGTCCTACAATCAATTGAAAACCTACAAATATCAAACCCACTTATCCATGACCTCCTGGCAAAGGTATGACGAGGCCACCAAAGTTGGCAAAGACCTAGTGTTCTGCTGGGTTCAAAGTCACGTGAGTATCCGAGGAAACGAGATAGCCGACAAAGCTGCAAAATAGGCTCTAAACGAAAATTTTACCGATATGCTCATACCGGTAAAAAAGATGGAACAAAGAAAGAAAGAACAAACTCCTTAGTCGGACAAAAGCTCCCGTCACTTAACAGGTACGAGATGAAATGGTTTACCATAGAGCTAGAATAGGACATACATATAGCACCCACAAGCATCTTTTAAGAGGCGAGCCGGCACCCGACTGTGTCGGGTGTCAGGAACCTTACACAGTGAAACATATTTTAATAGACTGTACCGATTTCCAAGACGTCCGACCACACCATTTCAGAGCTGACTCCTTGAGACAGCTCTTTGATGAAGTAAAACCTAGCAAATTTGTACAATTTGTAAAAGAAATCAACCTGTATCAGTATTTCTGGTTGCTTTTTACTTTATAATTTTAGAATATACACGGTTTGCCTAGCTTACCTTGATTTAAACTTCTAATATTGTCTTCTAGTCACTCATTACAGACACAATGTAACCCGCTAAGGGTCGGTCGTGTCGTTAAACAAATCATATAACTAGCTAACTAAGTTTATCCGTTTTTGCAGTAGAGTTAGGCCGTTGAATCTACTTCCATAAGTATGTCTCAAAAATTCCTACCAGGTGTCAGTATCAGGCAAAAAACAAACGCATTATGCAGTAACAAGAAAATATTTCTTTCAAGTTTATTCTTAATTCAATACAATGTCCCGCATGTTTTGCAGTTATATTTTTGATCTTTTGAATATGCATAGTCCGCAAGAAGTCACCAGCTCTAAAGCTTCGTGAAAATTACCTTTGGGCTAACACAGTATCATTAAAAAAAAGTAGATTATATTTCTGTTCTATATTCAACAACAATTTGTTTACTTTAAACCAAGAAGAAGGTAAATCTTCATTATTTACATGAACAAGCACACCAGGGTCGTCATTTGTATGGAAACATTAGCATCATTAGTAAAAATAATAAAATGCAGTAACCTCGATATTTTGTGCGTATCGTTAATATATAGAATAAATAACAACGGTCAGAGAATCGATCCTTGCGCTACCCCGTATTTTATAAGCTTTTCGCTAGATTTCACACCTTTACAACACATAATGTTCACTAAGTAGGCCTCTCTTGAAAAAATACTTTCTTTGGCGATCCACCAAAAATTGGCCAAATTGGGGGCATTTTCATTTTCAAAATGCATGTTCTCCTACAATTTTTGTCGAATTTCTCGGGAAGAATTGTTTTAATCGGATTACCTTCAAATTTTGCCAAAATATTGACTATATTGTCCTGTGTGAAAAGTTAATTTTTTTGGCGATCCAAAAGCAAATTGGCTGAATTGAAAAGTTTTTGCTGGTAATTTTCAGAATGCTTCCACATCCACAATTTGTGTCGCGTTCCTTCCAAAGTTTTGTACTATTGTTTAGTTGGTAGCCCTCTCTTGAAATGTTTTGTCGTTCTACAAAGAACTGGCCAAATGGGGGACATTTTAAAAGTTTTTGGTAGCCGATTTCCAGAGGCTGTTCCTTCCACAATTTAAATCGGATTGCCTTCAAATTTTGCATAAATGTTCACTGGATGGTCTTTTTGGTTTTTATTCACTTTTTGCCATTGACCAAAAATTGACCAAATGGGGGACATTTTAAATTTTCCGGTGTCCAGTTTTCAGAATGGGTTTACTCCCTGAATTTTGATTGGATTCATTTTCAATTGTAAATGATTGTTCCCCATATGCTTTTCTTTTGAGAAATGTCCTTTTTGACGATTCACCAAAAAGGGGCTAAATGTAGGGCAATTGTTTATCAGCCAGTTTTCAAAATGCTTCTTCCACGATTTGAGTCGGATTCCTTTCAAATTTTGTGCGAGTGTTACTAGGTAGCCCTCTCGTGAAATGTTTTGGCGATCTACCAAAAACTGGCCAAAAGGGGCATTTCATTTTTAACTTTTTGATAGCCTTTCTTCTTTTGAGAAATCTCTATTTGGCGATCCTGCAAAAATTGGTTAATTGGGGGACATTTTAAAAGAATTTTTTGAAGGCCAATTTTCAAAATGCATCTTGTTCCATGGTTTCGATTCCCTTCAGACTTTGCATGAATGTTTACTAAGTAGGCTTCTCTTCAGATTTTTTGGCGATCCGTCAAAAAAAAAATGGCCATATTTTGGACATGTTTACATTCTTTTGTTAACCAATTATCCAGAGGCCTTTTCTTCCACAATTGCCTTTAAATTTTACTAGATGTTTATTAGGCGATCCGCTTTTGAAAACTTACTTTTTTTGGCGATCCGCCAAAAATTGGCTAAACGGGGGACATTTAAAAAAATTAGTAGCCAGTTTTCAAAATTCTTTTTCTCCCACAATTAAGATCGTATTTCTTTCCAGTTTTGAACGATAGTTCAATAGATGTTTCTGTCGGGAAAATTTACTTTTTTGTCGTGCCGCCAAAGATTGGGGAAATGGAGGGAGTAATTTAAAATGTTTTGATAGCCATTTTACAAAGGTTTTTTTCTTCCAGTTTCAGGGTTCCCACTCACTTTTGAAAATGAGGGTTTTTGCACCCCCACATATAGTGTGTTCAAATAAGCCCCCCCCCCCCCACCCCCCCTGTTCATTCAGTTCCCCATACTCTACACACTATTTTTCGTTCTCGGTCAGCCTGCTAGAAATATATATGGGTTATTTTGTTCTGCGCGCGTGTTTTAACCTGTTTTTGGTTGCAGTCAAGAAACAAAAAGAGAACATCTATCTGAAAGAGTGCTTTTATTTTGTTATTTAAAATTCTTTGGTCAAGTTGCTTGTAACACTTCATGGGTCTATGCTTACATCTCTGCTGTTTTATTTTCAAACGCTATCCAAATTCCCAAAAGAACAAGCTAACCCCTGAGTGTTCCGATGGAATTTCGCAGAACTTAAGGAAGTTTATCAAGACTACCACTTTATTTATACTGATGGTTCTAAACTTGATGACAAAGCTACGGCATCAATTGTCACAGAGAACAATATTTTGAAAACCAGACTCCCAGATGGGTCTTCAGTTTTCACTGCCGAAGTCAGAGCTCTCCAGCTAGGCATGCAAATTGTCAAAATTAGTCGTTACAAAAATTTTAGGTTTTGCGTTCACTCCATGTCAGTACTAGAATCAATAGAAAACTTGAAAATATCAAATCCTGTGATCTTGGACGTAGTAGAAAAACATGACGAAGCTGTAAGGGCGGGAAAGGTAATACGGTTTTGTTGGGTTCCAAGACATGTAGGAATCCCAGGCAACGAGGCAGCTGATAAAGCTGCTAAAGAGGTCCTAGATATTCAAAATTCTGAATTTCTTATCCCATCGTCAGATTACAAATGCATATTTCTAGATATGTAAAGGGCAAATGGCAACAGTATTGGAATGGACAGATCAACAATAAACTGTATCAAATTAATCCGGTTTTGGGACGCAAATTACCATCCCTAAACATTGTTCGGGATGACATGGTAATACGTAGAGCCAGAATAGGGCATAACTATGCTACACATAAACACCTGCTTCGAGGCGAACTGCCACCCGAATGTCCGGGTTGCCAAGAGAGATATACTGTAAGACATATTTTGATAAACTGCACAGACTTGCAAGACATTCGTACCCGTTATTTTAGGGTCAGTTCCATGACCGAGTTATTCAATAAAATACAGCCGTGTAAAATAATACAGTTTCTAAAAGAAACAAACCTGTATCAGTATTTTTAGTATTTATATTATTTGCTTTTATTGTATAAATATGCTTTAAGATTGTACACAGCTTTAATATCCAACGCACATTTTTAATCGTTTATTTGTTATGAACCTGTGAAAAGAAATCAACCTGTATCAGTATTTCTGGTCGCTGTTTTATTTTATGATTTTAGAATATACACGGTTTTGACTTACCTCTATTTTAAGTTGTAATATCGTCTTCTAATCACTGATTATTGACGTGTTTTGACACAATGTAACCCGCTAAGGGTCGGTCGTGTCGTTAAACAAATCATATAACTTTTTCATTTTTTCCATCACCATTTACCAATTCCAACACCACTATTTACCAATTCCAGTGATGCCATTACTTTGAGAAATTCATTTTCAAATTCACACTTAATCATTTCCTTAATTTTTAAATCTTGGATGTAGATTCATTGCAACACTTCTCTGGTTTTGTAAACCCATTTTCCTTCGGCAGATGCCAATTCTTCGGATTAGCAGGAATTAAGATTTAATACTTAACCCATTCTACCGCTTCATTCTGTCAACCTTGAGCCTGAGGACCTTTTCTCAGGTTTTACGTACGAGCAGTGAGATATAGTAATGGGGGATAAGATTCATCTCCTGTAATTTTTTTTTCAACTTATAAGGGTCGAACTTCAACTTCGCCCAGAACAGGTTTTCTGATTAGCGCGCTATATAAGCAGTTTGTATTATTATTATTATTATTATTATTATTATTATTATTATTATTATTATTATTATTATTATTATTATTATTATTATTATTATATGGGTCAAACTTCAGCAGATATGTGGTGTGTAACATTCTGTTCTTATACGCTCTATTCTGATATTCTCGCAAATATTTGTTTACACAAGTCCGTGCAAACAGGCCCCACTTACTCCTTTGGAGATTACAACCCCGCATAAGACTTACATAGAGAAGGGGGCTTTAAATTGAGAAGGGGGGTGGGGGCTTGTTTGCGTGTAACACCGACAGAAGCTTTGGATTCAAAATTAAATTGAGATAAGGGCAAAAAATTTACTTTTCAGCTCGGGGTGACCCCTGTCTCTGAAACCAGGGCTCCCGAGGTAAAGTGGTGGGGTCCCGACATTTTCGGGCAATAAAAAAAGTTAGATTTTATAAAATCAATTTTATTGCAACAAAAATAAATACGATTAGTGATATCATACAAATCACAAAACTACTACTTCTAACAACAAAAAAGAAACACTGAATGATGCTACATTAAACAATGAAAAAAAATCAATAATTTTCGATCTTAGCGGTGATACTGAACATTTGCAAGAGAACACCCTCTTTTTTCTGGGGTCCCGCGGGACCCCAGGGTCAAATTCCAGGTTACCCGAGCCGATTATCAGAGGTCACCGGGACCCCGTGAACTTTATGCCCTGGAGATTCTTCAAATTTTTCATGTCGTCTTGTGGAACTCTGTTATCAAATTCGTCTAACCTTCTTTTGGTCAAACTTAAACCGTACAAATATGTTTTTTATCATAGTAATTTCTGTGCGTGAGTGTACGTCCGACTCTTCAAAAATGGTGCGTGTTTGTGCGTGAATCACGCATAAGCGCACGGAAATGGGAACCCTGCAGTTTTGAAAAGATTACCTTCAAATTTTGCGTAAATGTTCCTGGGCTGTCCGGTCTTGTAAAGTTAATATTTTTTGACGATGGAGGGGGGGGGGAGACATTTTTCGGTAGCCATTTTTCAAAATGCTTCTTCTTTTACAAATTTCATCAAATCGCCTTCAAATTTGAATTCATAGATGTTCACTAGGCGATCCTGTCCAGAAAAGTTACTGTTTTAGTGATCCGCTAAAAGTTGGCTAAATGTAGGGCATTTAACATTTAGCAGTCAGCTTTCAAAATGCTTCGCCCACAGTTTTGATCACTTTTCTGTCAAACTTTAAATGATTGTTCCCCAGGTGATTCTCTCTTAAAAATTTACTTTTTTTGCCGATCCGCCTAAAATTAATCAAATAGGGGTGGTTGAGGGGGGGGGGGTGCATTTATGATTTTATTTAAATTTTATACAAATGTATAAATGGTAGTCATCTCTTAACATTTTTTGGTGATCCACGAAGAATTGGCCAAATAGGGGGTCAATTTACCAAAAGGCTTTTTCTTCCACAATTTTGATAAGATTGCCTTCAAATTTCACATTAATGTTCACTAGGCTGTCCTGTCTTAAAAGTAGCTTTTTTCCACCAAATTGGCTAAATAGGGGGCATTAAAAAAACTTCATTAGCCACTTTTCAAAACGCTTCTCTCACAATTTTGATCGTTTTGACTTCCTTTAAAATTTTGTATGAATATTCGCTGGATGTTTCTCTTTCGAAAGATTCACCAAAAATTGGTCATTGGGCATTTTAAGTCTTTGTTTTACATAATGCGTTTGCTATTACAGTTTAATTGAGTTTATTCTAATTTTTATAATATTACTCTTCGTGTGATGTTTTCTTTAAATTTCTTCTTTTTTTTTTTGCGCACCTCCAAAAATTGGTTTCAGACCGCCGCTTGAAATATTTTGGGGATCAAGTTTTTCAGAATAGTTCTTCTGGAACCAATTTTAGTCAGATTACTTTCATTGTTTTAAGCGTAGTCCAACGTACGTTAGAGCTCTTTGAAATTTATTTTTCTGAGATCCGCCAGTGATTAGGCAAAAAATGCGGCTTTTGAAAAAGTTTCAGTAGCAGTTTTTAAAATATAACAACTTTTTGGCGACTATATAAGCCTGTTGATACTTGATTCACTAGCGCGCGACTGGTCACAATGTCCTTGGACATTCTTTTTTATTTAACCTATTACAGTAATGTTAAGTATAATTTTCTAGTATAAAATTTTCATACATAACTATCGTATAACTTGTCATTCATCCACGTCTCAGATAAAGCAATTATTTTAAACTTTTACGTATTGTTTATCTTCAGCATGCCACTTTAAATGTGTACAGTTGAAATGTATCACGAAAGCGTACTTCTAACTTTACATAGAATACTTCCAATTATATATTCTGATATACCGGCTGATTCCACATCTGTATTTCTGAAATTTTGATTCATATCAGTACATTTATGTTTTTTAGTAATGTAGTCGTCACCGAAGTCGTGAAAAAGTTTGACCCTTACCTGAGACTGTCAAGTATCATATATCCCAAAGACCCACATCGGAAACTAATGGCTACAAATTGTACATTTTCCGGGAGTGTCGGGGGGAGGGGGGGGGGGTTATTCATTCTGGCGCTTCGTGAAATTTTGAGGCAAAGAAGCGTTAGAATTTGTGTTTTATCTGTAATAATTTTACACATCAAGGATAACAAGAACCTTTCCCAAAGTGAAATATTAAACACTTTGCCAAAACAAATTATATTTTAAATATCGCTTTCTCGTTCGAGATGAATTTTGAGAACTTACTACGTTTTTAGACCAGCCGACTATGTCGGGCTGGTCTTATCCTATCAATAGAGGGGTATCCATCGTCTGTAAGTACGTATGTACGGATGTACGTGCGTAAACTTTTACTTAAAATGCTTCTTCCCCTTCAGGTTTGATCGGATTCCTCTCAAATTTTACACGAATGTTCTCTAGGTAGGCCTCTCTTTAAAAATTATTTTTTTTGGCGATCCGCCAAAAATTGGCTAAATGGGAGACATTTGAAATTTTTCGGTTGTCAATTTTCAAAATGCTTCTTCTCCCACAATTTTGATCAGATTTTCTCCAAATTTTGCACGAATATTCCCTAGGTAGACTTCTTTTGAAAAATTACTCATTTTGGCGATCCGCCAAAAATTGGCCAAATGGGAGACATTTTTTAATTTTTTTGTGTCAAATTTTAAATTGCTTCTTCTCGCACAATTTTGATTGGATTCCTTTTCAATTTTTGATAGTTGTTCTCAAGGTAGACCTCTCTTGAAAAATTACTTTTTTTGGCGATCCGCCAAAAATTGGCCAAATGGGGGACATTTGTGATTTTGTGCTTGCCAGTTTTCAAAATGCTTCTTCTCCCACAATTTTGATCAGATTTTTTTTCAAATTTTGCACGAGTATTCCCTAGGTAGGCCTCTTTTCATAAGTTACTTATTTTGGCGATCCGCCAAAAATTGGCGAAATGGGACACATTTTCAAATTTTTTGGTTTACAATTTTCAAATTACGTCTACTCCCACAATTTTGATCGGATTCCTTTTCAATTTTTGATAGTTGTTCTCAAGGTAGACCTCTCTTGAAAAATAACTTTTTTTTTAGTGATCCGCCAAAAATTGGCCAAATGGGGGACATTTGTAATTTTGTGGTTGCCAATTTTCCAAAAAAGCTTCTCCCACAATTTTAATCAGATTTTCTTCAAATTTTGCACGAATATTCCCTAGGTAGGCCTCTTTTTAAAAATTATTCATTTTGGCGATCCGCCAAAAATTGGCCAAATGGGGGACATTTGTAATTTTGTGGTTGCCAATTTTCAAAATGCTTTTTCTCCCACAATTTTGATCAGATTTCCTTCAAATTTTGCACCCATATTCTCTAGGTAGACCTCTTATGAAAAATTACTTATTTTGGCGATCCGCCAAAAATTGGCCAAATGGGGGACATTTTCAATTTTTTTTGGTTTACAATTTTCAAATTGCTTCTTCTCGCACAATTTTGATCGGATTCTTTTCCAATTTTGGATACTTGTTCTCTGGGTAGACATCTCTTGAAAAAATTACCTTTTTGGTGATCCGCCAAAAATTGGCCAAATGGGGGACATTTGTAATTTTGTGGTTGCCAATTTTCAAAATGCTTCTTCTCCCACAATTTTGACCAGATTTTCTTCAAATTTTGCACCGATATTTCCTAGGTTGATCCTCTTTTTGAAAAATTACTCGTTTTGACGATTCGCCAAAAATTGGCCAAATGGGGGACATTTTTTAATTTTTTGGTGTCAAATTTTCAAATTGCTTCTTCTCGCACAATTTTGATCGGATTCTTTTCCAATTTTGGATACTTTTTCTCTGGGTAGACCTCTCTTGAAAAATTACCTTTTTGGTGATCCGCCAAAAATTGGCCAAATGGGGGACATTTGTAATTTTGTGGTTGCCAATTTTCAAAATGCTTCTTCTCCCACAATTTTATCAGATTTTCTTCAAATTTTGCACGAATACTCCCTAGGTAGGCCTCTTTTCAAAAATTACTCATTTTGGCGATCCGCCAAAAATTGGCCAAATCGGGGACATTTTTTAATTTTGTCCCCTTATGAAAGAATTGAAAGAATGACTCCTCATCACCCACAACTACACCGATCAAGTGAGCGAATATTTTCTCCATTCAGTTACGGCTTTTTTCGTAACCGCTGTCTGCCAATTTGATCATGATTTTGTCTGTGATTCTTGGATATATATATTCTGTAGGTCACGGCTGGTCACCATGTCCCTGGACATGCTTGTTTTTATTCCAAAAGCTTTCTAAGAAACTTTTCTGCCAGTGCGAAACCTTTCTAGATAAAAGCATGGCTTTGCTACTCTGTGAAACGGCATCGCTGCCCCAAACCTTACCAAGAATAGTGCGTAACAAAAGCTGATAATTTATGTGAACATTCAGTGTATTTAAAATGACCAGGTAAGGTTTTGCGTTCTTCTAAAACCAGCACAAGCGTTTATCTGTGCTTAACGTGTTTGGCTAATGCAAGTAAAGCACACATCATTTATGTAATGCACAGTGTGTCTGTTGGCAGATGCGAGAGGCTTGTGCGCAAATGCTGCTGCAAACCGCACGTGTTGCATTTTTTTACAAAAGATTACCTGTTTTTTTTGTTTTTTGTTTTTTTTTTGGCATTTTTATGATGAAAACGAAAACAAAGACCAAAAGAAAAAGCTAGGTGCACAACTTAAGGTCAGGTACTACAGATGACGATATTTGGGAGTCCTGTGGCCCGTATGGTCAGAGGAGCAGTAAAGATAAAATGACGGACAGTAAAGGGAAAAAAAAGTCCGAAATATTTGTCCCCTACAACTTCAATCACACTCTTTGCAAGCCTTCGCGGAAACGTAAACAATGTGTGCCTCTATAATCAGCCAGTGATTGCTTTGTGTGGCGTGTTGCACGCGGTAAGAAAACTATGGGCTGTTCTTAGCGAGGCGATAATATCCCTCCCCTTATTGGCTCGGTTCTGAATGTTTGAATTTATTCACCCGCAGATTTTTCTTCAGAACTTTTCGAATAGCCAGACTAAAGTTATCTTTAAAGTTAGTTTTGTAGTCCGTAGTATTCTTTCAAGTAAATCGCTGTTGTAGGAGCGGTGTCTCTGAATGCAGCAGTTTCTTTTATGAAGGGGGGTGTCTGTATTTTACGATCTTCAGCCGGACATCCCTACAGCTTTGAGGACGAAGAACCCCTCCCCCCTCCTCAGTTTACTGCGCTGGCTTATCATTCGCATTAATCCGTTTCAGATCTTATATAAATGTTAACAACGAATAACGTTTCAATCGTGTTCTGAGTGTATCACGTGACTTAGAAGAAGCGAAGTGCCGATCTTGTCTTTCACACTGAGTCTGTGTGTGAAAATCCAAGAACAAACTTTGTTATGTTTTAGGTATTGCAAGAAAAGCGAGCTGAACTGACAAAACACAACCTGTGCCGGTATATCCCCTACTTGAAGAGTAAATATGTCATATCGATGGATGACCAAGAAGAAATCGAATCCCTCACAACGACCACGAAAAAGAGTGATAAAATCATTGACATATTGTTAACCAGGGGTCCTAAGGCATATGATCACTTTTGCAACGCTTTACTGGAACAGGGTGTCGAAGCCTTCTTGGTGACAAAACTCAATATACTGCTGGAAAGAAAGTACCGAGAGGGTGTTGGTGGTAAGTTGAAAATTGTCAAAAAGATGTAATTAGGTCTCCCCGACCGAGGGGAGACATATAGTGTTTGCACGTTGTGTATGCGTGTGTGTGGGGGGGGGGGGGGTGTTTGTATGTGTTATGAAAAAAATGTTGTGTGCAAGATATCTCGAGAACGAATAGTCAGATCGACTTCAAACTTGTTCTATTATGCTTTGGTTAGGTCGTACGGTTCTATAAACTTTCACGCATTTTTCAGCCGCTGAACATCGGAGAAAGTTAGAACTTGGTGGGATTGGTGCTTGGCAGGTCCGAAATATTCTATCAAGTTCTACAATGATGGAGTGCTGCGCGTGACGTCATCACGTAAACTGTGTATATTTGTGAACAAGACCTTGTGTGCAAAATATCTCGCTAAGGAAAAGTCGTATCTTCTTCAAATTTTCTGTGGGTATTCCTTCGGTCATTTGGGCGGTTCTTTCAAATTTTGAAGGATGCAGTGGAGTTAAGAGCGGCGTATGACATCATCACGTAAAATAAGTATATGTTTTTTTAACAAGATCTTGTGTGCAAAATATCTCGATAACGGAAGGTCATATCGACTTCAAATATATATCGATACTGCTTGGGTCTAACGGGTGGTTCTATAAACTTTTGACAGATGTGGCAAAATTAAGGAAGGTGTATGACATCATTACATTAAAATCTTGTTTGTAAGATTTCTCAGCCGTTTTAAATCGTAGAAAGTTTAAAAGTTGGTGTATTTTTTTGTTTGATCGTGGGTTCAAACCCCGGTTGGGTCAAACCTAAGACTTTAAAACTGGGACTCCTCCTGGCTACCCTGTGAGGCACTCCACATGTAAGGGTTAGAAGGAGGGCTGGAATGCCCCATTTCAGTATAATGTGGCAGGGGGATCCCGATATGACCATAACAATTGAAAGCGATCTAAAGAACAATAGAATACAATGCAATTTTTGTTTGCTAAGTCCGAAAGTTTCTGTCAGATTTTATCGCGAGTAATGGCAAATGTCATCATTACGTAAAATATGCATATAATTTGAACAAGATGGGTAATCCTTGGCTCAGTTGGACGGCTCTTTCAACTTTTGATGCGTGTAGTGAACTTAAGAAAGACGTCATAACTAAAAAATGTATCTGTTGTTTAACAAAGTATCTCGACAGCGGACAGATCGACTTTAAACTTGGTGTAGTTTTTCTTTGGATAAGTCGCACGGTTTTGTTAAACACTAAACCCGTATAGAACACCAAGAAAGGTATATGACGCGACCATAACCCCTATCCCCACCCGCCCCACCCCCAACCCTCCCGGCTCCTTCCCGTTATGTCGGCCCTTTAGTTAACTGAGCATATAGTGTTTGTACGTTCTGTGTGTGTGTATGTGTGTATGTCAGTCTGTTGTGAACAAATTGTTGTGTGCAAGATATCTCGAAAATGAAACGTCGGATCGACTTCAAACTTGATCGATTTATTCCTTGGTTAAGTCGGACGGCTCTGACAGCTTTTGACGCATGCTACGTGATTAGGGCAGGCGTATGACGTCATTAGGTAAAAATATTGTGTGCGAAATTTCTCAGCCGCTGAACATCGGAGAAAGTTGAAACTTGGTGGGATTGTTGCTTGGTAGGTCCGAAAGACTCTACAGAATTTTTTCGCGAATTGAACGAACGAGTGCGGCGTATGACGTCATAACGTAAAATATGTATATATTATAAGCAAGATCTTGTGTGCAAAATATCTCGGTAACCAAAAGTCCTATCGACTTCAAATTTTACATAGATATTCCTTTGGTCAGTATGACGTTTCTCTGTACTTTTCACTCATGTCACGTGATTAGGGCAGGTGTATGACGTCATTACGTAAATATCTTGTGCGCGAAATTTCTCAGCTGCTGAACATCGGAGAAAGCTGAAACTTGGTGGGATTGTTGCTTGGTAGGTCCGAAAGAATCTACAAATTTTCTTGCGAGTAGAGCGAACGAATGCGGCGTATGACGTCATAACGTAAAATATGTATATATTATAAGCAAGATCTTGTGTGCAAAATATCTCGGTAACCAAAAGTCCTATCGACTTCAAATTTTACATGGATATTCCTTTGGTCAGTATGACGTTTCTCTGTACTTTTCACTCATGTCACGTGATTAGGGCAGGTGTATGACGTCATTACGTAAATATCTTGTGCGCGAAATTTCTCAGCTGCTGAACATCGGAGAAAGCTGAAACTTGGTGGGATTGTTGCTTGGTAGGTCCGAAAGAATCTACAAATTTTCTTGCGAGTAGAGCGAACGAATGCGGCGTATGACGTAAAATATGAATTTTGAACAAGATCTTGTATGCATAATATCCTCATAACGGAAAGTCATATCGACATCAAATTTTATATGGGTATTCCTTGGTTCAGCAGACGACTGTTTCAACTTTTGACGGGTAAAAAATTATCTGTTGGTAAGCAAAATATCTCGGCATCGAAAAGTCGGATCGTCGCACGGTTTTGGTTAAACATTATTAAACTCGTATAGAAAATCAAGAAAGGTGCATAACGTCGACACCCCCCCCCCCCCCACCTCCTTATTTTTTGTCTCCTTTGTTAACCAACCATAGTTGTTAACTACGCTGGGGATTTCAGCGTTTTCCAGAAGATTCTCGAGTGTTCCAGCATTCTTTAGTTAGCTTCAAAACAGTAACAGCAATACTGTCGGTTCATTGCTATTTGCTATTGTCTGAAATTAAGCTTTTTGTGCGTTTCTCATCTACGGCTGTTACGTAACATGCCACTCAGTCAGGGGTCAGTGTCAGTTGTGGTTCATGCTGTTGCCGTATTCATAGGTCTCAGCAGGTCTAGCTATTGATTTTTTTCGCCGCATACTTGATACAGTTGCCAAGGTGTTCCATATATGGGAGCTATTTTGTTTGCAGTACCTGGAAGCATTTTGCGCTTTTAAATTGGGTCATCTGATATCTTGTGTTACGATAAGTAGCTGACCATTTTGGCACTGAAATGCCCTGCCCCTTTTCCCTCCGAGGTGCGTCATCTGATGTGCAGTTATGAAGAATGCCTTTGTAATGCTTTTTGGCTGATGGAATGTATGAAGACAAGATAGTATATCATGGCTATAACTGCACTTAGGGTACAGAGTGTTACCGGTGCTTTGCATAAAAGGGGTAGAGTTGTGCTTACAGGCGTACCTACATTAGATAGGTGGGGGGGGGGGGGTGGGAGTGTGGACGGTGATGGTTAGCAAAAGAAAAAAATATCCCGTCCACCTTCAATACCTGGATGAAAAGGTGTTAAGTAGGACCCATTTGTCGTGACTCGTTCCAGATTCGGGTAAAAAGACGTACAGTAAAACCTGGCTGTCTTGACCAAATTCCAGACCCGGATAAAAAGGTAGCGTACAGTAAAACTACTTTAGTGACCACCATCTGTTTTGTTTATTTTGATTTTTTTTTGCAATGAATTGTGATTATGTGTGCTGAAATAAATGTTGTAATTCAGTGAATAAAGAAAAAAAGGAATTTTTTTTTTTTTTTGGGGGGGGGGGCGGAATTATGGGTTTAGTCGAGGAGACATTTGTTTTTGTTTACAAAAACAAAAAACTAAATAGGTATCAATTGAAAGTGTGTAATATAAGCCTGTACTCTTATGTTTTGTGTGCACTAGTCGCTCTAGTTAGTACACGGGGAGTGATGTTTGGAAGCATATGCAGGCTAGCTTTGCTTCCATATAGATAATACACTGTCGCCAGTAATGGGGTTGTTTACACAATGTCACTTACCACGCTAAACAGGGATTTACATTAACGACTGCCCCACCTGCCAGGGCAGGTGAAAGGCCTGGTGGGGCAGGTAGACTCGCCCGGTTAGCTGCCCCACCTGGCAGGTAGATCCGTTCGGGGGGACGTGGCGTGACGTAATACCTTAACAACATACTTGTTAAGTATGTAGTTATTAATCGGTGTCCGCTAGCTGCGCCTGACCCATACTAGCCATTGGCACGTTGCCAGTTTCTATGTGGGTGCTGGACTGTGTCTGACCACGGGCCAAATATAGCGTCGCGTCACTTGTGATACAATAATTGAAGAATAATATGCAAAATTATCGAAATTAAAAACTTAAAAATGCCCAGCAGAAGAGACTAAAGGTGGGGCAGGTAAGAGTGCTGGTGGGGCAGGTAGACTTAAAATCTACTTGCCCCACTGGCCAGGTGCCGAAAAAAGTGAACGTAAATCCCTACTAAAGTAGCGTGTGTATTGTCACTGTTTATAAATAATAAAAAAATCTAGGCCTTGCTCAAGATGTTCGAGCTCGGGAATATTCAAGTTATCGTGGGTGCTATAAGACTTACAAAAGTTAAAATCGGAACCGAGTAAAAGTATTCCACCTACTGAATATTTCAAATTAAGGTATAACGAGCTAATGAATATCAACTGTTTTTATGTATATCATGTTGATTTTCTGACTGGCAGACAGTTGTAATTTAAATCATGCAAACCGTTTTGATGTGCAAAAGTAATGATGTTGGGGCTGGAGCGAAGGAAAATGTTAATACTTCATTCGATGTGTGCAGAATTTTTTTTTCGCCTGGAGCTGAAGAACCGAAAGGGGAAGATCCGCAGGTGCCCGCACGCTGAAGGCAAACAGAAAAAAACATTCTGCACATATAAAATGAGGTATTGATGTTATTTTATGCCTTACGTCATGGATACTTTTGTCTTGACTTTTTACTCATTGTGTATGCCTAGTAGGGACGAGGCGGTATGAGGCACGCTACAGGTTGTAGATTTTCATTTGGCCCTTTTATTGTTAGTGCGGCTATAGTTATGTTGTTTTAAGGAAAGAAATAAATGTTTTCATTAACAAGTTTATAAATGTGAAAACCTTTTGACTTGTTTTATCAGTGACTGAACCTGTTCTTACGTGCTTCTTCAAGGCGAAAACAGGGGAACAACTGAGGTTTGGAAAATCTGCTTAAAACAAAGCGGTCGCCAATACCTGTCGGATTTTTTTATGCTTATGTTTACGTACCGCCCGTCGGGCATGCAATAAAAATGATTATATGGCTTCAGACATTTTTTGTTAAGATAATTAACCAACAGTGGATATTTATAGAGTAGACCTTTATATGGACTACCATTCATGCATAAAAAAATCAGAGTAGACCATTATGTGGACTACCATTCGTCCAAAAACAAAAGTCAGAGTAGACCATTATATGGACTACCATTCGTGCAAAAAAAATGGGGGCGTTTAAAATTCTTTGTTGCCAATTTTCAAAATGCTTCTCGAACAGTTTTGATCCGATTTTCTTTAAATTTTGTACGAATGTTCTTATCACAGGCCTCTGTTGAAAATTTACTTTTTTGGGCGATCCGCCAAAAATTGGCCTAAATGGGGAACATTTTTTTAATCTTTTGGCGTCAAATTTTCAAAATGCTTCTTCTCTCTCAGTTTTGTTTGAATTCCTTTCCAACTTTGCTTGATTGTTCTCCAGGTAGGCCTCTCTTGAAAAGTTACTTTTTTGGTGATCCGCCAAAAATTGGCCAAATGGGGGTCATGTATAATTTTATGGTTGCCAATTTCAAAATGCTATTTCTTTGATCAGATTTTCTTAAACTTTTTTACGAATGTTCTCTAGGTAGGGGTGTCTTGAAAACTTATCTTTTATTGGCGATCCGGCCAAAATAGGCTAAATAGGAGGCATTTTTTAATTTATTAATTTAATTTTGAAAATGCTTCTTCTCCCACAGTTTTGATTGAATTCCTTTGCAATTTTGTACGATTCGTCGCTAGGTAGACCCCTCTTGAAAAATTAGTTTGTTAGCCCTCAGCCAATATTGGCTGAAGGCTATTGCTATGGCCGTGTCCGTCTGTCCGTCCGTCCGTCCGTTAACACTTACCTTGTGAACACGCTCTAGCCTACAATTTTTTGCCAATCGCTTAGATATTTCAAATATAGCTTGTATATGGACCAATGAAGATCCCTATTGTTTTTGAGCCATATCCGACCAAGGACAGTGGCTCAGCTGGACTTGGAAATTTTCTTATTTGTACCATAATCAAGTTTGCTTAACATGTGGTTAGTGAACACTCTCTAGCCTACAGTTATTTACCAATTACTACGATATTGCGGATATAGCTACTATATGGAGCAATGAAGATCCCTATTGTATATGAGCCAGATCCGACCAGGGACAGTGGCTCAGCTGGACTTTGAAATTTGCACATTTCTACCAATATCAGGTTTGGTGACATGTGGCTTGTGAACACTCGCTAGCCTACAACTCTTTATCAATTAGTAAGATATTTTAGATATAGCTAGTATATAGACTAATAAAGTTCCCCATTGTTTATGAGCCATATCCAACTAAGGACAGCGGCTCAGCTGGATTTGGAAATTTTTTTATTTGTACCATTATCAAGTTTGCTCAACGTGTGGCCTGTGAACACTCCATAGCCTACTATTCTTTACCAATTACTAAGATATTTCGGATATAGCTACTATATGGAGCAGTGAAGATCCCTGTTGTTAATGAGTCATATCGTAACAAGAACAGTGGGCTCAGCTGGACTTGGAAATTTTTTATTTGTACCATTATCAAGTTTGCTTAACATGTGGCTTGTGAACACTCTCTAGCCCAAAATTCTTTACCAATTACTAAGATATTTCGGATATAACTACTGTATGGAGCAGTGAAGATCCCTATTGTTAATGAGTCATATCGGACCAAGAACAGTGGCTCAGCTGGAGTTTGAAATTTCATCTTAAAGCACTGCCACCCTTTTTTTCTTTTCGGTGCTAAGGATTGAAATGAGCCTGTGACCGGCCTCAAACCTAATATTTTCCTTGTTTCGAATGTTCCGGCTGGCTGAGGGCTTTGCATCTCTGATGCCTATGTTTTTTTGTTTTTAGCCCAGCTTACGTTACACGTAAGCTGGGGTATTCCTATCGGTTTGCGGGCGGTGTCCGTTAGTTAGTTAGTTAGTTAGTTAGTTAGTTGTTTATTTAGTAAACTTTGGTTCAAAATGCATCTCCTCCTACAATTTTGATCCGATGTCATTTATTTTTGGTGTGAGGCATCCCTAAGGGGTCGTGCATACGGCTTGTGCTTTTCTAGTCGATCGGGTGATTTTTGAATTTTTGGCGAATTTTTAAAGAAAAAATTTTAAAATGTATCTCCTCCTACATTTTTGACTGGATGTGATTAACTTTTGGTATGAGGCACCCCTAAAGTGTCGTGCATACGGCTTGTGCTTTTTTAGTCGAACGGGCAATTTTTGTATTTTTGGGGAATTTTTTAAGCAAAATTTTAGAAAATAATTCAAAATGCATCTACTCCTACAATTTTGATTCGATGTCATTTATTTTTGGTGTGAGGCATCCCTAAGGGGTCGTGCATACGGCTTGTGCTTTTCTAGTCGATCGGGTGATTTTTTAATTTTTGGCGAATTTTTAAAGAAAAAATTTTAAAATGTGTCTCCTCCTACATTTTTGACCGGGTGTGATTTATTTTTGGTATGAGGCACCCCTAAAGGGTCGTGCATACGGCTTGTGCTTTTCTAGTCGATCGGGTGATTTTTGAATTTTTGGGGAATTTTTGAAGAAAAAAATTTAAAATGTATCTTGTCCTACATTTTTGATCCGAAACCTCTCAAAGATCCGATGACCCCAAAAGGTCGTGCATACGGCTTGTGCTTTTTAGTCGACCGGACAGTTTTTGTATTTTTAGGGAGCTTTTGAAGAAAAAAACTTCAAAATGCATTTTCCCCTACAGTTTTGATCTTTCTCTCTCTTTTTTTTTTTTTGGTTTGAGGCATCCCTAAGGGGTTGAGCATACGGCTTGCGCTTTTTAGTCGATCCGACAATTTCTGTATTTTTAGGAAATTTTTGAAGAAAAACTTCAAATGCATTTCCTCCTACAGTTTTAATCCGATTTCATTTACTTTTGGTATGAGGCATCCTTAGGTGGGTCGGGCATACGGCTTGTGCTATTTGACTCGACTTGGGAATTCTTGATTTCGATAGGGAATTTTTGATGAAAATACCTCAAAATGCATCTTCTCCTGCAGTTTTGATCAGACATCATATATTTTGGGGCTGAGGCATGCTTAGGGTGTCGTGAATACGGCCTGTGCTTTTCTAGTCGATCAGAATTTTTGGTGAATTTTTGAATAAAAAAACTTCAAAATGCATTTCCTCCTACTGTTTTTATCAGATTTCATTTATTTTTGTTACAAGCCGACTTTAGGGGGTCATGCATACGGCTTGTGCTTTTTGAGGGAATTGGAAAACCTTTGAAGTTTTTTCGGAATTAAAAAAAAAAAAATGAATCTTCTCCTGCAGCGCATAAACGCAAGTTAAATGAACTTGCGCAGTAGTCAGATTTAACAACCGCACATCGACGCAAGTTAAATAAACATTCGCATTGGTCCGAAATGTGAACCATTGACGGAAGATAAACATGCAAACTGGTCCAAAATAAGCACCGCGCATCAACGCAAGTTAAATAAACATGCGCAATGGTCCGAAAAAAGAACTACGCGTCGACGCAAATTGAATAGACATGCGCAGTGGTCCGAAATGCGGATCGAGCATCAACGCAACCTAAAGAAACATGCGCACTGGTCCGAAATGCGAACCGCCCATCAACGCAAGTTAAATAAATATGCACACTGGTCCGAAAAAAAGAACCGCGCATCAGCGCAACCCAAAGAAACATGCGCACTGGTCTGAAATGAGAACCACGCATCAACGCAAGTTAAATAAACATGGGCAATGGTCGGAAATGCGAACCGCGCATCGACGGATGTTAAATAAATGTGCGATCCGGTCCAAAATAAGCACCGCACATCAACGCAAGTTAAACAAACATGCGCACTTGTCCGAAAAAAGAACCACACATTGGCGAAAGTTGAATAGACATGCGCAGTGGTCTGAAATGAGAAACCTCGCATCAACGCAAGTTAAATAAACATTCGCAGTGGTCCGAAGAAAGAACCACGAATCGACGCAAGTTGAATAGACATAAGAGTCGGGCATCGACGGGACTGAAATAAACATGCGTTCTGGTCCGCAATTCGCGTTTCAACGCAAGTTAAGTGAACCTACGCACTGGTCCGAAATGCGAACCTCGCATGAACGCAACCTAAAGAAACAGGTACACTGGTCCGAATTCCGAACCGCTCCTCAGCGCAAGTTAAATACACATTTGCACTGATCTAAAATAAGTACCGAGCACCAACACAAGTTAAATAAATATGCGCACTGGTCCAAAAAAGCGAACCACGCATCAACACAAGTTAAATAAACGTGCGCACTGGTGGAAAATGCGAAACGTTCATTAACGCAAGCTAAATAAACAAACACACTGGTCAGAAATGGGAACCGAGCATTAACGCAAGTTAAATAAACATGCGCACTGGTTAGAAATGCGAAGCGAACTGCGCATTAACGCAAGTTAAATAACGTGCGCACTATTCAAAATAAGAAGTGCGTATCAACGCAACTTAAATAAACATGCGCACTGGTCCAGAATAAGAACCGCGCATCAACTCAAATTAAAGAAATATGCGCATTGGCCTGAAATAAGAACCGCACATCGACACACGTTAAATAAACATGCGCAGTGGTTCGAAATGCGAACCACGCGCCAACGGAAGTTAAATAAATATTTGCACTGGTCCAAAATAAGCACCGCACATCAACGCAAGTTAAATAAACATGCGCACTGGTCCAAAATGCAAACCGCGCACCAACGCAAGTTAGATTAACATATGCACACGTCCAAAATAAGCACCGTGCATCAACGCAAGATAGATAAACATGCAAACTCTTCCGAAATGCGAACCGCGCATCAAGGCAACCTAAGGAAACTTGTACACTTGTCAAAAATAAGTACCGCTCATCAACGCAAGTAAAATAAACATGCGCACTGATCCGAAATAAGAACCGCACATCAACACAAGTAAATAAAACATGCGCATTGATCCGAAAGAAGAACCGCACATCAGCACAAGGTAAATAAACATGCGCACTGATCCGAAATAAGAACCGCACATCAACACAAGGTAAAAAAACATGGGCGCTGGTCCGAAATGCCAACCGCACATCAACGCAAGTTAAATAAACATGTGCACTGGTCCAAAGTAAGCACCGCGCATCAACGCAAGTTAAATAAACATGCGCACTGGTCCGAAATTCGAACCGCGCATCAACGCCACTTAAATAAACGTGTGGAGCGGTTCGAAATGTGAACCACGCTCCAACGCAAGTTAAATAAAACATTTGTACTGGTCCAGAATAAGCACCGCGCATCAATGCAAGTTAAATAAACATGCGCACTGGTCCGATATTCGAACCGCGCGTCAACGCAAGTTAAATAAACATGCGCACCGTGCAAGTTAGATAAACATGGAAACTTCCGAAATGCGAACCGCGTATCAAGACAACCTAAGGAAACTTGTGCACTTGTCCAAAATAAGTACCGCTCATCAACTAAAGTAAAATAAACATGCGCATTGGTCTGGAATAAGAACTGCGCATTAATCTTTATTAAGTTAAATGAACATGTGCACGGTTCCAAAATGAGAGCCGCGCATCAACGCAAATTAAATAATCATGCGTACTTGTCTGAATAAGAACCGCGCATCGAGGCAAGTTACATAAATATGCGCACTGGTCCGAAATGCGAGCGTTGTTTGAAGGTATCTATGGCAGACTATCCAGTCTACCAGAGATACAAAAATTCTGTTCCCCATTTTTCACGTAGAGAAATCTTTGTATGCATTTATCGGTCTATGTTCTGGTCCGGTGCTAAATTAATTATTGAGCTAGCTCTTTGCCGTCTCATCTTTTGAAGCCCGATATTTCAGGGAAATTCCTTCGCTCATGCACGCTGGAATGGGTCTTATTGCTTTTCATAAGCTGGGACTTTGTCCTTGGACAAACTTGTTTTTTTTTTTGGCGATCCGCCAAAAATTAGAAGATGAATAAACATGCGCATTGATCTGAAATGCGGATAAACATGCGCAGTGCGCACTGGTTCGAGATGCGAATCGCATATCGACGCAAGTTAAATAAATATGCGCAGTGGTCCGAAATGCAAACCGCGCGTCAACGCAAGTTAAATAAACATGCGCAGTGGTCCGAAATTTGAACCGCGCTCCAACGCAAACTAAATAAATATCCAAACTTCTCCGAATTGCGAACCGCTCATCAACTGAAGTTGAATAAACATGCGCATTGGTCGGAAATGGGAACCGCGCATCAACTCAAGTGAACATACGCCTTGGTCCATAATAAAAAACGCAAATCAACGCAAGTACAATAAACATGCTCACTGGTGGGAAATGCGAACCGCGCAGCAATGTATGTTAGACAAACATGCGCACTAGTTCGCTTTGCGAACCGCATATCAACGCAAGGTAAATAAACATGCGCACTGCTCCGAAGTGCGAACAGAGCATAACGGCAAGTTAAATAAACACGCGGATTGGTCCAAAATGCACACCGACCATCGATGCCAGTTAAATAAACATGCGCACTGGTCCGAAATGCAAACCCCGCAAATAATACATACCAAACCATTAAAACTGAAGTAATAATGTTTTAGACCCGGCGTTTTCTTTTTGTCAAAAGACAAACACAAACGTTATCACATGTGTTTGGCAATAGCGCCATTCACTGGTCATTTCTGTTCCTTGAAATAATTATGTCTCCTCGGCACAGGGAAGACATATAGTGTTTGTATGTTCTGTGGGTTTGTATGTGTATGTGTCAGTTGTGAACAAAATGTTGTGTGCAAGATGTCTCGAGAACGAAGCGTCGGATCGACTTCAAACTTTATCGATTTATTCCTTCGTTACGTCGGACGGTTTTATCAACTTTCGACGCATGTCACGTGATTAGGGCAAGTGTATGACGTCATTACGTTAAATCTTTCTTGTGGGAAACTGTGTGGGATTGTTGCTTCTGAGGTTCGAAAGATTCTATAAATTTTTTTCGCAAGTAGAATCATTACGTAAAATATGTATATAGTTTGAACAAGATCTTGCGTGCAAAATATCTCGATAAAGGAAAGTCGTTTCGATTTCAAATTTTATATGGATATTCCTTGGTTCAGTCAGAGGACTGTTTCAGGAATTTTATGTCTCCCCCTAAGGGAGACATATATAGCATTTGGTGAGTCCGTCGGTCCGTCTGTCCGCCGTGAGTTCTAATGAAATTAATGAGTCGATTTTTCTCAAAACATATAGACATATTGAGGTACATGTCTAGATAATGCCCATGTTATTTCTTTTTCGTTCCTTCAAAAATTCTATTTTTGGCAAATTTGGAGCGTTTGTGCCTTTTTTGTCACTTTGGCAGGCTAAATTTCCAAAACAGTTCGTTGGATAAGGCTCAGACGTTGCAAGAAGAACACACATACAGCGCAAATGTATACTACAAAGTTTGTCTTTTATTTCCGTTGAAAATGTATTTTTGGCGATTTTTTAAATCTTTAAAATTGGCACTGGACTTAGCGTATATACGGCAGTCTCACGCGCCTACAGGCCACAAATATGGATGGATTCGTTTCAAATTCTGCACACGGGTTCCCTGGGTCCTTCCGCAGTGCAGTGATCAAGAATTTTCCGGATGGGACTTGACAAAATGGCGGATTTTTCAAAATCGGCGCTGCACTTAGCGTACCTCACGCGCCTGCTGGTTAATGGATTGATTCGTCTAAATGTTAGACACTATGTCTTCCACTTTTAAATTTTGCGTAGTCAACACGCAACAGCCTTACACAAACCATATCCCCCACGGGGGATAGACGTACTCCTCGAGACGTAGTCAAGTTTTAAATAACTCTGATTTTTGTTTATATATTTTGTGGCCTCCAAGTGTAATTTTCGTTACTTGGTCGAGTTTTTTGTTGTTTTCCTGTTTGTTTTAGGAACGACACCAGTGACTCTGAGAGAAGATATAGACACAGCTGACCTGCCTCGGCCGTCCTCTGTGTCGCATGCATAGTGCTCGTCACTCGTTTGAGGACATAGACACAGCTGAGCTGTCTCGGCCATCCTGTGTCGCAGGAATAGTGCGCTTCACTCGCTTGAGGACATAGACACAGCTGATCTGCCTCGGCCGTCCTCTGTGTCGCAGGGATAGTGCGCTTCACTCGCTTCAGGACAGAGACACAGCTTATATGCCTTGGCCGTCCTGTGTCGCAGACATAGTACTCTTCACTCGTTTGAGGACATAGACACAGCTGACCTGTCTTGGCCATCCTGTGTCGCAGGAATAGTGCGCTTCACTCGCTTGAGGACATAGACACAGCTGACATGCCTCAGCCGTCCTCTGTCGCAGGCATAGCGCGCTTCACCTAGCCTCCCAACAGCTGCTTTTTGTAGTACAGTTCTCATACTTTTCAGAAGAATGATACGCAACTAGACAGATTTCGCAACCGAGTTGCAAAAGAAACACTTGGGATACTGAAAAAATACTTATTGACTGAGCTGAAAAATTTCTTATCTTTTTTCAGTTTTTAAATTCGCATTTTGATTCTTGATCCTGTTCTGCGTTAGGTTTGCATTCCCTTTATGATTCAATATTACTTTCTAAATTAGATATTAAATAAAACCTGGCCATTTGCACATCATTAAAGAAAGCAGTAATACTTTATAGAAGATCAACGATGTCAGGAGCACATGCTAACCGTTCCAAAGGTTGAAAAATGGCGTCAAAATCGCTAAAACCGTTTTCAAGATAATAGCCAACGTCCGGTTTTTGACCTTGACCGTGATTCAGAAGGTCAAGTTCACCGAGGTACCTCTTATGTAACATTATTTAGATTCAAAGGGTCGAAAGCGTGTTTTAACACTTGTATGCATTTGGAGGGGGCGTTTTACAGGGCGTTGGAGAGTTTAAAGTAACTTTTATCTGTCAGTTGGTATTCAATTAAGCGTTCTGTATGCTGTGTACAAAAATTCCGCTTGAAAACCGACCAGGAACAAAAAACCGAAAAATAACGTCATTATGACGCCATACGCTAAAATTAAGGTTCCACGATGTCCTTTGTCAAAAAGTAGTACCATAACGTATTTGACGCCAAATCTCTAGCTCCAGCCGGTTTGAAGATATTAAGCTCTAAAATATACATGACGTCATAAGATGCGGAAGATGATGTCATGCGTCAAAAAAATTTTCGCGTGGATCGAGTTCACCACATATCCTATACATGTGCCAAGTTTCATTTTCCTAGCATTTGCCGTCTCGTCGGAGATGTGCTGACACGGTTATAAAAAAGCAAAGAAGTGAGAAAAAAGAGAAACTTCCAGAATTCGTAGTAATTCAGCCAAATACTTGGGACAAGTACCAAGTGTTTAAATATTGTAATGTAAATATGTAAACAATGTAAACTTTTTCGCCAGTATAATGTACTGATCGTGTATTGTTTATTATACGGAGGTGTTCAGTAAAGACAAAATTTTATTGTGTGTTGGAAGTAAAAAGTGCTCAATTGTTGTAATGCGAGGACTAATAGCGCGAAAGATAGGGACAACCTTGCTACCATCACTCGGATTATACTAAGTGAAAAAAAAGAAGTGTCCCGACCGGGTCTAAAAATTTCGAGTTGAAAAATCAACATTTAAAAGTAAAACAGATATATCAGAAAGGCAGATGATGTTGGCCATATTTAAGAAATCTCAAAAATGCTATTCTTCCTACATCCGGTGCTATTACGGTGAAATTTGACAGCAATGCGGCCTTCAAATTCCTGAAAAGAAAACATTAAAAAGTTGAAAAGCATCATGTGTGTGTTTTTATTTAACATAATAAATCACGAATATTTACAATTGATACAACAAAAATTTAACAAATCACAAATACTTACAATTATTGAGAATAAAAAAAATTACAATTAATTATTGGGAAAATTTAAAATACATATTATGCTAATACATGTATTCTCAACAACTTAAATTGATATAAGTATCATAAATGTTATCACCCCTATTTTATTATTCACTGCTCTGATACAATCAGTAATTGAAAAGACTATCCCGAAAATACTCGGCTGTCTCAAAAAACCACACAAAGTCTGGTTCAACGACGAATGCAAACAGTCAATAGTTCTTCGAAAACAAACATTAAAAGAGTTCATCAGTCATCCGAATACCGTTAGAAGAATGGAATATAAAAGGCTGAATGCGATCGCTCGCAAGACTGTAAAACAAAGTGAAAAACGCCCATGGGAGGAGTTTGTTTCCAAGCTAAACGGGAAAACTTTATTAAAGAAAACGTGGGAAATGGTTAGGAAAATATCCGGCAAAGGGTATCTAGGTCCAGTGAGCCACTTGCAAACGAACAATACCACTATAACAGGAAGAAAAGAAATACCTGATGTCCTGAGGGAACATTTGGACATAATCCATCCTCTAAACAGTATAGCAAAGACTTTAGACGGTATAAGGCACTTAAAGAACAACACAACATAAACTTTTCCTTAAAGAACAACACAACATAAACTTTTCCTCAGACAACAGTGAATCGTACAACTGCGATTTCTCACTGAATGAACTCCGACAGGCCTTAAACAAATCTCACGATTCCGCGGCTGGCTGAGATGACATACACTATTAAACCCTTAAACACATGCCAGGTAAAAGCTTGGAAATACTTTTGGGCCTGCTCAACCAAGTCTGGGAATCTGGCAACTTTCCAGAAATATGGAGAGAAGCTATTATCATACCATTACCAAAACCAAACAAAGACCGCCACAAGCTCACAAAATTATAGACCAATCTCCCTGACAAGTTCATCGTGTAAAACATTTGAACGCATGATAGCTGACAAACTCACTAGGTATCTAGAAGGCAATAATTTGTTTGCCGATATACAGAGTGGCTTTCAGAAACAAAGAAGTACCCTGGACTACTTTGTAAGACCGGAATCGGTTGTAAGATAAGCCTTTATCAATAAAGAACGTATCTTCACTGCCTTTGGCTTGGAAAAGGCCTATGACACAGCATGGAAGCACGGAGTACTACAAGGCCTCTTTGACTTGGGGCTGCGAGGCCGCCTACCTGAATTTATTAAAGCCTTTTTAGAAGACCGGTATTTGGGGCCGTGTTCTCCAACTACATCGAACAAAAAGAAGGTTTCCCTCAGGGATGCATTCTTTCCGTACTTTTGTTCCTGATAAAGATAAAAAGTATCCGACATAATGTGAAACAGGGGATAGACAGCTCATTCTTTGTTGACGATTTAGCAATGTCTTGCAGAAGCAAGAATATGAACCTAATACAGCTACGCTTGCAGCAGAACAACAGTCAGTACAAACATGGGCTAACCAAAACGGGTTTAAATTCTCACAAACCGAAACAGTCTGCATCGAAACTCGACGACCCCGTTCTATACATTTCTGGCATTCAAATACGTGCTGTTAAAGAAAACAAATTTCTGGGTTTACTTTTCGACTTCAAGCTTTATCCCACACATCAAAGAACTCAAACGAAAATGCCAGAAAGCAATGAACCTATTAAGAGTAATATCGGCCCATGACTGAGGCGCAGATCGGGATACAAAACTTATGCTTTACCGAGCTTTGATACGGTCTAGATTAGACTATGGCAGCATTGTGTATGGATCAGCAAGACCGTCATACCTAAAAATGCTTGACCCAATACACCTTGAAATTGCTGACATTACCATAGAGTCAATTGTAAAATACAGAGTACCAAAAGAACCACAGTGGAAATTCACCAAACCTGTGGTATTAAAGAACCTTTCGGTCTATGCGAAGGAAACAACTGGCCCCTTCCTATTTTGATCACATTTTGCAGAGCTTAAGGAAGAATTTAAAGACTATCTTTTCGTCTACCAAGACGACACGATAAATCGGCTGCCTCCGTTGTAACTGAAAACAACACCTTGAAAACAAGACTCAAGATGGATCCTCTGTTTTCTCAGCCGAAATTAAAGCTCTACATCTCGCCATCCAAATAATGAAGATCAGCTTATATAAAACGTTTGTGTTAATGCGTGACCTCGATGTCCGTCCTGCAATCAATTAAAAATCTACAAACGATGCCGCCAAAGCTGGCAAAGACATAGTGTTCTGCTGGGTTCCAAGTCACGTGGGTATCCGATTAAACGAGATAACCGACAAAGCTGCCAAAGAGGCTGTAAATGATAATTATACTGATATGCTTATACCAGCCTCCGATTTTAAATACCACATCACATGTTCACAAAAAGACTGTGGCAAGAAAGATGGAACAAACAAAGAAACAACAAGCTGTATCAAACTAACCCCTTAGTCAGACATAAGCCTCCGCCACTGAACAGTGTACGAGATGAAATGTTTTACAATAGAACCAGAATAGGGCATATATATATATATATATATGCCCTATTCTGGTTCTATTGTAAAACATTTCATATATATATATATACAGACGAAACCGGTTAATCGCATAGCCAATTTGCCAAGCCCTGTTATGCGTTTATCCGATATATGCGTTTATCCGGAGTACTCTTGCCGTGCCTATTTTTTCATTTGCGGTACGTATTAGACGTGCACCCCCGCCCCTCCTCATCCCCGCGTTTGAGAAACTTTGTTATTCAGTTCTTTTACTACTAGTATTTTAGAGACTTAGGTCTTTTCGTTTTGATTTACTTTCTGCCATTTTGACGAATTAACCATAACCGACACGGTTTCCAACTATAAATTCAGGGTTCGCGTTGGCGGGGTTTCTGTCCACTTTTTGGACATTTTTTACGAAATGACTCACTTTTTCGGAACTCACCGAGTCTTTTTAGACCAAACTGAGTCACACTTTCCTTTTTTGACTCACTTTCCTGAGGACCCAGCGCGAACCCTGATAAATGGTAAAATTTCTTCTTGGTTAAGTACTTAAATGATGACTTTGCGCTCGCGGTTATCTGAGGCAACGTGGGGATTAAGGGTTCCAGGCCATTATTTAGTGAAAGCTCGGGCAGGGTGGGGATTAGGAGCTGCAGGCCATTATCTAGCGTCAGCTAAGGCAGTGCGGGGATTAAGGATAAAGGTCATTATATAGTGAGAGCTGAGAGAGTGCGGTGATAAGAGTTCGAGACTTACTGTTAACAACCGCAAATGGGGTTGGTACATGTACACAATGGGTCAAGCAAACAGAAAACAAAGCATTAGATAAATAAACGAGGAGCAGCTCACTCCCTTAGTTTGCTTTAAGTGTGGCACTGTTTCGATAGTCAACCAGAATTATGCAATTAACCGGTGTGCTTCCCATTTTAACGTGAAAAAGCTATGAGTTTATCCAGTTTATGCGATTAGGCGGTATGCAATTATCCGGTTAAATTTCCAAAAGATAGCATTGGAAATGGTTTGGGATTTGCGAATAATATGCAGTTAACCGATTTATGCGTTTAACTGGTATGCGATTAAGTGATTTCATCTGTATAGATCTGCAACCAGTCATAATGTGACCATGCCTTATATATAGCACTTAGGGTGACCATTTGGAAAAAATAATATATGTTTTTTAGCTTTTTATCGAGTGGTAACACACAAATTTAATTTTAAAACAGAATATATTATATTCACCATGTTATAGAATCATTCGTTTTTTGTTTACTATGTAGTTTCATAACATTTAAACACGCTAAGAATTAAAGAGACCTACTTTTGGTCTCCTTAAATTTTTTGTCTCCCTAATACTAATACTGTGGTTTTTAGCAAAAATGGTCCCCGAGCGACAAGAAATAGGTGTTGATGAGGTTTAACTTGCACAGTCTTGTGTTGAACCAGAGAGTAATTTACACATATAGTGGTGTTGTAATGCACCTGTGTAGCATTTTGCTGCTAGTGTAATAAAAAATTCCATAAGCAAAATACCTAAAGGCACTAAACAAGTACCTGTAAATTAAAACGTACTTCTGATAGAAGGAGTCAGTGTGTGTAGAGTACCTTAGTGTTATCTGCTTAGCAAATCGTGCACTTATCTCACCCGTGAAGTTTCTTAGGTTAATCATTAAGACAAGAGATAAGTACACAAGTCTGCTGTGTCGTTGGTTTGTCCTTCTGCCTGTGCGAGAGTGCCACCGTTCACTTATATTAACAGACCATTTCCTGAGCTTATCTGTTTAACAGTAATCATTTATTCAATATATACCCACCAGAATAAGTTCTTTTCAATGTGCAGTGTCCTATGGTTATTTATATAGGATAGAAAAGACTTTTGATGGTGATAGCTCAATAGTTATACCCAATAAAACTATACAATTTGAATTTCAGCATCATATTGAGTTAGGGTTCAATGCATTGTTGTCTGTCCGTTCGCTTGTCTGTTTTACTGGACACCGAACACTAATTAAGCAATAACATGATGAATTGAAACAAATATACCAAATAGTAAAGTTACAAAACTTTGAAATCAACTTAACAATAACCTAAATACAAGCTTATTCACACCTAAAAATCACATTTTTAAACACTTACCGTTTGGATATTAGGATATTTACTGCAGTAAAATGGATTTCGGCAAATATCTTGAGATGGGAGAGAATTTAGGCCTAAAGGACAAAGAACTGGGATTTCGCATATAACCGAGAGCAGAAAGACCTCGAAAAAGATGAAAGAGCTCAAGCACGGGAAGAAAAGAAAGAACAGATCGAAAAGGAGGAACTTCAACTTCAAGCCCAACTTGATCGCGACAATTTTGATAGACAGCGACAACTTGAGCAAGAAAAATTTTTAACGAGAGGCCCAAAATTAATTGTCTCTACCATTTTCATAGCTACTGACACAATGTAACCCGCTAAGGGTCGGTCGTGTCGTTAAACAAATCAGTTAACTAACTAACTAACCATCCAAAGTTACCTTACTTTGATGAGAACAAAGACAACATGGATGTATGCATCCGCCGATTTGAACGCTACGCCGCAAGTAACGGATGGCAAGAAGAGCATCTCGCAACTTATCTCAGCGCACTATTACGTGGCAAAGCTTTAGAAGTTTACGCACAGATGCCTGCCTGCGATGTCAACAACTACCAGAAATTGAAATCTGAGTTGTTGAAGAGGTATCAAATGACAGAGGAAGGATACCAAAACGCTTTCATTCCACAAAAATGGAGCATGGAGAAACCGCAATACAATTCATTGCCAAACTGTCTGATTGTTTTGACAATTGGATCGAGTTAGCCGGAATACCCTTAAACATATGATAGGTTGAGGAACTTTATGGTCGGGGAGAAATTTTTGCATGTTTGTCCTGCCGAGATCTCGATGTACATTCGAGAAAAAGAAATGCATGACTTAGGACGCCGCAGAAGTTTATATGGATGCTCACCACATTCAGCTAACGCCACCTGGTAAAAAGATGCAAAGCAAACCCAAAGAAAATCCTTCAAAAGACAATTACCATCCAAAGCAACAAGTGGGTTCAAACACTAACAACCAACAAAACATCACTTGCTTTTATTGCCAGAGAAAAGTTCACAAAGCAAACGAATGTCGCGAGAAGCAGAAAGCTTTGTCTGCTTCGGCATCGGCAGGTGTTCAGGACACTGATAATTCAGTTTCCGAAATCGAAGAACACACACTTTCTACTTGCAGATCTGGATCAAATGCACATCAATGCAAAAGCTGGAGGAAGAAACCACTGGAGCGATTATCAAACATGGGATGTGTTAATGTCTTACCTGAAGACAAACCATTTATGCAACTTTTACCCATAGTACCAGGCATCGTCAACGGGCAACAAGTCAAAGTTCTACGTGACACTGGTTGCACTACAGCTATTATTCGCAAACACTTGGTGAAACCACAACAGTTTATCAACAAGAAGGTATATTTGCGTAGACCAAACTGCAAGAATAGCCAAACTGCATGTAGAGTCCGCCTTTTACACAGGATTTCTTGAATTTCTGTGCATCGAGGAACCGCTTTGTGATGTGATACTAGGTAATCTTCCGCAAAGTACCTCGTGGTATGATTCCAAAGGCTCCGCTTGTTAATCTACCAATCATCACCATTCCTTTCCAACGAGTAGCAGTCGATTTGGTTGGACCCTTGTTTCCTCTTTCCGCGAGAAAACACCAGTACATCTTAACAATGGTCGAGATGGCAACAAGATGTCCTAAATCTTTACCGCTTACAAAAATCGACACAGTGACAGTGGCTGAAGCATTACTCAAAATGTTTAGCGATGCCAGGATTCCACAATAAATTCTTAGTTATCGCGGAACTCAGTTTACATCAGATATCATGAAAGAAGTTCATCGTCTCCTCCCAATCAAAGCCATCACTGCAACACCGTATCATGCTCAATGCAATGGGCTCTGTGAGAAATACAATAGCACCTTGAAACATGCTAAAACGAATGGTGCACGATCAACCAAAGGAACGGAACCGCTTCATCGAACCATTATTATTTGCTTATCGAGAAGCACCTTTGGACAATTTAGCTGGGTTCTCACCTTTCGAGTTATTGTACGGCAGAACAGTATGTGGCCCAATGTCCATTCTCAAAGAAATCTGGTCAAAGGAAGAAATAGAAGACGAGGTTAAAGACACCTACGAATACGTACTCTATATTCGCGAGCGATTGCAAGAAACATGCAAACTTGCATCAGAAGAGCTACGGGAGACGAAGTACTACTGCTTATCCCTACCGACAACAACAAACTTCTCATGAAGTGAAAAGAATAGGTCTTATGGTGGTCTAAACATCTATTGATGTCCTTCGTATTGTGTGGTCGTCTTTCGTATTATGTGGTCGTCTTTCGTTTCGTGTGATTATCCTTCGTATTGTGTGGTTTGATGACCACTGAATGCTCCTCTGTACGTGTAATTCCACTTATTGCCCGGAATGGTTCGGTAATGAGAACAACTCCTAATGAAACCACTTTATTTATAAACCAAGTTCCTTTGGTGGTCTTAACATCTGGCGATTGACGATATTGTGTGGTCGGATGCGAGCAATTTGGATGGGTCTTTCGGTCGTCTAAACATCTGTCTGTTGACGTCCTTCGTATTGTGTGGACAGATGAGAGCACTTTGGATGTGTCTTTTGGTGTTCTGAACATTTGGCGGTTGTCGTCCTTCGTATTGTGTACTCGGAAGAGACCACTTTGGATAGTCTCATGGTTGTCTAAACATCTGTTGATATCCCTCGTATTGTGTGGCCCATTGACCACTTAATGCCCTTGTCAGGCCACTTAATGTACTTGTAAGACACTTAATGAATTGCGAAAATGCAACACATTTTGTATGTGTATGAAACCACACGGCTTTTGACCACCTTAGACTGGACAACGTGATACATTCAGGTAAACCATATTACGTATTGTAAGCTGTTGCGTTTTGCTGTTTGGTCAAATTGTGTTTTATTACAATGTGGTTTAACATTTTCAGCTTTTGTATAGCAATAACGTTTTTATTGAAAACACTGAAACAGTATGTGAGATGCGGAAACCAGATTATTCAAAGACTGTTCATACAGAATAACATGCAGAATATTTTTTCTCTGTAAAATTGTTTAGAGTTTTCTATCATAACAAAAAATAGCTGGGGAATCTTAAGGTATTTCTATTTCTAAAAATACGATTAGATATGTTTGTAGTATAAGCATTGTTGCCTACCTTCCTTGTTAGTTGTGTCCGTTTCAATAACTAGGGTGTACTCCTGACTGATGACTGGTAACGGTGGGGTATATTCGATTAAGTGTATGGTGCCCTAGACGTCAGTACACCAGTAGTTCGCTTTTTTTCTATTTAAGGCCTGTTAAGGCGTCGAAATATGTGAGACTCGTGTAAAACTGGAGGTAGATGTCCTGTAGTGTGCCTTTGAAAGTAAAGGAAGTCTTCGAACCCGTAATCCGTTTTGAGGTGACATTAAGTAGGATTATTATCACGAATGAGTCTTACATGTCTCAAGGTGAAACGATCCTGTTTAGTTTACATGTGTTACAAATTACCATTAAGCAATAAATGTGAGAGATTTTAAACCCTGAACAATCGACCTTTATAGCTCTTCATGAAATAGATGCTTTAATGTGATTATCCCGTAGTGAAACTAGAGCGAAAAGGCCAAACTGCGTATTGCCAGTAGCCGAATTGGTCAGTATCTTAATAATAGTTTCAATAGAACAAGACGTGCGAAACTACCTTATCCCATTGATTTAAGGTCAAATAAGACATGTGAAGCATAGAAGCTGCTTGATGCAGTCATAATGTTTATACTTCTTTGGATATTGCGATACAATTTTGTTTTAAATAGTAAATTCCTGACGTTTTGTGGAAAGAATTGCTGAAACGCTTGCTTTATAATAATTTGTGTATGAGACCACTTAAGTGCACGGCTTTTTGACCACCTTAGACTATGGACAACGTGAATGTAGAATTCATGTAAATCAAGTTACGAATTGTAAGCTACTGGGTTATGTTATTTGACCAAATTGTGTTTTATCACAATGTGGTTTAACATTTGCAGCTTTTGCATAGCAAGAACGTCTTTCGTTAAAAACACTGAAGCAGTATGTGAGAATCGGAAACCACACTATTCAAGGATTGTGTGCACAGAATGGTAACAGGACAGAAGCCCCCGGGACAAAAGCCACCGGACAAAAACCACCCGGTCAAAAGCCACCCTAGGACAAAAACCACCGAGACAAAATCCACCCAAATTATTTTAGAGCCTGGCGTTAAATTAGTAGATTTAATTTTTTACTTGGTTTTATAATTACAAGTCCTGTAATCGAAAGATAACAGGTATTGGGCTACCGTTTTAATTGCAATTTGTTACGTTCTTACAAGTTGTGTAATCAAGAATTATAAGCCTGTACGGGGTATTGGATTACTGATTGAATTGCAATCTGTTATTTAATTACAAGTTCTGCAATCGAGTTAAATTGCCTTTTTGTTATTTTATTACAAGTTCATTGAGAGTACATCGCAAAGGGTACGGGGTTACCAATTTAAATGCAGTTTGTTGTGTACTACAAAGTCTGTAATCGAGAGTTCAAAGCTTGTACTTTTACATTTGAGAAGTAAATAAAGATGGGAGCAATACTGAGGTGCTTTGAACAATTGCATTTTACTTATTTTACTTTGGAAGAGAAGCAAAAAAACACAAAAACAGAGAAGAACAAAATCATTTGGGTGGATTTTGCCTCGGTGGTTTTTGTCCTAGGGTGGGTTTTGACCCGGTGGTTTTTGCCCGGTGGCTTTTGTCCCGTGGCTTTTGTCCTAGACCTGCACAGAATAACACACAGAATCTTTTTCATCTGTAGAGTGTTCGGAATTTTCAATCAAGACAAAAAAATTGATGCGGAATCTTAACTATTTCTAAGTATTGTGCCTTTAAAAGTAAAGGAAGTAATCGAACTCGTAATCCATTTTGAGGTGACATTAAGTACGATTATTATCACGAATGAGTCGTACATGTCTCAAGGTAAAACGATCCTGTTTAGTTTTTTTTGTGTACATAGGTACGATTAAGCATGTTTTACGTGAGAGATTTCAAACCTTGAACAATCGACCTTTATAGCTTTTCATGAAATAGATGCCTTAAAGGGATGTTCTGTAGTTACACTAGAGCGAAAATGCCAAACTGCGCATTGCCAGTAGCCGAATTGATCAGTATCTTAATAAAAGTTTCAATAAAACAAGACTTGTGAAACTACCCTATCCAATTGATTTAGGGCCAGATAAGACAATGTGAAGCATAGACGATGTTTGATGCAGTCACCAGCCTCGTGGGTTTAAACCCCGGTCGGGTCATACCTAAGACTTTAAAATTGGGACTCCTCCTTGCTACCCTGTGAGGCACTCCACATGTAAGGGTTAGAAGGAGGGCTGGAATGCCCCATTCCAGTATAATTACCTCAAGGGTATTGGAAACTGAGAACCATTGAATTAACTTTGTCTTGATTTTGGCTGGTTTTTTAGACCAGCCGACTATGTCGGGCTGGTCTTATCTTATCAATAGAGGGGTATCCGTCGTCTGTAGGTACGTATGTATGTACGTTTGTAAACTTTTACTTAAAATGCTTCTTCAGTTTTGATCGGATTCCTCTCAAATTATACACGAATGTTCTCTAGGTAGGCCTCTCTTTAAAGATTTTTTTTTTTGGCGATCCGCCAAAAATTGACTAAATGGGGGACATTTGACATTTTTCGTTTGCCAATTTTCAGAATGCTTCTTCTCCTACAATTTTGATCAGATTCTCTTCAAATTTTGCACGAATATTCCCTAGGTAGGCCTTTTGAAAAATTACTCATTTTGGCGATCCGCCAAAAATTGGCCAAATGGGGGGACATTTTTTAATTTTTTGGTGTCAAATTTTCAAATTGCTTCTCCCACAATTTTGATCTAATTCCTTTCCAATTTTGGATAGTTGTTCTCTAGGTAGACCTCTCTTGAAAAATTACTCTTTCTGGCGATCCACCAAAAATTGGCCAAATGGGGGACATTTGTAATTTTGTGGTTGCCAATTTTCAAAATGCTTCTTATCCCACAATTTTGATCAGATTTTCTTCAAATTTTGCACGAATATTCCCTAGGTAGACCTCTTTTGAAAAAATACTAATTTTGGCGATCCGCCAAAAATTGGCCAAATGGGGGACATTTTTTTAATTTTTTGGTGTCCAATTTTCAAATTGCTTCTTCTCCCACAATTTTGATAGGATTCCTTTCCGATTTTGGATAGTTGTTGTCTAGGTAGATCTCTCTTGAAAAATTGGGTAAATGGGGGACATTTGTAATTTTGTGGTTGCCAATTTTCAAAATGCTTCTCGAACAATTTTGATCAGATTTTCTTCAAATTTTGCACGAATATTCCTTAGGTAGGCCTCTTTTGAAAGTTTACTGGTTTTGGCGATCCGCCAAAAATTGGTCAAATGGGGGACATTTTTTAATTTTTTGGTGTCAAATTTTCAAATTGCTTCTTCTCGCACAATTTTAATCCGATTCCTTTTCAATTTTTGTTGGTTGTTCCCAAGTTAGACCTCTCTTGAAAAATTACTTTTTTTGGCGATCCGCCAAAAATTGGCCAAATGGGGTACATTTTCAAATTTTTTGGTTTACAATTTTCAAATTGCTTCTTCTCGCACAATTTTGATCGGATTCCTTCTCAATTTTTGATAGTTGTTCTCAAGGTAGATCTCTCTTGAAAAATTACTCTTTTTGGCGATCCGCCAAAAATTGGCCAAATGGGGGACATTTGTAATTTTGTGGTTGCCAATGTTCAAAATGCTTCTTCTCCCACAATTTTGATCAGATTTTCTTCAAATTTTGCACCAATATTCCCTAGGTTAACCTCTTTTGAAAAATTACTCATTTTGGCGATCCGCCAAAAATTGGCCAAATGGAGGACATTTGTAATTTTGTGGTTGCCAATTTTCAAAATGCTTCTTCTCCCACAATTTTGATCACATTTTCTTCAAATTTTGCACCAATATTCCCTAGGTTGACCTCTTTTGAAAAATTACTCATTTTGGCGATCCGCCAAAAATTGGCCAAATGGGGGACATTTTTTTATTTTTTCCCCTTATGAAAGAATTGAAAGAATGACTCCTCATCAGCCACAACTACACCGATCAAGTGAGCGAATATTTTCTCCATTCAGTTACGGCTTTTTTCGTAACCGATGTCTGCGAATTTGATCATGATTTTGTCTGTGATTCCTGGATATATATTCTGTAGGTCACGGCTGGTCACCATGTCCCTGGACATGCTTGTATTTTTATTCACAACGCTTTTCCGCATTAATATACACAATACAAAGAGACATGATTTAACACTGATGCCCCTAACTAAAATACAAAACTCCGCTCTTGAAGTAGTGCTCATACCGTGAAAAAAAGAATGGGCGGGAGGGTGGGACGCTTTATAAATCTGAGTAACTCTAAATCCTGATTTTTAACCCGTAAGCCTTCTAACCAAAAGCTATATACATGCAGCAATTCAGATTATAACATTTTAACTATCTCCGTCTTAACACTGGCGCGCTACACAAAGAGTGAGTTCTCATTCAGGAGAAAGCCTGCTGATCCACAAAATGCGCCACTCACATTAGTTATCAGCCAATCAACGTTCCCGAATAACAAACAAGGACTGTCCCTTGCTGTAATTAGGGGATTTTATGTACCAAAAAATCCTTATAATTACCTCAAGGGTATTGGAAACTGGGAACCATTGAATCAACTTTGTCTTGATTTTGGCTGGTTGTTATTTTTATTCACAACGCTTTTCCGCATTAATATACACAATACAAAGAGACATGATTTAACACTGATGCCCCTAATTAAAATACAAAACTCCAGCAAACACCAGCCAAAAAAAAACTTAAAATAATAGAATAGAAACGAGATGGACAGCAATACCCTAAACCATCTATAAAAAAGCAAACTCAATGGCAAATATCCCGTCCATCATGCTGATTTCAATACCCTGTCTTTAAGCGCCAAGCTCACTTTTTTCGAACCGCAATAGAACGATCAAAATAGCAACTAATAGCGTCTGATTTCCACAAACCGTGAGTCATTAAATCAGACGTTAGTATGTTAGAACATCTGGCCCCTTCCAGTAATCCCCCTGACCTGAAACTATGACCAGAAAAACGGGAGGTGTCATATCCACACTGTTGCAAGAATTTACAAATGAAAAATGAGTCAGAGTTAACACTCGTCCTTTAAATGGAACAACAAAGGCTGGAGAATTATCTGGAGCAGGTATTAGCTGAAACATATTTTTCAAGGCCGTAACTGGGCAAAGGGGTGACTGGGGTTTTTCAGAAAGAGGAATTTGGTGAGTTGCCTGATGAAATTGATCAGTCTTGGACCATTTAATGCTAACTAAGTATCCAAATGACGTTTTAACAAAGGAACCACGAGACATATGTTTATCTAAACAAAACGCTTGAGCACTCGGTGGTACCACATTTTATTTTCTAAAAAACCCGAAAAATGCCACTAAAAATGATTCCCCTCAGAGTGACATGTAGTTTACTGGTAAGATCTAAACGAGAGTAAATATGCCGAAGTATGTTGATAGTAATTGGTAATTTATGGCTCTCACACGCTGACAATTTTTTTCTTAACCCCCTTAACAACAGCTGCACTTGAAAGTCATGGGAGACGTTAAATTGATATCCTAGTTGGCAGTGATAAAAACGAACTCCAAGTAATTTTTCAATGCCTTACATGTCTGCACGGATCGTGCCAAAAACATTAAATAACGTAAATTATCACTGGACAGAGGAACTGGAGTAAAATTACAAAAGAGTGCGAACAACAAAAATGCCTTTATCTGACAACGTCTGTTTTTGTTGGTTCCCAGGGCATACGCATCCCCTTTGGCCTAGTAAATCTGGCGATCCAAGGACTTCACCACAGCCTGGTTTAGCTCTATACAAAGAAAAAACACATTAAGTCTGTGACACTAACCACTTCTTTCACCAACTGTGCGTGAAACTCAGTAACTGATACGAGGCAGGAACTCGTCTCCAGTCTCCATCCAGTATCAGTTTTCGCAAGTGGCATTTATACCTATCATCACATAATCTGCTCAAAATGTCAGGCAAAATATTTCTTTTGCTTGGTATGTAAACACACTGTTATTCAAATGAATAGATAGATAGCCAGTAAAACAGTTCCCTTAAACAAGCCTGCATCATGATATCTCTGGATTTGCCGGTATTTACCGCTATGACCGTACATTGATTATCGCAGTACGCCTTTATTTTCTTGCCACCCCAGCCACCACCGAACACCAGCATTTCTAATACGTGAATAGAAAACGATTTGTGTTCTTCTTTTAATGTAATGCTGAAATAACTTTTCTCGCAATAATTAACAGCCGCAATACCCGTCTTACTAGCATCACTAGCAAATATTCCCCCGGGAACCGACCATTCAAGTTCCCGCATAATAGAAACCCCATTAAAGTCATGCATAAAATAGTAGAAGAATTTAACATCTGCTTTGAACTCTTCCGTCAGTTTTACCGAATAGTCTTGCTGTTTGTCTGATACACTGCGCAGTAAATTAAGTATCCTGTTAATAAATATTTTGCCCCCACGTATGCATGCCGAAACGTGCACCAATTTTCCAACCAAGCTTTGTAACTGCCGTTTGGTGCAAAATGCAAATTCAAGCCACTCCTTTAGTACCCGGCGACACACCTGCAGCTTTTCAGGTGGGATTGTTAGCGTAAGCGCATAGGAATCAAACCGGATTCCTAGGAAAACCATTCGCGTGCTAGGAAAACAACTCTTTTGTTTATTCTCAGCCAAACCAAGATTTTGCAACAACTGCCTTAACATTTGAAACGCCGTACGTGCCTTGCGGGGCACCTCGACACCACTATAATCATCGAGATAAGTACAGATTTCATACCCTTGACGACCCATTATAAACTTAACACACAACGACGTGCCCTGACACGCCAACGCACTGGACCGTAGGCCGAAAAACTGACTTACATAAAGATAATATAAGCCACGCCACATAATTCCACACACACTCCAGTCTTTTGGGCATATAGGAATCTGTTTATAGAAATTTGACAAATCTGTTTTAAACATAAGACAGCCCTTGCCCCTTTTCGCATCATTTCTGCAAATATTTCCACTGATGGATACGATAATTTAAATGGTTGCCCTAAGAAGTCGTCTGTAGGAATTCCATCATTAAGAGATAATTCGTCGGGAAAACTAGCATCCACTACCACCCTTAATTTAGAAGGGTCCTTAGATATCACTTGTAAGGGAGAGCAGTTTAATGTTGTTCCCAGTGGGGGTTGCTGAAACGGACCAATTAATGCCCCCATGGCTAAGTCACTGTTTATCACTTCATCAACTCGATAAGCGTACCTGATTGCGGAACTGGGATTATAATTAAATTCCACTCCCTGTGGGGCAAAATCCCTTTGGTAATTAATCGGCCACCCAAATTGCAAATAATCACATACCCGCTTATCACTATAGTCAACTGATAAAGATCGCCATAGTGGTATGTTAAGATTACTGGGTACAGAAATACAAGCCCCAGAGGCATAAGGCGCATTTACAATGCAAACTTGATTATAAATCGAAAGAATGTTACCGACATTATAAAGACGAGGCCTGAATGCAGCAGTATCCCCCGACTTATTGCTTATCGAGGGTATGTTGTCTTCGTATTGCCTTCTCCGTTTTTTGCCGGTCTGTGGGTGTTGATCTTCCCTTGGGGACAGTCGCGAACTAGATGAGACAGAGGGATCCGGACTAGTTCCAGCAATGGATGCAAGCGTGCTGAAACTTGCAGTGTGGAAACATGCAAGTATCAAAGTTATACTTGCGGCAAAGCTGAGGACTGGCGCTTCTTCTCGATTGGCCGTTGGGCGGGTGAGAGAGCAACATGGTTTCTTTCAGGGAGGACAGTGGGTCCGGCCATTGCCTCATACCACCTTGAATATCTTCCAGCGCTGCTGCATACAGAGAGCGAACCCTGGGCCATGGGAAGACAGCAACGAGAGACATCAAATATTTCATATTGTCTATTCTACAGTCTTTTTTCCAGTTGGGAGATCTCCGGATTTTAAATAATAATGCATATTCCCGCGACATATTCTGCAAGCGTGATATCATCAAAGGCGAGATCTTTGGCCCCGGCGCGGTGTACCATCTGATGAGGCCACAGAATAGACATACGAACCGGGCGAGCTGCGGACAGGCGGGGGTTTTTGTTAGTCTTACTTGAAGTTCCGGCTGTAGAAAGATCCGGTGTTGAACGTTGTTGCAAAATGGAGTCCACTCGGCTGTGCAATGGTTCCATTTGCCTGAGGTCACCAGGATCATGTCCAACTGTGGCGTCTGTACCGCTTCGATTGGAGTATGGTCTGGCTTGGTATCGAGACGTTTCTCAAAAGTTGTAATTCTTGCTTCCAGGGACTCCACAATAGACGTTAACCTGTCAATTTTGGACGCTTTCGGGTTTTTTTAGGTGGCTTATCTACTGCAGTAGTAGGGCGTTTTTTCGGTGCCATCTTATCTTTGATAAGTCCAAATAGCCAAACAAATCGCAGTTATTAAGTGTGTAATCCACCGAGCACGGCACACAGCCTTTAAACAGCAGATAAATTCCCACACTATAATAAGCCAGAAAAGGCAACTGTCGAATTAAACAGCCATTTATTAAGCTGGAATCAATCGTCTAACGAGCACAGAGTCATTACGCAGCAGGCGAAATTCCAGCACAGTTCAGAAATTGTTAGAGTATCTCAATAGATAATAGGTGTTGATAAGCACCAGTGAATATTCCAGCTAAGCACTAAAATCAACTAATAGTGGTCGTACTAAAAACGCTTTATAAATACGAGTAACTCTAAATCCTGATTTTTAACCCGTAAGCCTTCTAACCAACAGTTATATACATGCAGCAATTCAGATTATAACATTTTAACTATCTCCGTCTTAACACTGGCGCGCTACGCAAAAAGTGAGTTCTCATTCAGGAGAAAGCCTGCAGATCCACACAATGCGCCACTCACATTATTTATCAGCCAATCAACGTTCCCGAATAACAAACAAGGACTGCCCCTTGTTGTAATTAGGGGATTTTGTTTACCAACAAAATCCTTATAATGTGGCAGGGGGATCCCGATATGACCATAGCAGTTGAAAAGGATCTAAAGAACAATACAATACAATACAATACAATTGATGCAGTCATAGCATGTATATTTCTTGTAATATTGCAACACAATTTGTTCGTGAATTTCAAATAAGTTTTAAATAGTTAATTCCTGAGGTTTTGTGGAAAGACCTACTGAAATGCTTGCTTTATAATAATTTGTGTATGAGACCACTTAAGTGCACGGCTTTTTGACCACCTTAGACTATGGACAGCGTGAATGTAGGACTCATGTAAACAAAGTTACGTTTTGAGCTGCTTTGTTACGTTGTTCGACCAAATTGTGTTTTATCACAATGTGGTTTAACATTTGCAGCTTTTGGTTAACGATAACTTATTTCGTTAAAAACACTGAAACAGTATGTGAGAATTGGAAACCACACTATTCAAAGACTGTTCGCACAGAATAACACACAGAATCTTTTTCCTCTAGATTGTTTGGAATTTTCAATCAAGACAAAAAAATTGATGCCGTACCTTAACTATTTCTAATTAAGTGTTTACACTGAGCATGTTGTTTAGTATTGATATTGAAAGCCGAATATTGATTTTTTTGTTTTATTTATAGACAGAAAGGGCTTGGTAATGTTCATTGATTATCGCTTTAAAGTTATTTTCACAAGAAACAATGTTAAAAATACAGTTAGATATGTTTGTAGTATAAGGATTGGCGCCTAACTTCCTTATTTGTTGTGTTCGTTTCATTGAACTAGATGTACTCCTTGACTGATGACCGTTAACGGTGGGGTATATTCGAGTAAGTATATGATGTTCTAGACGTCAGTACACCAGTAGTTAGCTTTTTCTACTTAAGGCCTGTTAAGAAGGCGTCGAAACATGTGAGACTCGTAAAACTGGCCGCAGATGTCCTGTATTGTGACTTTGAAAGTAAAGGAAGTCTTCGAACCCGCAATCCATTTTGTGATGACATTAAATAGGATATTTATCACGAATGAGCCTTACATGTCTCAAGGTAAGTGAGAAACCACTTAAGTCACAGATTATCGACCGCATAGTGCTACAAACATTTTAAACCTTTTGGCTGTACAATAATGCGTCAATGTAGCACCTTGCAAATTGTACTTATGGCTCAGTTCAATTTTGGTAATAGCACAGTATGAGAGAAAGTTAAAAAAAAAACATTTTAAAAAATTACTTATGTTTAAAAAAGTGAGAACCGCATTATGTCATGGATTATTGACCACATAATACGTCGGCCAATGAAGCATTTTTTTGTGTAGCTGACTAGGGACGAGTTTCATTACTTTTGTAACATTCTATGCAGAATAGCTGTAAATTAAATCGTATTGGAAAGGCTATTGTCAGGTTTAGGCTTCAAATCTGTTTTTAGAGTTCTGTAGGATCTTTGTTAGGGTTGTGACTAGTGTTTGGATCTGAGCATTTTGGGTTAGTTTTTTAGTTTAGGATTTGCGGTTAAGATTGCGTGAAGTAATTGTTTTAAAGTATTGCTTATGTTGGATTTAGTATATACTTAATATGTGATAAACTGCTTGAGTCACGGACTGTCTACCACATATTGCTACAGACATTTTAAACAATTTATTTATACAATAGTGCACCTTGTAAATTGAACTTCATGACTCAGCTCAATTTTGGTGATAGCTCAATATGAAAGGCGGCTAGCAAAACATTTTTTTATATCTTATATGTAGTAAACTCCATTATGCCATGGATTATTGACCATACAGTATGACGGACAATGTAGCAATCATTTGTGTAACTGACTAGGTAACATGTTCATTATATGTCTCCCCCTAAGAGAGACATATATAGCATTTCTTGTGTAGGCCCATCTGTTCGTCCGTCCGTCTGTCCGCAGTGAATTCTTATGAAATTACAGAGTCGATTTTTCTCAAAACATGCACACATATTGGGTACATGTCTAGATGATGCCCGTGTTATTTTTTTTCGTTCCTTCAAAAATTCTATTTTTGGCAAATGTTTTAACATGTGGGGGTTCGTGTATTTTTTCACTTTAACAGGCTATATCTCCAAAACAGTTCGTGGATAAGGCTCAGACGTCGAAAGAAGAACACATATAGCGCAAATGTATGCTGCAAAGTTTTTCTTCATTCCCGTTGAAAATGTATTTTTGGCGAATTTTTAAATTTTTGATTTTTCACCTTTTTGCGCCATATTGTTGCGATATATCTGAAACAGTTTGTTGGATTAGGCTGAAACATGGCAAGAAGAACCCGCATATAGTGCAAATGTTGCAAGGAATATAGTGCAATGAATTGTTTCCACGTGACTGATTGCGGTGGGGGGGGGGGGGAGACATATCCGTTTTTGTTTTAACAAATCACTGGCCAGTCCAGTTGTTTTTGTATCATTCTTTGTAGAATCGCTGTAAATTAAATCATATAAAAAGCTAGACTTACAATATTGTCAGGTTTAGGCTTTGAATCCAGTCTTAGGGTTATGTTGGATTGTGATTGTGATTACGGTTCTGTATAAGGAGCAGTGCCTGTGTTAGAGTTGTGACTGGTTTATGGATTTTAGCATTTGAGGATAGTTTTTTCAGTTATTGCTTTAAGGCATTGTTTATATTGGATTTAGTTTCTACTTAATAAATAAGAAACCACTTAAGCCACAGATTATCGACCACATAGCGCTACAGACATTTTAAACATTTATTAGTTATTCACTAATGCGTCATTTAACCCTTGTAGCTCCTTGTCAATTGTACCTTATGACTCAGTTCAATTTTGGTGATAGCACAATATGAAAGTTTGTTAAAAAATATTTTAAAAATTTATTTATGTTTCAAAAGTAGTAAACCACATTATGTCATGGATTATTGACCACATAATGCGACGGGCAGTGAACCATTTTTCTGTAGCTGACTATCATGCTTTTTTATCATGCTATGCAGAATAGCTGTAGTTCGATTTATTTTTATTTAGTATGTGATAAACACTTAAGTCACAGGTTATAGACCACATAGTGCAACAGACATTTTTTAAAGATTTTGGTTATACAATAACGCGTCATTTAATCCTTCTAGTATCTTGTAATTTGTAATTGATGGCTCGTTTCAATTTCGCTAATAGCACGATATGAAAGAGAGTTACAAAACATTCTAAAAATTATTTATGTTTTAAAATTAGTAAACCACATTATGTCATGGATTATTGACCGCATAATACGACGGAGAATAAAGTAATTGTTGTCTTACCTACCAGGTAACATATTCATTACTATGCTATCATGCTATGCAGAACAGCTGTAAATTAAATCATATTGAAAAAACTACACAGAAGATATTGTCAGGTTAGGCTTTGAATCTGGTTTTACCCTAAAAATATTGATTTATTACTTTGCTTATAGACAGCAAGGGCTTGGTAATGTTCATGGATTATCGCTTTAAAAGTATCTTAACGTGAAACAATATTAAAAATACAGTTAGATGTGTTTGTGGTATAAGGATTGTTGCCTACCTTCCTTGCCAACTGTGTTCCTTTCATTGAACTAGGTGTATTCCTTGACTGATGACCGGTAACGGTGAGGTATATTCGATTAGGTATATGATGCCCTAGACGCCAGTACACCAGTAGTTCGCTTTTTTTCTTTTTAATGTCAGTTAAGAAGGCGTCGAAAACTCATAAAACTGTACGTAAATATCCTGTATTGTACCTCTGAAAATAAAGGAAGTCTTCGTACCTGTAATCCATTTTGAGGTGACACAGGTGACAAGTAGGATTATTATCACGAATGAGTCTTACATGACTCAAGGTAAAACGATCCTGTTTAGTTTACATGTGTTAAAATTTGCCAATTTGTGTATATAGCTACGAATAATCAACAAGTGTTGAATGAGAAATTTTAAAACCTTGAACAATCGTCCTTTATAGCTGTTCATTAAATAGATACCTTAATAAACGTAGCTATGTTGTAGTTAAATTAGCGCAAAAATTCGAAACTGCGGCTTGCCAGTAGCGCATTTACTCAATATCTTAATAAAACTTTCGATAGAATGAGACGTTTAAAACTGCTTAATCCCATTGATTTAAGACCAAATAAGATAATTTAAAACAAAGAGGATGCTTGATGTAGACATTGCTTTTATATTTATAAAAAAATTATTGTCAGGTTTAATTATTGCCAGGTCTTTGAATCTGGATTTAGGGTTTGTGAGATTAGGGTTAATGTTTGGCATCAGGAGCAGGGTCGTTGTTATGCCCAACCGGGCGAGCCCGGGGGGTCTTTGGGATTGCCCTCTACCCGTCCGACCGTGTGTCACACTTTAGATGCTGTTTTGTTCCACGCAAGTTCTCCGCAACTATTTATCCTTGTCATATGCTACCTTGCACAGTGAAAATATATTAAAGCTGTGCAACGCCGTGGTATTTTTCAAATCGATCCAAAATTGCCAAATGGCGACTTTTCAAAAATCTTGATCTCCTCAAATAACTGCAATGTAGGCCATGGGTGCTTTCCACGCGAGTTATCCCAAACTATTTATCCTAGGCATATGCTACCTTGCACAGTGAATATATATATATATATATATATATATATATATATATATATATATATATATATATATATATATATATATATATATATATATATATATATATTGAAGTTGTGCAACGTCGTGTTATTTGTCAAATCGGCCACAAATTGCCAAAATGGCGACTTGTCAAAAAACTGTAATCTTTTGAGATAACTGCAATGTAAGAGTTGGGTGCTTTCCACACGAGTTATCCGAAACTATTTATTCAAGGCACATGCAACCTTGTACACTGGCAATATATATATATTGACGTTGTGCAACGTCGTGTTGTTTTTCATATTGGCAAAAATTGCCAAAATGGCGACTTGTGATTTTTGGACATAACTGCAATGTAAGACTTTATGTGCTTTCCAGCCTAGGCATATGCTACCTTGCACAGTGAATATATATGTAGTGATGTTGTGCAACGTTCTATTATTTTTCACATTCGTCAAAAATTGTCAAAATGGCGACTTGTTCGTTCTACATGCGATTAATACGTATAGTGAATGTGCAAAACGTCGTAGTTTTGTTCGATTTGAAGTGACATTGTCAAAATGATAGCATTTTGAAAATAGATAAAAATTTAGTTCGAATGTGCAAAGATGTCACATTTTGTCCCGGCCGTTACTCCAAAACTATTCATGCTAATACTTTTTCGTTTTGTCTACGGTTAATACGTATATTGTAGCTGTGCAACGTCGTAGTTTCGTTCGATTTGATGAATAAATGTCAAATTTTTGTAATTTATTTGCGATAGATATTTTAGAAAATTCTAATTCTCACACAATTTTGATTGAATTCCTTTCCAATTTTGTAGTTTTCCAGATTCTTCTCGCTCATCAACGGTAGTTGAATATACATGAGCATTGGTCCCAAATGCGAACCGCGCATCGACGCAAGTTAAATAAACATGCGCACTGGTCTTAAATAAGAACCGAGCATCAATGCAAATTGAATAAACATGCGGACTGGTCCGAAAAGTCAAACGCGCATCAATACAAGCTAAGCAAACATGCGCACCGTTCCGAAATGTGAACGGCTCATCAACGTAAGTTGAATAAACATGCCCAGTGGACTGAAATGCGAGCCGCGCATCAACGCAAGTTAAGTAAACATACGCAGCAGTGCATATTAAAAAACATGCGCACTGGTTTGCTTTCCGAACCGCACATCAACACAAGATAAATAAACATGCACATTGGTCCGAAATGCGAACAGAGCATAAGGGGAGCATAAGGGCGAGTTAAATAACATGCGCATTTTTCCAAAATGCAAACCGCACATCAACGCAAGTTAAATAAACATGCGCACTGGTCGGAAATGCAAACCCCGCAAAATAATACATACCAAGACATTAAAATTTAAGTAATGATGCTTGAAATATTTGTGCTATGTCCTACAGTACATGTCAACAGTACACGTTGTTCGAAGGTATTTCTGGTAGACTGCCCGTCTACCAGAGAAACACACGATCTGTTTCCCATTTTTCTGCTAAACAAATCTTTGCATGTATTTATCGGTTTATGTTCGGGTCCCTTGCTAAATTAATTATTGAACCATTTCGTCTTTTGAAACCCAATTTTTCAGGGAAATTTCTTTTTTTCATACAGGCTGGATTTAGTTTTGTCGCTTTTTTTAAGCTGGGACTTTGTCCTTGGACAAACTTGTACAGCGTGACTACACTTTTGGTAACCAGACAAGATTCACTAGACCTCAGTTGGTCACAATGTCCTTGGACATTCTTGTAGTGACTAGTGGTTGGGTATTAGCATTAGGTTTGCGGTTACGATTGTGTGAGGTTATTGTTCTAAGGCCTTGTTTATGTTGGATTTAATTTTTACTTAATAAGTGAGAAACCACTTAAGTCACAGATTATCGACCGCGTAGTGCTACAAACATTTTAAGCATTTTTGCTGTACAATAAGACGTCATTGTAGCACCTTGTAAATTGTAATTAGTGTAGCTGACTAGGGAATATTTTCATTACTTTTGTAGCATGCTATGCAGAATAGCTGTAAATTAAATCAAATTGAAAATGCTAGACTTAGGTCGTTGTCAGATTTAGGCTTCAAATCTGTTTTTAGAGTTATCTAGGATTAGAGTTAGGGTTGAGTATCAAGAGCAGGGTCTGTGTTTGGGTTGTGACTAGTGTTTGGATTTTAACATTTTGGTTTAGTTTTTGATTTTAGTGTTTGCGGTTAAGATTGCGTGAAGTTATTGTTTTAAAGTATTGTTTATGTTGGATTTAGTATATAGTTAATATGTGATAAACTGCTTAAGTCACCGATTATTCACCACATAGTGCTACAGAAATTTTAAACAATTTGTTTATGCAATAATGTGTCATATAAGCCTTGTGGCACCTTGTAAATTGAATTAATGGCTAAGCTCAATTTTGGTGATAGCACACATATTGGGGGTTGGGGGTTTCGTGCATTTTTTTCACTTTAACAGGCTATATCTCCAAAACAGTTCGTGGATAAGGCTCAGACGTCGCAAGAAGAACACATATAGCGCAAATGTATGCTGCAAAGTTTTTCTTCATTTCCGTTGAAAATGTATTTTGGTGAATTATTAAATTTTTGATTTTCACTTTTTTGCGCCATATTGTTGCGATATCTCCCAGACAGTTTGTTGGATTAGGCTGAAACATGGCAAGAAGAACCCGCATATAGTGCAAATGTTTACTGCGAAGTGTTTTTTCATTTCCTTTGAAAATGTATTTTTGGCGATTTTTTAAATTTTTGATTTTTAAGTTTTTTGGCCATATTGTTGCGATATCTCCAAAACAGTTTGATCAATTAGACTGAAACGTGGCAAGAAGAACCTACATATAATGCAAATGTTTACTGCAAAGTTATTCTTCATTTTCTTTAAAAATGTATTTTTGGCGTTTTTTTTTTAAATTTTTTGAGCTCACCAATGTAGTACTTTTAAGCAAGAAATTTTTTCCACGTGACTGATTAGGAGGGGGCGGAGGAGACATATCCGTTTTTGTTTTAACAAATCACTGGCCAGTCCAGTTGTTTTTGTATCATTCTTTGTAGAATCGCTGTAAATTAAATCATATAAAAAGCTAGACTTACAATATTGTCAGGTTTAGGCTTTGAATCCAGTCTTAGGGTTATGTTGGATTGTGATCGTGATTACGGTTCTGTATAAGGAGCAGTGCCTGTGTTAGAGTTGTGACTGGTTTATGAATTTTAGCATTTGAGGATAGTTTTTTCAGTTATTGCTTTAAAGCATTGTTTGTATTGGATTCAGTTTCTACTTAATAAGTAAGAAACCACTTAAGTCACAGATTATCGACAACATAGCGCTACAGACATTTCAAACATTTATTAGTTATTCACTAATGCGTCATTTAACCCTTGTAGCTCCTTGTCAATTGTACCTTATGACTCAATTTTGGTAATAGCACAATATGAAAGTCAGTTACAAACATTTTAAAAATTCATTTATGTTTCAAAAGTAGTAAACCACATATTCTGTAGCTGACTATCATGTTTTTTTTTATCATGCTATGCAGAATAGCTGTAAATTAAATCACATAAAGAAGCCAAACTTAGCTTTTTGTCAGATTTAGGCTTTGAATCTGGTTTTAGGGTTATGTGGGATTAGGGTTACGGTTGAGCGTCAGGAGCAGGGTCCATGTTAGGGTTGTGACCAGTGTTTGGATTTTAACATTTGGGGGTTAGTTTTTGAGTTTAGGGTTACGTGAAGTTTTTTTAAGGCATTTTCTATGTTGGATTTATTTTTATTTAGTATGTGATAAACACTTAAGTCACAGGTTATAGACTACATAGTGCAACAGACATTTTTAAAATATTTTGGTTATACGATAACGCGTCATTTAAATCTTCTAGTATCTTGTAATTTGCAATTGATGGCTCGTTTCAATTTTGTTAATAGCACGATATGAAAGACAGTTACAAAAGATTCTAAAAATTACTTATGTTTTAAAAGGAGTAAACCACATTATGTCATGGATTATTGACCGCATAATACGACGGAGAATAAAGTAATTTTTGTCTTACCTACCAGGTAACATTTTCATTACTATGCTATCATGCTATGCAGAATAGCTGTAAATGAAATCATATTGAAAAAGCTACACAGAAGATACTGTCAGGTTAGGCTTTGAATCTGGTTTTACCCTAAAAATATTGATTTATTACTTTGCTTATAGACAGCAAGGGCTTGGTAATGTTCATGGATTATCGCTTTAAAAGTATCTTAACGTGAAACAATACTAAAAATACAGTTAGATGTGTTTGTGGTATAAGGATTGTTGCCTACCTTCCTTGCCAACTGTGTTCCTTTCATTGAACTAGGTGTACTCCTTGACTGATGACCGGTAACGGTGAGGTATATTCGATTAGGTATATGATGCCCTAGACGCCAGTACACCAGTAGTTCGCATTTTTTCTTTTAAATGTCAGTTAAGAAGGCGTCGAAAACTCATAAAACTGTACGTAAATATCCTGTATTGTACCTCTGAAAATAAAGGAAGTCTTCGTACCTTTAATCCATTTTGAGGTGACACAGGTGACAAGTAGGATTATTATCACGAATGAGTCTTACATGACTCAAGGTAAAACGATCCTGTTTAGTTTACATGTGTTACAATTTGCCAATTTGTGTATATAGCTACGAATAATCAACAAGTGTTGAATGAGAAATTTTAAAACCTTGAACAATCGTCCTTTATAGCTGTTCATTAAATAGATACCTTAATAAACGTAGCTGTCTTGTAGTTAAATTAGCGCAAAAATTCGAAACTGCGGCTTGCCAGTAGCGCATTTAGTCAATATCTTAATAAAACTTTCGATAGAATGAGACGTTTAAAACTGCTTAATCCCATTGATTTAAGACCAAATAAGATAATTTAAAACAAAGAGGATGCTTGATGTAGACATTGCTTTTATATTTATAAAAAAATTATTGTCAGGTTTAGACTTTGAATGTGGATTTAGGGTTAATGTTTGGCATCAGGTTCAGGGTCGTTGTTATGCCCAACCGGGCGAGCCCGGGGGGTCTTTGGGATTGCCCTCTACCCGTCCGACCGTGTGTCACACTTTAGATGCTGTTTTGTTCCACGCAAGTTCTCCGCAACTATTTATCCTTGTCATATGCTACCTTGCACAGTGAAAATATATTAAAGCTGTGCAACGCCGTGGTATTTTTCAAATCGATCCAAAATTGCCAAATGGCGACTTTTCAAAAATCTTGATCTCCTCAAATAACTGCAATGTAGGCCATGGGTGCTTTCCACGCGAGTTATCCCAAACTATTTATCCTAGGCATATGCTACCTTGCACAGTGAATATATATATATATATATATTGAAGTTGTGCAACGTCGTGTTATTTGTCAAATCGGCCACAAATTGCCAAAATGGCGACTTGTCAAAAAAACTGTAATCTTTTGAGATAACTGCAACGTAAGAGTTGGGTGCTTTCCACACGAGTTATCCGAAACTATTTATTCAAGGCACATGCAACCTTGTACACTGGCAATATATATATATTGACGTTGTGCAACGTCGTGTTGTTTTTCATATTGGCCAAAATTGCCAAAATGGCGACTTGTGATTTTTGGACATAACTGCAATGTAAGACTTTGGGTGCTTTCCAGCCTAGGCATATGCTACCTTGCACAGTGAATATATATGTAGTGATGTTGTGCAACGTTCTATTATTTTTCACATTCGTCAAAAATTGTCAAAATGGCGACTTGTTCGTTCTACATGCGGTCAATACGTATAGTGAATGTGCAAAACGTCGTAGTTTTGTTCGATTTGAAGTGACATTGTCAAAATGATAGCATTTTGAAAATAGATAAAAATTTAGTTCGAATGTGCAAAGATGTCACATTTTGTCCCGGCCGTTACTCCAAAACTATTCATGCTAATACTTTTTCGTTTTGTCTACGGTTAATACGTATATTGTAGCTGTGCAACGTCGTAGTTTCGTTCGATTTGATGAATAAATGTCAAATTTTTGTAATTTATTTGCGATAGATATTTTAGAAAATTCTAATTCTCACACAATTTTGATTGAATTCCTTTCCAATTTTGTAGTTTTCCAGATTCTTCTCGCTCATCAACGGTAGTTGAATATACATGAGCATTGGTCCCAAATGCGAACCGCGCATCGACGCAAGTTAAATAAACATGCGCACTGGTCTTAAATAAGAACCGAGCATCAATGCAAATTGAATAAACATGCGGACTGGTCCGAAAAGTCAAACGCGCATCAATACAAGCTAAGCAAACATGCGCACCGTTCCGAAATGTGAACGGCTCATCAACGTAAGTTGAATAAACATGCCCAGTGGACTGAAATGCGAGCCGCGCATCAACGCAAGTTAAGTAAACATACGCAGCAGTGCATATTAAAAAACATGCGCACTGGTTTGTTTTCCGAACCGCACATCAACACAAGATAAATAAACATGCACATTGGTCCGAAATACGAACAGAGCATAAGGGGAGCATAAGGGCGAGTTAAATAACATGCGCATTTTTCCAAAATGCAAACCGCACATCAACGCAAGTTAAATAAACATGCGCACTGGTCGGAAATGCAAACCCCGCAAAATAATACATACCAAGACATTAAAATTTAAGTAATGATGCTTGAAATATTTGTGCTATGTCCTACAGTACATGTCAACAGTACACGTTGTTCGAAGGTATTTCTGGTAGACTGCCCGTCTACCAGAGAAACACACGATCTGTTTCCCATTTTTCTGCTAAACAAATCTTTGCATGTATTTATCGGTTTATGTTCGGGTCCCTTGCTAAATTAATTATTGAACCATTTCGTCTTTTGAAACCCAATTTTTCAGGGAAATTTCTTTTTTTCATACAGGCTGGATTTAGTTTTGTCGCTTTTTTTAAGCTGGGACTTTGTCCTTGGACAAACTTGTACAGCGTGACTACACTTTTGGTAACCAGACAAGATTCACTAGACCTCAGTTGGTCACAATGTCCTTGGACATTCTTGTAGTGACTAGTGGTTGGGTATTAGCATTAGGTTTGCGGTTACGATTGTGTGAGGTTATTGTTCTAAGGCCTTGTTTATGTTGGATTTAATTTTTACTTAATAAGTGAGAAACCACTTAAGTCACAGATTATCGACCGCGTAGTGCTACAAACATTTTAAGCATTTTTGCTGTACAATAAGGCGTCATTGTAGCACCTTGTAAATTGTAATTAGTGTAGCTGACTAGGGAATATTTTCATTACTTTTGTAGCATGCTATGCAGAATAGCTGTAAATTAAATCAAATTGAAAATGCTAGACTTAGGTCGTTGTCAGATTTAGGCTTCAAATCTGTTTTTAGAGTTATCTAGGATTAGAGTTAGGGTTGAGTATCAAGAGCCGGGTCTGTGTTTGGGTTGTGACTAGTGTTTGGATTTTAACATTTTGGTTTAGTTTTTGATTTTAGTGTTTGCGGTTAAGATTGCGTGAAGTTATTGTTTTAAAGTATTGTTTATGTTGGATTTAGTATATAGTTAATATGTGATAAACTGCTTAAGTCACCGATTATTCACCACATAGTGCTACAGAAATTTTAAACAATTTGTTTATGCAATAATGTGTCATATAAGCCTTGTTGCACCTTGTAAATTGAATTAATGGCTAAGCTCAATTTTGGTGATAGCACACATATTGGGGGTTGGGGGTTTCGTGCATTTTTTTCACTTTAACAGGCTATATCTCCAAAACAGTTCGTGGATAAGGCTCAGACGTCGCAAGAAGAACACATATAGCGCAAATGTATGCTGCAAAGTTTTTCTTCATTTCCGTTGAAAATGTATTTTGGTGAATTATTAAATTTTTGATTTTCACTTTTTTGCGCCATATTGTTGCGATATCTCCCAGACAGTTTGTTGGATTAGGCTGAAACATGGCAAGAAGAACCCGCATATAGTGCAAATGTTTACTGCGAAGTGTTTTTTCATTTCCTTTGAAAATGTATTTTTGGCGATTTTTTAAATTTTTGATTTTTAAGTTTTTTGGCCATATTGTTGCGATATCTCCAAAACAGTTTGATCAATTAGACTGAAACGTGGCAAGAAGAACCTACATATAATGCAAATGTTTACTGCAAAGTTATTCTTCATTTTCTTTAAAAATGTATTTTTGGCGTTTTTTTTTTTAAATTTTTTGAGCTCACCAATGTAGTACTTTTAAGCAAGAAATTTTTTCCACGTGACTGATTAGGAGGGGGCGGAGGAGACATATCCGTTTTTGTTTTAACAAATCACTGGCCAGTCCAGTTGTTTTTGTATCATTCTTTGTAGAATCGCTGTAAATTAAATCATATAAAAAGCTAGACTTACAATATTGTCAGGTTTAGGCTTTGAATCCAGTCTTAGGGTTATGTTGGATTGTGATCGTGATTACGGTTCTGTATAAGGAGCAGTGCCTGTGTTAGAGTTGTGACTGGTTTATGAATTTTAGCATTTGAGGATAGTTTTTTCAGTTATTGCTTTAAAGCATTGTTTGTATTGGATTTAGTTTCTACTTAATAAGTAAGAAACAACTTAAGTCACAGATTATCGACAACATAGCGCTACAGACATTTCAAACATTTATTAGTTATTCACTAATGCGTCATTTAACCCTTGTAGCTCCTTGTCAATTGTACCTTATGACTCAATTTTGGTAATAGCACAATATGAGTCAGTTACAAAACATTTTAAAAATTTATATATGTTTCAAAAGTAGTAAACCACATTTTCTGTAGCTGACTATCATGTTTTTTTATCATGCTATGCAGAATAGCTGTAAATTAAATCACATAAAGAAGCCAAACTTAGCTTTTTGTCAGATTTAGGCTTTGAATCTGGTTTTAGGGTTATGTGGGATTAGGGTTACGGTTGAGCGTCAGGAGCAGGGTCCATGTTAGGGTTGTGACCAGTGTTTGGATTTTAACATTTGGGGGTTAGTTTTTGAGTTTAGGGTTACGTGAAGTTTTTTTAAGGCATTTTCTATGTTGGATTTATTTTTATTTAGTATGTGATAAACACTTAAGTCACAGGTTATAGACTACATAGTGCAACAGACATTTTTTAAATATTTTGGTTATACGATAACGCGTCATTTAAATCTTCTAGTATCTTGTAATTTGCAATTGATGGCTCGTTTCAATTTTGTTAATAGCACGATATGAAAGACAGTTACAAAAGATTCTAAAAATTACTTATGTTTTAAAAGGAGTAAACCACATTATGTCATGGATTATTGACCGCATAATACGACGGAGAATAAAGTAATTTTTGTCTTACCTACCAGGTAACATTTTCATTACTATGCTATCATGCTATGCAGAATAGCTGTAAATGAAATCATATTGAAAAAGCTACACAGAAGATACTGTCAGGTTAGGCTTTGAATCTGGTTTTACCCTAAAAATATTGATTTATTACTTTGCTTATAGACAGCAAGGGCTTGGTAATGTTCATGGATTATCGCTTTAAAAGTATCTTAACGTGAAACAATATTAAAAATACAGTTAGATGTGTTTGTGGTATAAGGATTGTTGCCTACCTTATTTGCCAACTGTGTTCCTTTCATTGAACTAGGTGTACTCCTTGACTGATGACCGGTAACGGTGAGGTATATTCGATTAGGTATATGATGCCCTAGACGCCAGTACACCAGTAGTTCGCATTTTTTCTTTTAAATGTCAGTTAAGAAGGCGTCGAAAACTCATAAAACTGTACGTAAATATCCTGTATTGTACCTCTGAAAATAAAGGAAGTCTTCGTACCTGTAATCCATTTTGAGGTGACACAGGTGACAAGTAGGATTATTATCACGAATGAGTCTTACATGACTCAAGGTAAAACGATCCTGTTTAGTTTACATGTGTTACAATTTGCCAATTTGTGTATATAGCTACGAATAATCAACAAGTGTTGAGTGAGAAATTTTAAAACCTTGATCAATCGTCCTTTATAGCTGTTCATTAAATAGATACCTTGATAAACGTAGCTATCTTGTAGTTAAACTTGCGCAAAAATTCGAAACTGCGGCTTGCCAGTAGCGCATTTAGTCAATATCTTAATAAAACTTTCGATAGAATAAGACGTTTAAAACTGCTAAATCCCATTGATTTAAGACCAAATAAAACAATTTAAAACAAAGAGGATCCTTGATGTAGACATTTCTTTTATATTTATTAAAAAATTATTGTCAGGTTTAGACTTTGAATCTGGATTTAGGGTTGGTGAGATAAGGGTTAATGTTTGGTATCAGGAGCAGGGTCGTTGTTATGCCCAACCGGGCGAGCCCGGGGGGTCTTTGGGATTGCCCTCTATCCGTCCGACCGTGTGCCACACTTTGGATGCTGTTTTGTTTCCACACAAGTTCTCCGAAACTATTTATCCTAGTCATATGCTACCTTGCACAGTGAAAATATATTAAAACTGTGCAATGCCGTGGAATTTTAAAATCGACCAAAAATTGCCAAATGGCGACTTGTCAAAAATCGTGATCTTCTCAGATAACTGCAATGTAGGCCATGGGTGCTTTCCACGCGGGTACTCCGAATTATTTATCCTAGGCATATCCTACCTTGCACAGTGAATATATATATATTGAAGTTGTGCAACGTCGTGTTATTTGTCAAATCGGCCAAAAATTGCCAAAATGGCGACTTGTCAAAAAACTGTAATTTTTTTAGATAACTGCAATGTGAGAGTTGGGTGCTTTCCACACGAGTTATCCGAAACTATTTACTCAAGGCACATGCAACCTTGTACACTGGCAATATACATATATTGGCGTTGTGCAACGTCGTGTTGTTTTTCATATTGGCCAAAAATTGCCAAAATGGCGACTTGTGATTTTTGAACATAACTGCAATGTAAGACTTGGTTGCTTTCCACGCGAGTTATCCGAAACTATTTATTCAAGGCACATGCAACCTTGTACACTGGCAATATATATATATTGACGTTGTGCAACGTCGTGTTGTTTTTCATATTGGCCAAAAATTGCCAAAATGGCGACTTGTGATTTTTGGACATAACTGCAATGTAAGACTTTGGGTGCTTTCCAGCCTAGGCATATGCTACCTTGCACAGTGAATATATATGTAGTGATGTTGTGCAACGTTCTATTATTTTTCACATTCGTCAAAAATTGTCAAAATGGCGACTTGTTCGTTCTACATGCGGTCAATACGTATAGTGAATGTGCAAAACGTCGTAGTTTTGTTCGATTTGAAGTGACATTGTCAAAATGATAGCATTTTGAAAATAGATAAAAATTTAGTTCGAATGTGCAAAGATGTCACATTTTGTCCCGGCCGTAACTCCAAAACTATTCATGCTAATGCTTTTTCGTTTTGTCGAACCCGGGAGGGTCTATGGGATTGCCCTCTCTCCGTCCGTCCGTCTGTCGAACCGTCCGTCCGTCCGTCTGTCCGCTCTTACGAGAGCTACATTGTGCGTTTATTTTTAGGTAGAAAGCTACGTTATGCGTTTAAGTTACGTTGTGGGCTTGATGTTGTGGGTTTAAGTTAGATTTCGACTCTCCGTGAAGATGTGGGTCCATTAAAATTGTTTTTAAAATTAAGCCCACAACGCACGGAAAACGGAGTCCTGTGCAGTTGTCCGTACTTTTTCCCTTGTCGCTGGCGACACCTGGTGTTGTAATTCTTACCTATATTTACCTGTTGAAAGCGCATGGGGTACATTTTTGGGTCATCCGATCAGATTCTGCAATTCAGGTGCCTTTATTCATGCGCTTTTTTTTTTTTTTTTTTTTTTTGGTTTTTGGGCCTTGAGGCTTCCTGCATTAGAAAACTTCTGCCTCCACCCTCTCTCCCCCCAAATAAAAGTGACAAAGGTCCTTAACCACTTGTATGGATATTATTTTCTGTTGTTTCAATAAATATAGCCGTTTTTTCTACTTTCATGGTGTAAAAAAGGCAAGAAAAGTGAGCAGACACTAGGAATTATATTATATGTTGGGTATGAATCGGTCAGTCGTGAGCAACAATGGCGGAAAGTGCGAGGGATTAAAATGTGCAAGTGTTGTTTAATTAAAATGTGACAATTTCCAATTGGATACTACAGTAAATTATATGTGAACTTTTACACCAAGAATCAGTTGGCAAAAGTAAAAAAACTCTAATATAAGGTGGAATTTTAAGAAAAGTTTTGAAACTGAAGTGAGCAAAGTTTGATATATCGCTCACTTCTTTTCACGCGGTTTTGCTAGATAGATTGGGATATTCATAGCCTAAATGCTAGTTAAAGCATGTAAATAAACAAGTTTCTTCAGTAGATATAATTATTCCCTAATACTATCTTTGAATATGGGCGAAGGATAAAACTTTACATTTAAAGCAGGGTGACAGAAAAAAACAACTCCTTACATATAACATCCATGGGAATCTTCCGGCTTTTCAGGCTTTTTTTTTTGGTCCAATGGACCACTTTTTTCGATCCGTTCCCATGTATAATAAAATTTTCCGGCTTTTCCCGACCCCGTTCCCTTGCATGATATAAGCCACTTCGTGCCTTCGAAACTTCCCAATTGAGGGGTCATTCCGACTGCAAATTCTTTCGGTTAAATAAGCGTATTGGCACTTACAGTTATGCCAAAATGTTTTGGAGTTTCGGCCGAATATCCCAATGCGTACGTTGGGGTCTTTCCGACAGAAGTGCCGTTTCGACTGCAGTTCTTTTTTTTTTTGGTATAAATTATAAAGAAATGATAAGGGTAAACCATTCAAATTCATATTTCTTCTCAGCGTATACACTATTAAATCAAAGAAGCCACCATATGATCTTTTAAAAAGTATTTTCATAATATTCTGCCTCTGTTATAGCCCATGTATGAATGTTTCGAGAAAAATGGAATTTTGTTGCTTGTTGCTTGTTTTCTCTATCTTTTCGTTATGCCTTTATCCCACCCTTATCCGGTCAAAACGCCAAATCTTTTCAGCAAAATTCTGAAAAGTACAAATGTGCTTATCCGGTTGAGATAAAAGTATAAAGTAATGACAGAATAAAATGGCAAAAATCATCAGAATTCCATTTTCCAGAAAAAAACATTCAAAGTTGGCCTTTAATGGTGCTAAATAATATGATACATAGCTTAAAACAATATCATGTGATGGATTTAAATTCAGAAGTATGCATCTTGGAAGAAAATTATCATTTCCTTAAAAATTTACCCAAGAAATTTGCAGCTCTCTTCGAAAAGTTTCACGGTACGAAATGGCTTATTATAAAGAAATGATGATATCATGAAAATAGGCGTTGAATCCGACTGGAATCGGAATTAAGGTCGAAATGGGGAGGCATAAAACAGCCAAGAGGGAAGTATATAGAAAGAGAGGTAAGCAAAGAATTAAGTCAGACGGAAAACTGCAGTTACAGAAGCGAATTTAGTAAACAAAGAAACAATATTGGTGACTTCAAAGATGTCAATTTACACACCGGGAATAGACCGGTCACGTGACCGTCGCACTTTTTCTTGTCCGGGCGACATCTCAAAACAATTCATGGGACCTTCACCAAACCTTACAGGAAGAAAGTATATAAGGTGTAGATGTGCAACGGGGGGTTCGATTTGTCACGTGACATATTCGTCTCGCCATTTCGTCACACTTAAATCTTACTTTTGTCCCGGCGATATCTCAAAAAGGTAACTCGCCCACAGTGATGTGACTGCTATTGGCTGAGGCTCTGCATCTCCGATGCCTATGTTTTCACGTTGCATCAACTAAATAAGCATATGTCTCTGCACTACAAAGTTTCAGTCTGGTGCACCAATATTTTGCAAATGATGGACACAATGTCTGGTAACAGGACTCCAGTACCGGCTGTGAAGCCAAAATTAACCGACTGTAAAAATTACAATTCCAACGCTAAACTGCATTCGGAGGAGAACGAGTAGACTGTGCTGAAGTGATGCATCAGAAAAACAGATAGTTACAATGAGCTGATCCATCTGTTAACCTCTGACCTTAAGTTGTTGACTAAATTACAAGTAAAATATCGCCAAAGCACATTCAGAATAATTGTTGGGAAATACTGTCAAGTGAAGGCGCAAGCTGTGGCACTGTCCTTTCCGTATGGAGATTTCCCCATATATGCGCTCCTGGCATTGCCTTTTATATGATTTTTTAAGGATGCGCACAGTGAAAAACACCATAGTGGAGGAGTTCAACCGCCGATGCCATGCACCAAGGGGTTATGATTGCGAGAAGAGTGTCGGTGAACAATATAAAATGACAACTGAGGAGGCAATGGAAGTAGTAAGTGTTATTTTAATAATCTGCATTTTTTCCTGTGGACGAAATATGGTCATGCATTTGGCTGTATGTACAAGGACATTAGCTAGCAATAATGAAAATATGGAGATTATTGGTATAAATTATACCTAAATCAGTTGCTTTTGAAATAAAAGAAAAAATGTATGTTGGAATATGGTGAGGAACTATTTTAAGAGATATAGCTAAAGAAAGAGTGTTTTGTGAATGTATCGTTCAAGATACTTCAGTTGACTTATAGCGAATATACAAAGCACTGATAAAAGGCTATGTCATCAGATTGGCATGAACTCACGTTTCCAGATCATATGACCTATATGGCCAATTTTGATTGGTATAAAAATGACGCTATAGATAGTACGATAGGGACACACATGCCAATTCCATGATCGTTTATTTGTCCTCTAGTGTCACTGCTGCCCTTGAGGATAGATAATTCCTTCTAATTACAACAAATCTCAAACAGACTTTGAGCATATCGTTGGTTTCATGACTTTTTATCCTCCGCTGCCCTAGCGCTTGGCAGGGGATATAGAAACCTTTCGTGTCCGTCTGTCTGTTTGAAATTAAGTTTGTCCAGGTTGTATATTTGTGACCATTCAACCAAGACTAATAAAACACTGCAGCGAGGACGTAAAGGCCTCGGCACTCGAGTGAATGAATTCCCCGAAAATTTGTTTGGCTAACTTGTTAACAAACCTGGTATGTCCATATACCAGGTTTTTAATAATCGTTTAATACACGAGGTTTTAAATAATCTGTTTTTAATAAAACCTAACCAGGCCTTTTTTTCTTTTTTATAACAACAGCTCACTTACGTGTTCCCTTCACTACGGCCACTTCTTGATGAGGAAATAAAATGGTTAAGGGAAAAATGTCCTTGCTGTGAAGACAGTCTGATCATGGCGAAGTGGGAGTCACCAGGTTTCAACTTGATGTGTTAACATTATGTTGCTAATGCAATACATTAACATTTAGGAAAATTCATTCATGAGTTACTAATACAGGATGTAAAATAGCCACATTGGAAGAGGGTTTCTCATACCACTCTGCAAGACTGAAAAGATATCGGCCAAAAATAAACCCTTAGCTAAATTTTGCCTCTGCCAAAGTGGCCGAGGAGTTTTATTTTCCTCGGTCAATTCAAATTTCCTCGACCTATGGCCGAGGCTTATGATACACCTGTTGTTTAGTCTCGCCCAGGATTAATTATTCCCCAGACCCATATGTTTGGAATTTATCACATCTCTGCTCCTTTTACGCACATGTGTATTTAACAAAAACATAAAAGTTTATATAAGCATGTAGAGGATCATTTGTACTTTTCCCTCAGTAATACATAAAGTACACAGAATTTCATACTTAAAGAAGTGCCTTTGCTGAATTGTTGTAGATCAAACAGATGGCCTTGTTCACCGCGTACCAGATATGCATCAAGTGTGGAGTGTCTTCTTGCATCGATTGCGACTTGAGTTCCAGTGCATGCGAAGATGATAGTGAAAAGTGACATATTCAAACATGTGTTGTACACAGCAGTGCTTCTGATCTTGAAAAAATCATCAAGAATTCAGAACTTGTGGCATCAGAGTGGGGTATGCGTTTTGCCGATACACCTCGTCTACGTGACAGCAGGCTCACTTTGGCAGATTTAAAGGAAAGATACCCTGCTTGCCAGGTGAGGGAACACAGGCATCAGCATTTATTGATCGTGTTAGCCAATGTGGATGAAAACACGGAGCCATTTAAGTTCCTTTTTAAAGAATCCGTTCCTTTTATAGTAGAATGTCAGGACGCAGTAAAAAAAAGAAGTTCGGCTGCCTAGTTCGGTGGCCAAACACTTCGGCAAAGCCAAAGGAACGGTGAAGTACAAAGGTTGTGAAAAGACAATGGAAGTTAAAAAGTTCTTCACTAACCTTAAAGCAAGACGCGAAAATAACAAGGATCTCTTCAAATTAGCAGACTTTCCAGAGAAGGAGCTCACACCAGAAAAACCATTCCGTTTTTGTTGAAGGAACTGCACAATGTTCTTCCTGTCAAGAGGTACCTGCTTCCGAGTGGACCTTTGAATTTGGTATCATCTGTGCACTGGCCCATGCACATGCCAGATGTGACAGCCAAATGTTTCTCCCCTGATGGCTCCCTCAGTGATACATGCACAACCCTCATACACGTTGATCTCGTCGATGCTGGACACACCTCTGCATGCACACAACATCTGTGTACATGCAGAGGTGTGTCCAGACAGCGAGAAAGATAAAATGAATGAATTCCTGAAAGAGTACCTTCCGGATTACGAGAAAAGCAAGCTGAAACGACAACCGGGCTGCTCTGTGGCATATTTTCGTGCAAGACTCGTACAGCAGCGTTAACGGGTAAGGTGACAGTGAATACCGTTCTGCTGATAACTCTGACTATTATGAGTGCCGAATTTATTAGATATATTAATTATGAAAAAAATAAAGCAAGTAGAAAAATTAAAATATGAGTTGATAATTTGACTTATTTTGGTTTTTTTTGTCTAAATATGCATTCATAATTGATACAAAAATCATTGCTTCAAAAAGTGCTATTTCAGACTGCAGGGCTGTTTCCGACTGCAGGTTTCCAAAATGGGTTTATTAAAAATTGTACGGTACTGATTAATATGAATAAAATCATGTTGTTGTAAGAAAATTAACACGAAGATAATGTTTTATTTTTAGCCCTCAGCCAATATTGGCTGAAGGCTATTATTATCGGTCTGTCCGTCCGTCCGTACACTTTTTTGTCCGGACGATATCTCGAAAACTAATTATCGGGGCTTCACCAACCTCACAGGAAGAAAGTATATATAACGTAGATGTGAAACGGGGGGGGGGATCCGATTTGTCACATGACATATTCGACTTGTCATTTTGTCACACATAAATCTTGCTTTTGTCCCGGCGATATCTCAAAAGGGTAACTCGCCCACAGTGATGTAACTGCTGTTGGCTGAGGGCTCTGCATCTCCGATGCCTATGTTTTATTTTACAGATATATGCAGAAGTTAGGAGTTAAGTATGACGTCATACAACAGCGCGAGTGTTACCTAGGCTCCGAGGACTTGCGTGTGTTGAAGTCAAATATGGCACAGAGCCCATAACTATTCTACAATGTGTAGGGGATGTCGTCATCTTACCTGGAAATCTTCTCCACCAAGTAAGACTATGATTAGTTTCTACGAAGAATTTATAACAATAACTGGATGTTATGTAAGAAACTTTGGTTGAAAAGGATTTGAATAGTAATATTGAGGTATTCTGGTTTTGAATAATCTAACTTAGTCTAATAAAAGTGGAGCCTTTTGCCAATATTAACTGAAGGCTATTACTATCGGTTCGTCCGTTCATCTCAGTCCGTCTGTCCGTAAGCTTTTTGTCCGGACGTTATCTCAAAAACTATTCATCCGAGCTTCACCAAACCTTTCAGGTAGCAAGTATATATAGTGTAGATGTGCAACGAGGAGTTTCATTTGCCCGGTGTCCGTCCGAGTGTCTCTACTCTACTATAAAGCTAGCTGTGGAAATAGTCAACGCTTACAACTACGACAGTGACCTCTTGAATTTGTAGCGCATAAAGCACTCGAAATCGCGAGAAGACTACTTAGGAATAACTCGCACTATGTTACTCGGTCTTGTTCGCGCCCTGAGAACGCTGCAAATTGCAAGTGCCATGCTTTCTGCAAAGAAGGCAACAATCAGTGAGAAAGTTCAAAAGCAAGCTGAACAAATGCACTTGAGGTCAGTTTATGATCACCTCGTTCAGGAAACTGGCTCAAGGAGACAGTGTAATGAGCAGCTTGAAAGCAGAATTGCTAAGTTGACAATTGTAGAGGATGAGCTGTCGAAGCAGAATATATTTGAAAGAGAGAAAAATAATCAGTTACAGATTGAAATTTCTACTTGCAGGTCATTAAAAAAAATGAAGAAAATACGCAGCTTGAAGAAGCACTAGCTGTTCTAAGGTCTAAAATTGAAAGAACATTAAGAGAGCATGCTACCGAAAAGACAATAAATGAACAGCTCCAGATGGAAAATGAAAGCCTGAAGGAGGCCATTTTCAAGAGAAGTGAAGAATACAAGCAGCTTCAAGTCACAGTAGATAGTCTGATGTCTGCGAATACTGTCGAAAAGATGAAGAATCGACAGCTTAAGATGAAAAATAAAACCCTGAAGGTCATTTCCAAAACAAGTGAAGAAAACAAGCAGCTTCAAGATACAGTAGATAAATTGAATTCATTAAGCTGTGTCCATTAAAGGGACATGTGGATTTGTCGCTTACTTTTAATGTTTGCAAAAATAAGTTGTTTATATTGCGGACAGAAAAATATGCATTCAATTATAGTTTTAGGTCTGACATCTTCAGTACATCACATCAGAGTTGTGTACCAGAAATGACCCCTGGAAACAGTGCAAGTATAAGTAGTGCAAGTTTAAGCAGTGCAAGTGAAGGTGCAAGCAGTGCATCTAGAGATTTGGTCGATATCTCAGTGAAACATAAAAGGAACCGCGATGGAGACAAGGACGTGTACCGAGTCGGGGTTGTGGTGAACAGAAAGATTTCAAGTGCCCATATGGCTTTAGTGCAGCGTCCCCAAGAAGAATTGGATGAACATAAATTACGTCATCGTGTTACTTGCGAGCTGTGCGGTTTGACTCTAAGCCGTCTATATACACTTAAAAAACACTATTCCTCAGTACACAATCCGGAATATGGGACATTTGATGCAGAGCTGCTTTCCTCCAAATAGAAGTCGATGACTCAAAGCAAAGTTTATCGATCATCTGGTGCACATTTATACTGTAAGTTTTATCGAATGCGGCTCCACCGCCTACAAGCTCCCACCCACACAGCCGCAGAGATGTTCTCCTCACCTCCTCATCTTCCATAGGGCTCCAAATAGAAGTCGATGACTCAAAGCAAAGTGTATCGATCATCTGGTGCACATTTATGCCGCGAGTTTTATCGAATGCGGTCCCACCGCCCAAAGCCCCCCCCCCCCTCACCACAGCGGCTTCCAGATGTACACCCCGCGTGCCGGTGACAAGAGGTATGGCTGCATTGCTGGGATATCTTGATTGTATGATTTTAGGTACAGGGCCCGAAAAACAATTTTTCGAGTTGTACATTCCGGACCAGTGGTTCCTTATCTTCCATAGGGCTCCAAACAGAAGTCGATGACGCAAACAAAGTGTACCGATCATCTGGTGCACATTTATACTGTAAGTTTTATCGAATGCGGCCCCACCGTCCACAAGCTCCCACCCACACAGCCGCAGAGATGTTCTCCTCACCTCCTCATCTTCCATAGGGCTCCTAATCGAATTCGATGACTCAAAGCAAAGTGTATCGATCATCTGGGGCATATTTATGCCGTGAGTTTTATCGAATGCGGTCCCACCGCCCAAAGCCCCCCCCCCCTCACCACAGCGGCTTCCAGATGTAGACCCCGCGTGCCGGTGACAAGAGGTATGGCTGCATTGCTGGGATGTCTTGATTGAATGATTTTAGGTACAGGGCTCGAAAAACAATTTTTCGAGTTGTACATTCCGGACCAGTGGTTTTGAAATCTACTGGTGCTAAAACATTTTACTGGACTGAAACATAGTGCATTAACATGAACTTTCTTTAACCGAGCGAACCGTACGATCGTCTCTAAAAAAGAAAACTGCAAAGCGAAAAATCCACTATACAGAATTGCTTACATGTCTTCAAATGTAGAATGAACCTGGTTTGTGGTGCATTTGGTGTGTTTTCAGCTTTGGAGTTGGGTTTGGATGTCACTCTGTATGGTCAGTTTAAAGGGTGGAGCTGGGAAGATTCGGATCCAAAAGCCCATTTTATTTGTATATTTCGTGATTTAATTGCGTAGCTGAAGAGTTTACTTTTGTAAACTGCTGTACGTCAAATTAGTCAAACTGATGTAAACGAAAAATGCACTATTGAAGGGCTCTGTGCGAGAATTTACAACTCAACAAGAAAATATTTAGGAAATACACATGGCCCCAACCCTCACCCCCCCCCCCCCAATTCGCAGACAGAATCGCCTAGAAAACATTAACTAGTCCTAATTTGATCAATATTTGGCCGATTTCAACCAATAATACGAAAAGGCACATCTGCAATATGTATATATTTTTCACATGTATGGGGCTTCAGGAGAATGTCCTTTGTAGATTTAGAGAACTGTCTCGGACAAAACTCAACTTGTATGCTAAGTGAATGCATATATTTTATCAATTTCTAACAACTGATATTTTGTTCCATTTTTGGCCGATTTCAACAATAATACGAAAAGGCATATCTGCAATTTATATATTTCCATTATGCAAAGCAACAAAAGCATGTGCCTTTATAGCTTTGGAGAAATTTCGCGGACAAAACTCAATCTCTACACAAGTGAACGCATAAATTTTTTCCAGTTTTAACAAGTCCTAATTTGATAAATATTTGGCCGATTTCAACAATAATACCAAAAGGCACATCTGCAATATATATATATTTCCACTATGCAAGGTAACAGAAGCATGTGCCCAATAGCTTTCACGAACTGTTGCGGACAAAACTCCATCGATATACTAAGTGAACGCATAAATTTTGTCAAGTTTTAACAAGTCCTACTTTAGTCAATTTTTCGCCGATTCCAACAATAATACGAAAAGGCAGATCTGCAATATATATATTTCCACTATGCACGGTAACAAAAGCATGTGCCTAATAGCTTTCGGGAACTGTCGTGGACAAAACTCCATCTATATACTAAGTGAACGCATAAATTTTATCAAGTTTTAACGAGCCCTATTTTGGTCAAGTTTTGTCCAATTTCAACAATAATACGAAAGGCACAACTGCAACACATATATTTCCACTATACAAGGTAACAACAGCTGATGCCTAATAGCTTTCGAGAACTGTCGCGGACAAAACTCTCTCTCTATACTAAGTGAACGCTTAAATTTAACAAGTCCTAATTTGGTCATTTTTTTTGTCGATTTCAACAATAATATGAAAAGACACATCTGTAATATATATATTTTCATGTGCAGGGTAACAAAATCATACACTGTGTCGTTGCGGGGAACAGGCGCGGACAAACTCTACAAAATAAATGTTGACGGACAGACAGACAGACGGACAGAAAGTAATTCATTAGGCCCCTCCCCTTTCAGGGGTTGGGGCCTAATAAAGTACCTTTCTTCACGGACTAAGCCAGAGTGTAACGTAAGCATTCATACTTGTCATAAATGAAATTTGTACTTGTATGTTAATCATAGCTGAGTATGCCAATAGAGATCAAAATCTATATAAAAGTTCACATATTTAGAGCCAATTTTCTCAAAACAGCAGAATTCTATTAGTACCTTCTTGTACAGAGCCCTAAAATTAGTGGTATGATTGAATATAGATTGTATTACTCAAAACAATAGATTACGCACTCAGAATGATGTATTACTTTTATTATAAGCCTGTTTTTGTTATATTTTTCTGTCTTTTAAACATTTTACCAAGCACTATTTTTTTAATTTTCATTATGCTCAGTTAGGGCGACACGGTATAATTAATGTGGTCAGAGCTTGTTTGTTTACAAAAATGTCGTCTGTAATGGACGATAACGACCGGCCAAATTTTGATCTGGAACTTGTCTTGTCAGGGGACGAAAATTTAATGGAGGATTCAGACGCTGACCCAATTTCTCCAAAAAACACGTGGTTCTGTTTGCTACTATGAACATACGTATAGGAGGGGCGCCATTCAGCCTGTCAATCAAAAACGTACTGGTTCGTTTTTTTTGTATCATTTCTTTGTACGCGACCCTTCAAGCATATAATAAAATATTTTTACTGAATTTGACTTGGACTATTCGGTAAAGTTTTTGATTCTGTTGAAACGTTATCGAAAAATTAACTCAAATATTTCAGGCAACGTTACACATTGAAGTGAAATTTTAAATTAAAATCAAGGAAAGTTCACGCATAGTCAGGAAGTGTCTTGTTCCTGTGTTTATGTTTATCAAGAACCCTTAGCCGCTTAATTATGGGCTTCAGATAAAAAGTATTTGCTGCCCCAATTGAAGCACAAAAGCAGCCAAACAATACTTTTGTAGCGTAAAAGTGAATGAACTCCTTTTTAGCTTAAGCGCATGATTTAGCGGCTAAATTTTTTCGGTTGAGCAGAGCATAAGGCATAAAAATAAACTACAAGAATTCTAGCTCGTAATGTACTTAAATGGCATATATACAAAATATACAATAAAAATAAAGACTGATTACTTTTTATTTATTATTAGGCTCACACCCGAGGGGGCCTATAGGAAAGGGCTCTGTCCATCCCTCTGTCTGTTCGTTCGTCTAGGTGTCGCAATTTGCGTTGGGTTTCTATTCCGAGCTAGATCTCATACACCAGCTTACAGAATCGATTGAAACCTGACTCAGTGAAAGAATGTGTGTTGTAATTCTGCCGGATGGTATCCGCTTCTTCGTTCGCCTAAAAACGGCTCGGTAGGACTTGAGGAAACATCTACAAAATTTGATGCATTTGATCTAGCTATTCCGAGCTAGATCTCCTACACCAGTGAATAGAATCAGTCCGAATTTGACCCCATTTTAGCCCTCAAAAAGGTAGCTCGCCCACAGTGATGTAACTGCTATTGGCTGCGGGTTCTGCATCTCCGATGCCTATGTTTAGTCAATGTGCGGGTTGGGGCCAGTGCTATCGACGATTGCTTGTTCTTTTTCAGAAATTTCGCCCACTCTATCGACTGTATGGGATCACTAAAAACTTTCTTTACATATAACTAAACGGGTATAGAAATTTATTGTCTTTAGGTGCCAATATCTGCCGTCCCCCGCAAGACATTGTTTGGCTCACATCGGCTGTCTTATCCAAGAAATATCCAACTTGACTCCTTTTCTGCCACATGACCAACTTCCTTTCATTTTCTCGCTTCTGTCCTTTTTAGTAGAGTAAGTCCAATCTCGAGAATTATTGAGGTCTGTAATGTAGGTACTTATTTCCACCTGAGATAATATATATATATAATATATATAGAATATATATATATATATATATATATATATATATATATATATATATATATATATATATATATATATATATATATATATATATATATATATATATATATAGTTAAATACTAATTAAGGGGGACCGTCGCCTCAAGTTGTATGCGATGCTTAAATGTAAATATATATTTATTATTTATTTACTACTTTTGCTTACTTTCATTTTGTCGCTTCTGTCGTTTCTAGTACGTAGTTTTGTTAGTTAACGGAAGGTAAACTTCCGGTTTTCACTTTGTGCTGCGCTTATACAACTCTATTTCTGCACTACAGTGGCGTGCGTTTGTATATTCAAATTTATATTTATGCACATCATTATGGCGACATAATTTTATTTTTAATACTTACGGATACAATTATATACAAAATTTAAAAAAGCGTCATTGCGGAGACAAATTATATACAGGAAATCCCCAACTTAGACGGACGGTACCCTTGTGTCGCATGCCGTGCTCAAACAAATAAAGGAGACATCACGTAAAATAAACGAGACCATCAATTTTGGTATTTTTTATTTACTTCTTAATCGTAAACTTATAACAAAAATAATTGCAGACATACATATTTTTAAAAATTATTAAAATACATTTGTGACATAAACTTGTAAACAAAATCGTAACTATAAGAAAGAAACTTGTTGTCTACTCAATTGTGACTTTTAGAGCATGTTCTCCTTAGTCCTGAAGTTAAGAATATATATATATATATATATATATATATATATATATATATATATATATATATATATATATATATATATATATATATATATATATATATATATATATATATTCACTGTGCAAGGTTGCAGGTCACTACGACAAATGGTTTTATGCGAAGTGGTGCGGACAAAACGTCGCATAAGTGCTATGCCCAACCAATTTTTGACAATTTCTCATCTGTCAATATTTCACCGATTTCAAAAATGATATGACGATGCACATCTACAATATATATATATACTTTTACTGTATAACAATCTTTAACAGTTTCTGAGAACTTGTGCGAACAAAACAACATGTTTCAAGCTTACAGACAGACAGACATACGGACACGCTCATAACCATATCCCTCGCTTACACGATTCTGAACTGATTCTTAACGGGACTTGATCTCACCTCAAGCTACGATGGCGTCAACGGAAATCACTGTTATGGGACTCAGAACTACAAATATTGCCTATAAAACCGACAGAGATAGAATGAAAACTAGAGCGGCCTGTGCACACAGTGCACAGAGTATACAGACTTATACTACACACTTTTTATCGACACCTAGTTAGCTTCTTGTTTTTGAAAATAAAAACAGTTGTCTCCCCGACTAAACCCATAATTCCCCAAAAACCATTTTCCTTTTTTTTCTTATCACTAAAATAAAATACTCATTCCTGCAAACATAATCATAATCCATTGTCAAAAATTTAAAAAATACACAAAACAGATATGCTCACTAAAACAGAGGTCTGGAAGTTGGTCACTACAGCAGTTTCGTTGTACGTCTGTACGTTACATTTTTATCTTGGTCTGGAAGTTGGTCGAAACAGGCAAAGTTTTACCTCATGTCTTTTTATCCAACTCCAGTTGAGGTCATGACAAACAGTTCTTACTTTACATCTTTTATTCAAGTCTTAGTAAAGCTTAATGTGACATAAACTAGTAAAGCTTAAACGAGGTAAAGCTTAATGAAACATGAATTTAGGTTGCCACGCGTTTTTAGCTTTTGGCACGTTTTTTGGCCCTAAAATACACTTCGGGATCTTATGGCCGGGGACTTTTGTCCTGGATAGCACTACGACCAATTCTGCTTTGGGGACGTTATGGTCGATCCAAATTGTGGGTGATGAAGTGTTTTAAAATACTTGGCTATCAGTACATTAAAAAATGTCCTTGACCGATCGCCAAAAAAAAGTAATTTTTCACGAGAGGCCTACCTAGAGAACAATCGTACAAAATTGGAAAGGAATCTTATCCGAATTGTGGGAGATGAAGCAATTTGAAAATTGGCCATCAGTAAATTAAAACTGGAGCAGCCAGTGCACACAAAACATAGCAGTACAGGCTTATATTATACACTTTCAATCGATACCTAATTAGTTTCTTGTTTTTGTAAACAAAAACAAATGTCTCCCCGACTAAACCCTTATCCGGCCCTGCCCAAAAAAATTCCTTTTTTTAATTACAGAAAAAAATATTCATTTCTGCAAACATAACCTTAAATCATTGCAAAAAACTCAAAATAATCCAAACAGATGGTGGTCACTAAAACATATAAGTGGGCGTCTTTTTTCATCAGAGTCTGTAAGGTGGTAGCTAAAACGGGCTTTACTGTAGGCCCTTCTTATCCAGATCTGAAGTTGGTCAGTATAGTAAACAAGCAGGTTTTACCGTGCGTCTTTTTACCCCGAATCTGGAAGGGGTCACAACAAACGGGTCTTACTTTACATTTTTTTATCCAGGTCTTGAAGGTGGTCGGGATTTTTTTTTTTGCTAACCATCATCCTCCACACGCCCCCTCCCCCCAGCTATTTAATGTAGTTCCGACTATAAAGGCAAATCTAACCCTTTTACCCAAGGCAACGGTAACGGTCTGTACCCTAAGTGTAGTTATAGCCATGATAGACTACCTTGTCTTCGCACATTGCCATCGGCCAACTAGCACTAGAAAGGCATTATTCATAATTGTGCCTCAGATGACGCTCCTCGGTTGGAGAAGGGGCAGGCATTTCGATGCCAAAATGGTGAGCTGCTTCTCGTAACATCAGATATCAGATGACCCACTTTAATAGCGAAAAATGCTTCTGCAAACAATGCCAATCGATACAAAATAGCTCCTATAAATTGAACACCTTGGCAACCGAATCAAGTATGCGGCGAAAAAAATCAAAAGGAAGACCTGCTTTGACCTATAATACGACAATAGCATTCCATGACCTAGATAACGAGTGGCATGTTACGTAACAGCCGTAGTTGAGAAACGCACAAAAAGCTCAGGCACTAAGAAATAGCAATTGACCGACAGTAATGCTGTAACTGTTTTGCAGCTTTCTATAGAATGTAGCAACACTCGAGAATCTTCTGAAAAACGCGGAAATCCCCAGCGTAGTTACCACCTATGCTTAGATAACAGAGGAGCCAAGAAATGGGGAGGCGGGGGTGGAGGGGGGGGGGGGTTCTTGATGTTATGCAACTTTCTTGATTTTCTTCACGAGTTTAATAATGTTGAAACAAAACCGTGCGACTTATCCGAGGAATAACTTCACCAAATTTAAAATCGATCCGACTTTCCGATGTCGAGATGTTTTGCTTAACAACAGATAATTTTTTACCGTCAAAAGTTGAAACAGTCGTCTGACTGAACCAAAGAATATCCATATAAAATTTTAAGTCGAAATGACTTTCGGTTATCGAGACATTATGCATACAAGATCTGGTTCAGAATATACACATATTTTACACGATGACGTCATAGCCGCATTCGTTCGTTCTACTCGTGAAAAAAATTTAAAGCTTCTTTCGGACCTACCAAGCAATAATCACGCCAAGTTTCAGCTTTCTCCCATGTTCAGCAGCTGAGGAATTTCGCACACACGATTTTTACGTAAAGTAAAAGCACGTGACATCCGTGAAAAGTTGACAGAACCGTCCGACTGACCCAAGGAATATTCATATAAAATTTGAAGTCGACAGGACTTTCCGTTATCGAGATATTTGCACGCAAGATCTTGTTCAAAATATACATATTTTACGTGATGACGTCACACCGCGCATTTGTTCGTTCTACTCGCGAAAAAAATCTATAGTCTTTCGGACCACTAAGCAACAAATCCACCAAGTTTCAACTTTCTCCGATGTTCAGCGGCTAAGAAATGTCGCACACAATATTTTCGCGTAATGACGTCACACGCCTGCCCTAATCCCGTGGCATGCGTCAAAAGTTGATAGAAACGTCCGACCTAACCAAGAAATAAATCGATCAAGTTTGAAGTCGATCCGACGTTTCGTTCTCGAGATATCTTGCACACAACATTTTGTTCACAACAGACTGACACACACACAAACACACACGTACACACACACACAGAACGTACAAACACTATATGTCTCCCCTTAGTCGGGGAGACATAAATACCACCATTTAACCAATTTTTGGCAAATCGCCAAAAAAGTAATTTTTCAAGAGACACCTACCTAGAGAACAATCGTACAAAATTGGAACAGAATCCGATCCAAATTGTGGGGAAAAAGTATTTTGAAAGTTGAAAGCCAGTAAATTAAAAAATGCCTGCCATTCGGATAAATTTTGGCGGACCGCCAAAAAAAATAGTAATTTTTCAAGACAGGCCTAAATGAAGAACATTCGCACAAAATTTAAAGAAAATCTGATCAAAGTTATGGGAGAAGAAGCATTTTGAAAGTTGGCAACCGAAAATTTTTAAAGGCCCCCATTTATCCAGTTTTTAGCAGATCGCTAAAAAAAATTAGTTTTCTAAGAGAAGCCTATCTAGAGAGCATTCATAGAAAATTTGAAAGGAATCCGATTGAAACTGAAGGAGAAAAAGCGTTATAAGTAAATGCTTACATACGTACATACGCACACACGTACATACATATATACAGACGACGGATGCCCGTCTATTAACGTCCAGCCCAAAGAAGTCGGTTGGTCTAAAAACTCCCGGGTAGGGCTGACGGAGCGTAGGTCTAACGCGCTGTTAAGAACTCCTGTGTACGTCTAATGGGGCGTAGGCATAGCGCACCCCTAAAAATTCCCGCGTTGGCCTGATGGACCGTACGTCTAACGGGCCGACCCCAACTACAACAACTGTGTACTGAGTCTCATCCTGTCCATTGTCTTCTGCGGCATGCAAAATACTGGATTGACTGGCTGTATGGCGTCGTGCCCAAGCAGCGACAGACCCGCGATCCCAAACAGCGTATGGAAGGGGTCCACCTGAAACACAACACCGTCGATGTCTTATAAAAACCATGCATTTAATCTATGAATACGGTTATCTGACACACCGTCTATGAATGCGGCTATCTGACACACCGTCTATGAATACGGTTATCTGACACACCGTCTGTGAATGCGGCTATCTGACACATCGTCTGTGAATGCGGCTATCTGACACACCGTCTATGAATGCGGCTATTTGACACACCGTCTATGAATACGGTTATCTGACACACCGTCTGTGAATGCGGCTATCTGACACATCGTCACGCCCGATACATCCCGGGATGCATGTACGGGAACGGCAAGACGCTTCGAGAAAGAATGCAGTTAACAGGCTGCGGTGCCATTTGATGACTGCGTGAAGAACAGAAGATGAACACTGAGCCCCAGACATTACATCGGGCGGATTATGCCAATCCCATCACCGAGTACAACATCCAACTAGTTGTGCTGGCCTTTCCCAGTAAGCTGTTATAAACCTAGACCGTTTTCGCTACCGAGTAGCGAATATTATACTTGGAAAAAATAAAACTGCGATTCTAAAGGCTGAAATATTTAGACCTATGTTAAAAGTAATTTTCTGTCACCAACTGCATAAGAACTCTGCGCAACACAGCTGTTGGCATGGTGTACCCAAGTAAACATTCCAGCATCAATCTGAGGTTTAGAAATGACCAGACCAACTCGCCATATTGAATCTGGTTGTAATTTGGTGGTTTTTGGTTGCGACACATACACGTACACACATACACACAACACGTACACACACACGTACACACATATACAGGTATGTCAGGAAACAAACGACGAATCGCGATTTCTTCTCCAACTCGCGAAATGTACGCCAAAAATCTAACTTCGTTATTAGGGACTTTTCAGACATAAGTTGTACATGAAAATCTCGGTAGATTTTTTTACATTCAATTCCGAAAGCGAAAATATATAAAAGACAACAGATTAAGAGAAATTTAACAAAGCATGAACCCTGCGAAACAGAATATTTTGTTTACATAATTTGCATATTTTACACCATTTTTTGATATCTGCAACTATAAGTTTGATGTGAATCGAGACTGTGTAAAAAATGTAAACAAACCGATTTTGTTTATAAACAAAGGCCACGTGCTTTCTGTAAAAGAGTATTAGGGAAACACTAAATAAAAGCCAAACAAGCGTAGAGTTTGTTTTCTTTTATTTACACCAAAATCCCAATGTAATATTTATTTTCTTTCATTTCTATACATAATCTATTTAACATTAATTGAAGATTTACAAAATATTGAAGAGCAGTACAAAAGATATTAAAACAGATGAATGTTTAAAAACATAGATTTATATTATACAGATGAATTGTTTAAAAACAAAATACAGATTTATACAGATGAATGTTTAAAAACAAAACTCTTTTAAAATATAACCAAAATACAGGAAAAATAATACAACAAAATCCTTCACTGATATAACCGTCTTGTGTAAATAACCAACTCTATCTTATTTTCAAGCTCAGTGTTATGTACACTACTTAAAATTTAATGATAGGCCGAAAAAAACGTGAGGCAATGAGATATAAACCACATAAAAGCTTCCTAAAGAAAACAAAATACACAGCAGAAACTTTCAAACTAACATGCGAAATGTACGTACACAACCATGCACAAAATTTGCAAGTTTAGAGACCCTGCAACACAACTTGGGTGTACTACCCCTCTCGTGACGTTCATAAAGTTAATGTCGGTGACTTCGTATGAGAAAAATTAACTGAAAATAACACAATTAAAACTTTCAAACTGACATGCGAAATGTACGTACAAAACCATGCGAAATGTGCGAACACCAAAATTTTTTAATCACGGAAACATCGGCAAATTTTCCAAGTTTTGAGACAATGTCACGTTTGCGCGTACGCCCTTCTCGCGACGTTCATAAATTTAAAGTCGGTCACTTCGTATAAGAACAGTGAACTGCAAATAACAGGTAAAACTGACCAGCGAAATGCACGTTTATACACAATCATGCGAAATGAACGTATAACAACCATGCATGTGACACGGTCTCAAACTTTTGACAATTTTGCCGATGTTTCTGTAAATAAGCACATTTTGGTGTTCGCACATTTTGCATGGTTGTGTACGTACTAAAGTAGGTGACTTAGTATGAGAAAAGTGAACTGCAAATAACACAATTAAAACTTTCAAACTGACATGCGAAATGTACGCACACAACCATGCGAAATGTGCGAACACCGAAATTTTCTTAATCACGGCAATATCGGCAAAATTTCCAAGTTTTGAGGCTCTGTCACATACCTTTTGCTCGTACTACCCAATCTCGTAACGTTCATAAACTTTGAAATTGGTCACTCCGAACAGAGAACTTTCGAACTGACAAACGAAATGTACGCTCATACACAACCATGCGAAATGTAATGCAACCACGCGAAATCTACGACGCAAGTATTTATTTTTTTTTAAATACATAGGCAAACTTGGCAGCTTTTGTCACCTGTCACATGAAACTTATCCGTACTACCCATCACCGCCACTTTCATAAATTTACAGACTGTCACTTTATACAAGAAAAATCAAATGCAAATAACACACTGAAACTTGATACGCGAACGCACATAACCATGCGAAATGTACGAACCAAAAACACTTCTTAATACCTCGGCAAATTTGGCAGGTTTTGAGACCCCGTTACATGAAAATTGCCCGTACTACCCAGAACCGTGACGTTCATCAATTAAAAGTCGGTCACTTCGTATAAGAACAGTGAACTGCATGGAAAAAATGATACAAAAAAAAAGAAAAAAAAAATTCCCCACACTTGTGTAAACGAAAACAGAATCCCACGAACATGACATCACCGCGAAATGTCCCCAAAACAGTTTATTTTTTTAACGGATTTGAAGCTTCATCCGCCTTTTTATTTTTCTTGTGAAAATTTGAAAGGTATGCCCGCAACTGAACTTTGTCCCTGTGTCCTAAAATATCACATGCGAAATGTACGTCCAAAACCATGTATGTAACAGGGTTTCAAACTTCACAAATTTTGCCGATGCTTCTATGAATTAGAACATTTTGGTGTTCGCACATTTCGCATGGTTTTGTACGTACTTAATTCGGCCACTTGGTGTGAGAAAAATGGACTGCAAATAATGCAGCTAAAGCTTTCGAATTGACAAGCGAAATTTACGTACACAATTATGCGAAATGTGCGAACACCAAAATGTTCTTACTCACAGAAACATCAGCAAAATGTGCAAGTTCTGAGACCCTGCCACATATCATTTTCTCGTACTACATCATCTCGCAACGCTCATAAATTTAAAGTCGGCCACTTCTTATAGGAGCAGTGAACTGCAAATAACACAGCTAATGCTTTCGAACTGACAAGCGAAATGTACGCACACATCTACAACCATGCAAAATGCAGTGCAACCACGCGAAATCTACGACGCAAGTATTTCTTTTTTAAATACATCGGCAAACTTTGCACCTTTTGTGACCCTGTCACATGAAACTTATCCGTACTATCCATCAACGCCACTTTCATAAATTTACAGTTTGTCACTGTAAACGAGAAAAATCAAATACAAATAACACTCTGAAACCTGATACGCGACCGCACATAACCATGCGAAATGTACGAACCAAAACACTTCTTAATACCTCGGCAAATTTGGCAGGTTTTGAGACCCCGTTACATGAAAATTGCCCGTACTACCCAGACCCGTGACGTTCATAAATAAGAAGTCGGTCACTTCGTATAAGAACAGTGAACTGCATGGAAAAAAAACTGATACAAAAAAAAAAAAAACTCCTCCCACTTGTGTAAACGAAAACAGAATCCCACAAACATGACATCACAGCGAAATGTCCCCAAAACAGTTTTTTTTTTTAATGGATCTGAAGCTTCATCCGCCTTTTTATTTTTCTTGTAAAATTTTGAAAGGTATGCCCGCAACTGAACTTTGTTCCTGTGTCCTAAAATATCACATGCGAAATGTACGTCCACAACCATGTATGTAACAGGGTCTCAAACTTCGAAAATTTTGCCGATGTTTCTGTGAATTAGAACATTTTGGTGTTTGCACATTTCGCATGGTTTTGTACGTATCAAAGTCTATCACTTGGTGTGAGAAAAGTTGCCTGCAATTAACACAGTTAAAGCTTTCGAATTGACATGCCAAATGTACGTACACAACCATGCGAAATGTGCGAACACCAAAATGTTCTTACTCACAGAAACATCAGCAAAATTTGTAAAGTTTTGAGACCCTGCCACATATCATTTTCTCGTACTACATCATCTCGCAACGCTCATAAATTTAAAGTCGGCCACTTCTTATAGGAGCAGTGAACTGCAAATAACACAGCTAATGCTTTCGAACTGACAAGCGAAATGTACGCACACATCTACAACCATGCGAAATGCAGTGCAACCACGCGAAATCTACGACGCAAGTATTTCTTTTTTAAATACATCGGCAAACTTTGCACCTTTTGTGACCCTGTCACATGAAACTTATCCGTACTATCCATCAACGCCACTTTCATAAATTTACAGTTTGTCACTGTAAACGAGAAAAATCAAATACAAATAACACTCTGAAACCTGATACGCGACCGCACATAACCATGCGAAATGTACGAACCAAAACACTTCTTAATACCTCGGCAAATTTGGCAGGTTTTGAGACCCCGTTACATGAAAATTGCCCGTACTACCCAGACCCGTGACGTTCATAAATATGAAGTCGGTCACTTCGTATAAGAACAGTGAACTGCATGGAAAAACTGATACAAAAAAACTCCCCCCACTTGTGTAAACCAAAACGGAATACCACAAACATGACATCACAGCGAAATGGTCCCGAAATAGCGTCTTTTTTTAAACGGATCTGAAGCTTCATGTTACCATGAAAACACTGACATTACTAACACCATGGAAGACATCACGTTTCACCGCCAGAAAATGCAACGACAGAAACATAAGCATAAAAAACATGTTATACAATGAATAGCAACGAAGGAAGTGTATATTTATCCTTTCTACTTCGCTACCGTGCGCTTTGCGTCTTCAACATTTTTCCCTTCCCACTCAAGTTACACAGTTAGTCCCACACACGAACCCCGTGCCAAGGTAAGACTTGAACGTCACCGCACAGCCCCCCTCCCTTACTTTCATTTCTAACAAGTACGCTTTCTGACAGCGAAACTAAAAACAAATTAAAACAAATACTCGCTGGGTCAAACAGCATGATTTCATAAAGACAGGTGTCCTGACTTAATATTGGAAAACGAAAAAACCTGCCCCGTAATTTTTGAAAGCTCTTGATAAATCGACAATCCCCTACCACCAATCCCACCCACCCACCACCAATATTAAATGAGGATGTTTGTCAATACACCTTTTCCTGTCTACCTAGCAACTGCTTTGTTTAAACCAACCGCACGAGTTTAAGTAATAACGCCACAACCGATGGCCCCCGATGCCGACTTACAACACTACGTCCAGTGTTACCATGAAAACACTGACATTACTAACACCATGGAAGACATCACGTTTCACCGCCAGAAAATGCAACGACAGAAACATAAGCATAAAAAACATGTTATACAATGAATAGCAACGAAGGAAGTGTATATTTATCCTTTCTACTCCGCTACCGTGCGCTTTGCGTCTTCAACATTTTTCCCTTCCCACTCGAGTTACACAGTTAGTCCCACACACGAACCCCGTGCCAAGGTAAGACTTGAACGTCACAGCACAGCCCCCCTCCCTTACAAATTAAAATAAATTTTGCCGATGTTTGTGAATTAGAACATTTTGGTGTTTGCACATTTCGCATGGTTTTGTACGGACTTAATTCGGTCACTTGGTGTAAAAAAAAAGAACTGCAAATAACGCAGTTAAAGCTTTCGAATTGACAAGCGAAATGTGCGTACACAACTATCCGAAATGTGCGAACACCAAAATGTTCTTACTCACAGAAACATCAGCAAAATTTGCAAGTTTTGAGACTCTGTCACATATTATTTACTCGTACTACCCAATCTCACAACGTTCATAAACTTTGAAATTGGTCACTCCGAACAGAGAACTTTCGAACTGACAATTAAAAAGAAAACTCCCCGCACTTGTGTAAACCAAAACAGAATACCACAAACATGATATCACAGCGAAATGTCCCCAAAATATTTTCTTATTTTTTAAACGGATCTGAAGCTTCTTCCGCCTTTCTATTTCTCTTGTACAAATTTGAAAGGTATGCCCGCAACTGAACTTTGTTCCTGTGTCCTAAAATATCACTTTCCTCTGAAAGGCAGGACTTGATTTCTTTCATCGTTGGCGGCTTGTATCGGTCAATGTGGCCTTGGAAATGTTTATGCACCACCTCTTTTTCCTCTGTTGTCCATGGCCTACTCGAACCTGTAAAATAATTTGCACAAGTGTAAAACATGTGTATCTAGCAAAATAAATTTGTGAGTTTACATTAAGTGTCGAGCATTGCAAAAGATAAGGCGAGATTATAAAATGTAAGTGCAATGAACTGTCAATTCTTGCGAAAGCACACGTTACATTCAATATAGTTTTCGCAACGCTATTAACAGAACCACGCGAAATGTACCACCTAAAATTTATGTGAACCGAATGCTTTCTGTTAAATCCTACCTTTAGTTTTCTTGGGACTCTCTGACCTGCGGCTGTGACCGGATTTCTTCCGTTTCTTTTTCATAAGTGATGATACTGAGGTGACAGGCAAAGGAATTTCATATTCCACCTCGTCTGAAAGAAAAACATAAATGAACACGTCTAAATGCAATGTTTTTGCTTATATGCAAGAGAAATTAATTATACATAGTGAAAGGTCAACAACATACAATTAAAAACAATTTTAAATATTCATCTACACTAAAATTTTCTTAGTCTCTCACTCCATGCGAAATGTGAAGTACATCTTTCTTTAATATTTTTGCTTGTATGCTTGTACCTGAACTATCGTCTAAAGCATCAGCGGTCGGTGGAGCAGGAGCGGAAGGAGCTGCTGTTTGTTGTTTTTTTGCTTTGGTACTTTTTTTCTTCTGCGCTTTCAGGAAATTGAAGATTTCTCTCACAGAACGACCCAGTAACATTTCCTCGTCTCGAACTCGATCCTCCACTTCATCTAACGTTGGAAGACTACCTCTGTGGTGTAATTCTTTCTTGAATATGGTCTTCATGAGAGCCACTTCAACTTCACTGAAGTGGGGACGAGTTGCTTGATCGCCTGTAAAAACATAAAAAAATGCCACTTTGTTATAAATAACATTGGCGGAGTTGCAGCAGTACCAAAAACCTGCGAAATTCAAAGGTCACACATTTTATTACTACTGTCTCATGTTTTGTACAGCCTTGTAAATGATAATTACATTCTGAACAATGTTTAAAAAAAAATAATAAAAAAAACGTTTAATGAAATAGTCATTACAAATATCACCCCTTTATCATCTTACACAACTTTACTCCTGACTGTTTACGCACAATTCAAGCGAAATCCGATTAATAGGTTTCTTACCCAGCAGTCGTTGCTCCGTCTCTCTTATGACGTCCACTTCTCCCTCTCCGTCTGATTCTTCAACATCACCTGCGAACAGCATAGACGGGTATCAAATTAACTCCCAATTACATATACACGTCATTTTCGCGCCAAACTGAACTGTGTGTTACTTCAAATCTTCTCAGCTGTAAAACATACATGGGAACGGGGTCGAAAAAAGTAGGAAAATAAACGTACTGAAACACACACATCTTAAAACATTTTTTTGGTTTTTTAACATCTCCCTGTTACAAAGTCAGCTAACTATACTTTTCAAATTTTCTTACAAATTTTGAAGTACATTTTGCACGTAAAGTGCAACATAAACCTACTTTCCGTTGGTCCACCCTGTGCAGTCACCTCGCCAATTTCCACATCCGGCAACGCTTCGTAGCCCGTTTGTTGGTATGGTTCCCTTGGCTTCCCACTGTTTATGGCAATGAGGACCTGTGCCACTTTACTCTTTTCGACAATGTCGACCGGTAATCTGTAGTAATCCCTATGAACCCTTATGTCGTGACCCATGAAATTTGCCAAAAAGTCCTGCTCTACGTGCGGCAAGTTTAACACTTGCGACATCGTTGCAAGGTGTTTTCGCATGTTTGTTGAATTAAAAATGTTCAAGTCGGTAAGGCCTGCTTCCACTGCTACCTTTTTTACCGCGACGTGCCCCTCCATCGGTGTGTTATAATTTTCAGGACGTGCGAAGACATAAACCGAGTTCTTGTGGACGTACTTTTCGCGTAGCTTCAGCAGCAGCTTGATGTTTTCGTGCATATCGTTTGTTAACAGCACCGATATTCGTCTAGAGCATTTCCCCAAGAACTCAATCCTGATCAATTTGCTTGCCAACTGCTTTTCGAATTCCTGCATTCCCGCTAGATATTCGGGATCTGGCTCTGATGAAATTTTCAGACCGTCAGTTAAATCCTTCAATAGCAACCTTTCGACCTCACCACTGCGTTTTCTGTTGAACATTATCACCTGTGCGAGGGTATACACCACGACTTCCCTATAGATGTCTTCTTTCGCCGGTTTCGTATGAAGTACCTTCATTCTGTTCGATATGTGTTGGAAAAACTTGTCGATGTCTTGAAACATTGGCAGAATTTTTCTCTTGTTAAATTTTCGTCGCTTTAGCAGGAAGTTAGCTCGTCTGGACAAACATGTGTAATAACGATCGAGCACAGAATGGAACACAGAGGCAATCTTGTTTTTCGAGTAGTCTCCATTTCGTAGGCAATGCATCTCGTATTCGGTTGCAAGGGTTCTTAGAGTTCCTCCTAATCTCATAACCGCCGATGGATGGCTGAATTCTTCTTGTGATGCTGGTCCTTCGTCCTGGGACATTTTAATAACGCTCTCCATTAGCCTGTAGTGGCCAGGGTGGACTAGGTCTTCACTGCTTACGAAAACATCGGGATATTTCTCGCGACACAGCTTAAGTAACTTTGCCAAAGCTATGACGGGTTGTGTTATCATACTTTGCGCCTTCGACATATGACCATGTTTATCGGATAAAAATTCCATCAGCTCTAGCAGCAACTTGTCGTTCTTTATGATCTCCGTCGTATGACACGGGTGCATGCGTGCCAAAGCCTTTTTAACAGATTCAGACTTGGTGTCCACTTGCATCATTTTAGCTCTTGCCTCAGGAACAAGTCGTTTTCGCGTAGTTTTTTCGGGCGTATCAATTTTCTCTCCTTTTTCCCGTCGATCTGCATTTTGCTTACATTCCCTCCTTTGATGACGTGCGAAGTTTTCTTTCGTTATCATTGCCTTGCAGTATGGACACAACAGGTACTCTTTTTCTTCAGTCGCTCTCTCCCTCTTCCTCATGGTGTTTCGGTATTTGACAATTAAGTCTTTCAACCCTTTCTTTTTGGCCTGTTTGTTGTACCAATAATCTCCCAATTTTCGAATTCTATCCCATTCCAATGCACGACAACGCTTGGCTTTGATTTCTTTTATAACTTTTATTTCGTCTTCGTTTCGATGGACGCCTGTGCAATGTTCGGCTACACGTGCAATCAATTTGTGACAGAAGAAACAACAATGCTTTTTTTTACTGGCTGGGTCCAGTCTTGGTAGATCGAAATCACTATCCGCAGTTGCTACCGTTGAAGATTCAATTGCAGTAGCTGGTTCTGTATCCGAGGTTTCGCTTCTTAAAGCTGATGGTGTTGAAACCGTTCGTTTCGCTGACTTGCGACGTGATTTCATTGGGGTCGATGTGACGGGCGTAGATACGGATCTGTCGGTACTTGAACTAAACATCGGTCCCTCTGTTGTGTCTTTTTCTCCAACAGGCACCGATGGGTCCTCCATCTGACCGTGTTCGTCGCCTGAGATCTCGCTACTTTTCACTGATCTGCGAACCGTTGCTTTCGCCGCTTTTCCTGGAGTTGTGACAGGGGTTTCATTAGACTCACTGCTACTTGTAGTAAATGTATGTTTTTTTTCCTGGTAACCTTTTCTTTTTCGCAGTGGGTACGGAGTCTGAATCACCATCATGAGCGTGGCCAGAGCTTCTGACGGACTTGGGCTGTAACTCCGACTTTGTAAGATATTTCTGTCTCCCTCTTTTGTCTTTCTCTGGCGCCGATGAGGCTTTCAATTGACTGTGTTTGCCACCTGATCTCTGGCTACTTTTCACTGCTGGTCTGCGAACTATTGCTTTTGCACCTGATCTCTGGCTACTTTTCACTGCTGGTCTGCGAACCGTTGCTTTCGCTGCCTTTCGTGGAGTTGATGTGATAGGGGCTTCATCAGACTCCTCATCACTGCTACTTGAACTAAATTTATGTTTTTTTCCTGAGAGCCTTTTCTTTTTTGGAGTGGGTACGTAGTCTGAATCATGGTCACGATCGACGGAAGAGCTTTCATCGGACTGGGGCTGTAGCCTTTTCTGTTTAGAGCGAATTCGCAGTGAGAAACTCTTTGGCTTTTCTATCTGGGCCACTGATACGGGAGAACTGTTTTCTATCTGAGCCATTGGTACGGGAGAACTTAATACCGATGAATCTGAGACGTGTTGTTCAACATTCGGTTCTAACGGAATGACCTCTCTTAGGGACACCTCGAACACCTCAGGATCACAATCTTTTCCCGCCTCTGCAATAAATATATTAACCTAAAATAGCACTGAAATTCAGACAAAGAAATCATGGCAAATGCAAAGCAAGTCATTTTTACACAAGTAGGACAAAATACTACCATACCACAGCGAATGTAACCCCCTCTCATATGTTTGCATCATGAGCTGGTTACTTCAATTTGTTAATAACATTAACTGCAAATGCTAAACCTCATATCGCACTTTTTGGTTAAAAAATAAACATTGTTGTGTATCAACATGTCGCAGTGAAACGAACCGAATTTTGAAAAAAAAAAACCACAGCAGACTCCAGATTAAGGGCACCAAGTGGCGAGTGCTGAAACTGAGTTCAATCTATCTTTTTTTTTCTTTGAGAAAGGGGCGGGGTGAGGGGGGGGGAAGGTTGCAACCCATCATAGCCCCCTAATTACACCAAGTACACATTTTTCATTCTGGTGTATCAACATGTCGCAGTGAAACGAACCGAATTTCGAAAAAAAAAACCACAGCAGACTCCAGATTAAGGGTACCAAGAGGTGAGCGCTGAAACTGAGTTCAATCTATTTTTTTTTCTTTGAGAAAGGGTCGGGGTGAGGGGGGGGGGGGAGAGGGAAGGTTGCAACCCATCGTAGCCCCCTAATTACACCAAGTACACATTTTTGATTCTGGTGTATCAACATATTGCAGTGAAACGAACTGAATTTTGAAAAAAAAACCACAGCAGACTCCAGATTAAGGGTACCAAGAGGTGAGCGCTGAAACTGAGTTCAATCTATTTTTTTTTCTTTGAGAAAGGGGCGGGGTGAGGGGGGGAGAGGGAAGGTTGCAACCCATCGTAGCCCCCTAATTACACCAAGTACACATTTTTGATTCTGGTGTATCAACATATTGCAGTGAAACGAACTGAATTTTGAAAAAAAACCACAGCAGACTCCAGATTAAGGGTACCAAGAGGTGAGCGCTGAAACTGAGTTCAATCTATTTTTTTTTCTTTGAGAAAGGGGCGGGGTGAGGGGGGGGGGGGAGAGGGAAGGTTGCAACCCATCATAGCTCCCTAATTGCACCAAGTACACTTTCTTCATTCTGGTGTATCAACATGTTGCAGTGAAACGAACTGAATTTTGAATAATAATAAACATAGGCATCGGAGATGCAGAGCCTTCAGCCAATAACAGCTACATCACTGTGGTCCAGTTACTCTTTTGAAATACCGCCCGGATAAAAACAACATACAAGGTGCAACGGATGAAGCGGCGGACGGGTGTTTGCACATTTACACTATATATACTTTCTTCCTGTAAAGTTTCGTGAAGCTCCGATAAATAGTTTTTGAGATATCGCCCAGACAAAAAAATTTACGGACAGACGAACGGACAGACCGATAGCAATAGCTCCCTACTAACACCAATATTACGTCCTGCGATTTTGTGAAACAAGCCGTTTGGGTGTGGGGGCGGTCTCGCCAGCAATAATGTCTTCGTTTAACGGTATTAATATTTTTCTGACCACTACACTTTACCACTGCACAAATGCTCAATACCAGCGAAATGGACATCGCATAAAAACTATTTTACTTACCACCTTTTGTTTCTTCTGTCAGCGCGCAAAACCTTTCCAAGACATGGTGCTGTTGCTCTTGCACAAGGTCCTCCTCCCTTACAGCTGTTGATGGAATAGACCGCTGCCGAGATGTTACGGGTGCACTACAGGTCGTCAAGTGCTCTAGAAATTCAGGATCAGGTTCGGCGTCATCACGCAACATCTCAGAAAATGATAAATTTGGAAAAAAAGTTTTGCTCTTGTGCTGTTGTAGCTTGTGGCTGACAAAGTTCATGGCTAGTTTGCTCCTGCCCCTCCCCCTCATCACTTGCTTTGGCCAAGACATCTGCTGAAACAAAAGAAATAAAAACAAAATGCATTTCTAAATATCTTTTCCATATAAAACACACTCAACATGCGAAACGCGATATTGTTATGTTTTAGACTTGCACTTAACCTGGATGGTTTCGCTTGCTTGACGTCCTCATCAGTTTACAACCATACCGTAAAATGTATTATATTGTATTAAAGCATACAGCTAAAAAAAAAATGAAATACGTAAAACCTACCCAAAATAGCACTTGTATCTACTGTTTGCAGTGAAGACCTGGGTTCAATGTGGGAAAAAGTTATGCCTTCAGGTTTCAGTCCCTCTACCACATCCCTCACAACACATGTCGCAATTTCCTGTCCCGCAAATACCTCCGCATCTACCCCTCCAGGCCTCTGTACCATCCTGCAAACAAGTCCGGCAGCTTCTACAACAAAACAAAACGACAGACATGAGAGTTACACAAGCAAATGGTAAATGCATTTATGTGATATACGCGAAACCAGATGCACTGCACACTTTTTTTATGTTCAACTTACTTGATAACACATCTAAAATGAGAAAGAAACAAAGCCAATAAATAACTCTGAGTTACCTTGTTGATTAAAGTGCAAGGCGAAAAGCGCTGTATTTTAATTGATAACAAAGCTAAATACGACTTACCCATTGCATTTGCAAGGTAGGTATTCCCTGGTTGGACCGTGTAAGTACCTTCCGTCTTGTGGGACAACTCAAAGATCTTGACTGGTTGAGGTACAGGTTTCACCACTCCTAAAAAAGTTAAAAGGATTTTGAATTTACGTCATATTTTAGTTTCTTTCCGAGCATTTTTCGTGGGCGCAAACACAAAATTATTTGGAACAGCGAAATGGGCTGCAGTTGCAAACCCTAAAAACAAAAATAAGCAACACACGAGGTGACCACTTTAAACACAGCTGGGCAACAGAACATCTTATGCTTCAATAGTTGAAAAAAAATACACTTACCAAGTAATTTGCCCTCAAACGACTCTGTAGCACCCAATTTCGCATCTTCAGCCAGTTTTGTGTTACTAAAATGTGTAGCTGCCCCCTCTTTCTTTGACTTGCTAGCAAACTTTTGTAAAAGGTCACCAACGCCCGTAATAACGGTATCGCTTCCCGGACTACATTCAAAAGTGTCCCTGTCTTCTGTCTCACGCCTTCCCCTTGCTGCTACGGGAACATTTTCTGAAAATGTATCACATTCTAACTACATAAGCGAAATGAGCAGCACATCAAAGCTGGACACCCTGGATTGCATTTGTTTTGCAAACTCTAAACCACTGCGGATTCGCACGACAGAGACTGACAACTTCACGTGAAATCAAAATGCCAACTACGCTTAAAGAGACCATGTAGCGGCCAGGAATAACCTTTACATTCAATCTTCAATTCAAAGCTGTACTCACAAAACTCTTTCAATCACATTCGGAAGACCTGGAGGGCCACTACTGCTGCTGCCCTACTTGAATTTTGCACGTGACATCCTGCTAAGGCAGTGCTTAAGCAATGCCTAAGCAGGATTTCACATGCAACATCCAAATAGGATAGCAGCAGTAATTGCCCCCCCCCCCAGGTCTTCCGTAATCACAGCAGTGATAAGCAGTCCTTTTCGCCGACAACCATAATGCAAGAAAAAAGTTTTGAATTCTTTAAAATGCCAGCACCCGATTCCCTTGACCAAATCTGCACTACTGCTACATATGTCAGGATACTCCTTCCGACACACCTCAGCAACAATTCTTACCCTTTATAAATGCAAAAGCATCACTTACCCAGCGACTTCTCAGACGACGCCCCTTCAACAGCCGATTCCGCATTCGCTGAGAGTTTTGTGTCTTTCTCGCCCTGCGATGAATGTGTGTTAGCCGACTCTACCCTTTTCACTGGTCTCTCACAAAGCTCTTTTGACATGGTTTTAACGCCTTGAATGACGCAATCGCTGCCCGAACTACGTTCTTCGGATTGCGCCACCCCCTCCCCAACGGTGGCCGTAACTTCTGTCTCATGGCTTTCGATCGCTGCAACGGGGATATTGTATGAAAATGTAAACTATTTATTCTGTGCAAGCGAAATGAACACATGTTTTAAAATTAATTTGAACTCTGTGATTTCTTCCAATGCCAATGTTTCATTCTAATGTAACAGCCGAGTCATAAACTATGACGTCCTTATTTAATCCTTGAACAATTTAAAGCTTAGCCGCACAGGACATGCATGTTCAAAATTCTGACAACAGTCCGTTTCGCTCCAGTCTTACAAGTTCCGGTTCAGGAAAATAACGAAACTGCCCTTCGGATCACACCCACAGACACACAAAAAAAGATGTCGAATGAAACGAGAAATACGCGTCAAGCAAAATATATGTTGTATATTCGTCCATCTGTTATTACCTGAAATCGGCGCAGGGATATTTTCCGCTGCTTTCTTAATCTGGCTACAGGCTTGGTTAACATCCGAACTGTCATCACTATCTTTAACCGGTCCCCCAACAATTTCACCCACAAAATGGGTCAAGTGGCTCTGATCCCTGCGGCATAACCTCTTTGCGGCTTCTGCTCAGGCCTTGATATATCCCTTCCCGGGGTTTTTACACACCTCTTCTGCAGAAAAAATGACGGAATACTTAATCATTCCACATTTCATTCCATACAAGTTTAGACGCACATAAATCATTCCCAAAAACCATGCGAAAACACACTGTGCGTAAAGGAACACGATACTTTTTTATCATTCCAAGGCGTGAGCACAAAAATTACACGTACACAATGGTCATTTAAATTTGTGTTCCACGCAAGTTACAGAGAGAACAGATACCGAAGAGAAAATTTAAAAATAGGTGTTATACGAATAAGTACAATCTCGCATATACAGTCCGTTTAGCAATGAGAACGTGCAACTGGCAATACAGGGATTCGGCACTTCATCTAAAATACTGAAAAATACAAGTCCTTTTGAGTCTGATGCTTCCAGTTAGATAATCGAACCTGCAAACTAATGAAGCATTAGCATGCAAAACTCAACGGAAACGGGGATTTGCAAACCATAAAACGACAAAACAGACATTTAACCCAATCACAGGGAAGGAAAAAAATCGAATAAGTAAAATCTCGCATATACAGTTCGTTTAGCAATGAGAACGTGCAACTGGCAATACAGGGATTCAGCATTTCATCTAAGATACTGAAAAATACAAGTCCTTTTGAGTCTGATGCTTCCGGCTAGATAATCGAACCTGCAAACTTATGAAGCACTATCATGCAAAACGGAGATTTGCAAACCGACAAAACAGACATTTAACCCAATCACAGGGAAGGAAAAAATCTGTCATTTCTTAATAACATATTACCAATTCCCACAGCCATAGGAAACGGTTTGAGCTTCCTGGGATCGGAAACTTTCTCCGGACTAAAAATGAAAGAATGTTTTGAAATCATGGATCACTCTCAGCTGCTGTAAGGACGTCACTTCTGTCCTTGTCAAGTTTTTTTCAGTTATTACAGGAGCAAAAAAAAAATGTTACGATACACTGGTCTTTCAACTCTACAAAAGTATAATTTCTGCGAATAGGACGTCATCATTCCACAAGAACACGCAAAAACAAAAGGGAATCTAAATCAAACTGGTTGTACAGGACGTCCACGACCTGGAAAGGAAAGCAATAGAAAAAAAGTTTAAGAACTTACGCAAAGTCAAAACCGCAAAACGAGACTTCTATACTTCCGTCAGGGTCCCGGCCTTCCACATGTGCAGGCCACCACTTCCTTCTATACATGTGAAGCACAACGTCACCTGTTCTGTAGCGCTGCAGATCAACGAACTGTTCTAGGACCTTGGTCTTTTTAATCCACCCTTTTTTCCGCGGCATCTGTGAAAGCAATAAGAGAATGATCATTAGCTGAATATATTGGGAATTTGAAATAACGACAACACAATCCATAAATCTTAGCGAAACTAACCGACAAGTGACCGGATACATTTGGTGTAGCATTGTGATTTTCTTTTTCTTTCTTTTTTCTTTTTTTACTGCTGTGGCCATATCGGGGCCCCCTGCCACATTATTCTGATATGGGGCATTCAAAATCTCTCTAACCGTGGAGTCCCTCACGGAGTAGCAAGAAGGAATCTCAATCTTAGGTATGACCCGACAGCATGAGCTATAACTGCGCGAAATTGACCTATTTTTTTTTACATTCTAAGAGATCATCCATGCCGTTTTTTCTTCTATCATTACATCCTAATCCCACCTGAATTCAGCCGAAACGCAAAAGTTTTTCCGAAAAAGTCTAAGTGCGTATTGGCTTATTCTTTTAAGCGTTCAAGGTGGAGGGGGAGACAAAGCATCCGGACTGCGTTCAGGGTAGGGGGTTTAAAATTGGCAAAAGTCTGTGTACGTATTAACAGGGCTGGAAATTGACGGGGATCAGAGACCCTCCTTTTTGGCTACCCAGAGTCCGACTCAGCCGCAAAAAATCAGGTCTTCTTGCGCCCTATGTTATCTTAAAACGGTTCGGATCCTCCCTAAATAGCTTTGGACCCTTTTTCAAAGTCCTAGGTCCCAAGGACCCGGACCAAAAGAAGCTAGTTTCCAGCAGTGGCCACTTACAAAAAATTGTAAACCAAGAAATCCAAGAAAAGACAACATCGACAGCATTTTCAAGCGAAACTGAGCAACAATTTTCTGAGCGAACATTTCTAGACACATAAATCCGTAAAATAAAAAGATATGTTAGCTCAGAATGTGCCGTCCTCACAATCAAGCCTGTATTTTTACAGCAGTATCTTACACAAAAAAGTGCCACAAAACACACCAAACACGCTAAAACAACATTTTCTCGTGATTCACAAAATCACCGCGCTTTTAACATTTGTGTATTTACCTTTCAGGCGTATCCTTATTAACTTTGTATCCACTTTTAATTTTTCAAAAATTATCCACATGTAACCTGAACGCTTTCTGCATTGAAAGTGACGCCACCAAGAACAAAGCCGCGCGCATACACCTCGTGACAGGTTAATTTGCATACTGAGTAAAAAAAAAAACATTCAACTTCATGTACACAGTGTAGTGTTTCGCAGATAATTTCATTCCAAACCTTACAATATTTTTTATAAACTAACACAAACTAAAAAATATCACCAAACAAGCATTTTAATGGCAGAAAAACCTTGACAAAATAACGGATTATTTCGCGCGCAAACAGTAACAAGGCAAGTCAATCATAAAAGTAGTGCACACACAATTAAAACAGCGCTCAATAATATACAGTCAGCCTGTCATGAGCGTGGGAACCTCGAGCTTTTAGCCCGTTCAAAGATCAAAGCAAATCTACTGCGAAATAGAGCTTCTGATACGTGTTTGAATTGGCAATTCCGAAGGAGGACGGGGGCCTGGATGGAGAGGGGGGATCTGAGAAGCATATATGGAAGATAAATATGACATTTTTCGCGTGTAAATAGTAAAAAGGCAAGCCAATCTTAAAAGTAGTGCTCAAACAAATAAAACAGCGCACAATAATACACAATCAGCCTTTCACATGTGCGTGAGAATCTCTCGCTTTAGCCCGCTGACAGATGCAAGCAAATCAACTACGAATAGTCCTTTCGGTGTGTTTATCAACTGTCAATTTCGCAGTTGGCGTGTACAAGAGAGGCGGAGGAAGGTGAGGGGGATCTGGCCGTCAAAATTTTTTTTCACTTCTAGACTTTACCAGTGCATTTCGCTTTTTGGGGGAAAGGGCTCTGTTTTAGGCCCTATTTTATTCACCGTTTATGTTACTCCGCTGGCGGACATAGCTAATAAATATAACGTTAAATATCATTTCTATGCTGATGACTCGCAAATTTATATTGCTTTTGATCACAAGAAGAACACTGTAAAGGCTATCAACACTATTGAAGAATGTATCCTGGCTTTCAAGAAATGGATGTGTGCCAATTTTTTGAAGCTCAACGATGACAAGACTGAACTTATTTTATTTGGCTCAAAATGTAATTTGTCGCGACTTAAGGGTATTGAAATCAATATCGAATCTACAGTTATTTCATCCACACCTATAGTGAAAAATCTGGGTGCTATGTTGGATAATTCGCTAACCATGGATAAATTTATTAGCCTCAAAGTATCTTCTGCATTGTTTTACCTACGAAACATAGCTAGAATTCGACGATTTTTAACTACTCAGGCCACTAAGTTGTTAGTTCACGCATATGTAATATCTCGCTTGGATTACTCCAACTCCCTACTCTACGGCGTAAATAAATCATTAATTCGAAAGCTTCAAGTCGTGCAAAACTCGGCAGCTCGTCTCATCTCCAAAGTGAACAGATTTAACTATGCAACGCCCCTACTCATCGAACTGCACTGGCTGCCTGTTGAACAGCGGATAGTATTCAAAATTCTAGTCATTGTTTTTAACTGTATTCATGGACGCGCACCTCAATATCTAATGGATCTAATAACACCGTACCGGAACTGTCGCTCGCTCCGATCGAGCAGTCAAGGATTATTGGTAGAACACAGAACCAACAATAGATATGGTGATAGAGCATTCGTGAATTTTGCTCCTAAACTATGGAACTCGCTGCCTATTCATTTTAGATCTATAAATAACGTTGCAGCTTTTAAAAGAGCTCTTAAAACACACCTTTTTAATAATGCTTTTGTCAACTAATTTGTAACAGTATTATAATTGTATTATTATTCACGTTTATCATTTTAACTTATAATTGTATACTCTGTGCAGCACTTGGAGCTTATTATTAGATAAAGTGCTATACAAATGTATTAAATAATAATAATAATAATAATAATAATAATAATAATTACCCCAAATGCAACCAACCCCGTTGTTGCACCAATTTAACAGTACAAATACTACAATTGTTGGCTAAAAAAAAGCCGTTTTGATGTGCCAAAACGTAAAGTCAACGTTAAACGAATCGATTTCGCTCTCTCTCTCTCTCTCTCTCTCTTTTTTTTTTTTTAAATAAAGCAACTCAAGATTAAGGACAGTGAGATAGTGAAACTCAGTTAAAGCGATATTTTTTTGGATAAAGGGAGGGGGAGGTTTGCACGTCATTGTCTCCCACTAGCTACACTAATTGAGCAATATATTTTTGAAGGATTGCGTCCTGAAATGAATAAAATAAGCCCATTTTAATGCGATTATCAACTACCAATTTCGCAGTAGTTGCGTATTGCAAAAATCTTACGTTTTATGGTGTTACACATTTTTTTATGACTATTAGGCTTTACCATTGCATTTTGCTCTTGGGACGGGGGGGGGGGGGTGGGGGTGGGCGGAGGGAGGAGTGGGGGAGTCGCGCACCCTCTCTATTTGCGTTAATACAAAAATGCACTTTTGAAGTATTAGTTTCAGTCCAAGTGAAATAAGTCGAATTTGAAAAAAAAAAAGACAGCACAAGATTAAGGTCACCAAGCAGTGAGAAACGAAATTCAGTTTAAGTGATATTGACGGAAAGACTGAGTGTATATTAGACTTGTACGCACATGACACACGCTTGTACACCCCAGAAAAATATCTAATGGCATCACTCAAGAACCTGCCTCTACACGGCGTAACCAAGCGAATTTGGGAGAATTTAGTGGCCACAGCACACTCAAGTTTAAGGGCATCAAATAATGAGAAACAAGTAATATTTGTGAAACACAAGCAGGCCCCAACCGTCTCCCAAATTCATAGGGGTATTAAGCGATGACGGACGGACGGACAGCCCAAACCTATAGGCCCCAATCCGAAGGGTTGGGACATAATGAAAGCCAATTTCAGCGATATCCACAGAAAGAGTGGGTGTAAATAAGACATATGCGGACATAAAACACGCTTGCACACGCCAAGAAAAAAAGTTTAAAATGAATGGTACTGAGAGTTTACAGTTACTGCATCTCACACGCGACACGCATACATGTCGCTTGCTAAACTAACATGAACAGATATGAAACTCAGATAATGCAATATTTTTTTTTCCGAAAAAAAACGGACGAGGGGGGGGGGGGATTTGCCCGTCATTGTATTCTCCTAGCTACACCAATGGAGCAAAACATTTTTGAAGGATTGCGTCCTGCAGTCAATAAAGCAGGCCGTTTTTAGTACGTTTATCAACTACCAATTTCGCAGTTGGCGTGTGCAAGAGAGCAGGGAGGAGGGGGGAGGAGGATCTGGCGAGAAAAATGTCTAGGTTTAACGGTGTTAATATATATTTTTTTCACTTCTAGACTTTACCCAGTGCATTTCGCTTTTTGGGGAAAGGGTGGAGGGGTTTACCCCGAATGCACCCCCCTCCCACCCAGTTGTTGCGCCAATTTAACAGTACAAATACTACAATTTTTGTCTCGAAAAAACAAGCCGTTTTGGTGTGTCAAAACGTAAAGTCAATGTGAAACGAATCGATTTCTCTCTCTCTCTCTGCTTTTTTTTAATAAAGCACACTCGAGATTAAGGACAGTGAGATAGTTAAACTAAGTTAAAGCGATATTAACAGATAGACTGGGGTGAATTTGACTTGAAACACATAAAACACGTTTGCAACCCCCCCCCCCCCCCCCCACAGAAAGATACAAATGGCACAGAGTAATAACTGCATCTACTGGGCGAATCAAGTCGAATTTGAGAAAATGTTGCGAATACAGCACACTCAAGTTAAGGCCAACAAGTAGTGAGATATGAAACTCAGTTAATGCGATATTTTTTGATAAAGGGAGGGGGAGGGGTTGCACGTCATTGTCTCCCACTAGCTACACTAATGCAGCAATATATTTTTGAAGGATTGCGTCCTGCAATGAGCAAAATAAACCGATTTTAATGCGTTTATCAGCTACCAATTTCGCAGTGGTTGTGTATTAGAAGGGAGGGGGGGGGGGGGGGTTCTCGCCTACAAAAATCTTAAGTTTAACGGTTTTAACATTTTTTCCAACTAACAGGCTGTACCATTGCATTTTGCTTTTGTTACAGGAGGGGTGGGAGTGGGGGCGGTGCACCCCTCTACTTGCGCTAAAGCGACAATGCACTTTTGAAGTATTATATTCAGTCAAAGTGAAATAAGAAGAATTTGAAAAAGAAGACAGCACAGTTAAGATTACGGTCACCAAGCAGTGAGAAACAAAACTCAGTTCTTCAAGTGATATTGACGGAAAGACTGAGTGTATATTAGACTTGTACGCACATGACACACGCTTGTACACCCCAAAAATATAAATGGCATCACACAAGAATCTGCCTCTACACAGCGAAACCAGGCGAACTTGGAAGAATTTGGAGAACACAGCACTCAAGTTTAATGGCATCAAGTAATGAGACATTAAGTCAATTTCAGCGCTAGCCACAGAAAGATTGAGTGTAAATAAGACATGTACGGACACGAAACACGCCTGTTCGCACAACAAAAAGTTATAAATTGCACTGAGAGTTTACAGTGACTGCAATTCACACACAACACGCGTACATGAGGCTTGCGAAACAGACCGGCTTACATAAAGAAACCGAAAATAATATGTCAAACAAATGACTTGGTTAAAAAAAAAAACAAGAATCTACGAAGAATAACAAACTCTAACGATTGCTTAATAAAATATGTGACACTTTGCTTCAGTTAAACAACAATATGTACTTAAAAAAATGAAGTGGAAACTTTCTGGTATTATCGTCCACTACCAAAAGGGGTGTTGCCTTGTTTACCCTCAACTTTAACTTTGATTTTTGAGATTTATAGGCTACAAACAAAATAATAAATAACTTTAAAACGTATTTGCGATATTATTCTTCCTGTTTTAAATACAATTATACGGATATGCCACCCCAGAATCTACTAAAATGTAGGCCAAAAAGTAGACAACCACCTGGGGCCGGGTCCATTCCAACACGTGGTCGCGCTCCCCTGACACATGTGCTAGCACCTGATTGGTTGAAATGTGATATAAAAATAGATTTCACACAGATCCAAAGATGTGTACGTCTTCTGATTGGCTCTCGTTCCACGTGCTTTTCTCACACAGAGTTCATAGTAGGTAGCCACCTATATGTTGGTGTGAGAACTATTTTACACAGAAATTTTGAAGGTCTCTGTAAATTTCTGCGAAATAGGCATGTGGTCTCAGGTGAAAGAGCACGTCCTGTTTCGCAAAATGAGCCCCTTACACAGATTTGCGAAACGGACGACCCGACCAAAATGCGAAACGGACCGAAATTCGGTCCGTTTCACTTTAACATTGCAACGTGATACACACCAATTCGTCTTGTTTCCCGACGAAGCCGCATCCACACATACACACGGAGAAGTGTTGTTGTTCGGACTCTGAGTACAGTTGTCGTGTTGACTTACATTATGAGACTTGGAGATACTTATATTCTGCCCTATCCCACCCCTACCTCCCCGCACGAAAAAAAAACAAAAAAAAAAACAAAAACAAAAAAAAAAAAACAAAAAAAAAAAAACAAAAACCAAAAAAAAAAAAAAACATGGACTCAGAAATAGCTAACGTCAAATCTGCATTGGGCTAGCTAGTTTGATAAATATAATAACAAGTTATCAGTGAAACTGATGAATGTCCCCCGCCACGAACTCGTTGGAGAGGAAAAATAATGCGACGTCGCACAACTTCAATATATTTTTTTACTGTAGCAACAATCAAAAACCAGGGTTGAATAGTATGGAATGCCGTTTTCACATTTATTAGGAAATTATTGATATCAACAATTAATTTTTGATCTCAGAAATTGAATTCTTGATATCAAGAATTAATTTTTGATCTCAAAAAATCAATATTTTGATATCAGGAATTAATTTTTGCTATCTCTAATTGCATTTTTGATATCTCTAAATGTATTCTTGATCTCAAAAAATAATTTTTGATATCAATAAATATTTAGAGATATCAAGAAATATTTATTGGTATCAAAGATAATTTAATGATAACTAAACTCGATTTTTTGAGCTCAAAAGTTCAATTCTTGATAGCAAAAATGGAATATTTGAGGGCAAAATATCAATTTTGAGCTCAATAATTCATTTTCCCTTTATTGATATCAAGAATTTATTTCAGATATCATTATTACAGAATAAGACCTTTTTAATTTGTATTTTGAAATCTGCAAATGATTTTTTGATCTCAAAAATTGATTTCTGGTATCAAAATATCAGTCTATTTTTTAATAACAAATTCAGAAGTACACATCTGTAAATTAGTAATGACTGGTCCTTGTACACAGACTCTTTCTTTAATTTTTTTTACTCCATAAAAAGAAGCAATTCTTGAGATCAAAAAGTGTGTTGTTATTATTATCTCAATAACTATCTCAATTATTATCTCCAAAATTTAATTCACGATTCGTTAAATTTTATGTAAATGTGTGTCTCTCTTAGGATTTTTTACGTTTGTAAATTTGATTTTTTTTATCTCAAAAATAAATTTGTGCCATCTGAAATTCAATTAATGATAGCAAAATATACATTATTGAGATCTACATTGATTTCTTGATATCTTTAATTATATTTTGCTATCAAATTTAAGCATTAAATGATAAAACGGCATTCCATAGAATAGCGGCTGAAATATCGCGTGCACAAAATTGCACTGTAGGCAAGAGAAATACTAAAAAAGCCAGGGTTCAAATTTGTGCTTCCAAGTGTCGCCAGACAGACAGACGGACGGGCGGACGGACGGACCCGAATACTACAGTCCCCCCTCCGCTGGTCTTGCTTTCAACCCCAATTTTCGTGTCAGCAGCGTTGTCACGGTGACTGGTGTGCAGGACGTTCATGATTTCAGGAGAACGGGTTTGTCCCTCTGCATTCCTTGACAGCAGGAGGGGTGCCAAAACTCAAACTCCAGCGGAGTTTCTCTTAAATCTAGTGAATATAGATTCTACTGGCTGTCAAATAATATTTTGGGGAATCTAGTCAACAGCAAATGATAAAATCTGACGACCATCAAGACAGTGTCGCCACTTTAAATGACTATCAATCCAGAGCGGTTCTTGAAGCAACCGTTTTCCATACAGTGCAAAGATGCATCCTGAAGCTGCGAAACATAGGATAATGAACAGGACGCGTAGCAAAGCAACAAAATCTCTGGTAAAAATGACATCAACCACCTGAAAGCAACGAAATCTCGTGTAAAAATGAAATCAAACACCTGAAAGCAACGAAATCTCGTGTAAAAATGAGATTAACCACACGGAAGCCACGAAATCTCGTGTAAAAATGAATTCAACCACCCGAAAGCAACGAAATATCGTGTAAAAATGAAATCAAATTGGAAATGGGGATTCTGGACCAGTTATCTAGACCAGTCCAGTGGGCCAGAAGCCCCATGGAGTTTCTGGACCAGAGGAACATTGTCCCTTTCTTCTGGCGACGGCTCTAAGTTCAGCGCGCTACATTTGAAAAAGATGTTTTGGAATGATCCTTCGATGCCTACTTTTTTCCCCCACACACGATTAGCCCATTTTCAGAATATTGGGCAGGCGGACAGAAAAGGGCAGCCAGGAGCCAAACTCCTCATTGTATCTTACTTGCAGCGACACTTCCGCCGGTGCGCAGCAATCGCAGCCGCCGTCGACTTGAACGACCTGCCCTGAACGCTGCAGTAGTATGACTCAGTTCTCTCAGCGTCTGGGTACTGTGACTCAAGCTGACTGTCGGTGACATTCTGTAGAAGCATGGCCCTACAGAACTCACAGAACTGGGTATGTTGATCAACTGAGCGCAGCAGCAGCATGACTTCTTCCACGGACTCTTTACTAGGGTCTTTCAGGTTCAAGTCGGCGGCTGGCTGCGATTGGCGAGCGGCGGAAGCTGGCTGCGGCTCGCTGACGGCAGTGGGTGGCTCCTGTATGCTAGCCACAGCAGCGGCTAGCTCAGAACGGCTGACGGTGGCTGGCTGTGGTGAACTGACGGGAGCTGGCTGCGGCAGGCTGACGACGGCTTGTTGAGAGGAGCCGGCCTCCGACTCTCTCGCCCGCTGATATGCCGCCGTCGTCGCCTTCCCAAATCTATTATGTCGTGGCCGTTTGTGCCTGGGAAGAAAGTGCCCATCAGTTATACAGCAGAGCAACTGACAGTGACAGCTCTCCAGAAGTTGACGATTCATCTCCGCAGGCAGAAAAAGACAAGCTAGAGGATGCAGTGTTGAACTTTCTACAGTCCAAAAATATACCAGTTTCGAAGAACGACATTTCGGCATGTCACACTCTTGGGAAGAAAGTGCCCAGCAAACCACAGAACATAGTTGTGAGATTTGTCAATCGTAAGAAAAAGGTCCTGGCTTTACAGCATTCAAAGAACTTGAAGAATACAGGTGTTTATTTAAATGAGCACCTAACAAAACGTAACGCAGAGTTAGCAAAAGAAGCCAGAAAGCTTAGAAAATCCAGTAGGATAAGTTCAACCTGGACACGAGATGGCAAAGTATTTATACGAACACTTGGATCTCCAGAAAACAGTAGAGTTATCTTGGTCAGGAGATCTCAGGATTTGTCTCCATTCAGTAGTTATTAAATTATACTTTTGTATTAGGTACAGATTCTGTAGAGTTTAGAGATTCTAGTATATATTTTGCGCTGTGCATATTGCAAATAATAACTGTAGTGTACTTTATTATTTCTAGCCCTCATTGTTATTGTTGTCGTTCAACAGGGATCTTGCTTATAAGATAACTTACTTATAAAATATGACCACACAAATTTTATTTCCATGTCTTGTCTGTAAAAAGGATGTTCTAGATGACGCTATAGAGTGTTCTCTGTGCCGTCACTGGCTACACAGAAACTGTGCTAAATTATCAAAAAAGGATCTTGTTACAAAAGGTAAAAGTGACATATATTGGTATTGTAAAAATTGCATTGAAATTTTTCCCTTTTCAAATATTATGGATGATGAGTTACTTTATATAAATTCATATATTAATCCAAATGAAAATACCTATAGCATATGTAAAAATAGTATTGAAAACCAGTTCAACAGCTACAACTACAATGATTACAAAACTTGTGATTTTGAATACAGTTTAGATCCAGATACAAATTTTTTCAACGTCTTAGAGTTTAGTTGTCAATATTATACTTGTGACCGTTTTAACTATAAAATGTCAAACGTAAATGGTTTCTGTATCATGCATTTAAACTGTAGAAGCCTGAAATGTAACTTTGAAGAATTTAAGTCATTTTTGTTATCTCTAAATAAAGTTTTTCATGTTATAGCCATAACGGAAACCTGGTTACAGAGCACAGATGATATCTCAGATTTTATGTTAGATAACTATAATGTTGCTTATAGGAATCGTACTGAAAAGAAAGGAGGTGGGGTTATGATTTATGTACATAATGTTCTGAATTTCCATGTGAATAATCAATTTTCTGTAGTTATTAATGAATTAATGGAATGTGTAACTGTAGAAATTGAAATTATCGGAAGTAAAAACATTTTGGTGAACTGTGTGTATAGGACTCCTGGAAGTTCAGTTGAAGAGTTTTCCAATAACATAAGTTTGTTATTACGAAAGGTTAGAAGTAACAAAACTTTATTCTTATGCGGTGATTTTAATATAAATATTTTAAAATATGAACAGCACGCACCTACCAAGTCATTTGTTGATATGCTATTTAGTTTCGGTTTATATCCTCTAATTACTAAACCTACACGTATCACTTTAGATTCTGCTACTATAATTGATAATATTTTTGTAAATGTTTTTAGTAACAGTCAAAATGGTGTTATTGTTAATGGCGATGTCAGTGACCATCTTCCTAGCTTTGCTTGCGTTGAATACAATAATGTTGGAAGAGTTTCCAGTTCTAAAAAGATGTTTAAATTTGTTCGTACAGTGAATGAGAATAGTTTAACTAAATTTAAAAGCGCTCTTAGTATCCTCGATTGGTCTCAAGTGTATGAATATTCTGATGTAAATTTGGCGTATAGCACGTTTATAAATGAAGTAATTAGGTTATATGATTTGTATTGTCCTTATAAGAAAATTTCTGCAAGGGAAAACGAAAGTTCCAAGCCGTGGTTAACAAGAAGCTTAATGAGGTGTATTAGAAAGAAAAATAAATTGTATCATAAATTTATTAAGAACAGAACTGTATTAAATGAAAGCAAGTATAAAACTTACAGAAATAAATTGACTAGTATTAAACGTTATTGTGAGCAACAGTACTACAATGAGTTACTTGCAAAAAACCATACAAATGTTAAAAATACTTGGCGTATACTGAATGAAGTAATTAAAAAGAAGAGGTCGGTCACTAATTTTCCCGATTACTTTGTAAATAGTAGTAATACCAAAGTAACTGATGGTAAGACAATAGCTGATGGTTTCAATGATTTTTTTGTTAATGTAGGACCAAATTTAGCCAAAAACATAGAAACTGTAAATGATAAAAGTATTTTTAATTATATGAAAGATTCAACTATACATTCGCTCTTTCTATCGGCAGTACATGAAGAAGAAATATTGGACATAGTTAAGAATTGTAAAAGTAAGATATCAACTGATTACCGGAACTTAGATATGACATGTGTTAAAGAAATAGTTCCATTACTAGTGAAACCTTTTGCATACATTTGTAATTTATCGTTTACTACAGGTGTTTTTCCTCACGAAATGAAAAGGGCTAAGATTGTACCCCTTTTTAAATCCGGTGAAAAAGAGCTATTTAATAATTATCGTCCCGTTTCTCTACTTCCGCAGTTTTCTAAAGTATTGGAGAAATTATTTTATACTCGTTTAAATAAATTTATTGAACTGCATAATCTTATATCAGATAACCAATATGGCTTCAGGCAAAAACGTTCTACCTCTTTAGCATTAATTGAGTTAATAGAAAAAATCACAGATGCTTTAGATAATAAAATGTCAACCATCGGAGTTTTTATAGATTTACGTAAGGCATTTGATACTATAGATCATTCTTTACTGTTAAAAAAACTTGAGTTTTTAGGTATTCGTGGTTTAGCTAATAATTGGCTTAAAAGTTACTTATTCAAAAGAACGCAATTTGTTAAGTTTAATGGTGTCTGTTCTGACGAACGTAACATAACATGTGGTGTGCCACAAGGCTCTATCCTTGGCCCTCTCCTATTTATATTGTATATAAATGACATTTGTTCGGTTTCTGAATTTCTAAATTTTGTCCTGTTTGCCGATGACACTAATCTGTTTTCTTCCGGCTATGATTTCAATGTACTATCAAATAGAATTAATAGTGAATTGAACAAGTTAGATGTTTGGTTCAGGGTTAACAAGTTATCACTTAATGTCAAGAAAACGAATTTTATGATCTTTACAAATGTACATAAAACTAAAACGGTTGATATCCGTTTACAGGGATGTAGTATTGAACAAGTATTTTCAACAAAATTTTTAGGAGTTTTAATAGACGATAAACTCACCTGGAAAAATCAGATATCCGCTATAAGACAAAAATTATCAAAATGTATGGCTGTTATATATAAGGCAAGCCCAATATTATCTACACAATGTTTGCGTACGTTGTATTGTAGTTTATTTCTGCCATACATTTCATATTGTTCAGAGGTTTGGGGTATGGCTCACAAGAGTAACTCTGATTGTATATTCAAATTACAAAAGAAAGTTGTAAGAATTGTCTGTAAGGTTAAAAAACTGCAGCATAGTAATCCGTTATTCTTAAAACTTAATTTAATAAAATTCTACGATCTTGTAAATTTAAAAGTCCTAAGTATCATGTTTAGAGCTCATAAAGTTAGCCTACCAAATAACATTCAATGTAGATTTTCATTCTCAATGCATAAATACGTACTAAGAAGTGATGGTAAATTCAAAAAATGTTTTTCCCGAACTCTGCTAAAGTCGAAATGCTTGAGTGTTTATGGTGTCAATCTGTTTAATAGCTTGCCAAACTGTGTCAAAGAGTCTAAAAGTTTATTTACATTCAAAAGATCTTATAAAGTTGTTATATTTGACAAGTATAGAAATGAGCAAAATTGAGTTTCTACTTTCTTGTTGTCATAAAGTAAAATGTATATTAATAATTTACTGTAGTGGTATTGTTATCTGACTTGAAAGTTATGTCCCGGTTAAAAAGGCATATCACTCTCATAAGTTGTTACAACTTCATTAGATATGTCTTTTCTATCTGAAAATAGTTTTGTATGTTTACAAGTATATTCAGATATGTAATTATGTGCTTACGAATGTTGCAATTGTTATATACATGTTCTAAGCAAAATGTTTTGTCACTATTCAGAGAGAAATAAACTTATTATTATGTTTTCCCTCAACTTTTCCAGCCCGAAGATTTCAGTTCTCGAAAATTTCTTCGATGAGGCAGATCTCTGCCTCCATAAGCAGATATTTCTGTCGGCGTTCAGCGTTGAAGAATTCACCGCGTGAGAAGCAATTAAACTTCTGATCAGCACGGAATCCCCCCTCCCCACCTGAGAGAGGAAAATGTACCTGTGTATACATATTATATGATAGTATGTCAGATATGTCGGACCCCCAGGAGAGGAAAAAACCCTGAAAAATTCGTATAAAAGTGTCGTACCGTCCCGAAAACGGCAATTACGTCGTCAGGACATCATAGAACGCCTCTGAATACACCTCCAGCTATCAACTAAGACACTGATGACCTGCTTCGCTTCTGCGCTAACGAAACAGTTGCTTTTGATGACACATTATTAACTGTGGAAGAAAATGATGCCTTCCTGGCTGCAATGACAGACGCTGAAAAAGCCTTGGAGGAAGCGTTAAGCGCTCCGTCAGACGTCCCTGCAGTGCAGCAAAGAATTCCAGATCCTGAGGGAAAAGCCTTAGACGCGCCTAAAATGCAGCAAGGAATGCCAGATCCTGAGGAAAAAGCTTTAGACGTGCCTACAGTGCAGCAAGGAATGCCAGAACCTGAGGGACCTGATTACCCTTTCTGGGTTGCAAATGCACTTGTAAATGGTAACACCACGCAACTCAGCACAAACCACATCTGAAGCATCTTCAGGAAGAAGTGGTCATGTCAAGCGACGGCGAAGGAGACGAGCATCTTGAGGAAGAAGTGATCATGTCAAGCGAAGACGAAGGAGACAAGCATCTCAAATATAAATTTCAATCTAGCAAGACCACACCCCTTAGCGAGGAAGATGTCACGCTGTTGAAACGGAACTTTCAGCAATGCTTCATCTAACCTATAGTGATATTTTATGGTGTTTATGCGAAGGCTTTTTAAACAAAGACACATACCTGACTGAAGAAATGAGTGACAACGTTCGACTCATCCGCATGCTAGGACAGCATAATCACGCGATAGTTCTGCGAAACCATGACCCGACGTTTCGTTCAACTTTTTAGAAGCCTTTATAAGCAGCACTTTAAGACCTGGTGCCTGCCGACGTCAATGTTGATGAGGATCACGATTTCAAATATGCGAAGGCCTGCTACATGGTTTCAAATACTTGAAGAGCGTATTAAGCCGGATGATACGATAGCCTGCCTCTATGAAAAAGGACATTTCACAATGCCAATGCTCTTAACATGGCTAATGAGCAGTGGTAAACGAAGACTTTTTAGTAATCATCATGAGACTATCTCTGACAGTCTGCCAACAGCCTTTGTTGATGCTTTCAGGCTTGCTTTAGCACCATCCTTGTGGAAGATTGTGTGTCAGAGCTTGGAAAATTTATCATTGGGCTTCAAACTGTACTTATCGCAAAACAAGTGGCTTGAAGTCATTTCACATTTTATATCGAAGCATGCGCTCTGTGAGTTTTGTGCTCACATCACTGTTTGAAGGGACAGTATACAAGTATTACATCAACATGAATGATGGTGAATGGGAGATAATGCTTCAGGAGATGGATAACATCAACTCAGTCTTATTCGCCAAACCTGAGCCATGTACGGAATGTCATGGCAAGAAAACTGTCTTCAAACTGCAAAAGGACAATCGGATGAAGGTGTCAAAACTGTCCAAGAAAAGACTGGCTGAAGTTGAATTGAAGAATATGGATGTGCAAAAGCAATTTGGACTTACCTATGAATATTGTGGTGCTTACGGATATGTTGATGATTATGGTTGTTACTGCCACACGTACAATGCTTATTTTTGATATCAAAATATAATTAAAGATATCAAGAAATCAATGTAGATCTCAATAATATATATTTGCTATCATTAATTGAATTTTAGATGGCAAAAATTTATTTTTGAGATCAAAAAATCAAATTTACAAACTTAAAAAATCTTAAGGGAGACACACATTTACATAAATTTAACGAATCGTCAATTAAATTTTGAACCTGAAAACCTGAATTATTGAGATCAATAATAACAACACAATTTTTGATCTCAAGAATAGCTTCTTTTTTGTACAGTAAAAATTTAAAGAAAGATTCTGTATACAAGGACCAATCATTATTAATTTACAGATGTGTACTTCTGAATTTTTTATTTAAAAAATAGATTGATATTCTGATATCAAAAATAAATTTTTGAGACCAAAAAATCATTCGCAGATTTCATAATACAAATTAAAAAAGTTTCTGAAATAAATTCTTTATATCAATAAAAGGAAAATGAATTATTGAGCTCAAAATTGATATTTTGCTCTCAAATATTTCATTTTTGCTATCAAGAATTGAATTTTTGATCCCAATAATTCAAATTTAGATATCATTAAAACATTTTAGATATCAATAAATATTTTTGGATATCTGTAAATATTTATTGATATCAAAAATGATTTTTTGAGATCAAGAATACATTTAGAGATATCAAAAATACAATTACAGATAGCAAAAATTAATTCTTGATATCAAAATATGGATTTTTTGAGATCAAAAATTAATTCTTGATATCAAGAAATGAATTTCTGATGTCAAAAATTAATTCTTGATATCAATAATTCCCTTATAAATGTGAAAATGGCATTTCATAAAATCTGTGAGGCAAAATAGAAGCACATTTACTTTTCAGAGAACTTGTACCGAAAATGGACTTGTGTTTTAAAAGGGCTTATGTTGACTTTATGATTGCTAAACTTGCTTGGTATGGAATTGCAGACTATCAGCTTAACCATTTAGACTATATTTGGGACGTTGTCCACCAGTCTTGATGTGATTGAACTACATACAAGATTTACTGCAGAATGTTATAAAACTGGAATAGAAGATGCAGAGGATTATGACTGTGATTCTGCGCTTTATTTTGCCCGCATTGATGTAGGAAAGTACTTTCGCGTCGTTGATTATTTAAGGGATTGTTGTAAAGAAGAAACTGAAAGTGAACAGTTCTACACAGATAAGGTAAGAAAAAGCCTTTTAATAATTTAGCAACATTTGAATGCTGAAGACATAGTGATAATGTTTTTCTTTCTAGCGAATTTAATCTTATGCCAGTTGTTTCAAAGTGAACAAAGGAAGAAAATGATAGAAGAGGTAGCAGCAATTTTAAAAGAAGCTATAGATAAACATGCTTTGAAAATTCAAGTGATACCATTATCACATTAAAGGAGGAAACAAAGTGAAACAATTTAGCAACGGAAGAAACAAAGAAGTCTAATGCAGTGCAAGTTGGTAGAAGAAAAAGTCTTGGTGAACAACAGAACATTATCAAACCTCGAAAATGCAACCAAACCAGGCAACATGGAGAATGTTTTATTATTTGGTGGTTATAAGGATGTTCTTTCAAACATGTTTCCAACAAGTCTTGAAAAGTACGGACATACGTTCAACTCGAGTGAAGCTTTATATCAATATGAGAAAGCAGTTTTTCATAACCGTCAAGATATTGTTTCAGCCATTTTTTCATGTAGAAATGGATATGAAGCGAACGTACAGCTAAAGTAATAAAGCCATCTCCCTTGTGCGACACAGTGAAGATAAGCAAAATGCGAGATGTTTTATATGTAAAATTAAATCAGTGTGCATTATTTCACAAAAAGTTAAAAGAATGTAAAGACCTTAGTTGAAGCAACTTTTGATAACTGGTGGGGAGCTGGTGTCAAATAATTATCATCACCATCATATCCTGGTAAGAATATAATGGGAAAGTTGTTAAAAAAGCTAACTAGGTATGTTTAATAAGAGGGGTGCATATAACTAAATGTTTTGTTATGTGACTGGTTGGATTACCTGAAGATGGTAACGTGGAATGACTAATACTTACCGGTGAATATTGTGGTGCTTACGGATATGCCAGTGATTGTGTGAACCAGACAACTTCTGCAACAAGTGTGGTTCGCCAGCAGTATCTGGAGATTAAGACTTGGAATCATTTGCTCGCCAGCCGTCATAGTGTGCAGACGTGTTATATTATTATTCGACCACCATACGGAGATGTGAAGCAATGGTGGATGTAGAAACGTGTTTCAAAGACAAGTACGTGGACTTAATGATAAGTGAACTGGAACGTTTTGAGTCTGTTCAACAACTGCAACACTTCAACATCTGTTGGGAACTTGCTCATTCAACGCTGAAGTTGCTAAACCTACCTGAAGATTTCATCAAAGAGTGTGTGCTTTCAGACATTGACGGAGCTGAGGAGTTTGGTGTGGAAGCAGCACATCCTTTGCTCTATTTGATCCAAGACTGTTTGATGAAGTGAGAGAGTGGTTTATCTATATTGTAGTATAATGGCAGACATTACAGTCAGACAATACATTGTGCAAAAAGCATATTGTGAAGAAATGTTATCGGCTGTAAAACAATTGGCATGTCCTGCTTGTAAAAAATGAAGAGTGTAAAGACGAGACTTGTCAACATGAAGAGTGTGCAGAACATACTTGTAGTTGGTTAGTGTACACTGAAGATCACTGGGCTCCAATTATTCGCACCATTGTGTCTATACTTGATTTGTAAAAAAAGAATAAAACTCTAAGATATGTTGATTGAGTATAACGAAATAAAATGTAAGATATGATGACAAGGGGTGATTATTTAGTGTTAACATGACGTGGAAAGACTACTTAACCAATATATACTTTAAACCTGGTCAACCCGTCGCATTAGCTGGTCCTTACAAACTTTATCACATATTAAAAAAACATAATCAACCAGTCATTCATTCCAAAGTGAAGAAATGGTTGCAGGATCAAGATGCATCCAGTTTACTACAACCTGTAAAGTACACGTTTAAAATACAGCGTGTCATTACACGTGGTATTGATGACACGTGGGATATTGATTTAGCTGACACGGGAAACATAGCTTCTTATAATGATAACCACCGCATTTTACTGGTTGTCATTGATGTGTTTTCCAAATATTTGTGGGTGCAGCCAATATCCAACAAACAACATACCTGCGTCATACAAGCTTTCCAACTCTAAGGTCAGATAAAGCAACTGAATTTAAAAACCGATGGGTAAAAGCATTTTTGAAGGAGGGAATTCATGCCCATACAACAAAGAATGATTGTATTGTATTGTTTTGTTCTTTAGATTCCTTTCAACTGCTATGGTCATATCGGGATCCCCCTGCCACATTATACCAAAATGGGGGCATTCCAGCCCTCCTTCTAACCCTTAGATGTGGAGTGCCTCACAGGGTAGCAAGGAGCAGTCCCAATTTTAAAGTCTTAGGTATGACCCGACCGGGGTTTGAACCCACGATCTTCCAGTCTCGAGGCGGATACTCTAACCACTAGGCCACCGAGGCTGGTGAAACAAAGAATGAAACCAAAGCCAACTTTGCTGAGAGAGTCATTCGTACTCTAAAGGGACTGATGTATCGGTATTTCGTACATAATCAAACTTTTCGCCATGTAGACATCCCTCCAGACTTGGTGTACAATTACAACCATAAACCTCATGGTTCCCTCAATAATAAATATGCTCCTGCAGATATTAGAAAGGAAAATGAATCTAAAGTGTGGAAGTATATGTATGTGGACAAATTGAAATTAAAACTAAAGAAAAAACCCTACAAATTTAACATTTGTGAACATGTTCGCATTTCCCACATGAAATACGTGTTTGACAGGGATTATCATATAAAGTGGACGCAAGAAGTCTTCATTGTCACACATCGTTGCAAGAAGCAAGCAATACACTTGTATCGTGTGAAAGATTTCTTGAACGAAGATATTTATGGACATTTCTATGAGGAAGAACTGCAGAAAGTGACAAAAGATATTGAATCCATCTACAGAATTGAAAAGTTCTTGAAAGCACGAAAAAGACGAGGTGTTAAAGAATTATTTGTCAAGTGGTTAGATTGGCGAAAAAGAAGTTTAACAGTTGGTTGAAAGAAACAGACATTCAAAAACGCAGCATCTATTCACATGTTTTTTTGGTATCAGGACCTACAGGTAGTGGTAAAACTTATCTGGTCAAGGAAATTCTAGAACAAAAGTTAATTAAACCCACTAAAAAACATTTTATGGCTATGCAGCAGATCAGCCTTTATACAATGGAATGAAAGATTTTGAATTTTACCAAGGCGACACTGAAGAGCGCTTTAACCCGAAAAAACCAAACTTACTCATCATTGACGACTTAATGACCAAATGTCACAGTGAGCGTATGACACGTTTCTTTAGTGTTGACAGCAGTCATCAAAATCTACACATCATTTTATTGTGCACAATTTATTCCATCATGGTACAGAAATGCGAAATATTAGTTTGAATACACATTACACCATTCTGTTTAAAAATTCTCGAGACAGTCAACAAATAAGTACATTAGCGCGGCAAATGTATCCTGGAAAATCTCAAATTCTCATAGAAGCCTATCAAGATGCTACCAGCAAACCTCATTACTATTTATTCATTGATTTAAAACCAAAGACAAATGATCAACTGCGTATTCATACAGGCATTTTACCAAAAGATACACATTATGTATATGTTGATAAAGTGGTGTATGAACAAGAACCAAGTAATTTGACTATTCGCAGCCAAGATGTCTAAACGTATTCGAGCTAACCAGCCTTTTCTTCACTTACTTGCAAGCAGTGGGCCTAAACGACGTAAATCCTTGCTACAGCAAGCTAACAAGGAGTAATTAACTAGCTTGTTTGAAATTCGTTTGAATATATTGCAAGGACATTTACCCTTTAGCTCAAAAAGGTATAAGGAATTTAAGCGTGAACGTCATACCCTACGCACACTGGCATATAGGAAGATATTACTTCGAAGAAAAAAGAAGATGCTTAATCAGAAAGGAGCTATTGCTAAATTTGCATTGCCCTTGTTAGCCCAGTTGCTGTTGAAACGAAACATACTTTGAAAATGGTCCTCATTCCTGAATACGAATATAAAATGTTATTAGAAAAGAAGGGAAAAGTTGGTGGATTCAAAACCAAAGCGAATAAACTTTTACGTGGGAAACGAACTCGTGAAAAGGCAATGGAAATGTCTCCATCTCTTGGTCGTCATTTATGAACAATTCAATGACAACAATAACAAAAGTCTGTTGCATCATCTAACGTAGAAAAGTCGCGACAGTTTCTAAAATATTTTCAGCCTATTTATCATGTAAGACTAACACAACTTCTGGCAGATAAAAATGAACTTGTTTTAAAAACAGGTGATGTCATCACAAATTCCAACATTATTGATTTGTTGAGAGAAGCACTGGTTGCTACAAGGAGAAAAGAGCAAGAACCACCACATGGTTGGAATCAGTTTGTCCAGGAAATTGTAGATGCTGATATTCCAAAAACTATTTTTAGTAAAAAGGCAACTCGTGAAGACATTACAAAAGCGTCAACAAAGGCAGTTTCCAGAAGGATGGGAAAATTTTTAACATGGCTTGAAGAGTCATGTTGTTGCCAAGAAAATGAAACTAAAACTACAAATCATATCCCTGTAAAAATAAGGTGTGCAAGTGCTTGTTGTGAAGGAGAAGTAACAGACAGCAACACTGTGGACCATGCACGCAGCGTACGCAAAAAAAATGCATGCAGTGTGAATGGTGTGCGCCATGCAAAGTAATGTATATACGCATCCAGTCCATCAACTCATATATACAATTTAGTCATCGTGGAGTCAACACGTTTTTACATTACTTTACCCAGTAACGCTAGCATGAACTATTATCCTACTGATAAAGCCTCTAATTACCATATTTGTTTACCTCATACATTATATTTGAAAGGAAAAATATGAAGTGGCTTTAGCTGAAATTCAATATCCACATACATGGACAACAATGAGACAAGGAATGGACTATTACATTCATTATCGTATATCATTAAATGATACGTTTCGTGAAGTTGTCATTCAATATGGTTATTATAGGTCCATATCTGAAATATGTACTGCAGTAAATGAAGAATTAAGAGATATCTATAGATGCAAGCTCTATTAGGTTAAAGTATGATAAAATTTGACGAAGCGTTTTTCTTGTTTTGAGAGATGATTACGAGATTGTCTTTTCTACTGGATTAGCTGAGATTTTAGGATTTATACCAAATCAATGGTATAGACAATCTGGCCCTGCTGAACATACAGCAGATGTGAAACAGGAATTTTATACACTTAATACGTTCTGTAGTATTTGTGAGCCACAAGTTGTTGGAGATTTTAATGTTCCTTTACTACGTTCTGTTCCCATTAAAGGTGATGATGGTGATATTATTATGAAAAGTTATGAACAACCTCATTACATCCCTGTAAACACATCAAAATTTGATATGATAGAAATGAATATTAAGCATGACACAGGTCATAATGTTTCATTTCAAACCCATTAAGTCATATGAAAACTTCATTTTCGAAAAACAGTATGAAAGCATACACACACGACCCATCTGCATACCGCAACCATTTTCTTTGTCAAGTGAGTGGGAATTACCAAGACAAAAAGGAGCGCGAATACAATATAGAGATGGTATTGGTTCAATACTGGGATCATTGGCTCGCAAAACTATTCCACTGCTAAAGGCAGTGGCTAAAATCGTTGCGCCGCATCTTAAAAAGGCTGCAAAAGACGTCGCGAAAGATGTTACGGGCCGCGTTGCACAACATATGATTGGTGATGTGTTAGGAGGACAAAAGAAAGTGCAACCGACAAAACGTGTCAGAAGGCGAAAGGCAGCTAGAGGGGTATCATCAACATAACATAAGAAAGATATATTTCGGAAATAAAAATGTCTTTAATTCATAATCATTCATGTGAATGTAGTCTTTCTCCATTGGAACGGTTTCACATATCACCAACGCAAACTGCTGTAGAAAAAAGTTATGGTGTAGACTATCAACCACTCACTACCATTAGAGAGGGTGCTCCAATAGAATTTTATATTCCTGAAAGTACAGAAGAATATTAAGATTTAAAGAACAGTAAACTTCATATTGTATGCTGCAATGTAAATGGTGATGGAACAGCGTGTGGTGCAGATGATAACGTATCATGTATCAGTGATTTGCTTAATGGGTTATGGTGTAATATTGAATTATTTCTGAATGATCGATTGATTTCACATAGTAACAATATCCATGGTTATACCAGCATCATTTCTCACCTCATTCATGACTCGGAAGAAAGTCTCAATTCTGAGCGCTCTATGCGTCTCATGTATAAATATACTGCTGGATCAATGAATAGTCATGAGGTGAAAAGATGAAAAGTATGTATCAGGTTTTCATGTAAATCCTGACGGTGGGGATATAGGTGACGCAGGAAATAATGATTTACATAATCGCTATCTTCCCAATGGCATCAGTATGAAATTGCGTTTACATAGAGAAAAAGGTAGTTAGTTATTTGATTGGTTTAACGACACCGCCAACCTGTTGCAGGTCATATTGTGTCATTCCTGGTAACTTTGTCGAATTTATACATAGACAAAAAGATGAACATGCATTAATGGCTGCAAATAATACCTTTAAGGTAGAAGTGAAAGATGCGTTTTTAACCATTCGCAAAGTGAGAGTTAGTCCAGGTATTCAGTTAGGACATGCTGATGCATTGATGAAAACTCCTGCCAAGTTTCCTATAACCAGAAAAGAATGTAAAATTTTGGCCATGCCAGCTGGATTTCAATCTTTTCTGAAAGATAACATCTTTTTGGGTCAATTACCAAAACGTATTGTCATTGGAATGGTTCATACTGAATCCTTTGCTGGAACTGCATTGAGAAATCCATACAATTTCGAACATTTTAATCTTAACTTATTGTATTGTTCTTTAGATCCCTTTCAACTGCTATGGTCATATCGGGATCCCCCTGCTACATTATACTGAAATGGGGCATTTCAGCCCTCCTTCTAACCCTTACATGTGGAGCGCCTCACATGGTAGCAGGGAGGAGTCCCATTTTTAAAGTCTTAGGTATGACCCGACCGGGGTTTGAACCCACGATCTTCCAGTCTCGAGGCGGACACTCCAACCACTAGGCCACCGAGGCTGGTTTTAATCTTAACTACGTGCAACTTTATACTGATGGTGAATCAGCAGTCCTATCCAAACCTGTCAAGCTTGACATTAATCAGGACAATTATCTTGACGCTTTTGAAACACTTTACAAACCTTTTGAATAATTAAATGATGAGGAAAGTTCCATCATGAAACGGGAAGAATGGCCTAGAGGTTATGCTTTATTTTCTTTCCACTTAACACCTGATTGTCATGGTGATGATCATTACGCCCTTATCAAACATGGGAATTTGCGGCTAGAGATGAATTTTGCCGGTGCCTTGCAAAATATAGTCAATGTTATAGTCTATGCTGAATTTGATAACATCATTGAAATAAGTGCAAATCGCAGCATTCAATTCGACTGCCAGTCATGAACACGAAGCAGATAGATGCCATATTGACCCATGATATCATGACAAAAGACTTGTTTCAAGGCGTGTTTTCCATGGACCAGTTACCATCTTTACAACACGGTGCCTATGTCATCAATACAGAAGATCATGATGAACCAGAACAGCATTGGGTGGCAGTATATTTTGACAAAGACCCTGCAGAATATTTTGACTCTTATAGACGTTTACCTATAGACAGTCGTTTGAATAAGTTTTTCAAGTTTAACTATAATTCAGTTCCATTACAAACACCGATATCATCTACATGTGGATTTTATTGTGTGTATTATATTATTCAAAGAGCTCCAGGACATAGTCCTTTTGAAATCATTGATGTATTGAGGAGTGATGGTGATTCTGTTGTAAAGGATTTTGTATATAGATAATGCAAACCATTGTTTTATTGATGTTGTTTGTCTACAGAGTTTTATTAGTTAAGTTGTGGTAATTGTCAATTTCATTTTATTATAAATAAAAACAAGACAGTTTTATAAACCTTTCTTTTTATTATTGTGTTACAAAAACAAACTATTTACATTTCAACAATTATTTTACATTAAACTTTTTTACAAACGCATTCAATGAATGCCATTCATTACAATCTAACTTAATATATGTATCATAGACAGTAGACTAACGTTTGTAAATGATATGAAAACTCACATAACTCACATTACCAAACTTCATATCCATGTTCATTCATGTCTATGTCCATCACCATAACCCACATGGGATGTGTCAGCTCAATGGACTTGGTACCCCGCATGAGTTGCACTTTCAAGTCCTCTTTGAATTCAAGCGTCAGGTTCTTCCCAATCCAATGCTTGTAATAGAGTGCGCCATTCCACTGTTTTGAGGGTGATGTAGTCGTAGCGTTCTGTAAGCTCGTCATACTTGCGAAATCGTACAAACACGTCTAGACAGTTCTCAGCCACACGCACTTCTAAATCACTTGAGAGTATAAGGAGAAAGCCTGTTATCCTCAGTTCCTGTAGATTATCCTTCAACACGGATTGTGTTTCAGGTGATAGTATGATACACTTTCCAAAATGTCTTAGCACAATGTCATGCATGCGTTTCTCAGATATGAGAAGTGATCTGTAATGTGTTCATAATCCGATAAAAAGTCCTCCATCTTGTTCAACAGTGGGATCAACTATGAGCTGTCTCCTTGTCTGAGAAGGCAATGCTAGGATGATGGTGAACAGCGGATGTTGTATGGCCTCTAGGAATCGTAAGACTGCGCGCCATTCTTCATATCAAAGTCAATTTATGCTGTAAATCAAGGATCTGGCATAATTCCATCATAATCCTCTGGATAATCCTGTGAAAGATTTTTTTCAGACTCTGACACGTGTGTTTGATGAATCATGTCCAATCACTAGCACTTCAACATTATTTTCACGTTTGCGTTTAAACAGGTACTGTCAACATTATGTTTTTAAAGTCTTTTCACACTTCAGGTATAAACCGAGAGGCAGAATTTATAATAACTTCATTCAAGTCATTCACAGCGAAGTAAGCACCACTGTTAAACACTGATGCGTTCATGATGACAGTACGTACACTTTATGAGGTGTCTTCTTATCTTCGAAGCCTTTTATCCACTTCTTTCACCTGCTTCTTTAACATTTTCTATTCAGGTACTGTCAGCAAAATACCATTTTTCGTAGGACGGTTTCTTCCAGACCCCTCATCTCTGAGGTACTTGCGAATGTTCACCACTCCTTCATTGCTTTGTTTCATAATTTTAATGTACTTTCCATTTCCTAGAGAAAGCATTCCCTCCCACGACTGTGGTTGGATTTGTATCAGCAAGAGTATCCATATTACTTGCAGATGTCTTACCACTTCCAACTTCCATGTTAACCCTTCAGTGTTCATACCTCCAATAACTCAAAACTGGCGGACCTCCCCTTTTATAATGTCGCCTTGTAATGTCCATGCGCCAAGGTGGAATAGCCATCATTCAACACGTATCGCTTATCGTCATATGGGAAGAGGGCTACTTTCCTCAACTTCTCCGAGAAAAGCTGGTGGTCATGACCTCGAATAATGTGCCCTGAAGCTATCGTTTGAGTTTGGTTGAACAGACTGTCCTTATACTGCATATGTTTAATGCGTCTTTGACAAGCTCGAGTGATGCCTTTGGCTGTATGTTTTTCTTTCCCATCATACATTAAACTGTACATTTTTGCTCTGAGTCCAACAAACTCTTCAATGGGGATGCCTGCCGTCCCATCCTTCATTTTCCCAAGCACTTTTTTGTTTGCATTGGAATGTAGCAAATGTTCTGACGGATAGTCACTTGTGTCGAAAAGGTCAGCGTCTTGCTGCATATTCTTGTAGATATCTTCCGTTTCTATGTCATAACATAAGAATGTCGGTGTCGCTGAACAACAAGTTGGCACTGATATACTTGCCCATGATGTAATTGTAATGAAAGTCAAACATAAGCACTTTGCAGAGGCCGAGAATGGTGAAGCCGACTTGAATGGGTTTTATCCAGAAGCAAATGCACTTTGCGCAAATGTACGGCAGTCAAATCTTCGTTGAAAATTCTGAATTTGTGGAAAGGAGGTTTGGCCACGAGTTTCTTGAACCGCTTTTCCTTGTGAACAAGTTCAACACTGATTCGTTTTCTCACATTTTCCATGGTTTTGCCAAACACAGAGTTATTCATAAATTTGACGTCGTTCTCAAACGGGTTCATGACCAATTTTCTCTTTTCCGTGTTCAAGGTAATGTATTTCTCCAACCAGTTGCTCTGTTCAAACAAGATAGCACGGTGAACTTTGGTGACTCTTAACCCCAGTGAGACGCACTGCTGCAAATTCCTATAATGAAGCACATATTTCTTCTTGTTGCAGAGGCTAGGAATCAGCTTTTCACTAGGTTTGCCTTTCATGTTCAAATCTTTCCGTAGCTTCTGACTGTACTCTGACAATTCTCCAACTTTGACACATTTCTGTTATGGAGCCACTGGGCAGTGATTATGCGGATCATGGATTGAATGTGGATATTCTAAATCCATTTCCAAAATGAATCCAACGTCGGCACCTTCAGCCACACCCATGAAAATTCTGGCTCACTCATCCACATAAATCCTCTTTGTGGCATGCTTTGCGACATGACCCAGCCATACAAGTTGTTTGCGTCGAGGTACATCAGGTAGTTGTTAGGCATCTCAGAATTGTAATCTACGTAGAGGTTATTTGCTTTCGCATACTTGTGTGTGATCACAGATATTCCTCCACGTAGGCCTTGTTCAATCATTTGGTACATGCCAATGTCAGTGATTGATTCCAACTTCACCTTCGTCGCTTTTAACATAGCATCCCACGACAGTCCTTGCGCTGTATAATAATGAGCAGGATCCAATTCATACGTGTTGAGGCATACTTGACAAAAATTTTCAAACCCGATAGCCAGCAGTAACACATCTGATTTCAGGTATAGGTCGTGGTATTCACCGAATGTGGCACAGTTGAATGTATCCCACACCTTCTGCGCGTGAGTATAGTCCTCATCTTTAATGTCCTTTTCGCTGAGCTGACTGTAAAACTTGTCCTTTGACGGTAGCTGCGTTTCAGCAAACTTGGATGGTACACTCCCTTTCTCAGCAGCAAATCTTGTTGGTCACTATCGTGGATGTGAGAAGCCAAGTTGTAGAAGTTATCCTTCCCTTCCGCCACAAGGTTGGATACCAATTTCTGTAGAGAGGTACTCATGAACTGAAAGCTGTCTGTAAATTTCAGATTGCTCATGGTGAATGCAATATATTTCTCAATGGTGTTGGGAATGATCGTAATCATTTCATCTTTGAATTTCCCAATTTCTTCATGATCAGATGACTGTCATAGCCTCGCAAATTGTGGAAAAACACAGGAATGATAAAAGAATCTTTATCCCCCTGCTGATCCTTTCTAAGTCGAAATTGTACGTTGCATTCATTATGCGCTGCTCCGCGGTATCTGCCATTAATGTGGTCATGACCTCTCACACGATCCGCTCCTAGAGGCTCAAGACAAATGTAGCAATCGACGGCGTTCTTGAAATTCTCTCGGTCCTCACGAGTCATCACCATATCCTTTGCTCTAAACCACGCACAACACGATAACGCTCGTTACCATATGGTCTAAAAAGACTTTCACGGCATTGTCTGCTCGATACTGGTATTGTATTGTATTGTTCTTAAATCCCTTTCAACTGCTATGGTCATGTCGGGATCCCCGTGCCACCTTATACTGAAATGGGGCATTCCAGCCCTCCTTCTTATCCTGGTGCACGTGTGTCGTACTGGTTAGTTAGTTATTTCATTGGTTTAACGACACCGCCAACCTGTTGCAGGTCATGTTGTGTAATTCCGTGTCGTACTGGCTGACAACCACGCAGGAAAAGCTGTTTGGACCATGATGTTGATACCTATGACCTTCATACTTTTGCGTGAAACATTCAAAGCCTGTATAAATCACAAAAGGTGCTCGCTGTTGTTTGGCCACATTCTTGAACTTGATAACAGTTTCCCTGGGGAATGATAAACGTTGCGCTCAATGCTTGCCACACACTTTCCGATGCTCATCTAAAAGATCTTGTCGTATAAACCCGTGAAGACAGTTGAAACAATAAAAAGCTGTAGTCTTATGCTTGGTACGATAAGACATAAGTCTTCTTGATCAAGCAGTAATGCATTTTCTTGCCATTACTTATCAGAAGTAAGTTGATTTCTCTCGCACTGACGTTTCGACTGAGTTGTATCAGAAACAACCACACCGTGTTCATATCCAAACACGTTGATGGACACATCGTTCTATTTTTCAAACTTTGGAATGTCGGTAATCGGTGAAATTTCATGCCCTCTACCTTTAATTCCTTCTCAAATGGCTTGTAATAATTCACGTGATGTGAGTTGTCCTGATGAGGGTGAAGGTGAACCAATACTGACCATAAGAAACACTTGTTGTCTTTATTCTTAATGTTTAGCACACCCTTCGTGTTCTTCACTTTCTTCGGCAGCGGGATAAAGCTGCTTGCTTCCAGAGGCATCAACGTAGCTGTATGTACTTCACTGTACCATATATTATCCAGCACCCAGCCACAGCCTTGTCGCTCATGTTCGTCAAACGTAGTTAACAATTCTTTATAGGGTTCTGTCAAGTCCTTTTCAATATCCGCTGGATTGTATGCTGCATATGTTTGACTGCTGATAAATGCATTATTAACTTGTTCTGTCATGACACCTTGTGCATTCGCCGTCATTTTCTTGAAGCGAGCATGTACTACAATGAACCATTTCATTCCACGGTTTAATGTCTCCAATAATATGTGTCTTAATAAGTTCTCTTGCTGTTGCATTTCAAGCAGTAAATCCGTTCCATTGCTGTTTTTCCTGCGCGTTTTCGCCACGACTGGGCCTTCTGCGTCTCCCGCGTTTCGTCTCTTTGCTTCTTTCTCATGAACAAGCTCTTCATGAGCATGTTTTACTAGTTTTCATCTCCGCTTGTGTGCATGTATGTGCTTCAAACCATTCCCTAGATGGAAATTCCAGATTGCATTCAAGGCAGAGGACTGGTGTATCCCGTATTTATAAACAGAAATCGTTAGCACAAGTTCATTACACAAAACTTCAACCTGTTCATTAAATATGACTGAAAAAGTTCAGACACTCACCACGGCCTGACCCTTCGGTCGATTTCGGCCAAAAGCGGAGGTGCACATCTTCATTGTATATATAATCATTTCCAATGGCTTAGGGATTTATAGGTACAAATCCCTAGCACAGGTTCATTACACAAACTTGAGCTAACGTCGGGCTTGCAAAACCCCTATATTTTATGTTTTTTTTTAATCCGTATAGTTTCATTTTGGCGAAAAAGATATTTAATTAGTCACAAAACACAGCAAATAATATTTTGCGTTGTTTTGTAAAAATGATATAAATTTATATACTTTCTCCAAACGACATAGCAAAATATCATTTTAGGTACAGCATAAAACTGATTTGCATCATATACAGTGCTCCCTCGTTATCTCGAAGTTGACGGGACCGGCCGCTTTACCTCGAGATAACCGGGGTCCGAGATAAGCGGGGATGGGGCTTGGGAGATTATTTCTGTTGTTAACTAGGAAAGTGTTGATTGCTTGTGTTTATTGTGTTATGTTTATAGCTGTGGCATGGTAAAGCTGTTTTAAATTCTTCTTTTAACGTACTTCTGATTTCTAGAAATTAAAATGATGAAATTTCATAACTTTTTACTTAGAACGATCACTCATTTCATTTACAAATCAAACAAAACTAGACCGTTTTCGCTTCCGAGTCGCACAAATTACACTTGGGGTCACAAAAAATACAATTCTGAACTCTTAACCTCTTACATATGGTCTTTTAGGCCCACGGGATCGAAAATAAGCTCAAAATCGTTCTATCTCTAACCGTTTTCGAAATAATGGCCCACTTCCGGTTTTTGATTTTGACCATGGCCGAGGTCAAGGTCACCGAGACACCTCTTACCTATCGTCTTTTAGGGTCGAAAATAAACTCAAAATCGGTCTATTTCTTAACCGTTTTTGAGATAATGGCCAACTTACGGTTTCTGACATTGACCATGGCCGAGGATGTCAATCGTTCTCAAAGGGGAAGGTTCAAAAATGCGGATTTTACGGCGTCTAATCACCCTCTATCAGTGAGCCAGTCTTTGGCAATTGGGTATTGGCTTTCATTGAGAGTGCGGCGATCGATACACCGAGGCTGATTATCATGCCAGTTTAAACTATTGCTCTCAGCTTCTTGCCGCTTGTTTCGCAAATTTGTTTTGACGTTTTAATTATAAAATTAAGAGAATTTAAAAAAAAATACTGGAGGATCAACTAGACATACTGAAGTTTATCATATCCAACTTTCATCTTTCTAGCCCTAACGGCCTCTGACTAGTTCCACGGACGAACTCAAAACAAGACTGTCAAGTTACAGTGTCCCAGTTGAGGATTCAGCCTTGTGTCTCTTGGAAAATGGCAAGATGTCTGATCTGTTTGAATGTTTTTTAATAATAAATTATGCTGAAATTACGAAAATGTCTGAATATTTGTAATAAATGGAAAAAAATGCAGACACAGGAATTTTATTCCAATTTGTTATTAAATTCAAATGGAAGTCAAATGTAAAAATTAAAATAAAGTCGCTTTCTTTTATTACTTGTTTCAAGTGAGTATTAAAATGTGGATACAATTTTGGAACATCCTATCCAGAACACGGTACGATCTTTGCCAAACAAAAATATGTATGTAAAAACAGGAATTTTTCTCCAATTTGTTTTTAAAATCAAATAGAAGTGGAACTCCTAAATTTAAATAACGTCCTTTCTTATAGGCACTTATTTCGAGCCTATAGTTTCAAACGATTATTTAAACGTGGATAGAGCTTTTGGAACACCCTATCGTGGGTGGCACGAGGCCAGCGCTTAATTAAAAATCAATAAATGATCGGGTGAGGAATATCCAGACCCTGGATAGTCTACGGTGACAGGCGTACTCCAAATGCCCTGGGAAACTTTAAAGCGGGGCATTCGTCAACAACATGTGGACCCTCATTAATTCTAAATGGCGTGGGAAAAATGAACAAGCATGTCCAAGGACATGACCCAGCCGAGTTACAAAACAAGGAAAGAGAGAAAAACTCTGAAACGAATACTGTTAAGCCAAAAAATGAAGTATGTAAAATGCATTTAATTCAAATTTAGCTACCCGAAAAGGGATGTTGGAGTGGTTGGGTTTTGACGATTCACGTATTTTCCGACAGTTACACAATTTTACAAAAAAAAATTAAAAATTTCACCATTTCGGCATATTTTTTTTCCTTGTCATTCGCAAAAAAAAAGACAAGTCCTGGTGGAGAACCACCTAAGAAACTGCGACTAAAATTTTATAACTATTTGAAAAAGACTGAGAAAAATGAATGGTTTGACAATTCAGTTATTTACTACCATTTATTCCAGTTTTTGCCAAACTTCAAAGTTCTGCCATTTCGGCAGTTTTTGGTGGACCGCGAAAAAAAACTAATAGTCTGGTAGGCGAACCCCTGGGGAACATCCCTGCGTAACATTTAAACGATTGGTGCAAAAACTGTAGGAGGAGTAACATTTTAAGTCAAAAGAGACACAAAAGGTGCCGCCATTTTGTCAGTTTTTCGTCAATCGTCAAAAACAGTAATAGCCAGGACGGGGACCACCCAGGGAACATTTCTGCGTAATATCAAAACGATTGGAGCAAAACTGTTACAGGAGTAGCATTTAAAAGAAAAAGTTTAACATACGCATATACATTCAAAACCCCTATAGTGATACCACTCGCCAAGTCCGACAAGGTCGGCTGGGTTAAAAAGAAGAATTGGCGTTCAATTCCTTGTTCGCTTCATCTCGGTACAATTAGTTTTGTGAAAAAGTTCATTTGTTAAATCACATATGGCCCTTCTCACAAATCATATTGACAACAAATGATTGTCAATCAAAATACTTACTTGAATGAATACATTCAAGCCCGATATAGTGATACGCCTAACCCAGTCCGACAAAGTCGGCTGGGTCAAAAGTGACTATTGCCGGGATCGTGTCTCAGTCATTTCCTCCTTTGTTCGGGATAGCACTCACTCAAATTTAAAGTAGCATCACATTTGGTACAGTAACTATTACACAAACATGTGCAACGTTAAGAGTTTGAGAGGTTTTGATCTTTGACATTGGCAGTGTTTCCTTGACCTTTGAAATTCTGTGGTGGCCTGTATTCAGCATCTATTAATGATACAATCTTATCGCCCACCCGAAAAATATCATATTTTACGGTCAGAGAATTGATTTCTCATTTTCGGCCCTTTGGGGCCATATGACATTACACAAGAAATCCCTCGGTGCCCTTGATGTTCTCGGTCACGGTCAAGATCAAAAATCGGAAGTTGACTATAATCTCGAAAACGGTTAGAGATAGAGCGATTTCGAGCCGATTGTCGAACTTTGGTCCTAAACAACGTTACATAAGAGGTACCTCGGTGATCTTGCCCTTCTCGGTCACGGTCAAGGTCATAAACCGGAAGGTGACTAATCTCGAAAACGGTTAGAGATAGCGATTTTGAGCTCATTTTCGACCCTTTGGCTTAAACAATGCTACATAAGATGTACTTCAGTGACCTTGACCTTCTCGGTCACCGTCAAGGTCAAAAACCGGTGGCTGACTATAATCTCGAAAACGATTAGAGAAAGAGCGCTTTATATCTCATGTTCGACCCTTTGTGCACAAATAACGTTACTTTTAGAAATGCTCGGTGACCTTGATGTTCTCGGTCACGGTCAAGGTCAAAAATCGAAAGTTGACTATATCTCGAAAATGGTTGGAGATTTCGAGCTGATTGTCCACCCCTTGGTCCTAAACAACGTTACATAAGAGGTATTATTATTATTATTATCTTGGTGACCTTGACCATCTTGGTCACGGTCAAGGTAAAAAACTGGAAGTTGATTACTATCTCGAAAACGGTTAGAGATAGCGATTTTGAGCTAATGGTCGACATTTTGGTCTAAACAATGTTACATGTGGTACTTCGGTGACCTTGACCTTCTCGGTCACGGTCAAAAACCGGAGGCTGATTATTATCTCGAAAACGGTTAGAGATAGAGCGATTTCGAGCTGATTGACGAACCGTTGCATCTAAACAACATTACATAAGAAGTACCTCGCTGACCTTGACCTTCTTGGTCACGGTCAAAAACCGGAGGCTGATTATTATCTCGAAAACGGTCAGAGATACAGCGATTTTGAGCTCAGTGTCGATCCTTTGTGCGAAAATAACATTACTTTAGAAATCCCTCGGTGACCTTTATGTTCTCGGTCACGGTCAAAACCCGGAAATTGACTATTATCTCGAAAACGGTTAGAGATAGAGCGATTTCGAGCTAGCTGTCGACTCATTAGTCCTAAACAACGTTACACAAGAGGTACCTTGGTGACCTTGACCATTTCGGTCACGGCCAAGGTCAAAAAGCGGAAGCTGACGAACCGTAAATAGCATTACATAAGAGGTACCTCGGTGACCTTTGACCTCGGTCACGGTCAAGGTCAAAAACCGGAAGTTGACTACTATTTTGAAAACGGTTAGAGATAGCGATTTTGAGGTCATTTTCGACCCTTCGGTGTAAGCAATGTTACATAAGAGGTTCTTCGGTGACCATGACCTTCTCGGTCACGGTCAAGGTCAAAAACCGGAGGCTGACTATTATCTCGAAAACGATTAGAGATAGAGCGATTTTCAGCTCATTTTCGACCCTTTCGGCCCATATAACGATACATAAGAAATGCCTCGGTGACCTTCATGTTCTCGGTCACGGTAAAAAAAAACCGGAAGTTGACTATAATCTCAACAATGATTAGAGATAGAGCGATTTCGAGCTGACTGTCGACCCCTTAGGCCTAAGCAACTTTACATAAGAGGTATCTTGGTGACCTTGACCATCTTGGTCACGGTCAAGGTCAAAAACCGAAAGTTGACTATTATTTCGAAAGCAATGATAAAGAAGGGGTACTGCTGGACTTTTAGGTTTTTGGTCATAATGTAATACAAATATTTTCTTTAGTAGTGTTTGCAAGTGGACCAATTCCGCGATGTAGCGGATTTTGTCTAGTTTTAAACAAATTGTTTGTCCGTTTGGTGTTTAATGTTTGTTTGGAGTTAAACGTCCCGTTCACCAACTAGGATAGGTATATTAGGACGCACTTGCTAAAGAAACAAGTGAAGGGAAAAAAGAAGAAGGAAGAAATGCAAAGAACGCAGTGGGTGTATTTTTAAGATTATCCCCACCCCACAGCGGGATGTAAACAAACGCGACTCTTCTTATTTGCTTAACATTATTTTCCAACAGATGGTGTTACAGGACAGTTGATCAACGGACTTTGACGGAATCCCTTATGTGATTTGTTTTGTGCTCAACGGGTGCTTATGTGGCTACCTCATAAGAACCACCACGTAAGGAACAAAAACCACATAAGTGACGGATGTACCGAAAATCCACCACATAACATAATCATTATGAGCACGGACGGACGGACGGGCAGACACACCTAAGGGAGACATATAGTATTTGGTGTGTCTGCCCGTCCGTCCGTCCCTTAGGGGAGACATATCATTCAATTCCTGCTACCTCCTCCAGTGAACACCCTTATTTAATGACCCCCCCTCCCCCCTCCCCCCCCCCAATAATGAACATTATTTCTCGGTCCCAAATTTCCCCATTGGCTTAACTATTGGAAAATTTAGCCCTATTTTAATGACTGAACACCCCGATATTCAAAATACAAGTTAATGAGATTTACAATGTTTGCTATCTTTAATTATATTTTTAGATAAAAACTAGGCATTAATTGTTAAACGGCATTCCATACTTTTTTTATATGTGTAACACAAGACTGGGAAATATCATCATGTTTACATTCGCCATTAGCTTGCTTTTTATTGGTTTTAAATGTTCCACTGCACATTGTGTTTTGTCCCCAGACTGACTCTCGTTTGCATGACTTCCGGTAAGTCACGTTCAATAATTCCGGCTACGAAATGCAAATAAATGTGTCAGTATATTCTTTATACAGATGTAAAAAATAATTCCACAGTTAACCGTTGGAAGGCGAGAGAGGGACAGTCAACTACGTTCGATCAGCTTGTGAGTTAATTCACTTTACAGTCCATCAATAAGCACTTATATAGTCACCCAAATAATCAACCACGTGTGTGTATTGTTTCTTTCATTCGACTGCCGCCATTGCTCTTTCCGTCATATATTATTTTATAAAACAAGCAGTTGAAGAAAATGATGACTTTACTGCAGTTATAACATAAGAACATTTAGTAAGTTGTGAAAAAGAATCAGGGAAACAGTCAGTGACAAAAGCGGTTTGAAGGAGGAAAACCATAGGAGATCCATGGTATACAAAATATATGAGATCCAGGGTATACAAGACATAGGAGATCCAGGGTATACAAGACATAGGAGATCCAGGGTATACAAAATATATGAGATCAAGGGTATACAAGACATAGGAGATCCAGGGTATACAAAACAGGACAAATAATGATTAACTGAAAAAAAAGAAAAGACAACAATACGCCCAACACTTACAGTACAAGAACGGATTCAGTTTTTTCACTGAAAGAAGCGAATAAGTGAATTAAGTTAAAGGTCAAGACATGGCGCATGTTCTCAGCCGTGGAATAAATAAAAGCTGTTATTACTCCAAATGCAGTCACACATATACAGACATCATAGAAAGTACAAACAAGAACTGTATGAGCATGCCGCTGACTCGAGGACCTACACCAGTGTAAGGCGTCAGAAGCTTTTGACCTTCGAATGAAGACATGACTTTATTTGACCATTTAGAACTGGTCATTGTCCTCGTCACTGCTGGCGTTGGGTTGGCAGTATCGAACATTGTTGGCAACACGATCGTCGTCCTGTCGTGGAGTATCTCTCACGAATGCCGGACTCCCGTCGGTTTGCTCCTGTGCAATTTAGCCCTATGTGACGTCAGTGCTGTGATTATGATCCTGGGCACTTGTTTCAAGCTTATCACGAACAGCGGTCTGGTGCAGGACACTGGTTACGGGGCGCTGCTCTGTGACATGGTGGTCTATGGCAAGATCACCTACTTCGATGCGCAGCTCCTCACGGTCATCGGTATCGCCATCAATCGCTACATCCGGGTGGTTCACAATGCCGCGTACACGGTGTACAAGAGCCGGAAGCTACACGTCGCCACCGTGCTGGCCATCTGGGCATGCGCGCCTGCCATGGTGCTCGGCACACCATACATCTTTGGTTATTTGCCCTTTTCTGACGATGTCCTCTTAGACACAGGCGATAGAAACATCACCCTCTGCAGAATTGGCTATAAAAAGGGCGACTACGAAGCTCCTACACTTTCCCACTCAATCCTAACCATCGTTGTGCCGTGGGTAGGAGCCCTCCTAACCACATCTATTCTCTATGGCAAAATCTTCCACACGTTTAAGCAATCGCGGAAACGACTGGAGACTATTGATGGCGGAAACGCGACAGTGGTGGTAAGCAACAACATTCGCAATCTGAAGCTACACATAACCACGGTCGTTCTCGCCATCACTACCACATCCGTGCCGATAGTCCTCATCGGTGTCGCCAAAATCTTTCACGTTGAAGATTCTTTCATATCGCCTGGGATTCTCATCGCAGTAATTGGTGAATCAGTCAATCCGTGGCTGGCTTGCTTTTATGTTCCGGAATTCAATACAGCGCTCAAGGCATTTCTACGCTTTCAGCTTCCAAAGACATACAAGAAAAAGAGGTACCTCAAACGCCTGGAGGAGCACCGTAAGCATACAGCAGCCCAACGACCTAGCCAAGCAGGAGCCGGCAAGCTCACGATGTCCGACTGGGTCGTGACGGATCGAACGATCGATAGCACAGAAAGAAGCACTGCCTCTCTAAAAACATGACCACGCATTTCCCACTCCAATGCTAGGGTTGTGTGAAATTCAAACGGATTGTTAAAAAATCACCGTGATAACAATCATAATCATAAACACCTATCCAGTGGCAGCAGCCTCTAAGAACACGCAAGACTCGGGGACGGATCGTGGTGGATGGGGACGGATCACGGTGGATGGGGACGGATCACGGTGGATGGGGACGGATCAGACTGGATGGGGCGGAGCAGGGTGGATGGGGACGGATCACGGTGGATGGGGACGGATCACGGTGGATGGGGACGGATCACGGTGGATGGGGACGGATCAGGCTGGATGGGGCGGAGCAGGGTGGATGGGGACGGATCGCGGTGGATGGGGACGGATCAGGCTGGATGGGGCGGAGCAGGGTGGATGGGGACGGATCATGTGGATGGGGACGGATCACGGTGGATGGGGACGGATCACGGTGGATGGGGTCGGATCACGGTGGATGGAGCGGAGCACGGTGGATGGGGACGGATCACGCTGGATGGGGACGGAGTAGGGTGGATGGGGCGGAGCAGGCTGGATGGGGACGGATCACGGTGGATGGGGACGGATCAGGCTCGATGGGGCGGAGCAGGATGGATGGGGACGGATCATGTGGATGGGGACGGATCACGGTGGATGGGGACGGATCACGGTGGATGGGGTCGGATCACGGTGGATGGAGCGGAGCACGGTGGATGGGGACGGATCACGCTGGATGGGGACGGAGTAGGGTGGATGGGGCGGAGCAGGCTGGATGGGGACGGATCACGGTGGATGGGGACGGAGCACGGTGGATGGGGACGGATCACGCTGGATGGGGACGGATCAGGCTGGATGGGGACGGAGTAGGGTGGATGCAGAGGGATCACGGTGGATGGGGACGGATCACGGTGGATGGGGACGGATCACGGTGGATGGGGCGGATCAGGGTGGATCTGGGCCAATCAGGGAGGATAGACACGGATCACGGTGGGGTGAGACACAAAGCGGGGTGCAGCAAGGTGCAGGATGAGGTGAGGATTAATGAAGCAGGGTTAGGTGAGGGATGAAGCATGGTAAGTGTTAATATTGTAAGTGTTAATTGCATTTAAGGTACTGTGGCCCCCATTGATAACGAAATCGGTTATAACGAACTATCGGTTATAACGAACAAATTCGCAGTTCCAACTTTTTTCCCATTAATTTCAATACATAAAATTCGTGCTATCCAATAGTCAGTTATAACGAACACATTTTGGGCCAATGCTTTTTTTTCTTGAAAGCGTGAAAGTCAACAGCGCATGCTCTGGGGTTCTTTGACACGTCTTACTTTATTAATTCTTAAGGACTAGTCGCCGCGCTGTTAAAGCAACTAGAGGCATCAACCGCTCACCCCCTATACCACCAATAACTAATGTGAATTGCAATTGCTACTGTTAGCATCTGAGCTTCTCGCGTCACGGGTCGCTTGCAAACTATACCAAAGTATACAAAGCAATTAAAGAAGTTGAAAAAGATTTGGCAACGAAGGCCTAAGACTCCGCAGTTAAGTCTGGGTACTCAGAGTTCCGTCCGAGTAATGGTTGGCTTCGGCGCTTTCAAAATCGCCATAATATTGTTTACAAGAAGGTCAATGGCGAATCAAAATCAGTGTACGTGAGTGAAGTTCATAAGTGGTACAGTACCAATTTCACCAGTGACTTAACAGTTTCGAAGACAGAAAGCACTCCATGTTATTATTGGTTCAGCATTTACTAAAGAAAATGTTAAATGTTAATAAATTGTCGTGATTTGTTTATTTTGTTTTAGAGATTCCTTTCAACAAGGTAGTGTATTTTAAACAAATAATCACAAAGCTCTCCTAAAGTCCTTCAAGTTTACAACTATTTGAAAAAGACTGAGAGAAATGAATGGTTTAACAATTCAGTTATTTACTACCATTTATTCCAGTTTTTGCCAAACTTCAAAGTTCCGCCATTTCGGCAGTTTTTGGCGAACCGCGAAAAAAATAATAGCCTGGTAGGCGAACCCCTGGGGAACATCCCTGGAAAACATCTAAGCGATTGGAGTAAAACTGTAGGAGACGTAGTATTTTAAAAATGGGCCAAAACGGGCACAAAAAGTGCCGTCATTTTGTCAGTTTTTCGTCAATCGTCAAAAAAGTAATAGCCAGGTGGGGAACCACCCAGGAAACATTCCTACGTAATATCAAAACGATTGAACCAAAACTTTAGGAAACGTAGCATTTTGAAGAAAAAGTTTAACATACGCACACACGCACATACCCCCTATAGTGATACGACTAATCCAGTCCGACAAAGTCGGCTGGGTTAAAAGGGAAGAATGAAGAAATAGTAAAAGAAGAGTTAGAATGAAATTCCGATTAGTCGCCTCCTGCGGAACTTAATGGTTGACTCAATGGCGTGAGAAAGATAGGGAGAAATGTGAAGGGAATCTCGCAATAAATGAATGCAGGAAGTCCAGGAAATGTCGGACTAACAGTTGAAACTCTAAACTATGCAGTTCAAAAGGGAAATTTGTCACATTCGCAAAAACAAGGAGTTATTACGCTCATACAAAAGAAAGGACGGGATCCCGATTTTATTAATAAGAATTTCCAGAGACAATGTGACCAGCTGAGTAAATCATGAATCAATAGGCTTGTATGGTCGCCAAAAATAGTTTTGTTATTGTTAAACCTGGTTGTAGAAAATCTGGCGGATAGCTAGAAATGTGCCTTTTAAAAAATAGGACAGCCTAATGAACACTAAGGAAAAATTTGAAGACAATCCGATTAAAATCGTTGAAGAAGAATCGCTTTAAAAATTGGCTACCGAAAAATGCCCCCCTTATTTGGCCACTTTTTGGTGGATCGGCAAAAAAGCAACATGCAAGAAATGGCACACTAGTAAACACATATGGAAAATTTGAAAGCAATCCGATAAAACATTGGTTACGAAAAAAAATTTAATTGCCAACCCCCATATAGCCAATTTTTCGCGGATCGACAAAAAGTAAATTTCCAAGACAGAATAATTAAGAAAACAAAAATACAAAATTGGAGAGGAATCAAAAAGTGCCATTTTGTCAGTTTTTCGTCAATCGTCAAAAAAAAGTAATAGCCAGGTGGGGACCACCCAGGGAACATTCCTGGGTAATAGTAAAACGATTGGACCAAAACTGTAGGACTAGCATTTTAAAGAAACAGTTTAACATACGCACATACATTCAAGCCCCCTATAGTGATACGACTAACCCAGTCCGACAAAATCGGCTGGGTTAAAAACATGCTGTTCTACTTTTGCAAAAGATACGTCTAATTTTACCATATCGCCTGGTCTGTCTGCAAAACCACCCGTTTCCTCGTCTTGGCATGCCATTATGAACCTTGTCAGTTTTTCCTGCATAAAAAAGCTCACATGTAGTTATATGCCTAAAACATCTAAAACTGAGAAACTTCGAACCACAGATGGTTTCTTGGCTTAAAAACCACGTGTGACTGCGTCTCGAGTTTGTTTCTCGCCAGGAAACCATCTGTGCGAAAAGTTTGTCTGTTTTAAACCATAGTTCCACTGAAATGCTAAATGCGTGTGTAATAAGCACAACTTCACAGACTGTAATGACGCGCCTCAGTGAATACATAAGTCCAAGAGCCCATGCATAGAGCCCTGTCAGGATTCAGGATAATACTGTTTTATCATAAAATTAAAGATTTTTGGGAAAAGCTTTTTTACAACATAATCTGTGGAAAATACTTATAACTTTACACTGGAATAAAATCGATCCCCATATATGGCGAGGATATTGACAAGTACCCGCATACACTTGGATAACTAAATTAATATACCAGAACTTTCTAAGGAATGTTAGTGCCTTGTGTTCTAGTGATCTACAATATGTGCCTTGGCACTGGACCCATGCTATATTCAGGGAACTCGGTCAACCATGCAATCAAGTATTCTAGAGGAGACCTGTTTAGACTGGGGAGTCTCCATAGAAATAAACAACTTGGTTTGTCTCAGGATATTATCAGCAACATCAATGAACTTTACCTAAAAAAAGGACAGGAAATAAAATAAATATCTATGGTCATGAAAAATCAACGCGAGGTAAGCTTAAACTGGTCTTCCCTATAAATGAACTTGAACAAATATGTACAATCCGCAACAGACAGCAAAGAATAGCTTCCTTAAACAGCATTAACAGGGAGAATCTTGTGCACATTAATTCAACGAGCTCTATCCGGCATTCGAAAGCAAACATTTGTGTACTCAACCTCCAATCGGCTTGTAATAAGATCGAAATTATAAATGACTATATCATAGGACAAAAGTGCGACTTCGTTTTCCTTTGTGAAACATGGATCCATCAAAATAACATTCACATATGCCAGCAAATAACCCCCTGAGGGATATTTTATCCAACATGTGTCACGTCTAGATAAGAAAGGGGGAGGAGTATATGTAAGTGCACATATAAACCCAAGAAACTGCAAACTGACAGATTTACGAGCTTTGAACATGCTGCTATCTCTTTCACTTCTGGCTCAAAGAAATGTACAGCTGTCTCGATTTATCGGCCACCTGGTGTGCCAACCGCCCTATTTTATGAAGAAATAACGACTCTTTTTGAAAAGTATGCGCTATGTCAAAGCAAACTTTTAATATGTGGAGATTTTAATATTGTAATCCAGAAGCCCGATGACCCTTCAGCATGGAAATTTCTTTCGATATTAGAAAACTTTGGACTAATACAGTATGTGTCAGTACCAACACATGCCTCAGGAAACTGTTTAGATCTAGTCATTTCAAATGGTGCGGATGTTTCTGCCCCAACTGCAAAAGATCTGATATCGGATCATATGGCAGTTCACTTTGTATACTCTATTGCAAAGCGGTCGTTCGAGCACAAAACGATCACAACTAGGAAAACTGTGGACATTGACTTTGATTCTTTTAACAAAGATCTCTTCTCCGAAATGAGTAAAGTGGCTGCCTGTTCAAATCTTGATGACATGGTAACTTCATATAACAGCTCACTGGTAAAACTTAAAGATAAACATGCTCCCCTAAAAACCAAACGTATTTCTATAAAACTACGACAGCCATGGTACAACGATGTGATAAATGATGCCAAAATCGAGCGACGTAGACTTGAACGAGTCTTTCTGAAAAAGAACTCTCCTAAAAGTAGAAGCAAGTACATTCGACAAAAAACAAAACTAGCTTTTTGATTTTAAAGACTAAAGTTGAATATTTCAACAAAGCTATTACAGAAAATGAAAAAGAAGATTTTTTTTAAACTAGTGAAGAAAATCTGCAATAAACAGTCAAACTCGTACTACCCCGATTCCAAAACCGACACTGATCTGGCCAATGAATTCGCTCATTTTTTTCGAGCTAAGATTAAGAACATTAGCAAATCTTTTGACAACACAGTTATCACACAGTTTACTGCCGAGAATCCTAAACATATCACTTCGTTTTCGTCGTTTGCACTGGTCACTGAGGATGATGTCAGGAAATACATCATGAAATCGCCATCTAAATCGTGCTCCCTTGATCCGATACCTACCTCACTGCTAAAGCAACACGTCGACCAATTTACACCAGTGATAACTGCTATTGTCAACAAGTCACTATCAGAAGGTCACATGCCCTCAGCCTTCAAACAGGCGTTGGTAACACCCGTCCCGAAAAAACCGGATATACGTGAATTTAAAAACTTTCGACCAATATCCAACTTGACTTATATATCAAAAATAATCGAAAGGATAGTCGTGGACCAATTAACCATATACTGTGAAAAATCCAACCTCGATGAGCCGCTGCAATCAGCCTACAGGCGTGGACACAGTACAGAAACTACCCTCTTAAAAGTGACAAATGATGTACTTTCTAACATGGATAAACAACAAGTGACCTTGCTGACGCTCCTGGATCTCAGTGCCGCATTCGACACGATTCCACACGAACTATTCTTGGCACGCTTGCGCGATTGCTTTGGAATCAGCAACTCATCGTTAAAATGGTTCCAGTCCTATTTCGAAGGCCGCACCCAACAGATACAGATTAACGGAGCCCTCTCACAACCACAGGCACTTGATACGGGTATGCCTCAAGGATCAACACTTGGTCCTTGGGGCTACACCAGATACACCAAACCACTGGCAGGTATTATTCAGTCGTTATTGTTTTTGTTCCACATGTTCGCTGATGACACACAGCTGTACAAAAGTGTGAATCCTAACTCCATAGCCGCACAAAATGCAACCAAATCACAGCTTGAAGATTGTATTTTTGAAATATCCAAATGGATGACGGTGAATCAACTGAAACTGAACGGTGACAAAACAGAATTTATGATTTTAGGAACAAAGTGCCAAACAGATAAGATCAGGTTTAACTCTATAACTGTTGACGGAGAAGATATTTTAGCAAGTTCGCACGTTCGTGATTTGGGCGTCCGCCTAGACCCTCCTAGACCCTGAACCCAATCAAGTAAACCGACTTGTGAAGATCTGCTACTGCAATATTCGAGAGATTTGGTCCATCCGTAAATATTTAACTCGTGATACTACACGCACGCTAGTGGAGTCCATGGTCACATCGCACATTGATTACTGCAATAGTCTCCTGTATGGCATGCCTGAATACCTATTAAACAAGCTACAAAGCAGGGTTGAGATTTCGCGGTCGCCCGGTCGCCCGTGGCGACCAATTTTTGGCTCGGGCAACCAACTTTTTCGAGTTGGTCGCCCGAGTGGCGACTAACTTTTTTCTGAGTATTTTCAGGTTAATACTGTTGATTATTTTAAACACCATTTTACGTGAAAATGACTTTTGTATATGTTTTTCTTCCAGGACAATTTCCACATTTGAAATAAATTTTGTTTGCAATAGCATTCAAAGTGAAAGAAAATAAACAAATACGGATTATAAGTGATTTCAAGTTGGATAAAAAACACCAAAATGTGGAGGTACATAGAAGGTGCGAAAAAACCAGATGTGAAACAGAAGAGAAGTCGAGAGCAAAGTTTGGAGAGCAGCAAGGAATATCAGAAGTCCAAGCGACACAGGCAGATAAACAGCGACTGGAAATCAAAACACATTTGGCTATACGAAGAAAATGACAAAATGTACTGTTCATATTGCGTCGAATTTTTTGGAAGTATTCAAGTTGGACGAAAAAAGAATGCATCTGCACAGGAGGGTTGTTCCTCTGCAAAATATGAAAGTGTAGCAATACATGAAAAAAATCCGAAGTCCACAAAAAAGTTTCGAAATGCACTATGCTAAGTATGCCCCAGCGGGTGAAACAGAAGCTGAAAAACTTGTACTGAACTTACATGATAAAGTCTTGGCAAAGCTAGATAAACTTTTTAGAAGTGTGCATGCACTCAGTCTTCAAAACCGTCCCTATCGCGACTTCGAGTATCTGTGTATGTTAGACAAAGCTAAAGGATTGGACATCGGTGAAACCCATTTGAACAGATTTGCTGCTCGGGACTTCGCGACAGCCATTGCAGACGTTGAGAGGGAAAAACTGAAATCAGAAATTGAACAATCTTCGTTCCTTGCAATTCTGAGCGACGGGTCTGTGGATTCAAGTGTTAAAGAACAAGAATTATTTTATGTGAGATACTCGTGCAAGGGTAAAGTGAGCGTAAAATCTTTATCCGTTTGTAGCGTGGAGAAAGCCAACGCACAAAACATTTACCAGGCAATGCAAAACTGTATAACCCAGTACTTTGGTTGACATTTATTGTACAACATTTGGTTGCTCTAGGGTGTGATGGCGCTTCTGTTATGGTAGGCAAAAAGGTTGGAGTAATCGCGTTTCTCCAGAGCGAGCAACCCGCGGTCATACCAATACACTGCTATGCTCACAGGCTTGAATTAGCATTCAAGGACAGTGTGAAAGGCATCACGCTATACGAGAAAGTAACAACCTTACTTATGGGATTATATTACTTATATCACAACAGCAGTCTAAACAGAAGCATGCTTCGCCGTGCATGCGAAGCACTTGGCCATAAGCCTTTAATGCCAACTCGCGTTAGTGGGACCAGATGGATAGGGCATTTGATTCGTGCCATAAATAACACTTTGGGTGTATTCCATGGTATTGTCACCCACTTGCAGCAACTGGTAGAAATACGCGAAACAGTGTCCGCTGAGTCAAAGGCAAAAGCGAAAGGATTTATTAAGCTTTTGGTTAACAAGGATATCGTCATGTTCATGCACCTACTGCTAGATGTTTTGAACCCTCTGTCTAAAATGTCGCTAACCTTCCAGGAAAGGACTGCAAGCGCAGCGGACATCCACTCTTCCATGAAAACAAGCAGAGAAATACTTGTCAAATACAAGGACAGGTACGCTACATACGAGTAAATAAATTTCACCTAGTTTATTATCCCAGCTGACTGTCGTCAGTCAGCTGGGGTAATGCTATCGGTTTGTGTCCGTCTGCTGTCGCTCTGTCTGTAATGTGTGTTGTGTTTAAAATGTATGTCCTCCTACAGTTTTGCGTTGATCATTTCCAAACTTTAGGAGAATATGCCCCAGGAGGCCATCCATACGGCTTGTGCTTTTTTTTTTGGGGCGAAACTCAAAATTTTGGCGATTTGGCGACCTCGTAAATTTTGACGACCTCTGAATGAGAATACATGCAGCTATATTAAATTCGGTGAGCGATAATACACGACAATACATGGTAAGTTACAATGGGGGGAAGGGATAGAGGAAGGAAGGCGCTTAAAAACGGCACTGGCTATATGCCGAGACAGCTGTATATATAATTTCTCCTAGTTTGTTATTTTATGAGCCATTGCAAGCCAATCAGAAAGGGTGTCACGAACCCCTCGAAATCTCCAAGGGTCTCTCCGTACATGTACACACATTCAATTTTCTATTTCAGCTTCTTGTAGCTAAACTGCATCAGACGCATAAAGGCAAAAAATAAACAAAAATTGTAAAACAATACACTTCAAAATGATTCTGCGAAGCTTGTAGAGCATGTAAATAACCAGTAAAACTTCTACAACTATACAGATACAACCCGTTCGGTCAGCTTGGATATTGTCGTACACAATTTTGTTTCATACCCTACCCAACCAAGAAAGTAATTTTGAGCAATATAAAGTCTGCTGTAAAATTTGGCATGCCAAATAAATGAAGTAGCAGTTAAAAGATTTCAAAGATAGAACGAAAACCGTTATCTATAAAGCTTTTGGCTGTGTTAAGAATTTAGACATTTATAGCTTGCATAATTTATTCAAAATAGTTCTATTGGCTGACAGTGATGGGCCATATCTCAAGGGCGCAATGGCTAAAAAACAGAAGTTTAAAGGGATCGTGCTTACTGGTTCAGACTCGCTTCCAATGCTTACCACTTCGCGCCCTAAGCTCATCGAATCGATCCTTTCAACTCTAGATAAAAGATTCAAGAATACGCAGGAGGGCGTAATAAAGAGCACTAGGATTCTGAAATTCACCTTGTGGCCAAACGAATCAGCTGAAGAGCTAAAACGAGGTTCATATCGTAGAATAAAACCCCTGTTCTTAGACTTCCTTAGATATTTTTGCAGTCTGTTCTTTTTGTTATTCCCACTTGGTATTGAAAATACCAAATGCGATGGATTGCCTCAAATTCTTCACCTATTTTTTCCTCTTTTTTTTATTATTTTTTTCTTCTTCTTCCGCCGAATCGGTTTCCAGACATCTCCTACAAGACCGCTGAAACTAGACAAACCACACTTGGCACATGTATGGAGGACCATCTGAAGTGGTGCTACCTGATAAAAATTTTTGACTTTTATCGGTATAGTGGGTAGTATTTTTGGGATCTTCTTTATTCAGACATGTGAAAATTGTTAACAAACAGCAATATCATCTACCTCGTGTTTTAAGTAATCATTCCAAGTGGGGTCTAACTCGCTGTGCCTCTTTAATATAACCACATTTAAAAAGATGTAATTGAAATGAAACTGAAAAAAATCTTTTTATCTGCAGATTTTGGCGAAACAGAAATCGCGACTGTTGCCGAGCATTTCCAAAGTGTCACAAATTTGACCGTGCCAGAAGTACTCAGCGAATGGGAGATGCTTAAATGCGAGATATACGAACAGTGGGTTAAACAAATTACAGAGCATTAAGTTGAAATTAAATTAGCTAAAACAACATAAATTAGCTAAAAAAATGTAAAAGATTTTTGTAAGCTTGCATGGCGTAGAATAAATCCATACAGCATATTCTGAAAAATAAACCACAGTTCTAAAAAAAAAGTTGGATTTATCTTAGCAGTTTTAAAAGATCGGCAACATCCTGCGTGTCATTCAAGTGCGATTATGATATCTAGTTTTAAAATTCAATTTTTTTTAAAAGAAAAGTACTTGATCTAAGATAATATTTAATTAGGTATTTATTTTTGTTGACATTTTTGCAGTTTTGGAGACGAACTTTCCGAACCAGTAAAAAACCATCTGACCTGGGACTTTCTTTATGAAGTGTTTCAGGACAAATATCCCAAAGCTTTAAAAATGATAGATATTATGCCAGCCTCAAGTGCAGAAGTTGAAAGAGGATTCAACCAACTGAAGCTTACCAAAACAAACAAAGAGGGTTGCTATCAGATACCAGTTTGAACACATGCATGACAATAAAGATGCACAGCCCCCCTATCTCGAGTTTCGATCCTCTACCTGCGATCAAACACTGGAACACTAAAGGTACCAACAGCAGGCGACCGTTGCTGAAGGACAAAAAGGGTACCCTTAAATCCAATGGCGAGCCGAAAAAGAGCTCAGAGAAAGACACTCGGCAAAAATCACGCGATACTCCGAGCTCATCGGCAGATAACTGTGTGATGGCAGAGGAGGATACGGCACCTGAAAGTAGTTACGTGAGTGGTGGAGAGGATGAGGACAGCGATAGCGGTTTAGATTCAGACTTTGAGATGTCCGAAGAGAAAGTGACAAAACTGATGGAACAGTACTAGACAAAACATTTTCTGAAGCTACTAGACAGAATTCCTTTCTCCAGTAGCTGTTACCGGTTTATCCGAAGACGTTATTTTTCATTTAAAAGTGTTAGAAAGCGTTCAAGTAGAAAGCGGTAAATTTGTTTAATTGGTACCATTTTGTTTTGCGTGACCAAGTAACTACAAATTATGGATACTTAAGACATCTATTTGTTGTTGTTTTTTCATGTGAGGCGAGCTAGACAAATTTTGCAAAAATTGCGCCGGGCGACTAACTTTTGTGCCGGGCGACTAACTTTTTAAAGTAGTCTGAAATCAGGTGGTGATCGATCGTTTGCTGCTGCAGCTCCTGCTGTATGGAATAGTCTCCCGGAATACCTGAGAACAATGCCGACTATTGACACCTTCAAGAAACATCTCAAGACACACTATTTTAAATTAGCTATTCCAGATTCTTAGGCACAATTTAAAAACGTCTTTTATTGGTTCGGACACGTTTTTCTTTTCATTAGTATTAGTCACTTAACTCTAGTCAATGCCAAACTAAATACCTGCTCTACTGCCAGATCTTACTTTTTTAAGCAATATCTATATTTGCATTTTACTCATATTTATTTATTTGTATCTTTTTTATCTATTTATTTATTTTTTTATTTATTTATAAATATTTATAATATATTTTAGTGTAGTAATATCTCCCTTAGGCTCTATGTGAAGCGCTTAGAGCATTCACTATGAATAAGCGCTATATAAGATTTGAGATAATAATAATAATAATAATAATAATAATAATAATAATAATAATAATAATAATATTTATTATTTAATAAAAAGTGTCAAAATGAGAAACCCCTTCTGATGACGCAAAAGGACATAGCTGACAGAGTTTAGTTTTAAATTGAGAATAAAAGAAAAATGTGATAATTGGCAAAACCCTGGAGAAAACAAGTTCGAAATCCAGTTCATGATGTCACCAGGATAAAATACCGGAATTTCTACATATTAAGGGATAGAAATTGGATCATATTGAAATTTCGGGATTTACACCATATCTGGAAAAAAATCGGGATAACCGTGGGATCACGCCCTTAAAATCTTGGTTCCGAGGAAAAGATCAATTTTCACCAGAATCCCATGCTTTGGCTTTCCTGTGGAGACACCGTTTAACAAAAGTGGCTGAGAATCCTTTCCAGAATCCTAAAGCAGCATGTTAGTACAGTACTCAAAATGATTTAATGATGAATTTATTTTTGTAGGATATAGGGCTTTGAAAATTCAGTCTACGAAAAAACCTGGCTAATAGGACTATAGTCCATAACTCTATATATAACGAATAGAGTAAAGAAGTTTGTCCAAGGACAGAGTCCCAGAAAAGCAATAAGACCAATTCCAGCGCACAGTACGAGCAAGTGAATTTCCCTGTTTAACTTGCGTTGATACGCGGTGTTTATTTTGCACCAGTGCGCATGTTTATTTAACGTCGATGCGCGGTTCGCATTTCGGACCAGTAGCGGACGATATCGTCGGCTGGTCTAAAAGCGATAAACATCTACACAGGAAACATAAACGAAAAAGTTTGGAAAGAAGTAAAGTAACAGAAAACAGTGCTGTTTAAGCCGAAAAATCAAACCATCGGAAAATTCAAAAATTTTCCAACTCACTCAAAAAGCACAAGTCGTCTGCTTGACACCCTAGAGACGGCTCATACCAAAAATAAATGACAACTGATCAAAACTGAAGGAGGAAATGCATTTTGAAACAAAATTTAATTAATAAACACTAACTAACGGACGCCGTCTGCAAACCGATGCGTGTAATGCAAGCTGGGCTAAAAAACTGTAACCTTGTCCGCCATGTCCGGTAAACGGAGCTCGAATAAAAAGACTCGGTTGCATAGCCATATATGTTGATATATGTTGATGTTCAGAAATAAAGAAATAACTTAAGTGTATACAAAATTTCAAATAGTACATACATTTTCATTTTTGGTATTAAAGGATTTTTCGAGCTTATGAACACCCAAAACGGACACACAATCGAACGAACAGAGACTCTTCAGAGTAACTGACATGTTGTTTATGCAAACTACAGCCTTAGTAAGGTAGGATACCCCGTGAAGCAGTAAAAGTAAAATGCATGAAAAAGTTACCGGTAAAAAGTAAACGATTTTTGACAGCTTTCCTCACGTGAATTTTCGGCAGATTTTCAAAATAACAACTGCAATTTATATACTTTCACAATCCAGTGTTTAATATCCCCTAATTTACTCTTAAAGTAGTAGTTGACCGGTTACACCACGACGTCAATTTTTTCCCATTTTGACAATTATGCCACGTTGCACATCTTCAATATATATTTTCACCATGCACGGTTTCAGGTTCCAACGACAATCCCTTCTATGAGAAGTCGGCCGGACAAAACATTGTCTCACGGCTAAGTTCAAGCCAAAAATTCACACATCAAATTTTAGCCGATTTTGACAATAATGCCACTTTGCACGTCTTCAATTTATATATTTTCACCATGTAAGGTTTCAGGTTCTAACGACAATCCCTTCTATGAGAAGTCGGCCGGACAAAACATCGTCTCACGGCCAAAAATTCACAATGTTTGACAATTTCCCACGACGTCAGTTTTGACCGATTTTGACAATAATGCCACGCTGCACATTTTCAATATATATATTTTCACTGTGCAAGGTTTCAGGTTGCTATGAAATACCCTTCTATGAGAAGTCGGCAGGACAAAACCCAGTACTTTTTGCGGACAGACAGACGGACCAGCTCATAACAATATCCCTCCGTTTCACGGGGATAATTAAACATGACGTCATCAGAAGGGCTATCGTGACTGAGAACTCTAATGCAAAGACAATGGGTGAGTGCTTAATGATCTAATACGATGGGTGCGTAATTAGGGTCCACTGCTACCGAAAAACAGCAATAAGTGAAATCAACAAGCCGTTTCGATTCTCTTCTCGTCATTTTAAAACAAGTATAAAAGTAAAATTTAGAGATTGTTGCGAAATCTACACACTTGAGTGACTGCTACAAAATCTGCAGAGTTGAGCGTTGCTGGGGCATCTATCCACTTGAGCATTGCTGGGGCATTCTACAAACTTAAAGGATTGCTGGGGCATCTATATACTTCAGGGATTGCTGAGGCATTTCCACAATTCAGGGATTGCTGAGGCATCTATATACTTCAGGGATTGCTGAGGCATCTACATACTTCAGGGATTGCTGGGGCATCTACATACTTCAGGGATTGCTGGGGCATCTACATACTTCAGGGATTGCTGGGGCATCTACATACTTCAGGGATTGCTGGGGCATCTATATACTTCAGGGATTGCTGAGGCATTTCCACACTTCAGGGATTGCTGAGGCATCTACATACTTCAGTGATTGCTGGGGCATCTACATACTTCAGGGATTGCTGGGGCATCTACATACTTCAGGGATTGCTGGGGCATCTACATACTTCAGGGATTGCTGGGGCATCTACATACTTGAGGGACGGCTGGGGCATCTGCGGATTGCTGGGGCATCTACATACTTCAGGGATTGCTGAGGCATTTCCACACTTCAGGGATTGCTGGGGCATCTACATACTTCAGTGACTGCTGGGGCATCTACATACTTCAGGGATTGCTGAGGCATTTCCACACTTCAGGGATTGCTGGGGCATCTACATACTTCAGGGATTGCTGGGGCATCTACATACTTCAGGGATTGCTGAGGCATTTCCACACTTCAGGGATTGCTGGGGCATCTACATACTTCAGGGACTGCTGGGGCATCTACATACTTGAGGGACGGCTGGGGCATCTGCGGATTGCTGGGGCATCTACATACTTCAGGGATTGCTGAGGCATTTCCACACTTCAGGGATTGCTGGGCATCTACATACTTCACGGACTGCTGAGGCATCTACACATTTCTTGGTAACGTGGTGATCTCAGGTGAAAATAATTAAATTTCGTACTGTTTTGAAAACAAGCCATCGTCGAGGGCGCAGACACTGTGATTGTCTAAACGATAATAATCACTGGAATATAGGAATCAGCAACCCATAGCAATGACTGATAGAAAAAAAAAATTACTTGAACTGATAGAGAAGAGAGAACAATGAAACAGTACCGCGTTCGTTGCGTCTTTGTGACAGAAGCTCAAAAGATTATCAGATTAGCTATTGAAGCATTTGCCTCTCTCTTGCGACGAACTCACCAAGTCTTAAACGATAGTTATCTCAAAAATAATAATTTTTGACAAGTTGAATCTTGGCAATTTTGACTGATTTGAAAAACAAAATGACGTTGCACAACTTCAATATATATATATTTTCACTGCGGAAGGTTGCACATAGCTAGGATAAATAGTGTTGGAGAACTCGCGTGGAAAGCACCAAAGTCTTACATTGCAGTTACCTCAAAAGATCACAATTTTTGACAAAGCCATTTTGGCAATTTTTAATCGATTTGAAAAACTTCAATGTATATATTTTCAGTGTGCAAGGTTGCTTATGCCTAGGGTAAATAGTTTCGCCGAACTTGCGTGGAAACAAAACAGCATCCAAAGTGTGACACACGGACGGAGAGACGGACGGCAAGACGGACTGACAGACGGACAGAGGGCAATTCTATAGAATCTCCCCCCCCCCTCCGCTCGCCCGGTTGGGGTCTAAAGAACGCAATATTGCATTAGGATTTACCTTATCCAGCCAATGAATTTTCCCAATGATTTTCAAAGATGCCAGCACCCACCAGGAATAGCACACATCTGGTAGCTTTTCTGGTCGGCCTGAAAACGAAAAAAAAAAAACGATGCACGGAAAAATACAAGAAAAGAAAACCTTCACAAATGCCACTACGTGACGAAAACGCCAAACACACATACTTTTGTAAAGCCGCTCAGAAGTTATACAATGTATACAATGAACTAGAACAGTGTAAAAGCCCACGTAGTCCATTTGGTTGATTTTCCTTGGGCCAACCTAACTCATTTACAATACCGATCCTTGTTAGTGCCCATAGAAGATACATACCAAGTTTCATTAAAATCCCTGCAGTTGCTCTTGAGATATCGTGTTAACAAACTCATTCCGATGCTGAATAATTTCCAGGATTTGGTAAATTTCAAAGTCTATTTGGTTCATTATCCTTGGGCCAACGTAACCCATTTACAATAACGATCCTTTTTAGTGCCCACAGAAGCTACACACCAAGTTTCATTAAAATCCTTGCAGTTGCTCTTGAGATATCGTGTTAACAATAGTCAATCAAGAGCTGAATTTTCTAAGTCCAGCTGGTCCATTTTCCTTGGACGAACCTGGCCCATTCACAATATCGATCTGTGTTCTTTCCCAAAGAAGCTACATACCAAGTTTCATTAAAATCTTTGCAGCTGTTTTAAAGTTATCGTGTTTACAAGCTCTTGATGACAGACCGACCGACAGACCGACACGCGGTCGATCGCATATATTCCCCACAGGTTCTACCTGTGGGGAATAAATAATGTTGAAGACGTGATTTTGGTAATTTATGGGCTAAATGTGTCAGCTGAGGCATTCAAAAGTTGGTAAAATTTAACGTATATTATGGAATGCCGTTTAAACATTTAATGCTTATTTCTGATATCAAAATATATTTAGATATATCAATAAATCAATGGAGATCTCATTACTTTATATTTTGTTATTAATAATTGAATTTCAGATAGCAAAATAATGATTTCTGAGATCAACAAATCAATTTTACAAACTTAAAAACTCTTGAAGGAGACACATATTTATATACAATTTGAGGAATTATCAATTAAATTTCGGAGATGAAATTTTGAATTATTGAGATCAATAATAACAACACAATTTTTGAGCTCAAGCATTACTTCATTTTTTGTACAGTAAAAAAATTAAAATAAAGATTTTGTATGCATGGAACAGTCATTATTTATTCACAGATATGTGCTTTTGAATTTTTTATGCTAAAAAATAGATCGATATTTTGATATCAAAAATTAATTTTTGTGATCAAAAATTCATTTACAGATTTCAAAATACAATTTAAGAAAGTTTCACTCTGAAATAATGATATCAGAAATAAATTCGTGACATCAGTAAAAGGAAAATAAATTACTGAGCTCAAAATTGAAATTTTGCTATCAAACATTTCATTTTTGCCATCAAGAATTGAATTTTTGATCTCTAAAAATCAATTTTAGAGATCATTTAATCAATTTTGATATCAAAAAGCCATCGTCGAGGCCCCAGACCCCAACCGAAAATTGTGATTGACTAAACGATAACTTGACTACGTCTCGAGGAGTACGTCTATCCCCCGTGGGGGATATGGTGTGTGTAAGGCTGTTGCATGTTGACAACACAAAATTTAGAAGTGGAAGGATAGGTAGACGTAGTGTATAACATTCAAACGAATCAATCCATTAACCAGTAGGCGCGTGAGACTGTCGTCACTACACTGCGGAAGGTCCCAGGGAACCCGTGTGCGGAATCTGAAACGAATCCATCCATTTTTGTGGCCTGTAGGCGCGTGAGACTGCCGTATATACGCTAAGTCCAGTGCCGATTTTCAAAAGTCCGCCATTTTGTCAATTTTTGCCCGATCCGGAAAATTCTTGGTCACTGCACTGCGGAAGGGTCCAGAGAAGCCGAATACAAAATTTGAAACGAATCTATAAATTAATGTGGTCTGTAGGCGCGTGAGACTGAAGCGTGACAGACCGATAGATGGACGGACGGACAGACCGAGACGTTCAAAACTATATCCCTCCGTTCCACGGGGGATAACAATCACTGGAATATAGGAATTAGCAACCGACAGCAATGATTGGAAAGAAAACATTAGAAGCTCAATAGATTATCAGATTAGCTATTGAAGCATTTGCCAAGTGTTACACGACAGTTATCTCAAAAATAATAATTTTTCACAAGTCGAATCTTGGCAATTTTGACTGATTTGAAAAACAAAATGACGTTGCACAACTTCAATAGATATATATATATATATTCACTGCGGAAGGTTGCACATAGCTGGGATAAATAGTGTTGGAGAACTCGCGTGGAAAGCCACCCAAGTCCTACATCACAGTTATCTAAAAAAATCACAATTCTTGACAAGTCGTTATTTTGGCAATTTTTGACCAATTTGAAAAATAGCAATTTTTGGCTGATTTGAAATAACACGACGTTGCACAACTTCCATATATATATATTCACTATGCAAAGTAGCATATGCCTAGGATAAATAGTTTCGGAAAACTCGCGTGGAAAGCACCCAAATCTTACATTGCAGTTAGCTCAAGAGATCACAATTTTTTTTGACAGGTCGCCATTTTGGCAATTTTTGGCTGATTTGAAATAACACGACGTGGCACAACTTCAATATATATATATTCACTATGCAAGGTAGCAGATGCCCAGGATTAATAGCTTCGGAGATCTCGCGTGGAAAGCACCCAAGTTTTACATTGCAGTTATCTCAAGAGATCACAGTTTTTGGCAAGTCGCCATTTTGGCAATTTTGGGCCGATTTGAAAGATAACACGACGTTGCATAACTTCAATATATATATTTTCACTGTGTAACGTTGGATATGCCTAGGGTAAATAGTTGCGTGGAAACAAAACAGCATCCAAAGTGTGACACACGGATGGACGGACGTACAGACGGACGGACAGAGGCCAAACCTATAGACCCTCCGGGGTCAATCAAGGTATCAAGAATTATTTTTTTGAGATTAAGAATAGAATTAGAGATATCAAAAATTAATTTTTGACATCAAGAAATATTTTCTTTTTTTTTTTGAGATCAAAAATTAAGTTTTTGAGATCAAAAATTAATTCTTGATATCAAAAAATCAATTTTGATATCTAAGATTAATTCTAGATATCAATAATTCCTTAATAAATAAGAAAATGGCATTGCATAGTATACACTCGACCAGTGCACACGAACAACAGCGAACACGAAAATGCTCAACAATCTTATCCATTTCAAAAGTTGGCCACAACAGCAACCACTCCCTTTTTGAACGGTGGTTGTTTTTCAACCCATCCCCCGTCCCCCTAATGTAGGCACGGAGGTGCGGCTCTAAAAGCAGCCCGAACCATTTTGCCCAACGCTACGGCATGAGTGTGCATACCCTCACATGGAACTTGATACAAGCCTAGCACAAGATCTACTTTAAGAAGTAAAACAAACACTCCCAGGGAATTGTAAACAGTGCTAGTTACATAATCACTCCTATACAAGAAAGTTTGGCAACCAGAGAAAAAACAGCGTTGCTAGGGGCTGAGTAAAATAGCTCTCCACAGAACAGACCCACAACTACGAGCAGAGAACAGAGACGCCTAAATACGACCGTAACATGCCGTGCTCAGTCGTGTTTAAAAATCGTGCTTTATGACGCGCTCACGGTCTGACTAAAAAGACGATATCTTGCCTGGCTTAAAATTGAAGTCGGCCTGTGATTGGCCCAGGTTCTCGAGAATGAACAAGCAGAATGTCAAGAATGTGTCGCGCTTTGTGCTCATTGGCCAAAGAGCCAACAACCAAGGTCAGGGCTTATATAGATCAGCCTTATTCACGCTTTGTTCAGCATTTGTCGCCACGCAGCACAGAGAACACCCACATCAACTTTTTTCAGCGAGCAAAATTTGAGCGAGTTAAATTGACTCACAGCAAAGTTAGCAGTGACTGGTAGTACGCGAACATTCAAAATTGCTCAAGATGGAAGAGAGCAGGTCGACGCAGAGCTCCAAGAAAGGGCAAAGAAAAGACTGTAGAAGCGCTCGTATAGGAGCACTTTTTCCATATGCTTACATCTCTTTTATAGACACTGCTGCCTTAAAAGCTTAAAAACTCACATTAGCCCAGCAGCGAATCCACGACCTTTGGTCTGCCGACGTTTGACCTTGCGACATTTGTCTAAATCTGCAGGGTACGACAATTGGTCTAGATTTTTGCTTCGTGTTCGTTTTCCATTCGAAGAGAAAAATAAAGCAATGAAACAGTTTTCATCTTCTTATTCGCATTATTCGCCCCGCGTTAAGGGACCCCGAGCTAAGGGACCGCGCGCTGAGGGACACCGCGCTAAGGGACCGCGCGCTAAGGGACCCCGCGCTAAGGAACCCCGCGCTAAGGGACCCCGCCCTAAGGGACCGCGCGCTAAGGGACCCCGCCCTAAGGGACCGCGCGCTAAGGGACCCCGCGCTAAAGGACCCCGCGCTAAGGGACCGCGCGCTAAGGGACCCCGCGCTAAGGGACCCCGCGCTAATTCGTACTCTTCGGGACCAAGAAAACAAGACTGTCAAATGACAGTGGCCCAGTTGAGGATTCAGTCCTGTGTCTCTTGGAAAATGGTAAGACAGTCTGATCTGGTTGAATGTTTTTTTATACTAAATTATGCTGAAATTATGAAAATTTCTGAATATTTGTAATAAATGGGGAAAAATGCAGACACAAGAATTTTACTCCAATTTGTTATTAAATTCAAACAGAAGTCAAATGTAAAAATGAAAATAAAGTCCTCTCTCTCTTTTATTACTTATCTTGGGCCTTGTTTCAAGTGAGTATTAAAATGTGGATACAATTCTGGAACATCCTACCCAGAACACGGTACGATATTTGTCAAATAAAAATATATATGTAAAAACAGGAATTTTTCTCCAATTTGTTTTTGAAATCAAACAGAAGTGGAACTCCAAAATTTAAATAATGTCCTTTCTTATATGCACTTATTTCGAGCCTATAGCTGCAAACAATTATTTAAACGTGGATACAGCTTTTGGAACACCCTATCCAGGGTGGTACTAGGCCAGGGTTTAATTAAAAATCAATAAATGATCGGGTGAGAAATATCCAGTTCCCTGTTATCGTCCAATGTTCCTTACTATCGCCCACAAGAATAATATTATACTTATCATATTTTCGGGTCATAGAATTGATTCTTGCACTTTTAGAGCGAAAATTACAAATTTCTTGCATTATTCCCAATGTTCCCTATTATCGCCCACCCGAAAAATATCACATTTATCATATTTTCGGGTCATAGAATTGATTCCTGCACTTCTAAAGCGAAAATTACAAATTTCTTGCATGATCGCACAATGTTCCCTATTATCGCCCACCCGAAAAATATCACATTTATGATGTTATCGGGTCACAGATTTGATTCTTGGACTTTTAAAACGAAACTAACAGCTTTCTGCATTATCGCCCCATATCCATTATTTTCGCCCACCCGAAAAATATATTTATCATATTTTCGGGTCATAGAATTGATTCCTGCACTTTACAAGGCACCTTACCATTTAATCCGCCAGAGGGCAACTGTCTCTCACAGAGCCACCAGCCCAACATGTCAACATTGACATGGTGCAGTTGGCCAACGATAGAAAGCATTCCCACACAGCAATAAATCTGTAGCAAAAAAACAAACAAACAAACAAAAATACCAATAAAAAAGTGAGAAAAAAAAAGGACATTGTGTACTTTTTTATCATGGCAGACGGACAATAAAATATGCCTTGTTTCATGGGCTGCCATTTTGCTCAGAATCCAAAATATTTCATTCTGATATTTTAATATATTAAAGCTTCGGATCTGTTTTAGCAAACAGCGGTAACAATTAGATAGCAACGTATCACAAAGACATTGCTGGGATACCTGTTTTAAGCCAATCAGAAAAGAAGACTTTAAGAACCAAGAGGGTAAACAGACTGGCATGCTGTCTGGATACGGGACTGAAAGGCTTACTTGTCCAGAATGAGATTCACTGCCAGGGCGCGAACCAAAACCGCCATCAAAATTCATGCAGGACAAGACATACTCCACGGCTTTGTCCACCTTCATGTCCCCAAGTCTGTTCTGTGCATAGAGCAAATCCGGATCTAAATTTTCCGACCGCATATTTCAGGACAGACATCTGCTGTACTATAACTGAAAGCCGGACAAAACGCCGACGGTCAAAACGTCGACTGCCGAAAGGTCGACGGGCGAAAGGTCGATGAATGAAACGCCGACAAATGCAAAAACGGATAAAACATCGACTAACTGATGTTTGCTAAAATTAAACAGACATATCTGTTACACTTAATCAACTCAATAATGTGTGATATGGTCAAATGCGTTATTACTTGAAAAACTGAGCCACAAAGTAAACAAAATGTCAATAACAAGATTGTCCATGGACCATGCCGAATGCTGATGTCAAGATTTATGATATCTAAGTATAATCTGTAACTCAAATTTCAAGATAGAAAGGGTGGCATCAGTCAAGATGTTAATGGAAAAACAGTTTATCGCCAATATATAAGCCAATTTTTGGCGAACCGCCAAAAACATAATAGTCATGTCTTTCAGTCATTTTTTTTTCGAATCGCCAAAATAAAAAAAAGTTATAGCCAGATGCATATATACCACTACCTCAAAATTTTAGAACGTTTCCATTTAAACAGCAGGAGATACGTTTTCGTGAAAATTGTTTTGGCTAATATTTCCACCAATTTTGATTGAGATTAAGGCCAAACACTTACAGTGAGTTGCGTTTTCAACGTCTTTGGCGAATAAACAAAAAAGTTAGGTACTAATTTCCGCTTCCATAATTAAAAATTTTAAGAAGGCAACATTACAGTCCTAGCGGTAGTAACGATGTTAGTAAGCATTAGTTTTTCGCCAGAACTTCCGCCAGTTTTCCGAATTACACAAAACCGAAATAACCAGGTAAACACCAATGACCACTACCTTTAATCAGAATACCAAAGGCAATTTCTGTGGTGTGAATTAAGATTTTACTGATTTTTTTTTAGTTTTTTTCGCCAATATTTCAGCCAGTTTTTTTTTGCTAATCATAAACAAGCATGTCCAGGGACATGGTGACCAGCCGTGACCTACAGAATATATATCCAAGAATCACAGACAAAATCATGATCAAATTGGCAGACAGCGGTTACGAAAAAAGCCGTAACTGAATGGAGAAAATATTCGCTCACTTGCTCGGTGTAGTTGTGGCTGATGAGGAGTCATTCTTTCAATTCTTTCATAAGGGGACAAGAATACCAAGCGTGTAGTGAAAAGAACAAACACAGGGAATAATTTCGGGAAAAGCAGTGGTAGAAGAGGCAAATGCAAGATCTAATGTCGTGTTAGAGTGTGTGGTGGGATTACATACAATCTGATTAGTTGAAGGAAAATACTCTAATGTGTAAACACTCAAAGAAAATTACTTTGAAAATTACTCTAATGTGTAAACACTCAAAGAGTGCAGTTGAAATGAACTCCTTGGACAACACTTCATGTATGTTTTTTAGATCAAAAGCAAGGCCATGCGGAGGTCGTCGACATTCTGTTGAAACGAACTGGTCACATCTCAGTATGGGATGAAAGCCATCTATTAAAAATTTTTTGTTATCATCGTCGGCTGTTAAACGGCTTTCAGCCAATGCGATAATGTCACACGCAAGATAGTTGTCATCACAGCGTACCAAATCAAAATGAGCGGCCATACTCAAAATTGTATGAGAAGAAGCAATTTGAAAATTAGACACAAAAAAATAAAAAAATGTCCCCCATTTGGTCAATTTTTTTCGGATCGCCAAAATGAGTAATTTTTCAAAAGAAGCCTACCTAGGGAGTATTCGTGAAAAATTTGAAGAAAATTTGATCAAAACTGTAAGAGAAGAAGCATTTTGAAAATTGGCAACCACAAAATTACAAATGTCCCCCATTTGGCCAATTTTTGGCGGATCGCCAAAAAAAACAATTTTTCAAGACAGGTCTACCTTGAGAACAACTATCAAACATTGGAAAGGAATCCGATCAAAATTGTGGGAGAAGAAGCAATTTGAAAATTTGACACCAAAAAATTAAAAAATGTCCCCCATTTGGCCAATTTTTGGCGGATCGCCAAAATGAGTAATGTTTCAAAAAAGGTCTACCTAGGGCATATTCGGGTAAAATTTGAGAGGAATCCGATCAAAACTGAAGGAGAAGAAGCATTTTGAAAATTGGCAACAGAAAAATTTGAAATGCCCCCCATTTGGCCATTTTTTTGCGGAGCGCCAAAAAAAATAATTTTTTTCAGAGAGGTATACCTAGAGGACATTCGTGTAAAATTTGGTGAAAATCTAATCAAAATTGTGGGAGAAGCAGCATTTTGAAAATTGGCAACCACAAAATTACAAATGTCCCCCATTTGGCCAATTTTTGGCGGATTGCCAAAAAGTAATTTTTCAAGAGAGATGTACCTTGAGAACAACTATCAAAAATTGGAAAGGAATCCGATCAAAATTGTGCGAGAAGAAGCAATTTGAAAATTGCAGACCAAAAAATTTAAAAATGTCCCCCATTTGGCCAATTTTTGGCGGAGCGCCAAAAAAAATAATTTTTAAAGAGAGGTATACCTAGAGAACATTCGTGTAAAATTTGAGAGGAATCCGATCAAAACTGAAGGAGAAGAAGCATTTTGGCATTTTGGCCCATTTACAATACCGATCTGTGTTTGTTCCCATATAAGCTACATACCAAGTTTCATTAAAATCCCTGCAGTTTTCTTGAGATATCAGATAGCTGAAATTTTCTTAGTCCAGCTGGTCCATTTTCCTTGGATGACCCTGGCCCATTTACAATATCGATCTGTGATTGTTCCCATAGAAGCTACATACCAAGTTTCATTAAAATCTTTATAGGAGTTTTTAAGTTATCGTGTTAACAAGTTCTTGACGACATACCGACAGATCGATCGACAGACCGACACACGGTCGATCGCATATATTCCCCACAGGTTCTACCTGCGGGGAATAAATTACGAAAACAGTAATAGCCAGGTCCGTACCAATGATAGCTATCTTTATCTAAAATTGGAAGACAGTAGGTAGTAGTGTCTGCAATTAAGTGGTAGTGTCTGCTACTGTTACTTAAAATTACAACGCAACGATCTATTTTCTATTTTTTGGCCAATCACAAAAAAAAGTAATAGCCAGCAAGGTGATATTGCCTGCTAGTTTTCCTTGAAATTTAAAAACAGCAAGACTATTTTGTTGGAGTTAAGATTTTAGTGATTTTTTTTAGTTTTTCGTCAAAATTATCGCCAGTTTTTGACCAATCACAACATGCTGTAACAGCCAGCTAGATAGGCAGTGTCTGCTACTGTTATTTAAAATCACAATGCAACGATCTTATTTTCCTGGAGTTCGTTAAGATTTTACTGAAATTTTTTGGTTTTCGCGAACAATTTTCCCCGATTTTTTGGCCAATCACATAAAAAAGTAATAGCCAGCAGGGATCATTTTGGCGGGGACATTAGCTCCAGATCCTGAAAATGGCCCCCGTTTTTTTTTTTTTTTTTTTTTATAAAAATGGCCCCCAGTCTTTTTGCGTGAGTCCAGTTTTTTTATGACACCTTTAGAATTAAAGAATTATTTTCAGAAATTAATTATGTCTGGACTTAAAAAGCAGTAGAAAAGCTATCAGTCTCCAGTGATATGTTAAGAACGGTTCAAAGATATGTGTACTTTTTTATGAAATATTGTTAATCTAGTTAAGCAATCAATTGTGTCTATCGTTTGTGAAGAATATATATTGCAAAATCAACCTAATTTGTCTCTTTTGATAAGTTCATTTTATGGTCAAGGCTTTAAAAATGGTCACCAGATTTTTTGACATCGTCCCCCATCGCGAAATCCCAATAATATCCCTGGCCAGTGAGGTGAAATTGCCTGCTACCTTTCTTAAAATTTCGATAAACTCCGACTTTTTGCATATATTTCATTAAGGTTTCACTGAATTTTTTCAGTTTTTCGCCAAAATTTTCGCAAATTTTTTTACCAATCCCCAAAAACTGAAACAACAGGAAGGTATGAGAGAGAGTTCGTCAAGATTTTTGTGAAAATATTTTTGCTTGTTCGCCAAAATGTCCGCCAAGTTTTGGCCAATCACAAAAAGTATTATCTGGGTGGATAGTAACGTCTGCTACCTTCACCTAAAACTTCAAAGCAGTAAGACTATTTTCCTCGAGTTAGTTAAGATTTAACAGAAAAAAAATAATTAAGTTTTTCGCCAACATTTCTGCCTATTTTTGCCGAATCGCAAAATAAGTCATAGACAGGTGGACACCTATGCACCCTGCCTTCCACCAAAATTGTAGAATGTTTCCATGAAAACCATAGCAGATACGTTTTACAGAAAATTATTTTTTGGCCAATACTCTCGCCAATTTTTGGCGAATTACCAAACAAAGTAATGACAATTTAGGCAGTAATGTGTGCTACTCTGTGAGGCACTCCACATGTAAGGGTTAGAAGGAGGGATGAAATGCCCCATTTCAGTATAATGTGGCAGGGGGATCCCGACATGACCATAGCAGTTGAAAGGGATCTAAAGAACAATACAATTATTATTAAGACTTTACTGAAACTGTGTTGGTTTCTCTTCAAAATTTACGGAAATTTTTAGACAGTCATCAAAAAAAAAAAAAAAACTCATATAGGTAAAATTGCCTGCTTAGGTAACTTAAAATTAAAGTTCCTCGCCAAAATTTTCGCTAGTTTTTAGCCAATCACTAAAAATTGTACCAGCCAGGTAGGCAGTAAGGCTTGCTACTCTCACTTAAAATTTAAAGACGGTAAGACTATTTTATTGGAGATCGTCAAGATTTTACTGAAAATTTATTTGGTTTTTCGCCAAATAAATTTTCGGACCGATGCCCATGGTTATTTTGTTTGCTTTGATGCGCGGCTCTTATTTTAGACCAGTGCGCATGTTTATTTAACTTGCGTTGGTGCGCGGTTGGCATTTCGGACTAGAGAGCATGTTAACTTGCGTCGATGCGCGATTCGCATTTCGGACAAGGGCGCATATTTGTCAGCATGTGTCGATGCGCGGTTCGCATTTCGAACCGGTGTGCATGTTTATTTAACTTGCGGTGATGTGTAGTTCGCATTTCGGACCAGAGCGCATGTTTATTTAATTTGAGTTGATGCGGGGAGCTTATTTTGTTTATTTAACTTGCGTTTATGAGCGGTTCGCATTTCGGACCAGCGCGCATATCTATTCAACTTGTGTGATGTGTGGTTCTTTTTCCGGACAAAAGCGCATGTTTCTTTAACTTCTGTCGATGCGTGGTGCTTATTTTGGAACGCGGCGCAGGTTTATTAACACTTGACAAGCCTTTGGCTTACAAGGGCTTTATGAATTTGTGCGAGCAGGAGTTGGTATCTTTTTTTTCTTGACAGTGATCGGATTTCCTGTGCCATCTCCTCCACTGGCACGAAACTTGGGACTTGGGTAGAACTTGGCGTATGCCTGCCTAATCAGTCAATAAAACATTAAGTCAACAAAAACCAAACACTCCTCGGCTTATAAGATGTATTCAAGCTGTGTTGTTTGCAATATATTATTCAAGAAATAACCCACTGAAGGAAATATTTTTGCGTTTTAATTTTTGTCAAGTGTTTAACATTTCGCTAGCGAAATGAGGTTCTAGTTCAATTTGCGTCGATGCGCGGTTCTTATTTTGGACCAGTGTGCATGTTTATTTAGGTTGCGTTGATACGCGGTTCGCATTTCGGACTACCGTACATGTTTATGTAATTTCCGTGCATGCGCGGTTATTTCGGACTAGTGCGCAAGTTCATTTAGCTTTCGTTGATGCGCGATACTTTATTTTAGACCAGTGCGCATGTTTATTTAACTTCTGTCGATGAGCGGTTCACATTTCGGACCAGTGCGCATGTTCGTTAAACTTGCATTGATGCGCGGTTCTTATAAAAATTCCGCAAAAAATTCCCAAATTATGTCAAAAAGCATAAGCCGTATGCACGACCCCCTAGGGATGCCTCATATAAAAAAATTAATGAAATCGGATAAAAATTGTAGGCAGAAAAGTATTTTGAAGTTTTTTTTTTAAATTTCCCAAAAAATTCCAAAATTTCTCGATCATCTCAAAAAGTACAAGCCGTATGCACCACCAATTAGGAATGTCTCATACCAAAAATGAATGACTAATAAGTTAGTTAGTTATTGCCGGGCACCTTATAGACCGCGTCGTTTGCTCTTGGATTCCACTACGACAAACTTTGCTTTGGGGACGTTTCATCCTAAATTAATTTTCGGACATTATAGCCAGGAACATTATGGCCGGGTACCTTATGGTCGGGGTAAAGCTCAATAAAGCGACAATTTCGGTTATCACTTGTTTTTTCTGCTTTGGGGACGCTTTGGCCCTAAATTAATTTCGGGACCTTATGCCAGGGGACATTATGGCCGGTGTAAAGCTTAATAAAGCGTTAATTTAGGTTATAGGTTTTTGCTTTGGGGACGTTTTAGTCCTAAATTCATTTGGGACCTTATGGCCGCGTACTTTTAGGCGGGGGACGTATTCTCCTGGTTTCCACGACAAATTTTGCTTTTGGGACGTTTTGGCCCCAAATTCATGGCCGTGACGCTATGGCCGGGGTAAAGCTTAATAAAACGTTCATTTAGGATATCATAAGTTTTTTAACTTTGGGGACGTTTTGGCCGCAAATTCATTTAAGAGCCTTATGGCCGGAGTCATTATGGCCGGTGACACTTTGTCCTGGACTCCACTCCGATAAATTTTGCTTTGGGGACGTTTTGGTCGATCCAAATTGTGGGAGATGAAGTATTTTGTAAACTGGCTATCAGGAAATTAAAAAGGTCCCCCACTTACCCAATTTCTGGCGGACCGCCAAAAAAAGCTAGTTTTAAAGAGAGGCCTACCTAGAGAACAATCGTATAAAATTGAAAACAATCCGATTAAAATTGTGGGAAAAGAAGCATTTTAAAAATTGGCCAAAAAAGCCAATAAATTAAAAAAATTCCCGCACAAAATTTAAAGAAAGTCAAAATTGTGGGAGAAGAAGAATTTTGGAAATTGGCAACCATAAAATTATAAATGCGCCCCCCCCCCCCAATTTGGCCAATTTTTGGCGGATCGCTAGAAACAGTAATTTTTCAAGACAGGCCTACCTGGAGAACAATCGTACAAAAGGAATCCGATGTAAATTGTGGGAAAAGAAGCATTTTCAAATTTGGAATCCAATAAATTAAAAAATGCCCCCCCCCCCCCCACTTGACCAATTTTTGGCAGATCGCCAAAAAAGTAATTTTTTAAATAAAGGGCTAACCAGAAAACCTTCAAAGATTTGACCAAAATTGTGAGAGAAGCATGTTGAAAATTGGCAACCAAAAAATTTAAATGCCCCCCCCCCCCCCCCCAATTTTTCAAAAAGTTTTGGCGGACCGTCAAAAAAAGTAAGTTTCAAGACAGGCCTAGCTACAGAACAATCGAACAAAATTTGAAAGGTATCCAACTAAAATTGTGAGAAGAAACGTTGAGAAGAAAAATTTTTTAATGCCCCCCATTTAGCAAATTTTTGGCCGATCGGAAAAAAAGTTTTCAAGACAGAACTACCTAAAGAATATTCGTATAATATTTTAAGAAGATCCGATCAAACTTGTGGCAAAAGAAGCTTTTGAAAATTGGCAAATGAAAAAACTCTAAATGCCCCCCATTCAGCCAACTTTTGAGGCAGCGCCCACAAAAAGTAACTTTTACAGATAAGACCTACCTAGAGAACATTTATACAAAAGGTGAAAGGAATCCAATCAAAATTGTGCGAGAAGAAGCATTTTCTAAATTTGCTACCTATAAATTAAAAAATGTCCAATATTTGGCCAACTTCAGAAAAGCCCACATATTCCCCACCCCCCCCCCCCCCAACCATCAGTTAAACACGGCCATCAATAGTCAATCAAGAACTGAAATTTTCCAAGTCCAGTTGGCGCATTTTCCTTGGACGAACCTGGCCCATTTTACAATACCGATCTGTGTTTGTTCCCATAGAAGCTCCATACCACGTTTCATTAAAATCCTTTCAGCAGTTTTAAAGTTATCGTGTTAACAAGCTCTTGATGACAGACTGACAGATCGACCGACCGACACGCGGTCGATCAAATATATTCCCCACAGGTTCTCCCTGTAGGGAATAAATAAGGGCAAGATATGTCTTAATACTATAAGTTAAACAAAATTAGATTTGTAAGTGTAGATGTATATTTCCACGGTGACTCTTTAAAGTTGAAGTTACAAAAGGTTAACAAACTGGGGGCCACTGCAGTTAGAAGTACCCAAAATGAGGGGTGACAGGTTTCTGTCAACTGCATCTTCACGCATTCAAAGACGCGTTTTTCACCAAAATACCTCAACAACAAAAAAAAAAACCTTTAAAATACTATATTGTAATATATTCCTTATGAACATTTTATGTTTTTATTTGGTTTTATGTTGATAAAACCATATTAGTCCAAACGGAAGTAAGAGTAGATTATAAACCATAACATAATATGACGCCCCAGGCAATAGTGCAAGTGGCCGACATGTGCTCGCATGTGCGCTCCTCCTATTGGCCGATAAAACACGTGCATATAGGAGACAGAAAACTGATTGGCTATCAATCCATGAGCTTCTTTACACAGAGTTCATGGTTGTCTGCCTCCTGTTGAGAAGTGTAAGAACTATAAAACGGAGATTCTGGCCAAAAATGTAAAATGAAAACTAGGGTTCAGGTGAAAGCCATGGTCCTAATTCGCGAGAAAAAAAAATCACATAAAAAATTGCGAAGAGGGAACTTCGCCCAAGGTTCGCACTTGGACGGTCCAGATTCCCAGTACGTCGCTAAACTTCATCCACGTTTACGAACCTGTGGTCTCCGCCTGGGGGGAAATTAAAGATACACACACGTACACACGTACACACATACACACACGGAACGTACAAACAATATATGTCTCTCCTTATTCAGGGAGACATTATTCAGAATTTTAAACTTGAATTCTAACAGATTGTCAATGTTATATTCAATGAAACACTACTGAAGAAAATTTCGGCAATACATTTGGTTGGCCAGTGCATAATTTACCGCAGTATATAAAGTATAATAGTAATACTTCATTCTGAGTGCGTACGATATTATTTTTTGCCTGAAGCCGTAGGGCTGTACGGACCGACCTCGGAGGGACACGCCTCGAACTTTTGCTATTTTATGTCGTTCTTCAAAATTTTACCACGCACTATTTTTGCACTCGGTTTTTGCACCTCAGAAAATAAATATTAAGTCTTTATTTCCTACGCTTAGTGATTATTTCTGACGTAACCCCCCCCCCCCCCCCCCCGGGTGACTGCGTCGCATGAGCAGCTTAAGTCGTTAATAACGTAACAATACATCTTCACTGTGTACACTCAAGGGGCTTGTTCTAGCATTTTATTGACAAATATTACTCTTGAACAAAAAAAGTCAAAATCGTGACTTTTTTACTTTTTATAGTGATTTAAATCGCGAATTAAATCACTGATTTAAATCATACCAGCCCTGATATATATATGCGTGTTTTTTTATGTTTTTTTTATTTATAATTACCTGCACTTAATCCGATAATCCAATATTTCTTTTTACCTTAGAACAGATACAAAACCTAACACATAACGGTAATCAGGGTTTGCATTGGCGGGGTTTTTGTCCACTTTGTGGGCATTTTTTACGAAATGACTCACTTTTTCGGAATCCACCGAGTTTTTATTACCCAACTGAGTCACACTTTAATTTTTTGACTCACTTTCCTGAGAACCCAGCGGAACCCTGACGGTAATGTTTTATACTTATTACCTCAAAGCTTACTTACACAAGAATTTACTTTGTTATTGACTGACAGGCTCACATCAAGCCATAATAAACGCATGGAATTCGTCATAAGTTCCAAAAAAAGTGTGTGAAATATGTTTGTTGATTTGTCCGATGTGATATATATATATTAAAACTAAACTATACTAAAAGAACTAAAATAACATTACCAAATTAATGCATTATCTTGTTATAAATAGCAAAAAAAAAAACCGAACCGAAACCGTGATTGGGCTTTTCGGTTTTCGGTTCGAACCGAACCGAAGCCTTTTCTCGGTTCTCGGTTTTCGGTACGAACCGTCACACCTCTACTGTCAGAATAAATGTGAATACACAATACTGCGCGTCTTCGAAGTGTTGACCAAGAGCTAACAGCATCGCGCTGCACATCACAGATAAACCTCACGCCCACTGTTGTTTATATTCGAAAAGGAAGAGAACTTTAACACACTCAAGAAACTTACAAGTAAAGACAAAGTCGCCACAGCACAGAAGGAAAAGCGCGTGTCTTCTTCTCCCCACTTATCACCATGGAAACTGCCGTCTGCTTGCTGCAAACTGCACACATACGTCACTACCTTATCCACGTCAATGACGTCGAGGGAGTCGTACAGTGTTAGTATCTGAAACAGAGATATCAAACAAACGCTAAATCGACAAGTGGCTACTGTTTTGCAAACTGTACCAGCGTTCCGCCACCCACTGTTGTGATTTGTTACATTCGCTATCATCAGTGCTTCACACGGTCGCTACCATCAGTGCTTCACATATTCGCTATCATCAGTGCTTCACGCGGTCGCAATCATCAGTGCTTCACATAGTCGCTATCATCAGTGCTTCACATGTTCACAGCATCAGTGCTTCACATGGTCGCTATCATCAGTGCTTCACATGTTCGCTATCACCAGTGCTTCCCACGGTCGCTATTAGTGCTTCACATGTTCGCTATCACCAGTGCTTCACACGTTCGCTATCACCAGTGCTTCACACGGTCGCTATCACCAGTGCTTCACACGGTCGCTATCATCAGTGTTTCACACGGTCGCTATCACCAGTGCTTAACACATTGGCTATCACCAGTGCTTCACACGGTCGCTATCATCAGTGCTTCACACGGTCGCTATCACCAGTGCTTCACATGTTCGCTATCACCAGTGCCTCACACGGTCGCTATCATCAGTGCTTCACACGGTCGCTATCATCAGTGCTTCACACGTTCGCTATCATCAGTGTTCCACATGTTCGCTATCATCAGTGCTTCATGCCGTCGCTATCATCAGTGCTTCACACGGTCGCTATCATCAGTGCTTCACACGTTCGCTATCATCAGTGCTTCACATGTTCACTATCACCAGTGCTTCACACGGTCGCTATCATCAGTGCTTCATACGTTCACTATCACCAGTGCTTCACACGGTCGCTATCATTAGTGCTTCACACGTTCGCTATCATCACTGCTTCACACGTTCGCTATCACCAGTGCTTCACACCGTCGCTATCATCAGTGCTTCACACGGTCGCTATCATCAGTGCTTCACATGTTCGCTATCACTAGTGCCTCACACCGTCGCTATCATCAGTGCTTCACACGGTCGCTATCATCAGTGCTTCACACGGTCGCTATCACCAGTGCTTCACATGTTCGCTATCATCAGTGCTTCACATGCTCGCTATCACTAGTGCTTCACACCGTCGCTATCATCAGTGCTTCATACGTTCGCTATCACCAGTGCTTCACACGGTCGCTATCACCACTGCTTCACACGGTCGCTTATCATCAGTGCTTCACACGTTCGCTATCACCAGTGCTTCACACCGTCGCTATCACCAGTGCTTCACACGGTCGCTATCATCAGTGCTCCACACGTTCGCTATCATCAGTGCTTCACACGTTCGCTATCACCAGTGCTTCACACGGTCGCTATCACCAGTGCTTCACACGTTCGCTATCATCAGTGCTTCACACGTTCGCTATCACCACTGCTTCACACGGTCGCTATCATCAGTGCTTCACACGTTCGCTATCATCAGTGTTTCACATGTTCGCTATCATCAGTGCTTCATGCCGTCGCTATCATCAGTGCTTCACACGGTCGCTATCATCAGTGCTTCACACGTTCGCTATCATCAGTGCTTCACATGTTCACTATCACCAGTGCTTCACACGGTCGCTATCATCAGTGCTTCATACGTTCACTATCACCAGTGCTTCACACGGTCGCTATCATTAGTGCTTCACACGTTCGCTATCATCACTGCTTCACACGTTCGCTATCACCAGTGCTTCACACCGTCGCTATCATCAGTGCTTCACACGGTCGCTATCATCAGTGCTTCACATGTTCGCTATCACTAGTGCCTCACACCGTCGCTATCATCAGTGCTTCACACGGTCGCTATCATCAGTGCTTCACACGGTCGCTATCACCAGTGCTTCACATGTTCGCTATCATCAGTGCTTCACATGCTCGCTATCACTAGTGCTTCACACCGTCGCTATCATCAGTGCTTCATACGTTCGCTATCACCAGTGCTTCACACGGTCGCTATCATCAGTGCTTCACACGTTCGCTATCACCAGTGCTTCACACCGTCGCTATCACCAGTGCTTCACACGGTCGCTATCATCAGTGCTTCACACGTTCGCTATCATCAGTGCTTCACACGTTCGCTATCACCAGTGCTTCACACGGTCGCTATCACCAGTGCTTCACACGTTCGCTATCATCAGTGCTTCACACGTTCGCTATCACCACTGCTTCACACGGTCGCTATCATCAGTGCTTCACACGTTCGCTATCATCAGTGCTTCACACGTTCGCTATCACCAGTGCTTCACACGGTCGCTATCATCAGTGCTTCACACGTTCGCTATCATCAGTGCTTCACACGTTCGCTATCACGAGTGCTTCACACGGTCGCTATCATCAGTGCTTCACACGGTCGCTATCATCAGTGCTTCACATGTTCGCTATCACCAGTGCTTCACACGGTCGCTATCATCTACACATTATAATCTTTCCCCTTTTCCAGTCAATAAACAGAGAAGGGGAAGGATACGGAAGAATATTTACAGAACTGTATCACGACAATACGCTTAGCGACAATACGCCTGGCGACAATTGGTCTAACCTTTTGCATGAAACGCATCGCTACGATGGGCGTGGATTGTTAAGTGCCATAATTCGTCTTTTTTTTTTTTGTTTAGTTTTATTTCACTTATTTTGAAATGCTCGTATTTTTACTCTTCCAAAGAAAACATTTCTCCTGTGTTGTGTTTTAAATTCAAATCAACGTCAGCAGCGTTCGAAAAGTCTAGCAAAAAAGTGGTGGCCTGCTGGGCTCCGGACTTCAAAAAGTTGGGAGCCCGATCGGAAATCTTGGAGTCTGGCACTTTTTAAAAGAATTTTTCTAGTTTTTATGTGTACACAATATATTGTATCTTGGTTATTCGAAGCAAATAAATTTCCCGATGTTGTACTATAGAACACTGAAAATAAATCAGACAGTTTTGAAAACAACAAAAACACACTTTTTCCATATTTCCAAAAGTTCTCACCACTTCACATAATCGGAAAGCTTTCTGATTTTCAAAACAGGAATGTCCAAGGACATTGTGACCAGCCGATATCTAGTGAATCACCTATCAATAGGCCTGTATGGTCGCCAAAAAGTGGCAGTCATATTGTAAAACCGGGTTGTTGAAAATTCGTACAAAATAATAAAGGAATGCGGTCAAAATTGTGGGAGAGGACGTATTTTAAAAATTGGCTTTCAAAAAAATAAAAAATGCCCCCATTTGGTCAAATTTTGGTATATCACCAAAAAGAAAAAGCCTAATTTTTCATGATATCTCTTCCTGGTAAGCATTTATGCAAAATTTGAAGACAATGCGATAAAAATTGTAGCATTTTGAAAATTGGCAACCAAAAAATTGTAAACGGCTCCACCAAAAAAAGAAAAACGAACAAAAAAAAACGAAAACAAAAAAAAAAGAAAAAAGAAAAAGTCGAGGGCAAGCCGAGCTCCGGACTTAAAAAAACTTGAAGCCCGACGCGAAAATCCAGAGCCACGGGCTCCCGCACTTTTCGAAGACTGAACGCAAGACTGCAAAAACGGGAAAACTTGAGCTCCCATTGCACACAAAACACAAGAGTACAGGCTTATATTGCAAACTTTCAATGGATACCTATTTTAGTTTCCTGTTTTTGTAAACAAAAACAAACGTCACTTTTTTGTCAGGCTTTTTCTATGGTGTCAGTTAAGATTTTACTCAATGTTTCTTTTTTTGGTTTGTTTGTTTCTTTTGGCAATTTTTGGTGAATGACAACAAAAAGCAATAACTAGGTAGCCAGTAAAGCCGAACATCGCTACTTTACACTTCAACACAGTGTGGCTTTTTTTTAATTGGCTATGAGTTACAAAACAAGTTTGTCCAAGGACAAAGTCCCAGCTTACGAAAAGCAATAAGACCGATTCCAGCGTGCATGAGCAAGGGAATTTCCCTGAAAATTTGGGCTTCAAAAGATGAGACGGCAAAAGGCTAGCTCAATAATTAATTTAGCATCTAACCAGAACATAGACCGATAAATACATACAAAGATTTGTTTCCCAGAAAAATGGGAAACAGATTTTTGTATCTCTGGTGGACTGGATAGTCTGCCCTACCTTCGAACAACGCTCGCATTTCGGACCAGTGCGCATATTTATGTAACTTACCTCGATGCGCGGTTCTTATTCAGACAAGTGCGCATGCTTATTTAATTTGCGTTGATGTGCGGCTCTCATTTTGGAACAGTGCGCATGTTTATTAACTTGCGTTGATGCGCGGTTCGCATTTCGGACCAGCACGCATGTTTATTTACCTTTGGTTGATGAGCGGTTCTTATTTCGGATCAGTGCCCATGTTTATTTACCGTGTGTTGATGTGCGGTTCTTGTTTCGGATCAGTGGGCATGTTTGTTCACCTTGTTGATGTGCGGTTCTTATTTCAGACCAGTGCGCAAGTTTATTTAACTTGCGTCGATGCGCGGTTCTCATTTCAGACAAATGCACATGTTTATTTTACTTGCGTTGATGAACGGTACTTATTTTGGACAAGTGCACAAGTTTACTTAGGTTGCTTTGATGCGCGGTTCGCACTTTGGACCAGTTTGCATGTTTATTTAACTTACGTTGATGCACGGTGCTTATTCTGGACCTGTAGATATGTTAATTTAACTTGCGTTGGTGCGCGGTTTGCATTTCGGACCAGTGCGCATGTTTATTCAACTTGCGTTGATGAGAAGTTCGAATTTTGGACCATTCCGAATGTTTATTTAACTTGCGTTGATGCGCGTTTCGAATTTCGGACCAGTGCGCATATTTATTTAACTTGCGTTGATGCGCGGCGCTTATTTTGGACCTGTGCAAATATTTATTTAACGTGCGTCGATGCGCGGTTCTTATTTCAGGCCAATGCGCATATTTCTTTAACTTGAGTTGATGCGCGGTTCTTATTCTGGACCAGTGCACATGTTTATTTAAGTTGTGTTGATGCGTAGTTCTTATTTTGAATAGTGCGCATGTTATTTAAGTGTCGTTAATGCACAGTACGCATTTCGAACCAGTGCGCATGTTTATTTAACTTGCGTTGATGTACGGTGCATATTTTTGTCCAGTGTGCTTGCTTATTTAGCATGTGTTGATGTGCGGTTCGCATTTCGGACCAGTGCGCATGTTTTTAATACTTGGCAAGCCTGTGGCTTGCAAGGGGTTTTTTAATTGTGCGACCAACCGTTGGTATCTTTTTTTTTCTTGACACTGACCGGATTTCTAGCCATGTGAAAAGAGTGTATTTTTGGAAGTAAATGCGAAGCATTTCACGCACAGCACAGAACACACAGTTGCTCAGTTTTGTGTGAGCTCTCACTGCGTAAAAAGATAACACGGCGTATGCCTGATCAGTGAATAAAACCTTAAGTCAACAAGAACCAAACACTACTCGGCTTATAAGACGTATTTAAGCTATGTTGTTTACAATATAGTATTCAAGAAATAACCCACTGAAGGAAGTAATTTTGCGTTTTAATTTTTGTCAAGTGTTTAACATTTCGCTAGCGAAATGAGGTTTAGTTTTAACTTGCATTAATGCTCGGTTCCCATTTCTGACCAGTGTGTTTGTTTATTTAGCTTGCGTTGATGAGTGGTTCGCATTTTCCACCAGTGCGCATGTTTATTTAACTTGTGTTCATGCGTGGTTCGCATTTTGGACCAGTGCGCATGTGCTAATGCGCGGTAATTATTTTGCACCAGTGCAAATGTTTATTTAACTTGCGCTGATGTGCGGTTCGCATTTCGGACCAGTATACTTGTTTCTTTAGGTTGCGTTGATGCGCGGTTCGCATTTCGGACCAGTGCGCAGGTTCACTTAACTTGCGTTGACACGCGATTTGCATTTCGGACCAGTATGCATGTTTATTCATGTCCCGTCGATGCCCGACTCTCTATGTCTATTCAACTTCGTCGATTCGTGGTTCTTTCTTCGGACCACTGCGCATGTTTGCTTAACTTGCGTTGATGCGCGGTTCTCATTTCAGACCACTGCACATGTCTATTCAACTTGTGTCGATGTATGGTTCTTTTTTTGGACAGGTGCGCATGTTTGTTTAACTTGCGTTGATGTGCGGTGCTTATTTTGGACCAGTGCGCATGTTTGTTTAACTTGCGTTGATGTGCGGTGCTTATTTTGGACCAGTGCGCATGTTTGTTTAACTTGCGTTGATGTGGGGTGCTTATTTTGGACCAGTGCGCATGTTTGTTTAACTTGCGTTGATGTGCGGTCCTTATTTTGGACCAGTTCGCGTGTTTATTTAACTTCCGTCGATGCGCAGTTCGCATTTTGGGCCATTGCGAATGTATATTTAACTTGTGTTGATGCGTGGTTCTCATTTCAGACCACTGCGCATGTTTCTTTGGGTTGCGTTGATGCGCGGTTCTTTTTTCGGACCAGTGCGCATATATATTTAGCTTTGTGTTGATGGGCGGTGCTTATTTTGGACCAAGTGCACATGTTTATTTAACTTGCGTTGATGTGCGGTGCTTATTTTGGACCAGTGCGCATGTTTGTTTAACTTGCGTTGATGTGCGGTGCTTATTTTGGACCAGTTCGCATGTTTATTTAACTTCCGTCGATGCGCAGTTCGCATTTTGGGCCATTGCGAATGTATATTTAACTTGTCTCGATGTGTTGTTCGCATTTCGGACCAGTGCGCATGTTTCTTTGGGTTGCGTTGATACGCGGTTCGCATTTCGGACCACTGCGCATGTCTATTCAACTCGATGCGTGGTTCATTTTTTTCGGACCCGTGCGCATGTTAATTTAACCTGCGTTAATGCGCGGTGCTTATTTTGGACCAGTTCGCATGTTTATTTGTCTTCCGTCGATGCGCAGTTCACATTTCGGACCAATGCACATGTCTTTTAACTTGCATCGATGCGCAGTGCTTATTTTTGGCTACTGCGCATGTTTATGTAACTTGCGTCGATGTCCGGTTGTTAAATCTGACTATTGTGCAAGTTCATTTAACTTGCGTTTACGCGCTGTACGAGATTCATTGCATTTTTTTCAAAAATTCCGAAAAAAATTCAATAGTTTTCCAATTCACTCAAAAAGCACAAGCCCCTAGAGACGGCTCATATCAAAAATAAATGAAATCTGATAAAAACTGTAGGAGGAAATGCATTTTGAATTTTTTCTTCAAAAATTCCCTGATCGACTCAAAAAGCACAGGACGTATTCCCGACACCCTAAGCATGCCCCAGCCCCAAAATAAATGATGTTTGATCAAAACTGTAAGAGAAGATGCATTTTGAGGTATTTTCATCAAAAATTCCCCCCAATGTCAAAAATTCCCAAGTCGAGTCAAACAGCATTAGCCGTATGCTCAACCCACCTAAGGATGCCTCATGACAAAAATAAATGAAATCGGTTCAAAACTGTAGGGGGAAATGCACTTTGAAGTTTTTTCTTCAAAAACTCCCTAAAAAAAACAAAAAATGCCGGATCGACAAAAAAAGTGAGAGGTATGCACGACCCTTTAGGGGTGCCTCATACCAAAAATAAAAGACATCGGATCAAAAATGTAGGAGGAGATACATTTTAAAAGTTTTTTTTCAAAAATTCGCCAAAAATTCAAAAATCACCCGATCGACTAAAAAAGCACAAGCCGTATGCATGACCGCTTAGGGATGCCTCACACCAAAAATAATTGACATCGAATCAAAATTGTAGGAGTTGACGCATTTTGAATTATTTTCGAAATTTTTGCTTCAAAGATTCCCCCAAAATACAAACATTGTTCGATCGACTAAAAAAGCACAAGCCGTATGCATGACCCTTTAGGGATGCCTCATACAAAAAATAAATGTCATCGGGTCAAAAATGCAAAAGGGATACATTTTAAAAATTTTTATTAAAAAATTCGCCAAAAATTCAAAAATCACCGGATCGACTAAAAAAGCACAAGCCGTACGCACGACCCTTAAGGGTTGCCTCATACCAAAAATAAATGCCATTGGATCAAAAATGTAGAAAGAGGTACATTTTAAAATTTTTTCTTCAAAAATTCGCCAAAAATTCAAAAATCATCCGATCAACTAGAAAAGTATAAACCGTATGCGTGACCCCTTAGGGATGCCTCATATCAAAAATAAATGACATCGGGTCAAAAATGCAGGAGGAGATACATTTTAAAATTTTTTCTTCAAAAATTCGCCAAAAATTCAAAAATCACTCGATCGACTAGAAAAGCGCAAGCCGTATGCACGACCCCTTAGGGATGCCTCACACCAAAAATAAATGACATCGGATTAAAATTTGTAGGAGGAGATGCATTTTGAAACAAAGTTTACTAAATAAACAACTAACAAACTAACTAACTAACGGACGCCATGGCAAACCGATAGGAATACCCCAGCTTACGTGTAACGTAAGCTGGGCTAAAAAAACTATTTTCGCCAATACTTCCGTCAACTTTCGCAGAATCAACAAATAAAAAAATAAGGAAAGAAAACAAAAGAAAAAATTCAAATAAACACGTTTGCCACCTACCTAAATTTTTCGACTTTTCTACAAAAATTCTACGAAAAAATGCATTTTTTTTTCAAAGCAAATTGTTTTTTTTTTTTATGGCTAATCTTTTCTGCAAATTTTTCGTAAATCACAAAACTAGGTAGGTACTAAAGTCGGCTTCCTTAATCCCAAATTTTAAGATGGACAGATTTTAGTTAGAAATTGGTTTATCGCCAATGTTTCCGCCGTTTTTTTTTTTATCTCGAATTACGAGAAACCTCAAGGTAAGTACCAATGACCGCTGTCTTTCACTAAACCTTCAACACAGTTAGGCCATTTCTCTGGTATGAGTTAAGATATTACTGTTTTTTCGCCAACACTTCTGCCAGTTTTTGGCAAAACACCAAAAAAGTAACAGCCAGGTGGTAACTTATGCCTCCTACCTTCTACCAAAATTCTAGAATGTTTCCACCAAAACCCTAGGAGGGGATACTTTTTAAACAACTGGCTTTTGGCCAATATTTCTGCCATTGTTTTTTTTTTTCAGTTGTGACCGAAATGTCTCTGCCTATGGAATGCCGTTTTAACATTTAATGCTTATTTTTGATATCAAAATAGAACAAAAGATATCAATAATTCAATGTTGATCTCCATAATTTATATTTTGCTATCAATAATTGAATTTCAGATGGCAAAAAATTATTTTTGAGATCAAAAAATCAATTTTACAATCTTAAAAAATCTTAAAGGAGACACACATTTACATACAATATAACGAATCGTCAATTAAATTTTGGAGATGAAAACTTGATTTTTGAGATCAATAATAACAACACAATTTTTGATCTCAAGAATTGCTTCTTTTTCGTACAGTAAAAAATTTAAAGAAAGATTCTTTACACAAGGACCAGTCATTATCTATTTACAGATGTGTGTTTCTGATTTTTTTATTTAAAAAAAAATAGACTGATACTTTGATATCAAAAACAAATTTTTGAGATCAAACAATCGTTTACAGATTTCAAAATACAAATTGAAAAAGTATCAGTCTGAACTAATGATATCTGAAATAAATTCTTGATATCAATAAAAAGAAATTGAATTATTGAGCTCAAAATTGATATTTTGCTCTCAAACATTTCATTTTTGCTATCAAGAATTGAATTTTTGATCTCAAAAATCAATTTTAGATATCATTAAATCATTTTTGATATCAATAAATATTTCTTGATATAAAAAATTATTTTTTTGAGATCAAAAATTGAATTGACATTTAGCCCTATTTGGCATTTACGATGTTCAGTCGAAATTTATAAATATGGACGGTACCTTTTTAATTGATTAGTCAAACAAAAAAAATTATTTTGTTCTTATACATGTGATCGATTGTTTTTACCATGTCACACACGAATATCTCTCAATAACAATTTCGGTGTTCCTGGCTTCATTGTTAAGACTTCCATTGCTAAAATTTCACCGTTGTTTTCAAATACGACCTATTTTATAAACACTGGATCTGGAGTGGTATTCTGCCCTGTCCTTATTTTTAAGGATGTCCTTATTTTTTTTTTTAAAATAAGGATAAAAAAGCTATTCTACTCTATCCTCAAACTTAACAAAGTCTTTTAAAAATAAGGATAAAAATTAAGGATGAACCATCGAATCTCAAGAATAAGGACGTCCTTAAATATAAGAACAGAGCAGAATACCACTCTTGTTCTCTAGAAAATCTAAGCTCAATTATTCTATGGTCTCCGATACTTAAATTTTCTGTGATTACTTAACGAATCTAAAGCAAATGCAATTCGACGATAATTGCAAAATCTCGCTCGATGCCATACTTCTGAAACAATCAGTTAGTACTGGGCAATTTCGTTCATCGATGAATACATCTTTGAAATCGAGATTTGAAATCGAGCAGCTCAATGCAAGGACAATTAATTAATTCAAATACTGTGACTAATAGCTTAAATTTCAATAAATATAAGCATAGGCATCAGAGATGCGAAGCCCCCCAGCCACCGCCTTTTTGTTCAACGCCTCATATCAAAGCGTTCATGTCGAAGTGATGCGTATAAAGTCGCCTGTATGACAGTGCAATACACGAAAAACTGCCCAAGTTCCGAGGGCCGTAACTTCGATAATTTTTGGTCGATCAAACTGAAACCTTGACGTTGCACACGAGTGTTTTATCTGGGTCTAGAAGGTGGTCCCTAAAGAGGTTTTACTGTACGTCTTTTTGTCCGGTTCAAGATCGTGGTCGCTAAAACAGGTTTTACTGCACGCCCTTTTAATCCTAGTTTCGAAGTTGGTCATTACAGCAGGTTTACTGTGCGTACTTTTTTATCCGGGTCTCCAGGCTGGCCAAAACGGGCAGCTTTTACCGTACGTCTTGTCCTAAACTGAAAGGTTGTCACTACAAACAGGTTTTACTTAACGTCTTTTTATCCGGATCTTGAAGGTGGCAGTTACAAATAGGTTTACCGAAATAGTTCTTTTTATTTAATTTTTTTGTTACCCTAAAGCCCTCACTCCAAGCTATCTAATATAGGTACAACTTTAACCATTTTAGCTAACGTTACGGTAAGTGTTTGTACAATAAGTGTAATTATAACCATATTACCCTGTCTTTGTAAATTCAATTTTTTTTTAAAAACTGACAAAAATAAAAATTGTTAAGTCTCAAATTATCCGAGCCCTCTTTAGTTCGTACTTTTTCCATAGGTACTAACAGGTCCCAAACTTGGGACCGACGAATTTGGTACGAATTAACCGGAGGTACAAATTAACGAAGGGGCTCATGTATATACATATTTTACGTGATGACGTCATACGCCGCACTCGTTCGTTGAACTCGCGACAAAATTTCACAGAATCTTTCGGACCTACCAAGCAACAAACCCACCAAGTTTGAACTTTCTCCGATGTTTAGCTTCTGAGAAACACAAGATTTTCACGTAATGACGTTATACATTCCCTAATACCGTAACATGCGTGGAAAGGTGACAGAACGGTCCGACCTATCGAGGGAATGAACAGATCAAGTTTGAAGTCGATCCAACTTTTCGTTCTCGAAATATCTTGCATACACATTTGTTCACAACAGACACGCACACAGACACATACACACATATATACACACAAAAGGTACCAACATTATAGGCCGATTTCACAACTTAAGTCTAGACCTGATTTGGAGCAAACTCAGTCTAGACCGCCGTTAAGACTGAGTTTCAGACCATAGTGAATTTCACAGCCTCGGTCCTGACCACATTCATAATTGATCTTCTATGTCTGCATAAACTGACAAAAGCCTGTCTAGACTGGGTTTGAAACCTGGGTTCAGACCAGGTCTAGACCGAAGTTGTGAAATCGGCCCATAGTATATGTCTTCCCCTGGGCGGGCAGACATAATTATTATTTCATTTTTTCCAAATCAGTTTATAAAAATACCGCCTACAATTTGACAAATCATTTGAAAGTGATTAAGAAATGCACAGTATTTTGATAATTTTTTGTCAATCAGGAACCAAAACGGGATATATATATATATATATATATATATATATATATATATATATATATATATATATATATATATATATATATATATATATATATATATATATATATTTTCAATATAAGAAATCTTGTGGAATTTAGGCGAGTGACATTAAGCCGGGCTGCATTTAGCCGAAATTACCATTTACGATATTTAGTCGAAATTGATAACTGTGGGTGATATCGCGGGTTGTATATTTTTAAGTGATTAGTCAAACAGAAAAAAAATGAAACACTCTCTTCTATGCACATCCATGTTATCTATCGTTTTCAACATTTCTTTTCATATGCAGAGGTGCGTATGGAAGTTAAAATACGCACCCTAAAAAGACACGGCCATGCCCCCCTCCCCCCTCCCCCTGCCCCGGGGCCCGAACACAAGGCTGTAGGAGGCCCAGGTATTACCTGCACTGCGCTGAGAGTGTACACGGCAATGCCCCCCCCTCCCCCCTCTCCCTGCCCGGACACAAGGCTGTAGGAGGCCCTGGTATTACCTGCACTGCGCTGAGAGTGTACACGGCCATGCCCCCCGCCTCCCCCCTCCCCCTGCCCGGACACAAGGCCGTAGGAGGCCCAGGTATTACCTGCACTGCGCTGAGAGTGTACAAGAGATGCGGGTCGTGCCCCACGCTTGCCGATATCCCACCGCAGGCATGCTGGCAACTCCGGACAAATTCCATCACCTCTTCTTTATTCATTTTGTCTAATGCGCCCATCAAATCCATCACTGTGAGGCCCCAGTATATCCCGCTCATGCGCAGGTATTCTGTCATAATGTACTCCTGAAAAAAACGATCAGCCACTCCTGGCTCAGTCACCGATGACTTAAAGAATGCTAAATCTGCCAACTCAACTGGGAAAAAGGCCACACACATTTCAAACCGGAAAGCAATTCTATAGTGTTTCAGGACTAAATCAAGAGTTTAGAGAAACCTTTTTATAACGCTTTTACTCATTAAGGTATGCAATAACCAAATTTGGTGACAGGTGTGACGCGTGGCCTGGTACAGTTAAAATAGACAGGACTTGAAAATCACGCAGTTATAACCGAGATGTCGTTATGTTCTATGTCGAGTTTATATTTCCGCATATATAATTTAAACTGATTGCGTAAAAATTAAGGTTATTTTTAATCAATATCATATCAATGATCTCGCTATGGTTCATATCCACAAATCCAAAGACTTGACGATGTTCTTTCTTTTTTTTATTTATTTTTTTTGTAGTGCAAACCCATTTTTCAGTTCTTGCATAAACACTGGAAAAGATGTCATATACAGTTTGTGTACAGTCAAAGGACATAATAGTTCGTCACCTTGTGCGAGTTCGCGTTGGACACCGTGAGTTCTATATTACGGCGTTGTATTTGAATATTTGACAGCGTAATTGTTACGTCACGAAGGACTGTATCCATAATAAAATCAATGCAGATTACGTTCTTATAGGTATTGTGACAAGCTGTTTTGATCTTACATGTAACATTTTGGCATATAAAGATGGCTTCCGGTAGGAAGAAATATCGAAGTGAACCGCAACAAAAAATTGTAGAAAGTCATAAGCACAACAGAAATACGTCAGAATTGGCAAGAATTTTTAACATAAGACGGACTACAATTTGTAGTATTTTGAAAGAAATTTGAAAATCGTACTGGTAGAGGAAGGAAAAAATTATTTACTGAAAGAGACAAAAACCAACTTTCCCGGATCATTAAAGCAAATAAAAGACAAAGTTTGGTCGACATAACTGGTGTATTTAATGAACAAAAATCACATAAATTTTGTACTAGAACTATCAGAAGATATATTAGTAGTTTAGAGTATCAACGGAGGCCCAGCAAAAACAATGCTCAGTTACAGATGTCAACAAGAAAAAAAAAAAAGAATTAAATGGTGCAAAAAAAAAAAGAAAACATTGGTCAGTTGCGGGACAGTAGAAAAATTGGATTTTTAGCGATGAAAGTCAAATAGTTTTGGGAAGTGATAACCGCATTTATGTTTGGAAAAAAGGCGACGAAAAGTACAACCCCCAACTCGTGTGCCCTACACCTCGTCACACAATTAGTTTGATGGTCTGGGGATGTGTTCCCTATCAAGGAGTAGGAACAATTGCCAAAGCTGAAGGTACAACAAATGGTAAAAAATACATAGATATACTAGACGAAAACCTTTGGCCTGTAACTGCAAAGCATTTCCCTCAAAACAATTATGTTTTTATGGATGACGATGCATCGGTTCACAGGGCCCGAATTGCACAAAATTTTGTAATGGAAAACAATATTAATAAGACAGAGTGGCCAGCACAATCCCCAGATTTAAATATGATAGAAAATACGTGGCTATATATAAAAAGAAAGCTACAAGAAGCCGTAAATCGAATACAAATCCAGACAGAGCTAATGGCTGAAATCAGACACATCTGGGAAAACACACCACAAACCCGAATTCAAAGTTTATACGACACTATTCCCGTTCGTATTTCGGAAGTAATAAAAATGAGGGGCCATTTGACCAAATATTAAGGTGAGACAATTTTTTATTGTATTACTAGAGGATTTTGAATTCAGAATGAAAATACCAATGCGCCGCCATTTTGTAAAATGACGAACACTTATGTCCATTGCCTGTATCTAGACACATATGATAGCCGTTATTAGCCACACCGGAGCGGCGAAAAATCAACAGATTTTATTTTTCCTGGGCATTATACAAGCAAGTCTTGCTACAGAAAGGCGCCGTGTAACAAGCGCGAAAACGTTCTAACTTATTCTCTTACATAATCTTGTTTCTGTTTGCCATACGCCTCAATATAACTGATGTGCTTGTCCAGAAGTAAAGTTTGGGGATCCCCATCCGACAGTGTGACATCCTTCACCGGAGTACCCTGAAACAGACACGGATTACCGTGAAACACACATGCATTATAATGAAACAGACACGGATTACCGTGAAACAGACATGCATTATCATGAAACAGACACGGATTATCATGGAACAGACTCGAATTGCCTAAGCTACTCGTTGTGCTATAAAAGTTGAAAAGTGATTGAATTCTGCAGATTAAGACCCGAAAGATGTACACGTAAAACGGGAAGCAGTTTATTCATGCTTTTTTTCACCCCACAAAATATTTCTATAAAAGCGAATAATACTCAAAAATAAGTATGTTACCATTTTAAAGATCGTTGTAGAACAAGTTTCTCCACTCCCTGTACATAGCATTCACCACACACCTGAAATATAATCACGCCAGGTCCTATATGCGTATGCTACTCTGTTACCGCACCTTTGGAAAAAACACCCTTCCCCCCTCCCCCCCTCATTTTGGCCAGTGCGAAGAATCTGTTTACTGGCTGGCTACGCACGTCAGAGTCAATCCATGATCACAACCGTGGTGTGAATGACTCCAATTTGGACGAGGCGCGCCTGACACCTTGGAGTATGGCCGATACAGATTACCGTTTTCAAATAAAATTATTCTGAATATTTGATGAAGGAACTTGAGATAGATACAGATAAGTTTCGGTAGAAAACGGGAAAAAATTATGCTTTATGCCAGGAAATTATTATCACTGTATAATGTAGTTTGGAAGTGACGGCACAACACTGATCAGGCCGCAGTGATATTAAAGCAATTCATAACAAGAGTTTTGCTATTTTTTGGTATTTTTAACCACAGACGCACGCTTCATCATTTTAAGATTCTGTCAATTTAATCTGAATCTTTTGAACCTACCAAGCAAAACAATCAACAAATTTCAACTTTCTCTGATGTTCAGCAGCTGAGAAATATCATAAGATTTCCACGTGATGACGTCATACGCCTTTATTAATATTGCTGCATCTGCATCTGACTGAGCAAAGGAACACCCATATACAATTTCAAGTCGGTATGACTTTCCGTTATCGAGATGTGTTGCACACAAGATCTTGTTCAAAATAAATGCATATTTTACTTGATTACGTAATACGCCGCACTCGTTCGTTCTACTTCTGACAAAATCTGACAAAATCTGTCGGATCTACCAAGCAACAACCCCCCCCCCCCCCCAAAAAAAAGTGCGAGTTTTCTTCAATGTTCCGCGGCTGAGAAATTTCGCACACAAAATTTTTATGTAATGATGTCACACACATTCCCTGATACCATAACATGCGTTAACAGAAGTTCATGAATTTCGTTGAGGTCGAAAATAATGCGCCAGGATACTTTCCAGTCTGCCTTTTAAGAAAAAGCCTGCTAGTTTAAACCTCGATGTATTGGAAAGTGCGCCGAAAGATCTCGTCCCACCAGACCCTTTCGGTCTTCCTAAGACAGAAAGGGTCACAGTTCCAGCAATAGAAATAGCCACTGATCTCAACTTTCGAGGCTCTGGATCTTTCGGCGTACGTTCCAGAACAGCGAACTGGCACGCTTTTTCCGAGAAAGCACTCTGAGATGTACCCTGGCGCATTATTTTCGACCTCGGCGAAACTCCAAAACTTGAGTAAAGAGTGGTTAAGCAATTGTACATTCACCGTTGTTGTGGGCGATACTGGGGGGATTCTATATCCTGCTATCAAGAAACAAGTAAGTATTTGCGAAACACAAGCAGGCCCCAACCGCCCCCAAATTCATTGGGGTATAAAGCGTTGACGGACAGACGGACGGACACCCCAAACCTATAGGCCACAATCCGAAGGGTTGGAGCCTAAAAACGTATTTTTCTCAGTACAAAATTGTTATTTGACCACGGTACGCATTGGCGGGGTCTTTGTCCACTTTTTGGGAATTTTTTACGAAATGACTCACTTTTTCCGAACCCACCGAGTTTTCTGGACCCAACTGAGTCACACTTTCCTTTTTTGGCTCACTTTCCTGAGAACCCAGCGCGAACCCTGTTGGCCATAAAGATTGTGTGCCACAATTTATAACTTGGCCATTTCCGTGATGCACCCTTTCCAAAATAACGCCATGTTCTATTATAGGAACTCTGACTCTTGCTGTCATAGGAAGATTCATCCAGGGCTACGAAAATCAATAGCCTGGAAAGTTGGGATTAATGGCCATTTCTATCAGGAACTTTGACCCTTTCTGTCCTATGAAGACCGAACGGGTCTGCTGGAACTATGAGGTGATATAATTTGTTGCAGTAGATCATAATTGTTGACTACAAAATGTTACAATACGACTTTACCAAGTAAGCTAGATGAAATATAGGTATACCTTTCGACTCAAATATTCGTTGTTTCGCGATATTTGAGAAATGAAATTGTTTTCATCCTCGGAGGATGTTCGTTTTTTCACCAATTTGGATCGTCCGTAACTATTCGCCCTCCACGTAGGTTGACCATGGACCACAATTAATTTTAGGTGGACTTTTTGTGTAACATTTTGAAACCTGGCACTCTCCACAATATTGCACGATCTAAAACAACCACAAAATCACATGAACATGACCTTTAGAAGAAGAGAAATAAGCCAACATCACACTTTGGGTGTTTTGAATAAAATGCCTAAGTATTTTGAATTTCGACTGCGAGGGAACCGGGTAAAAAAATTAAAGAAATGATAGAAAAATATATAAGAAATATCGCAAAAAACAGCTCATACATTGAACATAAAAGAAATTGAAACTTGAAACTATTTGTTAAAATTTTCAATTAATTTTTGAAATAGCATACGGGTTGTTAAAAACCCGATTGCCCTTTGGTGCAAGAGAAATTTGATATTTAGGCGAAATCTCTCTATCATTTCTTTCATTCTTTACCCGGTTATTTTTATTCGAAACTCAGAACATTTGCGCATTTTCATTGGGAAAGCCCAAAGTATGATTTGGCTTATAGAAAATGTGGGCCTTTCCATTGGAGTTTTTGCTATACTACTCGTAACTGGAAAATAGCAAACCATGAGACTCCCTTTTTTTTTTTTTTTCTTTTTGGTCTATTTCTTCTTGTATTTTGCTTATTTTTTAAAAACTTGCTATGAATAAACCAATCCCACAAAATTTTTTTCCTAGAACCACCCAACGTATTGTAATCATTTCACAACAATAACTTTTACAGGAAATGTAATTGTGGTCTATGGCCGGTTCGTTGGGACTACACGGGATAGTCCCAGCGGACCCTTTCTATCTTCCTAGGACAGAAAGGGTCACAGTTCCTGCAATAGAAATGACTATTGATCTCTATTTTTGAGGCTCTGGATCTTTTGGCGCACGTTCAAGGACAGCGAGACTCGAACTGGCAGGCTTTTTCTTTAAAAGCACACTGAGAAGTACCCTGGCACATTATTTTCGACCTCAGTAAAGCGTGGTTTTGCAACTGTGGATTCACTGTTGTTGTGGGCGATAATGAGGGATTCGATATCCTGATCTCAAGAAAACACATATTTTTCTCAGTAAAAAAATGGTAATCTGATCATAAAACTTTAGTTCCAGCGGACCCTTTCTATCTTCCTAGGACAGAAAGGGTCACAGTTCCTACAATTGAAATTACCATTGATCTCAATTTTCGAGGTTCTGGATCTTTCGGTGCACGTTCAAGGACACCGAGGCTCGAACTGGCAGGCTTTTTCTTTAAAAGCACACTGAGAAGTACCCTTGCGCATTATTTTCGACCTCAGCGAAAATCGCAAACTAGAGTAAAGCGTGGTTTTGCAACTGTGGATTCACTGTTGTTCTGGGCGATAATGAGGGATTCAATATCCTGATCTCAAGAAAACTCATATTTTTCTCAGTAAAAAATTGTTATCTGACCATAAAATTTGTGCGCCATAATTTATAATTAGGCCATTGTGATGCACCCTTTCTAAAATAACGCCGCTGGCCCCAGTCGTGCGCCGAGATTTGAAAATTGACATCAATGGCATTTCCTATTATAGGAACTATGACTCTAGCTGTCATAGGAAGACTGCAAGAGTCATCTAGGACTAATAAAACTTGTGCGCCATAATTTATAATTGGACTAATTATGTGATGCAGCCTTTCTAAAATAACGTCGTCGGCCCCAGTCGTGCGCCGAGATTTGAAAATTGACATCAGTGACATTTCCTATTGTAGGAGCTATGACTCTTGCTGTCACAAGAAGACCGCAAGTCATCTAGTCCCGAGTGACCCTAGTCCATCACCACTCTTCTACCCGGTCACCTGGGACTAGTAATCTAGGGCTATACACGGGACTGATTATAAGTAGGCTTATTCCAATAGCGGTCCAGTAAAAACCCACGCATAAAACGTCCCGGACAAGAGGTGCAGAAAAGACTTTGTTAGTAAGCTTCTTACTGCTAGATCTGACAAACAGATTCAGAGTAAGGCAAAATCAGCTGGCTTGGCGCTAAAAGACACTTATTATCGCCCAATTGAACGTGTTACTTCCCTTCTTAAATTTTAATAATGCCTATTTTGTGCAATCTTATAAAAGTATCTTCTTCGAAGGCATCTGAGGAATAGTGTAAGGGCGATAACATATTTACCTGAAGCTTTCACAAAATAGCTATCAGAAATAAGAATTCGCGTTGTTATAAAACAGCCAACCTCTGAGGAGATTTTAATTGTTGCATGAGTTTTGCCTGTTCGTAAAAAGGCCTTTTTTATAGCCCCATTTGTAAAAAGGCCTTTTTTGATATTTTAGGTGTAAAAATTCCCTTTGTTGTGGTTCTGGTCGCTGTATGTGTGTGTGTTTCACCGTAAGTCCAAATAAAAGTCAGCCATTAACAACATAAGCCGGTTTATTACCTCTTCATAACTTTTTCTCAGTCCCGAACAACATTTAACTGTTGTTCACTGTCTGTGCCACCGCCCCGAATGAACTGGGAACGGTCTATTTATACTAGAAATTACATAAGGCGTACAGATTTAATCAAGTAAAAAAAAAAAGTAGAAATTTAAAACTATTTAAACTGAAAATATAACCACAATAAAAGCTGCCAAAAGATATTAAATTAATTTAAAGCTGTCATGATGCCAAAAGAAATAAAAATAACACAAAAACACAAAATATAGAAATATCTGAACTGTTGTCTAAACAAAAAAAATAGTCCGGATGTTCACTATATTCCGGAAGTTCCCAGAAGCGGCCATTTCAAATAAGAGAATGTCACATGGCTGAACGGCAAAGGTTAAATTAAATAATGAACTTCTATTTCTAAGAAAGAAAACAATAAATAATGAATGAACGACAACATCTAAATATAAGCACCAAGATACGAAATAAAAGAGGTAAGAGATAAATGTTAACTTTAAAAGTATAAATTTCTACGGCTCCAAGTAACCAACCCCCAAAAACCCAAGTAACACCCCCAAAACCATAACACCTTTTATAAAAAGAAACTCTAATGCTCAGCTGTAAAAAAGCCTGTTTCTGTTTACACCGCTGTCGCATTTCCAGCAGTGAGTCGGGTCCATTTTCAGGTTCAAACACTTTTTGATGTGCATGGCCACCATGGCATATTCTTCTGCCTTTATCCACTTGCACTGTTCAGTATTGTTAAAGACACTGAAGCAAACGCGACAAATAATAAGTCCTTTTTTTTAGGAAAGGTTATCAGTTTTCATATAAATGTCTCTCAAATTCATCTAAGTTTGATAGCATCGCATGTCACTTTTTCATTTGAAATATTCATTTTAGTAGGGGGAAAAGAATAGTTCCAGGTCACTTTGTGACGTCATTTTACCCCCTCCCCTAGGAATTTTTTTTTTTTTTGGGTGGCAGGTGGCATTCCACCACAGTGACGTCAGACCCCCCCTAGGCGGCAGTCAGGTCAGACCATAAAGTGTGGACGCCGATTCCAGCTCACTTGGTTGTGCCGCCGATTCCAGCTCAGTGACGTCAGACCCCCCTCCCCTAGGCGGCAGTCGAGAAATTTCTTCTTTTTTTTTTGGTGGCAGGTGGCAGTCGGGACAGACCAGCATTACGTCGTAATTCTCATTTGATTTGACTGTGCAGTTGGTTTTGAAAATAAAAAAAATATATAGGAAGTTGTTGTTAGAGTGTCGCTTTATATCTACTTTAAAGTGAAAAAAATTGCTCTCGTTTACTAGTTTTTTTTAACCATGAACTCCCGTACTGGTTTATGAATTGTGTATTTTGACTGGTCAGTCTGTTTTGCAACATTTTACAGCATTGTGGGATTTTTTTTACTAAAAAATGTCCAAACACAAAACAACAGAAAAAAACTCACCTAAATATATTATCTCTTACTATTCTAAATTAATATTTTACAAACCATTTACTATGCTATCCTCAAAGAGTTAGCATCCGTATTAAAAGTTAAAAGAATAACGTTAGCACATATTTTTTTAGAATGCTCTTTCAATATGCAAAAGTTCTCGCAAGTTCTCGCCTGTTCTTTAACAGCATTTTCTCTATGAGTAATTCTTTTCTCAAATAGCTTAAAAGTACAAAGTCTACTGTGCTACACTAAAACATACAGCTGTTGTTCTGTGTACTATGTATAAGCAGACAGGCGGCAAAGTCAACGTTGCTATGGATACTGTAACAGGTGGTAAAAATCAACATTGCTAGCAGTAGTATGATAATGGGGATTCCAGCCGGCAGTCGGGACAGACCCCCCTAGCCGGCAGTCGGGACAGACCCCCCTAGCCGGCAGTCGGGACAGATCCCCCCTTACTTAAAATTGCGATAACTTTCGTTATACTTGACCGATTTGTATGGAAATTTCACTGTTTGATTCAGTTTTATGTAAAGTTTTAACACAGTCAGGGGCTACTTGCACCGACGGCTGTATGCATTTTTGAAACAAGCAGCCATTTTAACTTAAAATTGCGATAACTTTCGTTATAGTTGACCGATTCGTATGAAAATTTCGCTGTTTGATTCAGTTTTATATACAGTTTTAACATAGTCATGGGCTAGTTGCACCGACAGCTGTATGCATTTTTTGTCGCATGCCTCCATTTTAACTTAAAAGTGACCTAACTTTCGTTATACTTAACCAATTTGAATGAAAATTTCATCGTTTGATCCAGTTTTATTTCTAGTTTAGAATAAAGTAGTCACAGGCTATTTGCACATGTGGCTAAAAGCATGATGTATATTTTAGTAATTTTTGAAAAAAGTAGGTAACTTTCACCATGTTCAACCGATTTGACTGAAAAGTTTACAGTTTGATCTAGTTTTATTTCTAGTTTACAGTGGTCACAGGCTATTTGCACAGGTGAGAAGAGCACACCATTCAAACATGTGTTTGAATGGCAAGCCCATTTAAAAGACGTGTTCGAATTGCAAGCCCATTTAAAAGACCTGTTCGAATGGCAAGCCTATTCAATACACGTGTTCTAATAATTTTTGGAAGATATTACGTCGTGGTATTGTTCAACAAATTGTTCAACATGTTCAACAAGTTGTTCAACATGTTCAACAAGTTCAACATGTTCAACATGTTCAACAAGTTGTTCAACATGTTCAACATGTTCAACATGTTCAACAAGTTGTTCAACATGTTCAATATATTCAACATGTTGTTGTTCAACAACTTGTTGTATATAAAGCTATGCTTAAAGACTTTCTCATCATTTGAATAGTGTAGTTGAACCGAAAGGATGTATAAATGCAACATTTGTTCGAAATCTTACAATTGGCCACAAAGTTAACATGGCTGAAAAGAATGCACAGGCTTGTACAGAATGTGGTGCATTATACAACAGCCAAGAAGCGTTGCCCAAACATATGGAGCAGTGTGGTGAGGATGCTGATGACAGGAGTTCTGAAAGTGAGTCAGAAACAGACTCAGAAACAATTTTCTGCAGGCATTGTCTCAGACTTTTCTACAGGCATTGTCATAGATGGTAGTTGTTGTTCACTCACTGCAGACATGTTCACTCTTCAGTATCTTGATACAGAATGTACGTTATGTCTGAGGACAGATGCCTTTTATGCTCTATAGTGAGTTGTCTTAATATGTTGAACAACACCTACCATCTATGACAATGCCTGTAGAAACGTCTGAGACAATGCCTGCAGAAAATTTTATAGTAAAGCCTGAAACAATACCTACAGCAAAGTCTAAGGCAATGCCCATGGTAAAGTCTAAGGCGAAGTCATGTCAGAAGCGTCAAAAGCGACCACATCTTAGAAAGATAAAAAGAGATGAGTTACCAGCTATGACGCCGCCGTGTAAAAAGCGAAAAATTAAGACAGAGCCTAAAATGAAGCGAGAACTAGAGTGTAAAGCTGCTACCACCATGAAGAAGATGAGTGTAGACGATTTACCGGTTATGATACCTATTAATGGAGAAATATATATTAAATTGGCGAAATATCAACAGAAAGTGATGGTTAACATTCGTGAATATATTACGGATCATACATCTGGGAGGTTACATCCTACCAAGAAGGGAATTTTGTTGTCATTGAACGATTGGCACATGCTGAAGGAGCAAATGACGTCAGTGGATCTCATGCTTCAGAAAATGGATTTGTATAAATGCAGTGACTGTCAGAAGATCGTTGAGTAGACAGCGAGATGACTGTATACAGTTTTAACTGCATGACGAGCTTAGTGAATGCTATGATTTCATCACCCTCAGTGCAGAAGATTGGAGCGAAGGTTTTGAAGCTTGACAAGAACTTGAAACTTAGCTTTGACTCATATGGGCATGTACATTTGATATGTAGTTCAAATAAAATTGTCTTCATATGTAGACTATGAAATTAACATGATCTATGTTCATGTGAAGTTAGCTGTTATAAAATTTTAAGTTAAGTTCTTGTGAATCTGCACATGTATTAACATAATATGTATTTGAAATAGTTTTGTTTGTATCATAATTGTACATATTTGTAATATTCAATAAAAACACATATGATGCTTTTCAACTTTTTATTTTTCTCATAAAATACTTGAATATAATACATAATAATACAATTCTTGAATATAATACATAATAATACAAAATTAGCTGTAATACCTAATATACGATATATGATATATGGTTTACGGGTCAATTAAAACCGCGTCAATAACCTTACGACTTTATATGTCGCAAAGCAAGACATATATTGATACACAACGCTTAAGTTCATAAAATATTACAATATTTATAAAGTCTTTATCATAAAGTTTAGTCAAATAAGTCTATTTTTCTTCATCTCTTTCACTCTGTTCACTCTCCATATCACTTTCTTCATCACTGCTGTCATACTCCTCTTCCTTATCTAGTAGCTCTTCAAAGAATGCATTGTTTTTCCTTATAGCCGCCTTTAGTGCCTTTGAATACTTGTAATGTTTTTCATCCACAAAGTAATTAAAGTCCTTTAAAATCTTTTGATAATGCCGGCTTTGTTCTAGACGCTGGGTATATTTGAATAGTCTCATAAACAGTTGTTTTAGTCCATGTTTATAAATGGTTCGAAGGTCATAACTTGCTATTTCACGCGCATCTTCAAGTCCTTGTTCTTCATATTCTGAAATGTTTTCTTGAAATTTGTCATCATAGTCATCGTAGACTTCTTGAACCATATCATACCAAACAGAGTCTATTTCTGCTCACTTTCAGAGTCTGTTTCTGACTCACTTTCAGAACTCCTGTCATCAGCATCCTCACCACACTGCTCCATATGTTTAAGCAAAGCTTCTTCGCTGTTGAACATGTTGAACTTGTTGAACATTTTGAACATGTTGAACAACTTGTTGAACATGTTGAACATGTTGAACAATTTGTTGAACAATACCACGACGTAATATCTTCCAAAAATTATTCGAACACGTCTTTTGAATGGGCTTGCGATTCGAACAGGTCTTTTAAATGGGCTTGCCATTCGAACACGTCTTTTAAATGGGCTTGCCATTCGAACACATGTTTGAATGGTGTGCTCTTCTCACCTGTGCAAATAGCCTGTGACCACTGTAAACTAGAAATAAAACTAGATCAAACTGTAAACTTTTCAGTCAAATCTGAAAACATGGTGAAAATTACCTACTTTTTTCAAAAAATTACTAAAATATACATTATGCTTTCAGCCACACGTGCAAATAACCTGTAACTACTTTATTCTAAACTAAATATAAAACTGAATCAAACGATGAAATTTTCATTCAAATTGGTTAAGTATAACGAAAGTTAGGTCACTTTTAAGTTAAAATGGCGGCATGCAACAAAAAATGCATACAGCCGTCGGTGCAAGTAGCCCATGACTGTGTTAAAACTTTACATAAAACTGAATCAAACAGTGAAATTTCCATACAAATCGGTCAAATATAACGAAAGTTATCGCAATTTTAAGTAAGGGGGGATCTGTCCCGACTGCTGGCTAGCGGGGTCTGTCCCGACTGCCGGCTGGAATCCCCATTATCATACTACTGCTAGCAATGTTGATTTTTACCACCTGTTACAGTATCCATAGCAACGTTGACTTTGCCGCCTGTCTGTTTACACATAGTAGACAGAACAACAGCTGTGTGTTTTAGTGTAGCACAGTAGACTTTGTACTTTTAATCTATTTCAGAAAAGAATTACTCATAGAGAAAATGCTGTTAGAGAACAGGCGAGAACTTGCGAGAACTTTTACATATTGAAAGAGCATTCTAAAAAATATGTGCTAACGTTTTTCTTTTAACTTTTAATACGGATGCTAACTCTTTGAGGATAGCATAGTAAATGGTTTGTAAAATATTAATTTAGATTAGTAAGAGATAATATATTTAGGTGAGTTTTTTTCTGTTGTTTTGTGTTTGGACATTTTTTAGTAAAAAAAATCCCACAATGCTGTAAAATGTTGCATAACAGACTGACCAGTCAAAATACACAATTCATAAACCAGTACGGGAGTACATGGTTTAAAAAAAACTAGTAAACCAGCAATTTTTTTTTCACTTTAAAGTAGATATAAAGCGACACTCTAACAACAACTTCCTATATATTTTTTTTATTTTCAAAACCAACTGCACAGTCAAATCAAATGAGAATTACGACGCAATGCTGGTCTGTCCCGACTGCCACCTGCCATCAAAAAAAAAAGAAAAAAAATTTCTCGACTGCCGCCTAAAAGGGGGGGGAGTGTCTGACGTCACTGAGCTGGAATCGGCGGCACAACCAAGTGAGCTGGAATCGGCGTCCACACTTTATGGTCTGACCTGACTGCCGCCTAAGGGGGGGGGGGTCTGACGTCACTGAAGTGGAATCGGCGGCACAACCAAGTGAGCTGGAATCGGCGTCCACACTTAATGGTCTGACCTGACTGCCGCCTAGGGGGAGGGGGGTCTGACGTCACTGTGGTAAAATGCCACCTGCCACCCAAAAAAAAAAAAAAAAGTTCCTAGGGGGATGGGGGTAAAATGACGTCACTGAGGTGGAATCGGCGGTACAACCAAGTGAGCCGGCGTCCACACTTTATGGTCTGACCTGACTGCCGCCTAGGGGGGGGGGGGTCTGACGTCACTGAGGTGGAATCGGCGGCACAACCAAGTGAGCTGGAATCGGCGTCCACACTTTATGGTCTGACCTGACTGCCGCCTAGGGGGGGTCTGACGTCACTGTGGTGGAATGCCACCTGCCACCCAAAAAAAAAAAAAGAAAAAGAAAAAAAAAGAAAAAGAAAAATTTCCTAGGGGGGGTAAAGTGACGTCACAAAGTGAGCTGAAACTGTCCTTTTCCCCCTACTTTTTTATGTTATCACTTCACTGTCTTGATAATAAATGATGGAAATGAGAGAAGTTAGGCTCATTTTGATCAATACGTTATAGATGACGTCATCAAAAAGGGGACGAGGTCAGTCGGTGCATCAGGTAGGAGGGGGGGGGGGTAGAGCGGTCCACCAGGGGGTGGGCGAGGTCTGTCGGTGCACTGGGAGGAGGTCATTCCACCAGCGGGGAGAGGTCAGTCGATCCTCTAGCAGGGAGGGGGGTTAAGCGTCCAGAAATGTCATTACCCATCCACTCTTTAACTAAATTTCTACTGGTAAATATCTATATTTCATATGCATTTTGGCAAATGAGTTGTAGGAATGCCTTTGTTTACATTTCTAGAAAACGAGAAATTACCCAAAAGAACAGCTCTCGTTTTTCCGAGATTCTCTTGGTTTTCCAAGACGGTCTAAAAGAATGTACCCTATGTAAACAGGAAGTGAAAAGAAAATGAAAAACTCTCAAAATCAAGGTTTTAACTTAATAATATTCCTTACTTCTCGATAATCTCGTTAGAAACAACCAGTCAAAGCACGAAGTCCTAGTCCTAGTGGTAGTCCTAGATGACTCTTACTCTTGCTTCCCAGCGAGAGTCATAGTTCCTATAATATAACTTGTCATTGATCTCAATTTTTCAATCTCGGCGCACGACTGGGGCTAATTGCGTTATTTTAGAAAGGGTGCATCACACAAATAACCCAATTATAAATTATGGCGCACAGTTTTTATGGTCAAATAACAATTTTGTAATGAGAAAAAAATAGATGTTTTCTTCACATCAAAATAAAGAATCTCCCATTATCGCCCACAACAACAATGAATCTGCAGTTATAAAACCACTATTTACTCCACTGTGGTAGTTTGGACGAGGTCGAAAATAGTGCATCAGGATACTTTTCAGTGTGCTTTTTAAGAAAAGGCATGCCACTCCGAACCTCGGTGTCCTGGAACATGCGCCGAAAGATCTAGAGCCGCGAAAATTGAGATCACTGGTGATTTCTATTACAGGAACTGTGACCCTTTCTGACCTAGGAAGACAGAAAGGGTCCACTGGGACTATCCTAGTGGTAGTCCTAGTCCCAGCGGACCCTTTCTATCTTTCTAGGACAGAAAGGGCCACAGTTCCTACAATAGAAATGGCCATTGATCTCAATTTTCGAGGCTCTGGATCTTTCGGCGCACGTTCAAGGACACTGAGGCTCGAACTGACAGGCTTTTTCTTTAAAAGCACACTTTGAAGTACCCTGGCACATTATTTTCGACCTCAGCGAAACTCCCAAACTAGAGTAAAGCGTGATTTTGCAACTGTGGATTCACTGTTGTTGTGGGCGATAATGAGGGATTCGATATCCTGATCTCAAGAAAAATCCTATTTTTCTCAGTAAAAAATTGTTATCTGACCATAAAACTTGTGCGCCATAATTTATAATTGGACCTTTTATGTGATGCATTCTTTCTAAAATATCGTGGTTGGCCCCAGTTGTGCGCCGAGATTGTGCGCCGAGACAATGCTGTCACAGGAAGACCGCAAGAGTCATCTAGGACTACCTAGGACATAGGAAGACCGCAAGAGTCATCTAGGACTATCCAAGAGGACACTGTCTTCGTAGGTCAGAAAGGGTCGCAATTCCTGGAGTGGTATTCTGCTCTGTCCTTATTTTTAAGGATATCCTTATTTTAAAAAATAAAGATAAAATGCTATTTTGTTCTATTCTTAAACTTAACAAAGTCTTTTAAAAATAAGGATAAAAATAAGGATGAACCATCTAATCTTAAGAATAAGGACATCCTTAAAAATGAGGACATAGCTGAATACCACTCCTGGACTTTCAGCGCACGTTCCAGGACACCGAGGTTCGGACTAGCAGGCTTAAAAAAAACACACACACACACACACACTGAGAAGTATCCTGGCGCATTATTTTCGACCTCGGCCAAACTACCAAACTTTAGTAAAGAGTGGTTTTGCAACTGTAAGATTTAGTGTTGTGGGGGATTCTGTGTCCTGATCTAAAGAAAACATCTCTTTTTCTCAGTTTCTCAGTACAAAATTGCTATTTGACCTTAACAATTGTGCGCCATAATTTATAATTAGACCTAGAATTGGATTGGCAACATTGAAATCAGTGACATGTTCTGTTATAGGAATTATGACTCTATCTTTCTAGGACAGAAAGAAGAATACGGCAAGAGTCATACAGGACAAGCTCCAAGTCAGCTCTGACTTAAGTAAAATCGTATATCTCTTTGTCAGAGCTGCGAAGGCTTACATTGTTCCACTAATATTTCTCAACTTTATATTTGTGAAGGATCCTGCATATCAGTCCCAGTTATTCAGACAGTTACAGAAAGTTCATATATACTTGTACACTTTTGTAAAACAGGCACAATTGTTTATGGGCTGTATATCCTTTATTTCGTTATTAAAGTGCAGTAAAGTTAGCTTCGCACTCGCCTGTCTAATGTTTGTTTACATTCCGGCCTTTAAATGTCACGTGACCAAAGTCAAATGACCAAAAATTTACATAAAGATATTATAGATTGTCTACAAAATATATACTAAGATAGTTGAAAGGTGCAATATTAAATATAAATTTATTTTGTACACCAAGAGTGTTTAACATTTAATCGCTTCCATTGTTTTTGAAATATCAATTCAGAATTTTTTTGGTAGATAATTGCAGAAATAATTGTCACCTTTTCACGTGATAAACTATGCTCCCTGTATACGGGCAAATATCCGTTATTGTGGTTATTTCCATGTTATTTTTAAAAGAAAGCGTAACACAGAAGTTATATAGCATTACCGTTGTATTTTGAGGGCCTTTAGCAAACGCTTATAAAGACTTGTAGGTTGTCGAATCTCGCACAAAGTAGCCACAGATGTGCCTCAAAGCGAGCGATTTGCACATCGTTATACAGCGAGGATTTGAAGCGGTGTGTTTAAACCTTGTAGTCTGTCGCTTCTTGTAGCTAGGATAAGGATAGCTCCGAGTCGGCATGTTAAGACGCACTCCGGTACACAAGGGATTAGAATTTAGGATAAGTGCTCTAGTGCACCACTTGAGAACAATGCATGCTTGCAATGATACAGCTGGGTGGGAGTCGAGTCGTCACCAATAATGGGGGTTTTTAAACAAAAGAGTGCGCCACTCAAACAAGTAGCGTGTGTCCGCTTTATTTACGTCACATGTAAGCTGGAGTATTCCTATCGGTTTGCGGATGGCGTGCGTTAGTTAGTTAGTTGTTTATTTAGTAAACTTTGTTTCCTCCTACAATTTTGATCCGATGTCATTTATTTTTGGGATGAGGCATCCCTAAGGGGTCTTGCATACGGCTTGTGCTTTTCTAGTCGATCGGGTGATTTTTGAATTTTTGGGGAATTTTTGAAGAAAAAAATTTAAAATGTATCTCCTCCTACAATTTTGACCCGATGTCATGTATTTTTGGTATGAGGCACCCCTAAAGGGTCGTGCATACGGCTTGTGCTTTTTTTAGTCGATCGGACAATTTTTGTATTTTTGGGGAATTTTTGAAGCAGAAATCGCGAAAATAATTCAAAATGCATCTACTCCTACACTTTTGAGTCGATGTCATGTATTTTTGGTGTTAGGCATTGTGCCGACCGAGTGTTTGAGACGGAAAAGAGAGACGTTTCGACGGTCAATTTGATTTTATTGACGTGAAAACTGTAATGAAAATAATAAACATATAAACAATCTAATAATGATTGCCAAGATGATAAAGAAAAAAGGAACCCAAGTTTCAACAACTTGCATAACATCTATGAATTGTCAATGTCAATGTCAAGTTTAAGTCAATCAAAACTATCACAACATACCATCTAAATTATATAAACATTAACAGTAAATCCCATAATCACATGAACATAAATATATAAATAATAAAAATCACATTTACGAACCTTTTTGACTCTTATAAATCCGAAAAACACTGGTTGACCTGTTTATCCGTCGCCGTCCCATGATCAAATGACATTGGGACCAATATACCGAGAGGGGAACATCACATGCCGAGAGGGGGGTTCAGAGTAATGACGAGAGGGGTTCAGGGTAATGACGAAATACGAGTGGATTGTTTTATGTTGGACATCCGATTCTATTGACCTCCTTAAAATATGGGTGCATAATGAAAGAGCACATCATGATTCTGACCGCTTAAAAAAAAAAATAAATAAACACAACTGGTCATATGACCGTTACATGGCTCCCTAAAATTAGGTTACTAATTTTACCTGTACGCAAATAAGAATGAATGATGTTTGAATATGTATTTAAGAACTTGCAGATATCGAACAATTTAGAACAGGGTAATGTTACACAAATTAAACAATTGAGAGCCACACACATTAATGACACAATTCACGACCACAGGCTCTCTGGCGGGAATCTCCCGGTTTACAACTTTATTACATTTATCATCCACTAATACTACAAGTTTATGTATGGGTCGTTCCAAATACACCTTTTTGCATTGACGCTTACCTTTAGCGTCAAGAAAACGATTTCCTACTTCAAGTTTTACGCTTCTAACGAAACCATCTTAAGAAGGATATGTTTCAACCACTTTACATAACTGCCAACAATTTCTAGGCAGGTTGTCATCTTTAAGTATAACAACATCTCCAACGCGCACATTCTTACGAGGTTTGTTCCATTTGCGTCGTACCTGCAAAGTTTGAAGGTATTCCCGTTTAAACCTCGACCAAAATACCTCTACCATGTACTGAATTCTACGCCATCGTTTTCTAGCATACAGATCATCCCTAATAAATTGCCCAGGTGGTGGTAGCACCACCTTTGATTTCATAGTTAACAGATTGTTTGGGCTAAGTGGTAGAAGTGATGATGGGTCACTCAAAGTATCAACTGCCAAAGGGCGACTATTTACAATAGTAGCAGCTTCGCTCATAAATGTTCTTAGCGACTCATCATCTAATTGAGAACCATGGGAGTTAACAAGCGCTGTCAGTACACTTCGAACATTCCTTATCAACCGTTCCCAGGAGCCGCCCATATGGGAGGCTGACGGAACATTGAATTTAAATTCGAAATCACATCCTACTGTTAACACGAATTCCCGCAAAGCGTCCGAATCAATATCTTCGAATGACTTGCTCAAGTCATTTTTTGCTCCGACAAAGTTTGTACCTCTATCGCATCGCAAGGTACGAATTTGACCTCTGATGGCTATAAACCTTCGCAGCGCTTGTATAAAGGAGTCTGTGGTAAGCGAATTCACCACTTCTAGATGGACAGCTCTGGATGCCATACATGTGAAAATGACACCATATCGTTTCATTTCTCTCCGTCGTTCCTTAATCAGGAATGGTTCAAAACAGTCATATGCACAGTGTGTAAAGCAAGGTGCACATTCGAGACGATCCTTTGGCAAATCCGCCATCAACTGCTCTTGTAGTTTGCCTCTTTGTTTTCTACAAGTTACACAATTCGAGATAAAGTTCGCGACAAACGAACTACCGTTAACGACCCAATAACCTGAAGATCGTATCTCGTTAAGTGTCATTCCTTTGCCCTGGTGTTGTATGTTACTATGGCAATGGCGAACAACTAAGGTTGTAACACGTCCTGATTTAGGAAGTACAATCGGATACTTTTCCTCGAAGGATAGATCGGCAAATCGGATACGCCCACCAATACGCAAAATGCCACTTTCATCAAGAAAGCAGTTCATCTTGAACAGCGGACTCAGTCGCTTCAAAGCACGTCGACCTGCTCTGTTAACTGTGTTCAAACAGGCTTTTGATTTTAGTGCAATGATTTCCGACTCAGAATAATGGGATTGCGCAAGTGTTACGATTTTTGTTTCAGCCTCTTGCAAATCAATAACCGAGATAGAGTTTGTTAGTTTCTCTGGACGCATATTTGCCGATACGTCTTCAACTGAACTGGCTGTCCAAACTTTGAACGTCAAAATTCTGATGAACTTAACGCAAATAGCAATGATTCGCTTTAGCTTCTTCCAGCTTGAGATTTTTTCGAAATGCTCTAAAAGACACCTTCGACCCAAAGCCGTGGTTAAAAAGGAGGAGACCCTTTTAACTTCCGGATCATGCTCAAAAGTACCGCGGGTGAGTGCAGTTCAAGAGCTGAGAAGGAGGGGTCGCGTAGGAACGCTGGTCCACTGAACCACATATCGCTGTGTCTTAACTGTGTTGCAGTTTGATCCCGTGATGCGATATCAGCAGGGTTGTCTTCACTACTCACAACATTCCACTGACTTATATCTGTGTTGCTTCTAATAATTTGAACCCTGTTTGCAACAAAGGTGTGAAATCTCTTTGCTTCATTGGCAATGTATCCGAGAACCACATTGCTATCGGTCCAGAATACGTTGACAGCATTTTTCAGTTTCAAATCCTTATTCAATTGATTACTGACTTGCACAGAGACTACAGCGGCAGTTAACTCAAGTCTGGGGATCGAGATTTGTTTGAGGGGAGTGACTCTCGATTTGCTCATAAGAAAAGACACATGCGTATCTTTACTTTTGTTTAGAACTCTCATGTATGACATTTGGCCATACCCAAAGGTACTTGCGTCCGAAAAATGGTAAAGTTCGAGTCTCGTCACTTCGCCGAAGTTTGCGGGTTTAACACATCTTGGCACACGTATATCTGCCAGCTGCAAAACCTCATCTCGCCAATTTTGCCAACTCGTTTTTAAAGTATCCGGGATCTCAGTATCCCAGTCTAAGTTTGCACGGCAAAGCTCTTGTAACAGCTGTTTACCCTTCAAGGTGACAGGCGATATAAACCCAAGCGGGTCATAAATTGAGCTCACTATGGAAAGTATGCCTCGTCTGGTACATGGCCTGTCCTTCAGAACAATCCGAAATTGAAAGGTGTCGGATTCAATGCACCACTGAATTCCCAAAGCCCTCTCAATCGGAATGTCTGTGTGCGTAAAATCTAAATCCTGAATTCCCTTCGCTTTGTCTTCATTTGGTAAAGCTTCGTTGACTTCATGTGAGTTGCTTGCAAATTTATGCAGGCGCAATCCTGCTTTGGCGCACATAGCAACACTGCTGGATATAAGTCTAATTGCTTGAGTACTGTCTTTTACAGACTTCAAGCCGTCATCGACGTAGAAGTCGTTGCGTAAAAAATTCGCTGTTTCCCAACCGAACTCCTTCTCATAATCTGTTGCTGTCTACTTAAGCCCGTAATTTGCGCAGGATGGTGATGACTTGGCACCAAATAGGTGCACTGTCATTCGATATTCCTTAGGATCCAAATCTATGTTCCCATTTTCCCACCACAGGAATCTTAAATAGTCCCGGTGTTCGGCAGTTACATGGAACTGGTGGAACATTTTTTCGATATCACACATAAACGCAACTTCGTTGAGACGAAATCGGCATAAAACACCAATGAGCGAGTTTGTCAAGTCAGGACCTTGAAGTAAAGTATCGTTTAGTGACACTCCTCTGTATTTTGCGCTGCAATCGAAAACAACCCTGATTTTACCAGGTTTGTTAGGATTGTACACTCCATGATGGGGAATGTACCATGCGACTTCGTGAGATTCAGAATTTGGTGCGATTTCCTCGGCAAAGCCTTTGTCGATGATTTATTCATGAAGGTTGTGTAGTCATGTCGGTACTTCAGGTCCTTTGCAAGTCTGGTTTTCAACTGATTTAGCTGTTTAATCGCCAAAAGTTTGTTGTCTATCAATTTCGGCGCCATTTCCCTAAACGGAAATGGCATCTCATAATGGCCGTTGTCAGCTTTGTGTATGCCACTGCCCATAACCTGAAGGAACTTTTTGTCTTCAAAAGACATTTCCTTCTCCTCCTTACAGGTGTTATCACTGAAGTCCATTTCCATGAATTGTAATATTTGATGGCTTCTTTGACCCTTGAATTCAAAACAAACTGAACGGAAGCATTTTCGTCCAGTACTTTAGGTAAAGCCGTCGAAAGTATTCGGTGACTTACCCCAATCGTGTCATCGTCATGAGTATTTTGATGGTCAATAACACCAACGATGCCCCAGCCAAGAAGAGTTTTTTGGGCAAAAGGACCATTGTCTTGTGGTGGAATCACCTCAATTGGTGCCAAAGCTTTCGGGCAGTTGTACCCTATAAGTAAGCCAATGTCACAGTCGAACAAAGGGGGCAGCTTTGAGGCTATGGCACGAAGATGTGGCCAACCAGTTGTCATGTGACGTGCTGGGATGTGCTCCCTATTCGCTGGCATTATCTTTCTAGTGAATACGGCTGGAAAGGCTATTTTTGAAGCGAGTCATAAGCACGTACATGCAGTCCATTCACTTTGTTGCTGCCGATAACTTTATTCTCGGCGAGCATTGTTGAAAGCAAAAGATCGACTTGGGTGCCTGTCACATTGAGATCTTCAGCTGTTTTTTCTAACAAGAGGCTGGTGTCAGATTGCGTATCTAACAATGCATAGATCAATTGTTCCTTAGCAGGCTCTTGCTCATGAGATAGCCACACCGGAACTATCATGGAGCTTTTGGAGATGTGCGAGTAGCTATTTGAGCAATTACTCAAGACTTGTGTTCTCACTTGAGGTTGCATTGTTGCTTCGGATTTTGGCACAAAGTCTGCCACGTTGAGATGCTTACTTAAGTCTACAGAGTGTTTCAAGTCTCTGTAGAGGAGTAGGGTGTGACCTTTGACAAATTTTGCAGGTCAACTTCCTCTTACAATCAGTAGACTTGTGACCTTTGTGTAAGCATCCAAAGCAAAGTCCCTTTTCCTTGACAAATGATTGTCTTTGTTCAAGACTCTTGTCACAAAATGATTTGCAATGGTCCAGATAGTGAGACTTTTCACAAAAATGGCACCTTGGCGCTGGCTTAGTTTTAGATTCAGAGCTCCGAAGGGATTTGACTTCTGACTCTTTGCCTTTGATAGCAAAAGAACGAGAAGATTCCTTGCTCTTTTTCTGCCTTTGAATATTATCTCTGCCTCTGAGGGACTGGAGTGATGTGATTGGATCACATGCTATGTCGGCCTCCGTTGCTATGAACTTGACGAAGATTGAAAATGAAGGAAAACATTTGTTATCATTCTTAAATTCTGACACTTTCCTTGCCCATCGAGTAACGACCCAGTCCGACAGTTTTTCAAGCATTTTTCGGTTCTCTCTGTCGTCATTCAGAACACTGAGACTAGGAATAGAGGTCATCGCAGAGTGACATTGTTGAAGAAAGTCAGCAAATTTTCTCAAAGCGAAACCATCCTTCCCAGATATCTTTGGCCAAGATTCTAATCTGTCGCGGAAGGCGTTCGCTAAAACGAAGGGATTGCCAAACCTGTGCTCAAGTACGTTCTTTGCTCTGGTGTAGGCTTCTTCAGAATTGAGAAGAAAGAAACCGTCAACACAAGACAACGCCTCCCCAGTAAGGTAACGCTTCAAGTAATGTAACTTGTCTTCTGAGTGTAGAGCTCTTCTTTCCACCAAGGAAGTAAAAGACGCTTTGCATTCGGCAAATTTCAAAGGGTCGCCGTTAAATACCGTAGGCTCAGCTACCGGTAACCTGTTCAGGTACGTTTGGTCAATAAGCGTCTGCAGCAAATCATCCTGTGTTGTGGTTTCGACACAGGTTGTGACTTTGGGAGATTCAGCTTCCAATTTTCCAAAAGTGTCAAAATATTTTGGAGAAAGGACTTCAGATTTGATAACAGGCGCCCCTGCAACTCCCTCAATGATTTGCAGTGACTGACCTGTTCCAATTCTGAAGTCATCATGACTATTTTGTTTCGAGTCTTCATTTTCACAGGGCGCACTGTCACTTGACAATGTGTGCTGTGATATAGTGCACACTCGTTGACATGTATCACCAAGTGTGTATACATAATTTTGTACCATTTGAGCTTTGTCTTCGTCGGCAAAGTCTCCCAATCTTGACTTGGTTTCTATTTCTTGAATAGCGAGAATTTTGGAATTCTCAACTTCAATTGCTTTCTCTGTTTGAAGCCGTTGAAGTTCTGCTTTCTTTTTTGACTCAATGTCAGTGTGTTTCATTGACACTTTCATAGCAGCAGCATTTGTAGCTGCTTCAATTAACTGTTCGATGCCAGATCGCTTTGAACTCCGTCTACTACGGGATTTTGTATTGTGTGTCCCTACACTACGCACAGCTGCACTGCACCTTTCATAGTTGAGTAAAGCTATTGCTTTGCTAAGTTGGCTATAGAAATCCCTACCCTGTATTTCAATAGCATCAAACTTCGATTGAAGATTTGTGTCTGCCTCCGTAATATTCTCTAAACTAGAGAAAGACGAAGCAATGTCCTTTAATTCGAACTCAACTTCATCACGCTTGCGTTTCAAAATCACTCCATCCTGGAAACTGTCACTTAGAGTTTTTTCAACACTCATTGCAAAGCTATTCCATTTAGAAACACTTGCCCTACAGCACTTTATAGCTTGCTCCTTTTCATACTCAATACCTTTCGCGGTTAACCTACGTTCACGCGAACTAGTTCGTGACTTAACAACCCCGTCATTCAAAAATACATCGGGTTCTTCTGCCATTGTGAAAGTTTCATACAACTAAGCGTGTTGTACCTCAGTAAGACACAAATGATTATCACAACGAGCTCAACTGCAACCTCACACCTCCGGAACAGACAGCGTTCCCCTTTTTCAACACAATGACCGCTTTGTGGGTCAAAACGTACCAATGAATAACATCAGTTTGTTATACGAGGACATTATGGTTCATATAAGACACACATATTTGATACAAAACGTGTGTGCTTTGATGAGCCATTTATGATCAACGAACTAAATATTGAATATATAATGTACTAACTACAGTAATAACACAATGTACCCTTCAATAGCAATCCCCAATCAATGCTGATAAGAGTAAACCCAATTGTAACTCCATACGAAGAGAGACGATGATTGCAGACCTTTTACACCATAAACCCCACACTGCGTTACATACTGTACACCTTCACGACATCACCTTGCTTTATGAGGACATTATGACTCATACATCATACCTGTTTTGTTAACTCAGGTCCGATCTCCGAACCAATATTTTAATGTATAATGCGCATAATGTACTTTCATTTAACACAAAATCATTGAAATAACCCAATAGAAAATAAGGTGCAATATGGTGCAATACTGTGCAAGTATGGTGCAAGATCGTCAAACACACTTAACTAATTGAACGCTGTCCATTTACAATTCGAAACTATCCCACTGTACAGCACATGACATCCATTTCACGCGTACTAAACTCCCACCAAAAGTTCAAGTTATAAACAGTTCATGTCAATAACACATATCAATTCAGTACATAAAACGTGTTGTTTGTACACGATATGAGCTGGTGCAAAGGCAGGCACGAGCGAGAACCAGTTTGTCAGTACATGCCGGATATTGACAAGATGTTGATCACGTGGTGTGCGGCGCATTGATCACGTATGCGACGTGTATGTAACGACGGGCGGTACATCGCTTTGTTGACTTTGCATGGCGCAACACGTTACACATGCGGGCGGTACGGTGGCGCTTGACCAAGACTTGCTTTCCCGTGCTGCGAAACGCATTACACCGGCAGCTGGGGCAAACTGTTAGTTTTTAACTTCACTCACGTACGCAGAACGTTCATCACTCCAGCGCGTTTGCACGTCGGACACGGTACTAATGCTGTACTCATGCGGTATTGATGCGGTACTGATGCGGTATTGATGCGGTACGCATGTAACACTGATGCGGTATTGATGCGGTACTCATGTAACATTGATGCGGTACTGATGCGGTATTGATGCGGTACTCATGTGGTCTTGGATGTCAAAGCGCCTCCAGGATCTGTCGAATCGCGTGGACGAACGTCCCTCCATCACGGAACATCGGCGACGGAATCATTCATCGTCACGCAGCCAAAGTTTTCACTGTGCCGACCGAGTGTTTGAGACGGAAAAGAGAGACGTTTCGACGGTCAATTTGATTTTATTGACGTGAAAACTGTAATGAAAATAATAAACATATAAACAATCTAATAATGATAATAATGATTGCCAAGATGATAAAGAAAAAAGGAACCCAAGTTTCAACAACTTGCATAACATCTATGAATTGTCAATGTCAATGTCAAGTTTAAGTCAATCAAAACTATCACAACATACCATCTAAATTATATATACATTAACAGTAGATCCCATAATCACATGAACATAAATATATAAATAATAAAAATTACATTTACGAACCTTTTTGACTCTTATAAATCCGAAAGACACTGGTTGACCTGTTTATCCGTCGCCGTCCCATGATCAAATGACATTGGGACCAATATACCGAGAGGGGAACATCACATGCCGAGAGGGGGGTTCAGAGTAATGACGAGAGGGGTTCAGGGTAATGACGAAATACGAGTGGATTGTTTTATGTTGGACATCCGATTCTGTTGACCTCCTTAAAATATGGGTGCATAATTAAAGAGCACATTATGATTCTGACCGCTTAAAAAAAATAAATAAATAAACACAAATGGTCATATGACCGTTACAGGCATTCCTAAGGGGTCGCGCATACGGCTTGTGCTTTTCTAGTCGATCGGGTGATTTTTTAATTTTTGGAGAATTTTTGAAGAAAAATTTTTAAAATGTATCTTGTGCTACATTTTTGACCCGATGTCATTTATTTTTGGTATGAGGCACTCCTAAAGGGTCGTGCATACGGCTTGTGCTTTTTTAGTCGATCGGGTGATTTTTGAATTTTTGGGGAATTTTTGAAGAATAAAGTTTAAAATGTATCTCCTACATTTTTGATCCGATGTCATTTATTTTTGGTATGAGGCATTCCTCAGGGGTCGTGGATAAGGATTGTGCTTTTTTAGTCGATCGGGTGATTTTTGAATTTTTGGGGAGTTATTGAAGAATGCAACTTCTATATGCATTTCCCCTACAGTCTTGAATAGATTTTTTTTTTTTTTTTTTTTTTTTTTTTTTTTTTTTGGTATAAGGCTTTTTTAGTCGATCCGACAGTTTTTGTATTTTTAGGGAAGTTTTGAAGAAAAACTTCAAAATGCATTTCCTCCCACAGTTTTTATCCGATTTCATTTATTTTTGGTATGAGGCATCCTTGGGTGGGTCGGGCATACGGCTTGTGCTATTTGACTCGACTTGGAAATTTTTCGATTTTTTTGGGGGGGGGGGGGAGGGGGGGAATTTTTGGATGAAAACAACTCAAAATGCATCTTCTCCTTCAGTTTTGATCAGAGATCATTTATTTTGGGGCTGAGGCATGCTTAGGGTGTCGTGAAAAGGGCCTGTGCGTTTTTAGTCAATCAGGGAATTTTTGAAGAAAAAATTCAAATGCATCCCCTACTACACTTTTTATTAGATTTCATTTATTTTTTATATGAGCCGTCTCTAGGGGGTCGTGCATACGGCTTGTGCTTTTTGAATGAATTGGAAAACTTTCTAATTTTTTTGTGTGGGGGGGGTGGGAATTTTTGAAAAAAAAACGCAAGTTAAATGAACTTGCGCAGTAGTCCAAATTAAGTACTCCGCATCGATGCAAGTTAAATAAACATGCGCATTGGTCCGAAATGTGAACTGCGCATCGACGGAAGATAAATAAAGATGCGAACTGGTCCAAAATAGGCACCGCACATCAACGCAAGTTAAATAAACATGCGCGCTGGTCCGAAATAAAGAACACGCATCGACGCAAGTTGAATAGACAAGCGCAGTAATCCGAAATGCGAACCGCGCATCAACGCAACCTAAAGAAACAAGTACACTGGTCCAAAATGCGAACCGGATGTCAGCGCAAGTTAAATAAACGCGCACAGTGGTCCGAAATGCGAACTGCACATCAGCGCAAGTTAAATAAAGATTTGCACTGGTCTAAAATAAGTACCGCGCATCACCACAAGTTAAATAAATATGCGCACTGGTCCAAAATGCGAACCACGCATCAATACAAGTTAAATAAACATGCGCACTGGTGGGAAATGCGAACCGCTCATCAACGCAAGTTAAATAGACAAACACACTGGTCAGAAATGGGAACCGAGCATTATCGCAAGTTAAAAAAAAAAAACATGCGCACTGGTCCAAAATGCGAACCGCACATGAACACAAGCTAAGTAAGGAAGCACACTGGACCGAAATAAGCACCGTGCATCAACGCAAGTTAAATAAACATGCGCACTGGTTCGAAATGCGAACTGCGCATTTACACAACTTAAATAATATGCGCACTATTCAAAATAAGAACTGCGTGTCAACGCAACTTAAATAAACATGCGCACTGGTCCAGAATAAGAACCGCGCATCAACTCAAGTTAAAGAAATATGCGCATTGGCCTGAAATAAGAACCGCGCATCGACACACGTTAAATAAACATGCGCAGTGGTTCGAAATGCGAACCACGCGCCAACGCAAGTTAAATAAACCTTTGCACTGGTGGGAAATTCGAACTGGTAATCTACGCAAGTTGAATAAACATGCGCACTGGTCCGAAATACAAACCGCGCATCAACGCAAGTTAAATAAACATGCGCGGGTCCAAAATAAGCACCGTGTATCAACGCAAGTTAAATAAACATGCAAACTGGTCCGAAATGCGAACCGCGCATCAAGGCAACCTAAGGAAACTTGTGCACTTGTCCAAAACAAGTACCGCTCATCAACGCAAGTAAAATTAACATGCGCACTGGTCCGAAATAAGAACCGCACATCAACACAAGGTAAATAAATATGCCCGCAGATCCGAAATAAGAACCGCACATCAACACAAGGTAAATAAACATGCCCACTGATCCGAAATAAGAACTGCACATCAAGACAAGGTAAATAAACATGCGCGCTGGTCCGAAATGTGAACCGCGCATCAACGCAAGTTAAATAAACATGTGCACTGTTCCAAAATGAGAGCCGCGCATCAACACAAATTAAATAAACATGCGCACTTGTCTGAATAACAACCGCGCATCGAAGCAAGTTGTATAAATATGCGCACTGGTCCGAAATGCGAGCGTTGTTCTAAGGTATCTATGGCAGACTATTCTGTCTACCAGAGATACAAAAAATCTGTTTCTCATTTTTCTGGGAAACAAATCTTTGTATGCATTTATCGGTCTATGTTCTGTCCCGGTGCTAAATTAATTATTGAGCTAGCCTTTTACCGTCTCATCTTTTGAAGCCCAATTTTTCTGGGAAATTCCCTTGCTCATGCTCGCTGGAAATGGTCTTATTGCTTTTCGTAAGCTGGGACTTTGTCCTTGGACAAACTTTTTTACAAACACAAAGCCAGCCAAAAGTTTCAAGTTATGGATAGTTCGAGTTATCGAATATGCTGTAAGACGTATAGTGAAAAAAAAGAACGAGCAAAAGTGTTCGAGTTACCGAATAGTTCGAGTTATCGAAGTTCGAGATTTCGAATATGGACTGTATTTAAATACCAACAATTAACTACAATGAAGCATAAATATCTCAAATAACAACCAATATGCGCTTTATTTCAAAATATAACACGCACCAATTGAGTAATGCACTCCCGTAAAAATAAATGATAAGAAACCGTCAGCGTGCTCTAACAACGTACAAAAGTCACAAAGCCAATTCACAGAAAAACAATGGGCATGACTCTTAAGATAGTATGACGATGGCTTTGTGACGCAAACGTTTTCCCTTGCAATGCGCAAGTACCATGAAAATTTTTTGGCTTTTTCCGCTATCTATGAATCGATTTTACTTGTTTGTGTTATAATGTGGATAGATCATGGTGCGGTCGTGCTTTGTATGGGATTCGAGCACTTGTGGAAGGCCCATGAACTCACCGCTGCCCGGTTCGTTCACAGGCATTTCCCGCTTGCTCGAATCCCATAAAAAGCACTCAGCCCCATGATCTATCCCTATATCACGGAACTTGCAATTAAGTCAAAGTATTTCCTTAACAATCATTTGCAGTTTTGTCCCAACTTAAGTGTAAGTATTCCACATAGCTTTCATTAGTTGTTTTCGAACTTACATTTACAGCAGGATTGGGTTTTGGACGGTCCGAAACATATTTCGAACCGGACAGTATCCAAAACGTGATAAAAACCGCCCAAAAGGGTTTTTACCTGTCCGAAACGGTCCGAAACTAAATTTCTATGAACAAAAGACACTTATTCCAGGTGCTTATTGCTGCCAATTAACAAAAACTAACCTTGATGCATTTTAAGCATTATTTTGCCATTAATATTTCTTTGAATTGTTTATTATGTACACAATATTTAAACAGTTATGTTTATGCATAAGTTGTATAATTTCACAGTAAAGAAACTTACCTTATATACAATAATTACGACACTGGAGCATCAAGATATTACGCTGATGTGGAGTCGTCTCCGCCCACCCCAGAGCAGTAAACGGTGGCAAAGGGATTATATCGCGCAAGAGGCACTCCGAGAGAAGCCAGTGGAGTGACAGATTAGGATTCAGATTCAGGATTAAAGCGCGCTCAAAATTTCTGTGTTAAATAAACAGCAATCGAACTCTTCGGGCACGGATTATTTGGATAGTGGTGGGGTTTGCTGATTTGACATTTGCGACTCACACAGCAGTGTGGACTGAAAGTGTTTTTATAAGCAGAAACGTTAAGTTAAAAACAACAAACAGGGAAATGTTTGAAGTCGTTTTGTATATTTGAATAGTTTAAATGTGACAACCCAGTTTCGGACCGTTTCGGACAGTCCAAAACGGTTTTGGACACGACGGTCAAAACCTGGTTTTTACCAGGGGTTTTTACCATCGTGTCCAAAACTTGCCAACCCTGATTTACAGTTTCTTAATTCAGGGTGGCCACAGTCAAGAAAAACCTGAAAAGTCAAGGAAAAATTGTGAGTCAGGAAAAGTCGGGAAAACACTGAAAATGGCCAAAAAGTTAGGAAAGGTCGGGAAAAATTATTTCGAAATCATTTATTTATTTATTTTAACTTCCGCAAAAGTGTTTCGTCTATAAATGCATAAATGGCGGAATGATGAAAGTAAATCAACACGTAGTTGTCCATTTATCATCAAATTATGGCTTCGGTTCAGCAATTGCCTATTTTGGGGTGGGGTTTCTAAACACACACAACGAACGTCACATATAATTAAGGTCAATTCACTAGTTTATGTATTGAAGTTTTCCAGTCAGGACTCTCACGGGTCAACTCACACCTTATCCCGTCTTAGCCTTTAGCCAGAATTCGCTAAGTGCTTTCATGTCGCCATTTCCATCCGTCGTTCAATCCGTAAACAGTTAACTGCCCTTCTTTTTTTCGCACCTTTTTGCCATTAAGTTTTCTCCCTTCAGTTAAGTGGCTTCACACAGTGAAGGAATATATAATGCAGTTCTTCATGGCCCAGGTTTCATCCGGAGCTACAAAAATGATAGAAATGAAGCGTTTCGAAAATGCGCAAAAACTTGTGTATTGACTTCATATATGTATGTTACGCACCCCGACTTTTGACTTGAAAATCCAGATAGATGCTTATATCCATGTATATTACGCACCCCCAAATGCTGGGTAAAATGCTGTCAAATTTCGAGCTTAAGTCTTTGCGTAACACTCGCTGTTTCTTATTTAAACATTTCATAAGCGCCTCAGTCCATCGTGCTTGCTTTATGTACTCAACAGATAGCACTCATTCCTACCGCTAATTACAATTCCCTCAATACTAATCGCCTTACTCCGAACGAACGTTTGAGTGTGTGGCGTACTTATGATCTGCAAACAAAAGTGAGCCCCTTAATAATTATACACAGTAAGTCTCATTATCTATCTGCCTTTTGAATGAAAAAGGAATAATTTAGAATTGCAGTTAAGGTGAATATGGTCAGGTAATGGTCCTTAAATTAAAAAATTTTAGATGTTAAAAAATGTTTCTTTTAGCTCCATTATATTACCCTCCCCGACTTTTGATGCGTTTTTTTTTTCGAGGAAAAGTGCGTAATATACACGGAAAATTACGGTACTTTGCCCCGGCCACATTTTCCATAAGTTTTCTCCCTTCGGTTTTAAAACTTCTCACAGGGAAAGACCATGTTGTAGTTGTGCCTCGTGTAGGATTATCGTGTTTTACCAAGCTGTGTCGAAATGGAATCAGTCCTGTGGATTGTTTGTTCCATATGTTTGTCTATAAATATTTTTTGCTGTGGCGACGTTCCTCGATGGGCTGTTCCCAGGACTTGTGGGCAACCGTCGTCCATCACGTGTGTATGTGCATTTTTGAAATGTTGCTGTTGCCACATTTCTAGTCCGATCGTTTCCTAGGTAGCTTTCCACTGGCCATATATTTTGTTTGGTTATTTCAGAACAATTAGTCGAAAACGGCAAAAATTAAAAAAAAAAGGAAAAAAAAAAGAAGCCAGTTGTATAGCATTTATGGTTCAGTCATTTTAAGTATTTTAGCAGGAAAGTTCCCAGGTAGCTATTCAGCGTAACTGTAGTATTTTTGCAGTATTTATAGGTTCGACCAAAATTGACTGAAGTATCAGAAAAATGGATAAATTTTTAAAAAAAAAGATGTTGTTCGTCCCAGAAATCCGGGTCCTTTGCTTTAAAATTTGATTCCAGTATTCACCCGAGAGGTCCTGACCAAATTTATGTTTTGTTCAATATTCCAGACTCGGGTGAAAAATATCTGTTTTAGTGATCACCATCGGTTTTGTTTATTTTGATTTTTGTTTTATAATGAATTATGATCATGTTGACAGCAATGAATATTTTATTTCAGTAATTAAAAAAAAGGAAAATAGTTTTTTTTTTGTTTTTTTTTTTGGGGGGGGGGGTTGTGGGATTAGTCTCGGAGACATTTGTTTTTATTTACAAAAACAAGAAACTAAGTAGGTATCGATTGAAAATGTAATATAAGCCTGTACTCTTATGTTTTGTGTGCACGGGCCGTTGGTATTTACTGTATACATTCTGAATGAAAAAAAGCTGTTTATCCTTAAAAAAACCATCCCTGCAAGCAGGAAGAGATGGTTGTGTAATTTTGATACTGACCAGCTTGCTTCCTAGATAGATATTGTTCTCAGTTTGCTTTTCCCAGATAGTCTTACATCTGACTTTGAGTGATGGGTGATTCACCAAAAGTTGCTGGGATGGTGACCGCTCCGAAAATGTAGTGTTGAAAGATTTTGGTTCAAACTGTTGGTTCATAAATTCATGACCTTTCATTTAGGTGCCCCTCCTAAAGCTATTCTTTTTTGCGATACCCGAGAGATTAGCAGACAGCAAATTTGAATAAATTCAGAGCTTCCTTTTTCAACATCAAGGCTCTGAAACTTTTACGGATCAGTATGAAATCAGATTTTGATGTTACTTCTGGTTAATCTTTTGCAGACGACACTATTACGATTAGCCTTAAATATGGACGACCAACTTAAAAAATGGAGTGATAAGAATGAGCCGAGGAAGTAATTGTGAGATGAGTTAAAATATTCGCGATCACCTGCCCTCACCGGTCGCCGCTGGACTTTTCAAAACATCCGATAGAGGTGAGTGGTTTTGAACTGAAAAAGACAAAAAAAAAATAAATAAATAAAACAAAAACAACCATGAGCACATGAGCAACAAATGTCGAGAAATTATCACGTCGATTTGCCCAGTCATTCCATTTACCGTGCTCGAAAACGTAGATGCACATAATTAACACTTGACAAGCCTTTGGCTTGCAAGGGTTATATGAATTTATGCGAGCAGCCGTTCGTCCTTTTTTTTTCTTCATGACAGTTTTTTCCGATTTTTGTGTCTTCTTCTTCTCTGACACTATGGGCCCTAGAACCATGAAGCTTGGGACTTATGAAAAGCTTGATCTGAACGTGTGCATGTCACTTTTTATTTTCGTTTTCGATTTCGTTTTCTTGGCTAAAACGCCATGTGAAAAGAGTGTATTTTTACAAGTAAATGCAGAGCATTTAACGTACAGCACAGAACACACAGTTGCTCAGCTTTGTGCGAGCTCGCACTGCGTTAGGTAACACGGCGTTGCCTGCTCAGTCAATAAAACCTGAAACCAAAACACTACTCGGCTTATAAGATGCTTTCAAGCTGTGTGTTTGCAATATATTATTGAAGAAATAACCCATTTAAGGAAGTATTTTTGCTTTTTAATTTGTGTCAAGTGTTTAACATTTCGCTAGCGAACTAAGGTTCTAGTATATAATTGTGGATACTTTATGTGAAAAGATTTAGTGGCAGTTGGTACAAGTTACTCTCATAAATGCTTGGCTATGTCACTGTAGAAAAGATAAGCAGAAAAGAAAACCGTAGGTAGTCTTATGTTTTAACAGCTTGAAATTAACTACATTGTGAAGTCTTTAAGTGAGTCTGACATTCAGTGAGTTTGTGTATTTAGACTTCTAGTACAGGTACAAACTGAAAGCTGTATCGAGCGTGTCAATTGGTGAGCCTTGTTGAAAGTATATGATCTCAATTTAGTGGTCATCTGTAAAATGATGTTCATTTGGAAAACCCAAGAGGGCGAACAGAAAAATAAGTGGGTAATCTCAGGGGAGTCAGGAAGAACCACGCCAAAAATAAGTGGGTAATATGAGGGAGAGTCAGGAAGAACTACGCCAAAAATAAGTGGGTAATATGAGGGGAGTCAGGAAGAACCACGTCAAAAATAAGTGGGTAATATCGGGAGTCAGGAAGAACTACGTCAAAAATAAGTGAGTAATATGAGGGGGAGTCAGGAAGAACCACGTCAAAAATAAGTGAGTAATATGAGGGGAGTCAGGAAGAACCACGCCAAAAATAAGTGGGTAATATCAGGGGAGTCAGGAAGAACCACGTCAAAAATAAGTGAGTAATATGAGGGGAGTCAGGAAGAACCACGCCAAAAATAAGTGGGTAATATCAGGGGAGTCAGGAAGAACCACGCCAAAAATAAGTGGGTAATATCAGGGGAGTCAGGAAGAACCACGCCAAAAATAAGTGGGTAATATCAAGGGAGTCAGGAAGAACCACGTCAAAATAAGTGGGTAATATCGGGAGTCAGGAAGAACCACGTCAAAAATAAGCGGGTAATATCAAGGGAGTCAGGAAGAACCACTTCAAAATAAGTGGGTAATATCGGGAGTCAGGAAGAACCACGTCAAAAATAAGTGGGTAATATCAGGGGAGTCAGGAAGAACCACGTCAAAAATAAGTGGGTAATATCAGGGGAGTCAGGAAGAACCACGTCAAAAATAAGTGGGTAATATGAGGGGATTCAGGAAAAACCACGTCAAAAATAGGTGGGTAATATGAGGGGAGTCAGGAAGAACCACGCCAAAAATAAGTGGGTAATATGAGGGGAGTCAGGAAGAACCGCGTCAAAAGTAAGTGGGTAATATGAGGGGAGTCGGGAAGAACCACGCCAAAAGTAAGTGGGTAATATGAGGGGAGTCAGGAAGAACAAAGTAAAAAATCAGGAAAAGTGATCTTGAAGTCAGGAAAAAGGGCTCAAAAGTTAGGAAAAAAAGTCTCCGATGTCAGGAAAAGTCAGAAAAAAATTTGTTCAGGAAATTTTATGGTCACTGTGTTAATTAAAACGCCTTTACACATATTATAAGTAGCCTTAAATAATGAATTACATTTAGGCAGCATTCCGTCACTGCCGCTAAAGGAACAGCTCACATTAAAATGTCAAATGGTCACTTCTTAGAATTTACATATATTTCTTTAAATCTGTCAACAGAGGTTTGATAGTTGAGTCGAAGCATTACCTTATTTTATAGCTGTCCACTATCAATAAAAAAATTTTACATCGACTCCACTGGTCCCAAATGACCCTTTCTGCCTTCACAGTAAGCGTCATCCAGTACCACTGACTCCCATGCGCTGGGTTCGCGCTGGGTTCTCAGGAACGTGAGTCAAAAAAAGAAAGTGTGACTCAGTTGGGTCCAGAAAGACTCGGTGGGCTCCGAAAAAGTGAATCATTTCGTAAAAAATGCCCAAAAAGTGGACAAAAACCCAGCCAACGCGAACTCTGCATGCCCTTTAACCTCCAAAACTTCCCGCTTCCTGAGGCCTGCCATTTACTGACTAGCCCGTGTGCGATCCTGCGAATCGGCTTATTGACAGAAAAATACCATAAAAATTAGCAAAATTATGTTGTACTTGAAACATATTTATGCTATAAAAAGAGGCAGAGTAATATGCAGAAATGTTTTAAAAGCTAAGCTGATTGCTGAATAAATTATATAGTACGTATATTGAGAGAAAATGAGAATACTGGTGTTTCTCTGCATGCTTTCTTTTGAATTTATACAATAAATTTGCAGTCGAAACGACACACCTTTAAAAAAGGTCCGAGACTACAAATTTTGCGCACCTTGTAAAAGCTCACAAGCCAAATCACAGTTTGAACGTTTCGAATAAAAATCGCAAAAATTTTTAGTTTGACTGCAAACCAACTGGGTAAAAATAAAAAATGATAGAGATACTGAAAATAAAAGAAAAAAAGATAGATGTATTGAAAACATGAGAGTATAATCTTTTTCTATTTTTAGGAAATAGCGTCTTTTAAACGGGCCTTGTAAGTGATCGTTTATTCATTAAGAACCGGTGAGCAAACTTCGTGCCTCAGAGTTACAATTGAGCACGTGATTTTTATAATGAACGACAGGGACTGCCTTGCCATTTTGACGTATTATCGCTGTCAGTGCTGTTTTTGTCGTGTTATTTTTGTAGCTATTTTTGATACGGTTTTCTTTCGTTTGACAGAAAACAGTGAGTAATAAAGAATTTCAAGATGAAGTTGACCGTAAAAGACGTGGACGACTTCGAACACACGATACACGGAATAACCCTGGACAAAGGCATAACACCGACGCTCAGTATCTTAACCGACGAGGAGCTGGCAGAATTCCACATCCCAGAAATTGAGCCTGCAGTTTGGTTTAAAATCCTAATAGTGGAGTGTGCAACCATTGACTGCGTGAATCGACACGTCACGTGGTACAGTACCAAACCTGTGGACGAGTCGTCAACCAGCTCAGACAGTAGCAACTTGCTGCGAAGTAAAAAAACTACGAAACGCCTTTCTGAATCAACTTACTTGCTTTGCGAGCAAATGCAGCATAATTACATGGATCTGGATGAAGTGTTTGTAGAAACTAAGCGAATAGTGATGGAATATCTGCATGCTAAAGAGAACGCAGTGCCCAATGCGCGAGTGTCGTTTTACCAGGCAATGTTCAGCGTCTTGCATCGTTATGTTTTGCCCAGCATTGCCCTGGGCAAGGAAGACTTGCCTTCTTTGGAAGCGGCATTTGAATATCTAAATATGCTCATAAAAAAGCACGATGAGGCGATCACAGTCAAGAATGACGCCTATAAAAGCGTATCAAAACAGCAGTTTAAACTGAGGGAGCAGTATTATGTTGAGATCTTTGCCAAAAAAGATGGCGATAGGTTGAATTACCCGGCGGATATCGCCATGCTGCTGTATAACCACATACAGGAAGACTTGTCGCACTTTTCTCAAAGATTGACAGAAGCGCAGACAGATGTCAATTTAGTCAAAAGGTCCATACAGGAGCAGTATTCCGTTGAGTCGACAGTAAAAGATATTTCTGAATTTCAAGCGAAATTCCTGCAGGGCGGCGTGAACCCAGAAGGCACCTCGCGGGTGGGAGAATTGCATGGCGATTCGAGAAACGAACCAACGAAATCAGTAACTTCCGGGCAGAGGGGGGATGAGTGTACTCATGGGGCAGGAGCAGAACTGAGTGAAAGGGAAACAGTCCGAGAAAGTGATGTAGAGAAGCTGCAGCAGGAAGTGACGAGGTTACGGGGCGTGCGAGACCGAATATTCCAGCGCTATAAGACAATACTGCAAGTGCGCGAGATCTTAGGAGAGTACGTATCGGATCGAGTCATCGTGCAAAAAGACAACAAGAAAAAAGTGACCAAAAAACAAATCATTCGATCGAAGCTGAAAAAGCTAAAAACCTCAAAAAGGAAGACGAAGATACCAAAATATGTGCGTTACATTGAGATGGAGGAGGAGAAGCGGGAGAAGATGGAGGAGACAAGCGCCCTGGTGGAGGAGAAGGTTCATATGATCAGTGTCAAGGAGGGAATTAAATGTGCCACTGAGGAGTTAAAAACGGGAAATGTGGCATTTGGGGTGGACTTTGATGCCATGGGCAGTCTGCGTGCTACTGATGTGCTGAAAAAACGGCCGGCCTTGCCCCAGTGGTTGTCTCTCAGCGAACAAATTATGGCCGAGGTGGAGAATGTGAGGTCGGAGGTGTCTCGCCTTCACGAGGAGAGCTGCCGCCGCGTCGTAATGCAGTGTGCCATGTTCCAAAAGTTACACAAGAAGTATCTGCTCAGCGAGTCGGATAGCCCGGATAATCTGTCCGTAGACTCCAGTACGTTAGGAAGCGTCTTCAACCAATCGCGTCTCAGCTTGCGCAGTGCGTCGTCTGCTGCAGAGAGCAGCGATGGCGCGATACCCATGTCGAGTCTGAGGCGGAATCCTAAAGGAACGGCCCGCAGCCGACAGCTCTACAATTACCGCGAGTCGTGTGTGTACAGAGAGGCCGAGGAGTGTGGCGGGTATGGGCTGGAGGATCTCGTCTGTATCGCGAGACCTAACGGCATTGAGCGAGATTACAGCTACGCGCCACCGAAAAGGTAAGTATTCATCCACGCCATTCCCGCCACATCGGCTTTAACTTTGCGTTTGGTTAGCAACATAATTTCGTGTCGTGAACTAAAGAAACTGAAACGGATTTCCTCCTGCAGTAGTAACTCTTCTGTAATGAAAAGCCTTTCTTCCTCGTTTCATTGTACTTTGAAAAACACTTTTGACAGATAAGCTGGAGTGCTGGATTTTGAGTGCACGTATTGGTGACTATTTTCGCCAGTGAGTTATTCGTAACAACGCTTGTAAAGTATCTTGAAATAATGTAAAGAAAGCATCGTGAAGTCTGTATAACTTAGTTAGATGAAACAGAAATTGGGATGACTTCATTTTCGGGGCGGACTGTAGGGATAGAGCCGATGGCTAGTTTCAGTCGGGCTGCCGTGATATACATGTATGGTATGCATGCGGGAGAACTGTAGGGATAGCCTCGGTGCCTGGTTTTTAGCCGGGCTGCCGTGATATACATTTATGGCATGCCTGCGGGAGAACTGTAGGGGTAGCCTCGGTGCCTGGTTTTTGAGCCGGGCTACCGTGATATACATGTATGGTATGCCTGCGGGAGAACTGTAGGGGTAGCCTCGGTGCCTGGTTTTTGCGCCGGGCTACCATGATATACATGTATGGTATGCATGCGGGGCGAACTGTAGGGATAGCCTCGGTGCCTTGTTTTTGAGCCGGGCTACCGTGATATACATGTATGGTATGCCTGCGGGGCGAACTGTAGGGGTAGCCTCGGGGCCTGGATTTTGAGCCGGGCTACCGTGATATACATGTATGGTATGCCTGCGGGGCGAACTGTTGGGGTAGCCTCGGAGCCTGGTTTTGAGCCGGGCTACCGTGATATACATGTATGGTATGCCTGCGGGAGAACTGTAGGGATAGCCTCGGGGCCTGGTTTTTGAGCCGGGCTACCGTGATATACATGTATGGTATGCCTGCGGGGCGAACTGTAGGGGTAGCCTCGGGGCCTGGATTTTGAGCCGGGCTACCGTGATATACATGTATGGTATGCCTGCGGGGCGAACTGTAGGGATAGCCTCGGGGCCTGGTTTTTGAGCCGGGCTACCGTGATATACATGTATGGTATGCCTGCGGGGCGGACTGTAGGGGTCGCCTCGGGGCCTGGATTTTGAGCCGGGCTGCCGTGATATACATGTATGGTATGCCTGCGGGGCGAACTGTAGGGGTAGCCTCGGAGCCTGGTTTTGAGCCGGGCTACCGTGATATACATGTATGGTATGCCTGCGGGGCGAACTGTAGGGATAGCCTCGGGGCCTTGTTTTTGAGCCGGGCTACCGTGATATACATGTATGGTATGCCTGCGGGGCGAACTGTAGGGGTAGCCTCGGGGCCTGGATTTTGAGCCGGGCTACCGTGATATACATGTATGGTATGCCTGCGGGGCGAACTGTAGGGGTAGCCTCGGGGCCTGGATTTTGAGCCGGGCTACCGTGATATACATGTATGGTATGCCTGCGGGGCGAACTGTAGGGGTAGCCTCGGGGCCTTGTTTTGAGCCGGGCTACCGTGATATACCATTCAGCGATAAAGCCAAAATTAAACAGAAACTCGTGCACTTTGTGTATGTATTAAGGCCATGAATGCCCGCGGTGCTCTGTGCTCACACGGTTGTAGGCATGAATCCCCGTGGTGCTCTGTGCTCACACGTGGTTGTAGGCATGAATGTCCGTGGTGCACTGTGCTAACACGCTGTTGTAGGCATGAATGCCCGTGGTGCTCTGTGCTCACACGTGGTTGTAGACATGAATGTCCGTGGTGCACTGTGCTAACACGCTGTTGTAGGCATGAATGCCCGTGGTGCTCTGTGCTCACACGTGGTTGTAGACATGAATGCCCAAGGTGCTCTGTGCTCACACGTGGTTGTAGACATGAATGGCCGTGGTGCTCTGTGCTCACACGTGGTTGTAGGCCTGAATGCCCGTGGTGCACTGTGCTCACACGGTTGTAGACATGAATGCCCGTGGTGCACTGTGCTCACACGGTTGTAGGCATGAATGCCCGTGGTGCTCTGTGCTCACACCTGGTTGTAGACCTGAATGTCCGTGGTGCACTGTGCTCACACGGTTGTAGGCATGAATGCCCGTGGTGCACTGTGCTCACACGGTTGTAGGCATGAATGCCCGTGGTGCACTGTGCTCACACGGTTGTAGGCATGGATGTCCGTGGTGCACTGTACTCACACGGTTGTAGGCATGAATGTCCTTGGTGCACTGTGCTAACACGCTGTTGTAGCCATGAATGCCCGTGGTGCTCTGTGCTCACACGGTTGTAGGCATGAATGCCCGTGGTGCTCTGTGCTCACACCTGGTTGTAGACATGAATGTCCGTGGTGCACTGTGCTCACACGGTTGTAGGCATGAATGCCCGTGGTGCACTGTGCTCACACGGTTGTAGGCATGAATGTCCGTGGTGCACTGTGCTAACACGCTGTTGTAGGCATGAATGCCCGTGGTGCTCTGTGCTCACACGTGGTTGTAGACATGAATGCCCGTGGTGCTCTGTGCTCACACGGTTGTAGGCATGAATGTCCGTGGTGCACTGTGCTAACACGCTGTTGTAGGCATGAATGCCCGTGGTGCTCTGTGCTCACACGTGGTTGTAGACATGAATGTCCGTGCTGCACTGTGCTAACACGCTGTTGTAGGCATGAATGCCCGTGGTGCTCTGTGCTCACACGTGGTTGTAGACATGAATGCCCGTGGTGCTCTGTGCTCACACGGTTGTAGGCATGAATGTCCGTGGTGCTCTGGGCTCACACATGGTTGTAGACATGACTATCCGTGGTGCTCTGTGCTCACACGCTGTTGCAGGCATGACTGTCCGTGGTGCTCTGTGCTCACACGCTGTTGTAGGCATGAATGTCCGTGGTGCTCTGGGCTCACACATGGTTGTAGACATGACTATCCGTGGTGCTCTGTGTTCACACGCTGTTGCAGGCATGAATGTCCGTGGTGCTCTGGGCTCACACATGGTTGTAGACATGACTATCCGTGGTGCTCTGTGTTCACACGCTGTTGTAGGCCAGAATGCCCGCGGTGCTCTGTGCTCACACGGTTGTAGACATGAATGCCCGTGGTGCTCTGTGCTCACACGTGGTTGTAGACATGAATGCCCGTGGTGCTCTGTGCTCACACGGTTGTAGGCATGAATGTCCGTGGTGCACTGTGCTAACACGCTGTTGTAGGCATGAATGCCCGTGATGCTCTGTGCTCACACGTGGTTGTAGACATGAATGTCCGTGGTGCACTGTGCTCACACGCTGTTGTAGGCATGAATGCCCGTGGTGCTCTGTGCTCACACGGTTGTAGGCATGAATGTCCGTGGTGCACTGTGCTAACACGCTGTTGTAGGCATGAATGCCCGTGGTGCTCTGTGCTCACACGTGGTTGTAGACATGAATGCCCGTGGTGCTCTGTGCTCACACGGTTGTAGGCATGAATGCCCGTGGTGCTCTGTGCTCACACGGTTGTAGGCATGAATGTCCGTGGTGCTCTGGGCTCACACATGGTTGTAGACATGACTATCCGTGGTGCTCTGTGTTGACACGCTGTTGCAGGCATGACTGTCCGTGGTGCTCTGTGCTCACTCGCTGTTGCAGGCATGACTCGCTGGTGGAGCTGGACGACACAGACGAATTCGATGACATCGTCATTGTGCACGACACGAGCCCCGAATATGCGCAGAAAACAGTCGATAAACTTAAACAAGATATCAAAAGACACATGCACCAGGTAAATACGCCATGCTTTCAGAAACGTGTACAACTACTTTTGTCCTTAAGACATTTAATATGATTAGCTTTAGTTGCATCAGTTGGGCCGTCCGTCGCCGTTGTAGCACGGGGGGGGGGGGTCTCTGTCCATCCGTCCGTCTGTAAATGTTCGTTTTTATGTCTCCCTGACCAAGGAGAGACATGTAGTGTTTGTACGTTCTGTGTGTCTGTATATGTGTGTGTGTGTGTGTGTGTGTTGGTGTGAGTGTTTGTTTCAGTCTGTTGTTAACGAAATATTGTATGCAAGATATCTCGAGAACGAAACTTCGGTAAGACTAAAAATTGGCTGCTTCTGCCTTGGGTAGGTCGGATGGTTCTATGAACTTTTGACGCATGTTAAGTTATTAGGGCAGGCGTGTGACGTCATAACGTAAAAAACTTGTATGCGAAATTTCTCAGCCGCTGAACATCGGAGAAAGTTCAAACATGGTGGGGTTGTGCCTTGGTAGGTTCGAAAGATTCTGTCAAATTTTGTCACGAGTAGACAGAACGATTGACGTCATCATGTAAAATATGTATATGTTACAGGCAAACTGTCAATTCAGGCAGATTATAATCTGCCTGAAAATTTCAGGCAGATTGTAAAATTCCTGGTTCGACCAGGCACATTGTAATCTGCCTAATATTTTTAGGCAGATTGTAATCTGCCTGATTTTGGAGCCTTAAAATTTGACAATTTGCCTGAAATGAAAACGTTTGTAATCATGATCCACCCCATTCATAACCGTCTGTTTCATGCGATTTGGTTGTTACCTATTCAAATATGTGATCGTAAGAATAAAAGGCGATTGATGTGATCAGTTGCAATTAAATAGAGGAAAATATTGGGTTATGATCATTCATAACACTAGTTTTTTTATCTACTCACGCGTTTTATGGGATTTGGTTGTCATTTATTCTAATATGTGATCGTAGGGATAAAAAGCGATTGGTGTGTCTAATTGCAATTAAATACATTTGAGTGGTCGGTTTGCTCGTTCGTTTCATGTGTTTTGTTTACCACTTGCTCTCTTTTATGACTTGAGTTATTACACATGCATAATGCTATTGACGTGTTTAAATGCAATTTCTAATTGCAATTTCTTGATTAAGTACATCCGCTACTTTTTTGCTGATTGCTTTGTTTTATGTCTTGATTGATCACACTTTTACAATAGTATTGATGTGATCGAATGTCAGTGGGAATTGCAATTTCTTGATGAAATAAATGCAATGATATAAATGTCAATCCGCCCCCCTCCCACACCTCTATGATGTATTATATTTTGAGATCAACATGCCAATGTAGCTACCTAATTCTTACTTCTCCGGTATTTGATGGGATTTTTTTGTGCACAGTATAAATAGCGGCGTGAAAAAATTGATACCTGATCAATACATTTACAGTGTTACATATTTCTTTTTTTAGTTAGTACAATAAATAGAAAAAAAAATTTGCCCCCACCGATCGATACAATTGCATTGCTGTAGTTGTCAAAGAAGACAGGCAATAAAAGTAACAATAGAAAATACACGGCAATCAAATCGCATGAAGCGCGCTAGCGGACCCATTGTTCACTCCCATTTAATTGCAATTGACCACATCAATCGCCTTTTATTCCTACGATCACATATTTGAAGAGACAACAACCAAATCGCATGGGGGGATCATGATTACAAACGTTCCTTTCATTTCAGGCAAATTGTCAAATTTTCAGGCTCCAAAATCAGGCAGATTACAATCAGGCAGATTACAATGCGCCTGGTCGAACCAGGAATTTTACAATCTGCCTGAAATTTTCAGGCAGATTATAATATGCCTGATTTGACAGTTTGCCTGTAACATATATATTGTATATATATGTATATACTGTGAACAAGGTCTTTGTGTGCAAATTACCTGGATAGCGAAATCATATCGACTTCCATTTTTATATGGGTACTCCATGATCAGTCGTCTGGTTCTATCAGTGTTTGACTGGTGTAGCGAAATTAAGAAAACGTACGACGTATTACGTCAAAATCTTTTATGCAAGAGTTCTCAGTTCCAGAACATCGGAGAAAGTTGAAACTTGGTGGGTTTTTTGCCTGATAGATCCGAAAAATTCTGTCAATTAAAGTGCAATTAAAAAAGCCGTCATTTCTTTAAAAAAAAATAGACAATTGTCGATAGCGGAAAGTCGGATCGACTTCAAGTTTGGTATAATTATTCCTTTTATAAATCGCACGGTTTTTGTTAAACATTAAACTCCTAGAGAAAATTAAGAAAAGTGTATGACGTGACGAAAACAGCAGCAACATTTTTTATATTGCCACTCATCTACAACAGCTACGTAACGTGGCAGTCATCCAGAGGTCAGTGTCAGTGTCTCGTGCACTATGAAGTCGTTATTTACGAGTAATTTTCACTTTTAAAGTGGGTCGTCAGATATCTTGTGTTATGACAAAGCTCGCCATTTTGGCACCAAAATGGCCCCTCCCCCTCCTCGCCACTCTTCCGCCTTCTCCCATTAGTCTTGGGACAATTCGGCCCTTTGCCAACTCGGCCCCTACCGACTGGCCCTACCTGAAAGACGACTCGGCCCTTTTTTGGGACATCTCGGCCCTACCTGAAAGACGACTCGGCCCTAATTTCCAACTCGGCCCCTACTTATATTTTTTAGTCCTCCGCCGCCGCGTAGCGCTGAGCGGGGGACTATAGCCTTCGGGTCTGTCCGTCTGTCCGTCCGTCTAATTTGTGCACGCGATATCTCAGCCGCTATTCAACCCTGACTTTTGGTTTTTCATACAGTGAAAATATATATATTGAAGTTGTGCGACGTCACATTATTTTTCGATTCCACCAAAAAATGACGAAATGGCGACTTGTTGAAAATAGACAATATTTTAGTATTTCTGTTGCCAGGAGTGCAACTTTGTGCTCGCGATATCTCAGCCGCTATTGAACCCTGGCTTTTGATTGTTGCTACAGTGAAAATATATTCATTGAAGTTGTACGACTTGTGTAAACGTTTTTTGTCCGGGCGATATCTCAAAAACTGTTTATCGGATCTTCATCAAACCTTATAGTATATATCGTGTAAATGTTCAACGGGGGTGGGGGGAGTTCAGTTTGTCAAATGTCCGTCCGTCTGTCCAATTTCAAACTTTTTTTTATTATCCGGGCGATATCTCAAAAACTATTGATCGGATCTTCACCAAACCTTACAGGAAAAAATTACATATATGGTGGATATGCAACGGTCGATACGTCAATACTTTTTTGTCTACAACATTAAAAGGAGAAATATTAGTGCTGTTTTTTTATTTAACTTTTTCGTGAAGATTTGGAATATTTGAGATTTTTTATCTTCGACAACAAGGAAGTGAAAGAACTTGACATTTGCCGTTACCGTTAGACTCACGGGTAACCTGAGGTTGTTTTGTGTATCTCAAAAAGGTAACTCGCCCAAAGTGATGTCACTGCTATTGGCTGAGGGCTCTTCATCTCCGATGCCTATGTTTTTAGCCCAGCTAACGTTATACGTAAGCTGGGGTATTCCTATCGGTTTGCGGGTGGCGCCCGTTAGTTAGTTAGTTAGTTGGTTCGCTGTAAACATTGTTTCAAAATGCATCTCCTCCTACAATTTTAATCCGATGTCATTTATTTTTGGTGTGAGGCATCCCTAAGGGGTCGTGCATACGGCTTGTGCTTTTCTAGTTGATCGGGTGATTTTTGAATTTTTGGCGAATTTTTAAAGAAAAAAATTAAAAATGTATCTCCTCCTACATTTTTGACCCGATGTCATTTATTTTTGGTATGAGGCACCCTTAAAGGGTCGTGCATACGGCTTGTGCTTTTTTAGTCGATCGGACAATTTTTGTATTTTTGGGGATTTTTTTAAGCAAAAATTTTGAAAAAAATGCGTCTACTCCTACAATTTTGACTCGATGTCATTTATTTTTGGTGTGAGGCTTTCCTAAGCGGTCGTGCATACTGCTTGTGCTTTTTTAGCCGATCGGGTGATTTTTGAATTTTTAGCGGATTTTTAAAGAAATTTTAAAATGTATCTCCTCTTACATTTTTGACCCGATGTCATTTATTTGAGGCATCCCTAAGGGGGTCTAGGCGGCCTCCCCCCGGCGGTCTCCCCTCCGGCGGACCCCCCTCCTACCAACTCCCCCCTGGCGATCTCCCCCCGTAGGCTGACTCCCCCCCGTCCTTCTCCCCCCCCCCCATGGCAGATTTTTTTTAGTTAGTAAGTTAGTCACTAGGAAAGTCACTAGGAAATTAATCTGCTTTAAAATCCAATTACGAAATTACAATCAAACACTTACTGTAAACTGATCTTTCAAATGTGATCACGAAATTTAATCTACAGATCACCAGCTTTACAGTGTCACCACCTACTCCGGAAAACATCATCATCAGTAGCCTACTCTGGCGGTGAAGGCTAATAAACAATTGGATTCTTGTGCATGCAATGGGCATAACACTAGATCCGACGTTTCATTGATTCGGTCAAAAATTCAAAATATCAATCACTTAATTAAGTGGAACGTACAAGTTTTGCTGATGTAAGTTTTAAAAAAAAAATCTGCTTCGGGGGGGAGAAGGACAGGGGGGAGACCGCCTAGGGGGGGAGACCGCCAGGGGGGAAACCGCCGGGGGGGGGAAAGCGCCAGGGGGGAGACCGCCTGTTCCCCCCTAAGGGGTTGAGAATACGACTTGTGCTTTTTAGTCGATCCGACAATTTCTGTATTTTTTGGGAATTTTTGAAGAAAAACTTCAAAATGCATTTCCTCCTACAGTTTTTATCCGATTTCATTTATTTTTTTGCTATGAGGCATCCTTAGGTAGGTCTCGCACACGGCTTGTGCTATTTGACTCGACTTGGGAATTTTTGATTTCGGGGGGAATTTTTGATGAAAATGCCTCAAAATGCATTTTCTCCTGCAGTTTTGACCAAACATCATTTATTTTGTGGCTGAGGCATGCTTAGGGTGTCGTGAATATGGCCTGTCTTTTTCAGTCGATGAGAGAATTTTTGACGAAAAAAAATCAAAATGCATTTCCTCCTACAGTTATTATCAGATTTCCTTTATTTTCGATATGAGCCGTCTCCAGGGGGTCATGCATACGGCTTGTGCTTTTTGAGTTAATTGGAAAACTTTTGAATTTTTTTCGGAATTTTTGAAAAAAAAATTAAATGAATCTCCTCCTACAGCGCATAAACGCAAGTTAAATTAACTTGCGCAGTAGTCAGATATAACAACTGCACATCGACGCAAGTTTAATAAACATTCGCAGTAGTCCAAATTAAGTACTCCGCATCGATGCAAGTTAAATAAACATGCGCATTGGTCCGAAATGTGAACTGCGCATCGACGGAAGATAAATAAAGATGCGAACTGGTCCAAAATAAGCACCGCGCATCAACGCAGGTTAAATAAACATGCGCACTGGTCCGAAAAAAAGAACTAGGCTTCGACGTAAGTTGAATAGACATGCGCAGTGGTCTGAAATGCGAACCGCGCATCAACGCAGCCTAAAGAAACATGCGCACTGGTCCGAAATGCGAACCGCACATCGAGGAAAATTAAATAAACATGCGCAGTGGTCCGAAATGCGAACCGCGCATCAACGCAAGTTAAATAAATATGCGCACTGGTCTGAAATGAGAACCACGCACCAACACAAGTTAAGTAAACATGGGCAATGGCCTGAAATGCGAACCGCGCATCGACGGAAGTTAAATAAACATGCGATCCGGTCCAAAATAAGCACCGCACATCAACGCAAGTTAAACAAACATGCGCACTTGTCCGAAAAAAGACCCACGCATCGACGCAAGTTGAAAAGACATGCGCAGTGGTCTGAAATGAGAACCGCGCATCAACGCAAGTTAAATAAACATGGGCAGTGGTCCGAAGAAAGAACCATGAATCGACGCAAGTTGAATAGACATAAGAGTCGGGCATCGACGGGACTTAAATAAACATGCGTTCTGGTCCGAAACGCAAATCGCGCGTCAACGCAAGTTAAATGAACCTGCTCACTTGTCCCAAAATGCGAACTGCGCATCAACGCAACCTAAAGAAACAGGTATACTGGTCCGAAATGCGAACCGGATATCAACGCAAATTAAATAAACATGCACACTGGTCCGAATTGCGAACCGCACATAAGCGTAAGTTAAATAAACATTTGCAACGGTCCAAAATAAGTACCGATCATCAACACAAGTTAAATAAATATGTGCAATGGTCCAAAATGCGAACCACGCATCAACACAAGTTAAAAAAAAACATGTGCGCTGGTCCGAAATGCGAACCGCACAGCAACACAAGCTAAATAAGCAAGCACACTGGACCAAAATGAGCACCTTGCATCGACGCAAGTTAAATAAACATGCGCACTATTTCGAAATGCGAACTGCCCATTAACGCAACTTAAATAACATGCGCACTATTCAAAATAAGAACTGCGCATCAACGCAACTTAAATAAACATGCGCACTGGTCCAGAATAAGAACCGCGCATCAACTCAAGTTAAAGAAATATGCGCATTGGCCTGAAATAAGAACCACGCATCGACGCACGTTAAATAAACATACGCAGTGGTTCGAAATGCGAACCACGCGCCAACGTAAGTTAAATAAACATTTGCACTGGTCTAAAATAAGCACCGCGCATCAACGCAAGTTAAATAAACATGCGCACTTCTCCGAAATTCGAACCGCGCATCAACGCAAGTTAAATAAACATGCAAAGTGGTTCGAAATGCGAACTACGCTCCAACGCAAGTTAAATAAACATTTGCAGTGGTCCAGAATAAGCACTGCGCATAAACGCAAGTTAAAGAAACATGCGCCCTGGTCCGAAATTCGAACCGCGCATTAACGCAAGTTAAATAAACATGCGTAATGATCCGAAATTCGAACTGCTCACCAACGCAAGTTAAATAAACATAGGCACATGTCCAAAATAAGCACCGTGCATCAACGCAAATTAAATAAACGTGCAAACTGGTCCGAAATGCAAACCGCGCATCAAGGCAACCTATGGAAACTTGTGCACTTGTCCAAAATAAGTACCGCTCATCAACGCAAGTACAATAAACATGCGTATTGGTCTGGAATAAGAATCGCGCATCGACGCAAGGTAAATAAACATGCGCACTGATCCGAAATAAGAACCGCACATCAACACAAGGTAAATAAACATGCGCATTGATCCGAAATAAGAACCGCACATCAACACAAGGCAAATAAACATGCGCACTGATCCGAAATAAGAACCGCACATTCACAAAAGGTAAAAAAAAAAAACATGGGCGCTCGTCAGAAATGCGAACCGCACATCAACGCAAGTTAAATAAACATGTGCACTGTTCCAAAATGGGAGCCGCGCATGTACGCAAAATTAAATAAACATGCGCACTTGTCTGAATAAGAACCGCGCATCAAGGCAAGTTACATAAATATGCGCACTGGTCCGAAATGCGAGTGTTGTTTGAAGGTATCTATGGCAGACTATCCAGTCTACCAGAGATACCAAAAATCTGTTTCCCATTTTTCCGGGAAAGAAATCTTTGTATGCATTTATCGGTCTATGTTCTGGTCCGGTGCTAAATTAATTATTGGGCTGGCTCTTTGCCGTCTCATCTTTTGAAGCCCAATTTTTCAGGAAAATTCCCTTACTCATGCACGCTGGAATTGGGTCTTATTGCTTTTCGTAAGCTGGGACTTTGTCCTTGGACAAACTTGTTTTTTTATTTTAAAGCCTTTCATGTCCCTATATTGATTCAGAAATTACTAATATCAAAATTGCAATTAATTATTCGTGTGAGAATAATATGCATTGCATTTTAGTGGAAATTTTAGACAGCCTTTCATGTCACTGTAATGATTCAGATATTACCAACCCTGAAGTTGCAATTAATTTTCACTTTAAGAAAAATGGGTACACGTTTTAACCAAAATTTAAATGTCATCAAATGTAAATTTTAGGTATACTCTTTGTTGAACGGACTATTGGCTTCATTTGAGAAATATTTAAAATTAGGGTCTGAGTTGGCAGTTAGAGGCCGAGTCGTCTTTCGCAAGGGGCCGAGTCGTCCCAATGATAAGAGGCCGAGTTGTCCAAAAAGGGCCGAGTTGGCGAAGGGCCGAGTTGGCAAAGGGCCGAGTTGTCCCAACCCCCTCCCATCTATTGCGCAGTTATGAAGACTGCCTTTCTAGTGCTTTTTTTTTTGCCGATTGGAATGTTTACCGAACCGATCACCATCCTATCTCTGCGAAAAAACTGATAACTAATTACACATTTCCCATCACGATTGGAGTTTCGTCCACATAATTTCTCAGAAACCACAAATGTATGTATTCAGGCATCGACACTGTCAAATAGCGATAAAAATTCACACTTGGAAGTTTCGGTTCAGAGAAGTTCTCATAAGATGTAAGACCCAGTTTGAAAAAGTACCAGCCTTCCGCCGCGTTAAAGATACACAAATCAAAATAAAGGGCCATGGCACATTGGACAGTAACGGTCTCAATAAGTTCAATTATATGTTAATTCTTATGTTTTATATGTGTAAACTGAACGTGTTATGTGTGTAACTTTTCATATTTGAACCACAGTGACTGTGTTACAGGCTGTTTACAACCAGGAAATGTATGCATTTCATAAAATGATCAGGCTATGTCTACAACATATGACTCAATCAGGCAATGTATACATTTCCTAGAAAAGAGAGGAAATGCACACATTGCCTGGTTTTGCGGCTAAAAAATTGTAGTCTTTGCCTGAAACTTGAATTGTCAATTTTGTGGTGTTTTTGGTTGATGTTCATTGATGTTCATTGAGTACATATCTTCAATCATAACTTCAGTTGCTGTTAATCTCTATGAAAATAAATCACCTACCTGTAATATTTTTTTTTATATTTATATATTAAAAGGGATGACCGAAAGACTCATTTGTGCTAATGTTGAATTCTGTGGTGGTGAATTTTGTTGTGCAGTCGTTTAGCTAAGGCAATTTGAGCGAAAGCCAATCCTCCGCTTTCCACCTCTGGCTGGTTTCGAACCAGGCACCCTAGGATTACAAGGCCTACGCTCTACCGACTGAGCTAAAGCTGGGAAACATTCGTCTGTCAGCGCGGGGAAGAATGGAGAAGAAAGGGAAAAAATGAAGGGGGAACAATGGGAGCTCTCACTGCGTAAATAGATAACACGGCGTATGGCTGATCAGTCAATAAAACTTTAAGTCAACAAAAAACAAACACTACTCGGCTTATAAGACGTATTCAAGCTGTGTTGTTTGCAATATATTATTCAAGAAATAACCCATTTAAGGAAGTATTTTTGCGGTTCCAGTTCCATGAGGTTCCAGTGTACAGTTGAATTGCAGTTATTTTTATCTCCAGGCACCAATTCGTCATATGAATGCAGACATTTTACTAGCTTACTTCTTACTCAAAATGAAATAACTACTCCGGTGTATGATAATTTTTATTGTATCCTATATTTAATATTTCATAATCGTATGTTCTCAGGCATTCCAAAATCGGTATAAAAATACATCCGAAAAATGAACAACTTCATTCACTCCAAGAATTCAAGGATACAAGATAAGCAATCGATACTGATATTGAGAGCCGTTTTACGGTGGAATTGAAAAAAGAATTAAACACAAAACGGGATCAGAAAAAACGTGGCTTGGAGAAAATGACACTAACTACTGGAGTACTGGCTTAACCTTTGTTCAGTTTCAAAAGAACAACAGCCATTACAGTGGAATAAAACGCTCTCCGTTCGCGGCACTGTTTGGCTCTGATGCCGAATTGTTCTATCATGACCTCATGACGGCTATCGAATCCAGTTCAAACGTCTTACACGCGCCTAGTCCAGTTCCTGTGCCTGCTGTCACACCAGCCGTACCCGTGCCTGCTGACCCAGTTCCTGTGCCTGCTGTCACACCAGCCGTGCCTGTGCCTGCTGACCCAGTATGGGTATTCCTGTGCTTTTGCCCATCGATGTACCTGTGGTCAGTACATCCAAAGCTCCAGTCGATACACCTAGGATTGTGGACATGCCTACAGTCGTGGCGGCAGAGGTGTCCGAACCAAATACCACTAGAGACACCCCAGTCTCTCCGATAAAATCACGCATGAACTCTTTAGCGGTGAAAAGACAGTTGACCAGCAATGTCCAGCTTTGTCAAGCGGAGCGTATGGTAAAGCGAACCCTGGTTGTCATGTTGGCTGGTGAAATTGATAATGTCACGGTCCCAGTATCGTTAGTTGATAGAAGTAGGGGTGATCCTCACAATATATTAGGTATTATACGCGACAGGGATGAAGTTTTGCAAGGATGAAGTTTTATTTATGCAGTCATAAATTATTGTCCGAAAACGGTGTTAATCTGGAATCCGAAACATCATGCCGTCAAGCGGTGCAGTTTGAATCGAATTGTGGTGGCCAAGGATTTTTGAAATGCAACTGTAATGGTAGTGAAAGGCGTTGTAGGTGTTTTAAAGCCAATGCGTTGTGCAACTCTTGTTGTCACTCCAGTCTGTCATGCCTAAACAAGAACTGCCCGGTAGTTATCGCCAGATTTGAGTTCAGAGTAGTTGAAAATAGTTGCGATTTTATGTTTATTTCGAAGTTTGTGTAACCGATTTGTAGTTTCAGTTTAGTTCATAGTGTAAATAGTTTAAATTGGTTTATAGAGCAATTCCATATAGTGTGTTTGTTTTATAAAGTTTGAAATATAAATGGTCAGAAATGTAAAACCGTATTGCTGTTTAACTAAAGATTAATCAGAGAAAATAAAATCAGTTTTTAAAGATTTAGAGCAATTTCCATGTAGTAGTTTGCTCTAAAGTTTGGGTAATAAAATATCGGAAATATAAAACTTTAGTAGAGGTGGTTCATAAATTGCTGTGTTATTGAAATTTTGTTTTTATCATAGAAAACAAAACAGAATTTTAAAATAAATATCAGTGGGAGTCTATCATAACACACAAAACACGTTTCAGGCAAAGACTACAAATTTTAGCCCTTAAACCAGGCAATGTGTACTTTTTCTGGTCTTTTCTAGGAAATGTATACATTGCCTGATTGAGGTAGGAATTATAGACATAGCCTGATCATTTTAGGAAATGTATACATTACCTGGTTGTAATTATGTCTCTCCCACCTAGGGGAGACATATAGTGTTTATACGGTCTGTGTATGTGTGTACGTGTGTATGTGTATCCGTCTGTTGTGAACAAAATGTTGTGTGCAAGATATCGAGAACGAAACGTCGGATCGACTTCAAACTTGACCGATGTATTCCTTGCTTAGGTGGGACGGTTCTATCAACTTTTGACGCATGTCACGTGATTAGGGCAGGCGTATGACGTCATTACGTAAAAATCTTGTGTGCCAAATTTCTCAGCCGCTGAACATCGGAGAGAGTTGAAACTTGGTTTGTTGCTTGGTAGGTCCAAAAGACTGTATAGAATTTTTTCGCGAGTAGAACGAAGAAATGCGGCGTATGACGTCACCACGTAAAATATGTATATAGTATAAACAAGATCTTGTGTGCAAAATATCTCAAATTCGTTGGGTCAGTCGGATGGTTCTGTCAACTTTTCACGCATGTCAAATAATTAGGGCAGGTGTATGACGTCAGTACGTAAAAATCTTGTGTGCCAAATTTATCAGCCACTGAGCATTGGAGAAAGTTGAAGCTTGGTGGGATTGTTGTTTGGTAGGTCCGAAAGAATCTACTAATTTATTGCGAGTAGAAAGAACGAATGCGGCGTATGACGTCATCGCGTAAAATGAATATATTTTGAGCAAGATCTTGTGTGTAAAACATCTCGATAACGGAAAGTCCTATCGACTTCAAATTTTATGTGGGTATTCCTTGGGTCAGTCGGACGGTTCTATCAACTTTTCACGCATGTCACGTGATTAGGGCAGGTGTATAACGTTATTACGTAAAAACCTTGTGTGGGAAATTTCTCAGCTGCTGAATAACGAAGAAAGTTGAAACTTGGTGGGATTGTTGCTTGGTAGGTCCGAAAGAAACTATAATTTTTTTTTCGCGAGTAGAACGAACGAATGCGGCGTATGACGTCATCGCGTAAAATATGTATATATTTTGAACCAGATCTTGTATGCATAAAATCTCGACAAGCGGTGACACGCTTTACAAGCGTGGTCTTCTTAAAGACTATAGACTCTATTGCCAGACATAGAGTCTGTATCTCTGTTAGAGTTCACAAGCGCAGAATGTAAAGTCTATAGAAATGCCACGTTTATGCGAAGGTGAGCGTTGGGAAATTGTCGCTCTCTCCACTCGACTCGAGGAATTCGGTGTTTCGCAATCGACCGTAGGTGCTTTATTTGCGAAGACGCGACTTACCGGTGATGTTAATGATAAGCCGAGATCGGGGCGTCCGAACTGTACAGATGTGGATGACAATTGGCCGAATAGAGCTACAGACTCAATGTCTAGCCATATTGCCTTTAAGAAGACCACGCTTGTAAAGCGTGTCACAAATTCTGCGCCGATTTTTGCCTACGCCTAGTCAATACTTTCAAACCTTGTTGTACTGTTTTGAAAAGGACAACCAATTAAACCCCACTGATACACTGTCAAATGGTTAAACTAACCAACAGTATAAAAATATTTTTTACGGAAAAAAATTGGCCTTCAAAAAAATATCGGAAACTTTTTGTGTCGAGTATATTTGGCTGGTATTAAGTTATCAGTCTATGGAGTTTTTTTCTCGACAGTAGTCCGATTTTTATGTGTCGTCTGCCTTCTTCTTTGGCACTATGGACCCTAGGACAACGAAACTTTGGACTTGTGCAGAACTTGTGAATAATAATAATAATAATAGCAGGGATAATTTTGGCGGGGCCGTGGCCACCAGTTTCAGAAAATGGCCCCCTAAATTTTTCCCTGGGGCCGCGATGGCCCTGCAGGTTCCATAAATTGCCCCCAGCTTTTATGGCTGGTTGCCGTTGCATGCATGTTGTAAAATACTTTATATTATTCAAGAAGTAACCCATTAAAGGAAGTATTTTTGCGTTTTAATTTTTGTCAAGTGTTTAGCATTTCGGTAGTGAAATGCAGTTCTAGGTCTGCTTAGCTGGGGTAACGTGCATATGGACTGCATACCCAGATCAATAATCTGCACATAATGTATATAATAATAGTAAGCAAATTCGTTCTTGTTGGATCTTAGTCAGCAACATTGTATAAATTCAACCTTCGGGTTGCAAATATTATATAAGAAGATTAAAATATTTATTTATTTGGCTATGATGTCGTTGGAGGGATGAACAGAAATTAGAATTTGCAGTCTGGAGTGAAATTAACGTTGAAGATATATAAAATATTTAGGATACTTATTTAGAATTAAACTCTCAGTGCCAGTTCGTGTACCCCGCTCCCCCCTCCCGCCCTCCCCCCCCCCCCCCTCCGCTCCCGGCTTCTGTACGTGTCTTGTCACTCTGGCAGCAGCTGGGCACCGTCACTTGACGGTCTTGTTTGTGCATGTATGTATGTAAATTTAAAAAAAAGTGCTTCTTCAAAATTCTCTTTGTTTGTTTTGTTCAGGCAGCTTTCTAAGTTTGTGTGCGTGTTTCCCAAGCAAGCGTATCTTTAAAAAATTACTGTTTTGACAACCAACCAAGAATCGGCAAAATGGCGGCTTTTTTTTTTTTTATTTATTTATTTTTTTTGTTGCATTTTTGGTGGCATTGACTAACATGTGTTGCCTCCTGCACTTAATTAACTGATCTCGACACGAATCTTGGTAATAGTATTGTTTATTCTAGTTCTTTGCAGTCTTCTGTCAGTGTTTGGAACTAGGCACATTTACGATATGCGCCGTTTATATGTCCGTTTTGTTTGGTGTAAGATGACGGCGGAATAAGGCATCACAGAGTTTACACGTGGCAGTCTGACTTAAATCAAAGGAGAATGAACTATGTAACTGAGAATATTTTGAAATTTCCCTGTGTAATATCTTTTAACGTTTGTATTGCCCAGCTTGGAAAATACCTTAGCTGGATTGATGCACTTTCCAAGTAGTTAAGTTAAATTATTCACATAAGTAACCAATTACAGATAAGGTACGTGCAGAATAGCTCAGTTTAATTCCTTTAAAAATTAAATTAATAAATAACACCGTATTATTTAAAATAAGAATTCTGAAGCAAATAATATTTTTTGGTAGGCTATTCCGAAATAGACTACCGATAATTTAAATGTCACAGAAATCAATAATGTTTCATTTTTCTTATACCAAAGGTTGAAAATAAGTTGAATAATGTAAATTCTTATCTTTTGACGAAAGGAAAATAAAAAATTGAAAAATTAAATTAGCATTTGATTGTTTATTAAAATGTCGACAGTTCAGTGTTGAATAACCTATTGAAATTTAAAAATTAAAAAAAGTTATTTGTAGTTTCAATTTTTTCGTATTTTTCAGTGTTGAATAACCTATTGAAATTTAAAAATTAAAAAAGAATATTTGTAGTTTCAATTTTTTCGTACTTTTCTATTTATAAGGTAAGAAAATAAGCTATTATGGAGTCTGCAACATGAAATGGTGAAATAATGAAAATATATCGATTTCTGTGACATTCGATTTATTGGTAGTCTATTCCGGAATAGCCTACAAGAAAATGTGTGGTTTCTTATTTGCTTCAGAATTCTTATTTTAAATAATACCGTGTTAAATAAACAAATAACGAAAGGTGTTGGGGGAGGGCGGCTAACCGGGTTAATCAGCCGATTCTACAAACCAATTAAAGCTGAAGAACTCAAAGCTGCAGCATAGATAGGTCCTACACACATGTACTGGCTTGCTAACTTGTAGCCAAATTTGAGAATAAATGTGGTCACGTGATTAAGTTTTTCACCATTATTTTTCCCGTTTCCGCACATCTTCTCACTAACAACACTGTGGCCTGTATCTTGTTGCAGTAAGAAAACCCCGACTTTAAACTCGCCATGAAGCTCTGAAGTTGGAATAGCGTGTTATGAGCGTTTTAAAATTTTAGGAAAATTTAAAAAAAATAGTCTCGGAAACGCTGCTTTGTAGCCCGTTTTGACGCTCGATCCACACATTGTTTATTCTTGGAGGTTGGAGCTTTCAGGGGAGGGGGGCGGGGTCGTGCCTCGCATTGCCCGCATGGAAGTATTCGTCCCCTGACACAGTGCCATCGTGCAGCGATGTATCAGTGCTACTGCAAGCTATCTATGCACGAAGCTCTCTGCACTCAAGCTCCAGAATAAATTTATTGTGACAAGCCAGCGGAAATCGACCCACTCCTCTTTTTTTTGCCCCCTGTCAAATTTTGGCTGAGGGCTGTTGCTATCGGTTAGTCCGTCCGTCCGTCCGTTAACATTTGGGGTGCTATATTTTGTACGCACCAGAACGTTAAGTTTTCGTGGTCGGATCGTTTTCGAATTTAACACAGTGAAAGAATATATATTGAAGATGTGCAACGCCAAGGTTTCAGTTTTATCGACCAAAAATTATCGAAATTATGGCCGTCTGAACTTAGGCAAATTGGAGCATGGATAGATCAATATTTTTTGTTGGCTACAATTTATAACATGTTTTTCCAGGGCTCTTTATGACACGATATGACCCTCAACGGGTTGGCTGTGTTCTTAAATAAAATCAATCAATCAAAACCAGAGCTTTTAATCTCCCAGGCCTTTATTTACAACAGATGTCAGAAAGGATTGAGTGATGTGCCATCCCATAACTGTATATCAGTTTCAATTCCGAATGCTTGAACATAAAGGCGCTGGCTGTGGGCTTTGCATCTCTGATGCCTATGTTTTCAAATTGTCCCTCTAAAACTATGCCGATTCCTTCTATTTAATTCTACTTTTTCTGCATAGGTGTGTGTGCTTTTGCAAGGAAGGCTGGGGAAAGAGTCCTCCTCAGATTATCAGAAGATCTGGACAAGCTATGAAAGGATCTACTTTGTAAAAATCATGTACAGTCTGGAGCAGATCTATACGCTTGCTTATGCCGATGTCCTGAGCGGCCTGCAAGAGTCGCTGCCAAAGCTCACCCCGCACACGCTCGCTATGGACAATCAGGTTATTTTAAGGTTGTTTGACGATCTGCCATCAGAGGGAGATGTTCGTGTTGAGGAAAGTGAATCACGCAACAGGTCACTGAACTTAGAACTGGATAGTGAGGAGATAAAAGCTCTGGAACAGCTTGACAGTGTTGTGCTCGAGGAGGGTGTGGGCGACAGTGTTGTACCCGAGGAGGGTGCGGGTGACAGTGTTGTACCCGAAGAGGGTGCGGGTGACAGTGTTGTGCTCGAGGAGAGTGCGGGCAACACAAAGCATGGTTTTCGACCGTCGGAATTTTCCACAGATTCAGGTGATGAAGATCCTTGTTCTGAAAGTTCCCCAGCTGCAATCCGGAAACGATTCAAGAGCGACTCCGCAGTGCCAAGCGACCGAAATCGATCCTCCCTTGTAGACGGCGCGCTGTGTGACAAGCTTGAGGTGACTCTGGAAGATCCCTTCGCAGGTTTGATTCTCCTTCCTGTGTTTGTTGTGGCGTTGGCTGGTGTTTGGATCACAAACGTGTTATCACACTATTTCACTTCCGTTTTCACGGGTTGGGGAAATTTTTTAGAGGAGGGTGGGGCGGGAGGTAGGAGCTGGGGGTCCTATTCCCGTGTCTTAGAATATCGAGCGAATGAAGCATCATGGGTGTTAACGAAACAGGACAGTAAGCGAACGACACAGCCTTCAGTTACTATGGGCCTTCCGAGGGGTGGCATTACATACACGTCTGTCTACCACTAGCCTGTATGCGCATGCGCATGGAAACATGTCTTGCTTCTCCGCTAATTCATTTGCTGCTACAGTAAAACCTCCGTTAGTGAACACCTGTCATTAGTGAGCACCTCTATATAGGGAACGATTTTTTTTCGGTCCCAAATAATGCCATTGGCTTAACCATAGTCATAGGTATTTTATTGTAATTCTTCGCTAGTGAACACCCGTATACTCTGAACAGTGAACACTTGCTGGGGTTCCAAATGGTCAATGTCAGTGCAAACAAACCTCTAATTAGTGGTTTGTTACCGGTACAATGACCATTTTGGGACCCCAGCAAGTGTTCCCAGTTTGTTTATACAATTACTGGCTCCTTATCTTGCCCCATATTCAGTGTAGCCCATATTAGCTGGTCGAGGGAGGATTACTTATGTTAACTTCGTTGCGGCCTGAGTTTTGTGCTCATCGCCTCCAAGTACTTGGGGACAACAGGACAACGGGCTTGAAATAATGGCACATTATCCCCCATGAACCGGAGGGATATAGTTTTGAACTTTTTGGTCTGTCCATCTGTCTGTCGAGCCGTCCGTCCGTCTGTCACGCTTCAGTCTCACTCGCCTACAGGCCACATAAATGGATGGATTCCTTTCAAATTTTGTACACGGCTTCTCTGGACCCTTCCGCAGTGCAGTGACCAAGAATTTTCCGGATCGGAAAAAAATTGACAAAATGGCCGACTTTTGAAAATCGGCACTGGGCTTAGCGTATATACGGCAGTCTCACGCGCCTACAGGGCTCATTAATAGATGGATTCGTTTCAAATTTTGTACACGGCTTCTCTGGACCCTTCCGCAGTGCAGTGACCAAGAATTTTCCGGATCGGAAAAAAATTGACAAAATGGCCGACTTTTGAAAATCGGCGCTGGACTTAGCGTATATACGGCAGTCTCACGCGACTACAGGCCGCATTAATGCATGGATTCGGTTCAAATTGTGTACACGGCTTCTCTGGACCCTTCCGCAGTGCAGCGACCAAGAAATTTTCGGATCGGAAAAAAATTGACAAAATGGCCGACTTTTGAAAATCGGCACTGGGCTTAGCGTATATACGGCAGTCTCACGCGCCTACAGGGCTCATTAATAGATGGATTCGTTTCAAATTTTGTACACGGCTTCTCTGGACCCTTCCGCAGTGCAGCGACCAAGAAATTTTCGGATCGGACAAAAATTGACAAAATGGCGGACTTTTGAACATAGGCACTGGACTTGGCACTGGACTACCTACGGCAGTCTCACGCGCCTACTGGTCAATGGATTGATTCGTTTAAATGTTAGTCACTACGTCTACCAATCCTTCCACTTTTAAATTTTGCGTAGTCAACACGCAACAGCCTTACAAACACCATATCGGCCACGGGGGATAGACGTACTCCTCGAGACGTAGTCAAGTTTTGTACACGGCTTCTCGGGACCCTTCCGCAGTGCAGTGACTAAGAATTTTCCACTGTTCTAGTTTATATTATTAAATGTGAAGTATAAACAGATGTTTTATTGAGATCTGAAAAAACACCTTCTGGCTAAAGAAAATCTTGAACCTCCCGTTAGTGAACACCTCGACATAGTGAACATTTTGTTTGGTTCCGTGGGTGTTCATTATATAGAGGTTTGACTGTATTTTGTAAGTGACCCTCCCATGAGGTCGTCTGTGTAGGATTATCCTTCATGCAGTACACGTTATGGCGTTACAATGTGGTTAACATGAGAGCTTTTCTATCCTTGACAGACATGAGGCTGACACCGGCCGGGGACAGCCAGCGCTCATCCACAGACCTGAACATGAACCTGGCCGAGCAGATGATTCAAAACACCAGCAACGGGCAGCTCAGGAGCGAGCTGCTCAAATGTACACAAAGAGGGAAACATCCGGAAGCAAGGGATCTGTCCGACAAGTCGCAAAATGTCTCTGCTCACGGCAACATGTCACTTGACTCGGGATCAAGCCCAAGCCCGAATCTGGAGGAGTCGTTTAGCTCGATGCAGACAAGTAACAAATCGAAGTATGCAAACGTGCTGGAGCAAATCAATATGGATTACGCTCGCCAGGTTGAGAAGCACATCCACATCTATTACCCGATCTCGGTGAATTACTGGCACCAGGAGCGCAGCACGTGGCCGCTGCTGGCTAGAGGCGGGCACGACATCGAGTTCGCCAGCGACGCCATGATGCTGCAAAACGCCAGGCTCGGAATCGACGCCTCGCCGTTTGCGTCGCGTAGAACGTTTACAAGCAGGGATGACGTCAGCAGTGCGCCACAAGCAAGGCAAAGGCAAATACCGGTCAACATCACAGACATTCTTCATTCAAAGTCGGTCCGCATTCAGGCGCCTTATCGGCATCAGCTGGACGGGGTTGTGAAGCATCTGGAGGCGCTGTGCTCGGAATCCACCCCCACAGCAAAGCTCCAGCTTGCGTTTAAAGCTTTGCACGAGCTTGGGATCCAGGTGAATCAGTTTCACAAGGAACTGGCGGGGCGCGCGAGTCATTTTTCCGCGCCGTCCGCGGATGACCTCACCGACTTCCTTGTCGTGTTGCTGTGTAACTGTGAGCTGACGCTGGTCACATCTCTCTACATTAACGTGCAGATCATGAGGGACCACATGGCCGAGAGTCTGGAGACCGGCCCCTTCGGGTTTGCGCTTATGCAGCTGACAATATGCCTACATTTTCTACAAGAAAGAATCGTTCTGCAGCGAGGTCTTATGGAAAACGAAAGGGCTAGGTTGTCCTTCAGTTTGTAGGCCTGTACATGTTGGTGATAACTGCGTTCATTTTGGCGTCCAGTGTGCGTAAAACTTGACATTTTCCCGGAGTGGAAGGTTACGCTGGCCGTGCTTGATGCAGGCCATCCAGTCGGGCCTTCCGTCTTCCAACCCCCCCCCCCCCCCTACCAGCTCCCTAGGGCTAGGGATGGAGATGTGGGCCAAGCGATCCACCCTTGCGTTTAGCTTCTTTCAACTTACAGATAACATTGCACTATCGTGATATAGCAAGGAGGGTGACATGCAATTTGTTATACTCGGCAAAACTGTTCATCCGTTGTTAACAATGCTTCGAGCAATAAAAAAATGGACCATGTAACTTTGTAAGTTTGTTAACTTTGTCACAGACTTAGTTGTTAAACACCTCTCGACCAATCAGAAAGGAGCTTTTTATTTACAACTGCAACAATTCATTTTGCTTATGTCAACGAGGAGAGTGATCCTTCGTGTAGGTTTCCTGATGGGAAAAAATGTCGGTAAACGTTTCTGTTCTAAGATTGTCATGTGAGAGTTGCCAAAGTTTGGCGCTGTGCACCCAAGTTAACTGTTATGTTTGCCATGTGATGGTGCTTGTCTACTTATAAATTTACCATTTTATGGTGCTCAGTGAGTCATAGACTTGGGCCTAACTAAAGGGCTATTTCCTGGCGAAGATGTGTTCTGCACGAATTGTTAGTTTATTGTTTTTTTTTTTTTGTTTTTTGTTTTTTTTTTTAAATAGAGTGTATTCATAGAGGGAAAAAAACAGCTGCAGGAGTACTGATGGTCTATAACCAGGAGAGCAGGGGTGGGGGTGGGGGGAGGTGGGGGGGAGGTGGGGGCGGGCGGTAAGGGAATACGTTTGCAAAATTGAACATTCCAAAACGCAGGTGAAACCTGGTTAATTCACAAACCGATGAAGCAGTTGCGTCACTGTGCCATTCTTTTGCATTCAAGTATCGCCAGGCCGCCTGAACTAGCCGAGTGCGTCGCATGAACTAGCCGAGTGCATCGCATGAACTAGCCGAGTGCGTCGCATGAACTAGCCGAGTGCGTCGCATGAACTAGCCGAGTGCGTCGCATGAACTAGCCGAGTGCATCGCATGAACTAGCCGAGTGCGTCGCATGAACTAGCCGAGTGCATCGCATGAACTAGCCGAGTGCATCGCATGAACTAGCCGAGTGCGTCGCATGAACTAGCCGAGTGCATCGCATGAACTAGCCGAGTGCATCGCATGAACTAGCCGAGTGCGTCGCATGAACTAGCCGAGTGCGTCGCATGAACTAGCCGAGTGCATCGCATGAACTAGCCGAGTGCGTCGCATGAACTAGCCGAGTGCATCGCATGAACTAGCCGAGTGCATCGCATGAACTAGCCGAGTGCATCGCATGAACTAGCCGAGTGCATCGCATGAACTAGCCGAGTGCGTCGCATGAACTAGCCGAGTGCATCGCATGAACTAGCCGAGTGCGTCGCATGAACTAGCCGAGTGCATCGCATGAACTAGCCGAGTGCGTCGCATGAACTAGCCGAGTGCGTCGCATGAACTAGCCGAGTGCATCGCATGAACTAGCCGAGTGCGTCGCATGAACTAGCCGAGTGCATCGCATGAACTAGCCGAGTGCATCGCATGAACTAGCCGAGTGCGTCGCATGAACTAGCCGAGTGCATCGCATGAACTAGCCGAGTGCGTCGCATGAACTAGCCGAGTGCATCGCATGAACTAGCCGAGTGCGTCGCATGAACTAGCCGAGTGCATCGCATGAACTAGCCGAGTGCATCGCATGAACTAGCCGAGTGCATCGCATGAACTAGCCGAGTGCATCGCACTAACTAGCCGAGTGCTTCGCATGAACTAGCCGAGTGCATCGCATGAACTAGCCGAGTGCATCGCTTGAACTTGCCGAGTGCGTCGCATGAACTAGCCGAGTGCATCGCATGAACTAGCCGAGTGCATCGCATGAACTAGCCGAGTGCATCGCATGAACTAGCCGAGTGCATCGCACTAACTAGCCGAGTGCTTCGCATGAACTAGCCGAGTGCATCGCATGAACTAGCCGAGTGCATCGCATGAACTAGCCGAGTGCGTCGCATGAACTAGCCGAGTGCATCGCATGAACTAGCCGAGTGCGTCGCATGAACTAGCCGAGTGCATCGCATGAACTAGCCGAGTGCGTCGCATGAACTAGCCGAGTGCATCGCATGAACTAGCCGAGTGCGTCGCATGAACTAGCCGAGTGCATCGCATGAACTAGCCGAGTGCATCGCATGAACTAGCCGAGTGCATCGCATGAACTAGCCGAGTGCATCGCACTAACTAGCCGAGTGCTTCGCATGAACTAGCCGAGTGCATCGCATGAACTAGCCGAGTGCATCGCTTGAACTTGCCGAGTGCGTCGCATGAACTAGCCGAGTGCGTCACATGAATTAGCCGAGTGCATCGCATGAACTAGCCGACGGCGTCGCTCTCTTTGGCGTGCGATGAACCATTTTTGTTTGTTTTAATGATCACTGGTATGCCATTAGGAGATTGTCCGCGTTTGATATAGAAAAGGCTGATTTTTTTTTTAAACTGGGGGTCTTAATATTGTTTGGGGGTCAAACAATATTAAGTAGGAACCGTCATTGGGATGCGAGCCCCTGCCCCCGTGGGGACGTGTCGTTTCACCCTCCTTCCATCGTCTTGGGGCTTTCACACTTGAAAGCGGCAACGCGCCCGCTTGTACGCTGCTTTGTAGCTAGCCTCCACTTTGTGGCGATAACGCAGAGGTTAGTGACACAGACAGTGTGAAAAAACAAACAAACGTGGATTCGGCTGAAGGCATATAACCGCTCATATATACTACTGGCAAAGAGAGACATAATCCTTTATTCGCACAGTGAAAGAGGCTCGTAAAAGACGTTCGCACATATTGTCACGCCTCTACGTGTTTTCTTTGTTCCTATGATTTTGAAAGAAATATGCGAACTTCAGTGTTTGGCAGTCATGGTTAATTTACATCATATAGCTTGTTCGAAATTTCTCCAGCATAGTGTGTGTATTTTTTTTAACCTGGTGTCGTGAGTTACTTGTATTTAAATGAAGATACGACTTTTTCTTTGACCAATGAGAACGTACCAAAATTGGATCTTTTCTGATGGTGTCCACAGGTTGATCATTCAAGCAGGGATATGGAGCGTTGCCGTATTCACGGTCAGATGCGGGGCAGGAGATGGTGGGGGGGGGGGGGGATTACACGACCCAGCCTCGTCAATGGGTCAGATGGGGGGGGGGGGAGTAGGTTGGGGAGGGGGTGGATTAAGCGAGCCAGCCTGGTCAACGCTGCCGCATTCAATGCCGCGGTCAGATGCGGAGGTGGGGGTGGGGGAAGGGGGATCAAGCGACCCAGCATGGTCAACACTGTGCCCCATTCACAGCCGCGGTCAGATGCGGGGCAGGAGGTGGGGGAAGGGGGATGAAGCGAGCCAGCCTGGTCAACGCTGCCGCATTCAATGCCGCGGTCAGATGCGGGGGTGGGGGTGGGGGTGGGGGAAGGGGGATGAAGCGAGCCAGCCTGGTCAACGCTGCCGCATTCAATGCCGCGGTCAGATGCGGGGGTGGGGGTGGGGGAAGGGGGATTAAGCGAGCCATACTGGTCAACACTGTGCCCCACTCACAGGCGCGTTCAGTCCCGCTGATAAACAGTGTTTGTTTGCATTCCATAATTAAAACAGCAACTGCTCATTAAAATACGCTTTGCGAGATCTGGTTGTAGACCTGCGTCCGGTACTCCCTAGGCAGCTTCTCGTGATCAAGGAATTTTTGAAGGCTTGCGTAATTATTTTTTATTGAGCAAGATCTCGAGGTAATTTTTGTCATCATTATTATGATTATAATGTCTCCCCGACCAATGGGCGATATATGGTGTTTGTACGTTCCGTGTGTGTGTGTCAGTCTGATGTGAACCAAAATGTTGTGTGCAAGATACCTCGAGAACGAAAAGTCGAATCAATTTCAGTTTGGTCTGTCCATTCTTTGTGTAGGTCATACGGTTCTATCGACTTTTGACGCACATCGGAGAAAATTGAAACTTGTCGGGATTGTTGTTTGGTACAGATACGCTTGCGACAAACGCAAAAATAAGTCGCAATAAATTTCAAAAAATAGATGCATTTTGTTGCAGAAAAATGAAACAAAACGCGTCCTGCGTGTCGCAAAATGCATTTGGCAGGCCGCAATAAATCGCAACAAATTTTACATACATTGACACTTGCCTGAGTTTTATGCAACACATTGTCTTTTGATGTTTTGCATTGTGTACTGTACTAATCCCCAGTAATGCGCATTTTGTTTGCACACAAGAAGTATTGTGTGGGATGGTATGATGCTAGCAATGTTTAAATATTTCATGTTGTTTTACAGTGTGCATGGCGATTTATTTTCCAGACTGAAAGGGTGTAAAATGTTAATTTAGGTCCGAAAGATTCTGTCAAATTTTGTCGCGAGTACAATGAACGAGTGCGGCGTATGACGTCATCATGTAAAATATGTATATATTTATTCCTTGGGTCAGTCGGACAGTTCTGTCAACTTTTTACGGGTAGAGCGAAAGTGAAAAAGAAAATGGCATCATTAGGTTAAAATCTTGTATGTAAGATCGGAGAAAATTCAAACTTGGTGGGTTTCTTGCTTTGTATGTCCGAAAGATTCAAATTTTGTAGCGAGTACAAGGAACGAATGCGGGTGTGACGTCATCACGTAAAATATACATATAATTTGGAGAGGATCTTGTGTACAAGATATCTTGATAACGGATAGTTGGATCAGTCGGACGGTTTTGTCAATTTTTGACGGATGTTGCGAAATTAGGGAAGGCCTATGACGTCATTGCGTTAAAAACTTATATTTGTACATTTCTCAGACTGTGAACATCTGAGAAAGTTGGTGGGGAATGTTGCTTATTATGTCCAAAAGAATCTGTCAAATATGCCTGGAGTGGAACGAACGAAAACAGCACATGACCCTTCCCCCACTCTCTCACCCAAGTGAGTTATGTGTTGCAGTTATGAAGACTGTCTTTCTGGTGCTTTTTGGCCGATGGGAATGTACGAAGACAAGGCATACAGTACGGCTATAACCACACTTAGTGTACAAACCCTCACCGTAACGTTTGCTGAAATGTTTAGGTTGCTTTAGAGTGGTACCTACACTAGATAGCTGGGAGTGGGGTTAATGCAAGCAAAAAAAAAAAAATCGGTAAACCTGTTTTTAACTGCCACCTTCAAGATCTGGATGAAAAGACGTGAATTAAAACTTGTAGTGATCAACTTCCAGTTTTGGATGACAAAACGCATGGTAAAACCCGCCTGTCTTGACCACGTTCCAGACTCGGATAAAAAAGTACGTACAGTAAAACTGCTGTAATGACCAACTTCAAAAGGGGGATAAAAAGGACGTACAGTGATACCTGTTTTCGCGACCACGACCTGGAACCGGACAGAAAAGACGTACAGTAAAACCTCCTGAGTGACCACCTTCTAGACCCAGATACAACACCTAAGATTAATCTTGTATAAAAATAGAGGTTTGAATCACCCACAACTCAAGTAAGATACCTCCCTTCCAAAAACTGGATAAAGGTGATACACAACCGGACTACTGGGCACTTGGGATAGATTAGATAAGGTAAAAGCTCTTATTATGCCGAAGATAGTACAAACTTGCTCAGATAAAAGTTTGTGAAAGGGCTGTCGGGGTAGGGGGGTTGGGCAGGAGAGGAAAAGAAAAATGGAAAATGATTATTGGTGAATTATGGGTTAAGTCGGGGAGACATTTTGTTTACAAAAACAAACAATTTAATAGGTGTCGATAGAAAGTTTGTGATATAAACCTGCTCTGTTATGTTTTGTGTGCACTGGTCGCTCTAGTTATGCATATGACGCGTAAACACATGAAGCTGGCTGTGCGAATGTTGCATGCCGTCTGTTAACAGGGTTTGTAGATCTGTTCACAATGTTCCGTTACTGTTGATGGGAATGTTGCGTTCTTTCATGGTACCCACATAAGAAGCGATCTGTATTTTTCCTGCATTAGGTTTCTACAAGACATATCATGGTAAAATACACTGTGTCTGGCCCCGTTCAGCGCATTAGAACAGCTGGAAGTGAATGTTATTTGAGCCTGTGTATTGTTGATTTTATTTATGTATGTCAATATGTGGTTTTATTTGTGGATTTGGTAAAACATGGACTCTGCCATAAATCCCCAGGCATTCCATGTTGTCTGTAACATACACAGAATTATGGAATGCTTTGGCCAATGAGAGCAGTTTTTGCCGCCATGTTTATTGTGTGTCCCCGACGAAGGGGAGACCTATAGTGATTGTACGTTCTGTGTGTGTGTGTGTGTGTGTCAGTCTGTTGTGAACAAAATATTGTGTGCCAAATAACTCGAAAGCGATAAGTCGGATCTGTTCATTCCTTCGGTTGGTCGGACTGTTCGGTAAAGTTTTGACGCATGTGAGGTTATTAAGGAAGGCGTATGACGTCATTTCGTAAAAATCTTGTATGCGAAATTTCTCAGCCGCTGAATATCGGAGAAAGTTGCAACTTGGTGGGATTGCTGCTTGGTAGGTCCGAAAGATTCTGTCAAGGTATGTCGCGAGTACAAGAAAGAGTGCTACCTATCACGTCATGACGTAAAATATGCATATAATTTGGACAAGAACTTGTATACAAAATATCCCGACAGCTGGAAGTCGTATCGATTTCGCTTTTATTTTTTGTGTGGGTGTTCCTTGGGTTAGTCGGACGGTTCTGTCAACGAAATTAAGACGGGTGCAGCGAAATTAAGAAAGGTGTATGACGTCATAACGTTAAAATCTTATATATGCACTTTTCTCAGCCGCTGAACATCGGAGAAAGTTGGAACTTGGTGGGAATGTTGCTTGGTAGGTCCGCAAGATTCTGTCAGATATGCGCGGAGTAGAACGAACGAAAACGGCCTGTGACGTCATTGGGTAAAAATATCTCTATAGTGGAAAATCGGATCGACTTAAAACTTTGTATCTTTATTCCTTGGATAAGTCGCACGGTTTTTGTTAAGCATTGAAGTCGCAGAAAATTAAGAAAAGCTCCAATTGCATGAAAAGATTTATGTGATATATTTTGCAGTAGCTGAATTTAATAGTCTCCCCCCACCCCTTCTGTCGTCTCTTTTGTTAACTACTTACAGTTACGAATTACGTTTGGGATTTCAGAGTTTTTCAGAAGATTCTCAAATGTTCTTGCGTTCTTAAGACATACTTGAAAACATTAGCAGCACAATTATCGACCATATCTCGCATTTCGTGTGATTGATCTTGTTGTGCGTTACTCACCTGCAGCTATTAGCGTGTTTTCTTTAGAAGCTTTCACTTTTAAAGTAACGTTGGATAATATAGTTGAGGTTGCCTTTAGTCGTATCTAAATTAGAAAGCTGGGGTGGGAGGGGTTAGGGTTAACAAAAAAAAACTATTTCGCAAACCTGTTCATAACTGCCACCTTCCAGATCCGGGTGAAAAGTTGCAAAACCTGTTTGTAGTGACCACCTTCCAGTTTCGGATAACAAAACGTGTGGTAAAATCCACCTGTCTTAACCACCTTCCAGACCCGGAAAAGTACGTACAGTAAAACTGCTGTAATGACCAACTTCGAAACTGGCAAAAAAAGCACGTACAGTAAGGTCTGTTTCAGCGACCACCATCTGGAACCGGACAAAAAAGATGTACAGTAAAACCTCTTTAGTCGCTACCTTCTACACCCAGATAAAACACCTCAGACTAAACTTGTATAAAGAAGGATTGAAATACAAATCAAAGTTAAGTTACATACCCCCCTTCCAAATAATGGATAAAGATGACACACAACCCGACTATTGGAAAAGAGTGGAAGATGGTTCTTGGTGAATTATAGGTTTAGCTAGGGAGACATTTGACAAAGAAATTTAATAGGTATCGATTGAAATTTTGTGATTCAAGCCTGTACTCGTACGTTTTTTTGTGCACTGGCCGCTCTAGTAATGCTTGTTTTGAGATCTTGGTAGTTTTGTTGCTTGTCCATGACAAGAAGTCTATGTTGCATTTTTAACCCCCTCTTTACGCAGTCTGTTAATGTCTTTATAAATCGTACACACTTTTATATTACTTTTCTAAATAAATGCATAGATATTTGAATCATTGTTTTCTATTTACTTTATTTGCATTAACACGTACAATGATATACACTTACAATTTAAAGAAATAACTATAACAATTAAACTATCAAAAAGTAAGAACCAGCATGTAACATATCGCGTGGTCTCGGAGTTGGAGCTGCCGGCTGTGGACTGTGTGCATCGATACATGAATTCACAACGGTAATGAGAAATACCGGAAGGCTTATCAAGCACCACAGCTTTGATGTAGAGTTTCTCCAGCTATTTGCATAGGGATAGCTGAACACCTTGGATTTTCATCCACAATTTCTGTTAACAAGGCAGCAGAAAAACTTCTTTGATCGACCATTAACTGAACTATGAACAAAGCTCTTGATGTTCTAATGCTCCGCCCTCGGGCGCTTCCGTTTGCACAGGACCGTCAAAACACGGTTTTCTCCCATGTCATGAAATGTTACTATCCCTGTGGAAGGGAGCGATATAGTTGCTAGCTTATCCGTCTATTTGTCCGCAGGTGGTCCGGGTTAATCTCCGTTATTATAGGTATGTTGGTTTGAAATTTCGCGCACGGATTGGGCACATATTGAAGGTGTGCAAAGTTGTATTCTTGCTGTCAAAATGACGGTATCTTTTTTATTATTGGAACTTTCAACGTCCCATTTTCCACAGGCTAGACCTCGGAAAACTGTAGGTCAGATTATTTAGAAATTTTACACACGGATAGAATCCAACATCGTTCATTTATTCGGATTCATGAAAAAAAAATAAATTTGACTATGTTGGAAATTGGAAAAAGCTAGCATTTATTATGTCTTCCCGACCAAGGGAAGGCGTACAGTGGGACTCTCCTTGTGTGTGCGGGTGCGTACGTGTGTCGGAAATCGACTTTCTCACGGAAATAAGAATATTTAAAGGGTTCCTTTAAATAAAGGAAATTTGTATATTTAAATGTATGTTATACGTGAATTTGTTGACACCAAGCATTATCATAAAGTTATATGTGTTATTTATCAAACAGTGTAGCTTATCGCCTATTCACCATGCCCGTTTGATACCTAGACAGTCCATACGAAACCTTACATAATGTTAAGTTATCCCCCGTGAAACGGAGGGATATAGTTTTTAACTTTTCGGTCTGTCCGTCTGTCTGTCCGTCTGTCACGCTTCAGTCTCACGCGCCTACAGGCCACATTAATACATGGATTCGGTTCAAATTTTGTATACGGATTCTCTGGAACCTTCCGCAGTGCAGTGACCAAGAATTTTCCAGATCGACCAAAAATTGACAAAATGGCGGACTTTTGAAAATCGGCACTGGACTTAGCGTATATACGGCAGTCTCACGCGTCTACAGGCCACATTAATAGACGGATTCGTTTCAAATTTTGTACACGGCTTCTCTGGAACCTTCCGCAGTGCAGTGACCAAGAATTTTCCGGATCGGCCAAAAATTGACAAAATGGCGGACTTTTGAAAATCGGCACTGGATTTAGCGTATATACGGCAGTCTCACGCATCTACAGGCCACATTAATGGACAGATTCGTTTCAGATTTTGTACACGGCTTCTCTGGAACCTTCCTCAGTGCAGTGACCAAGAATTTTCCGGATCGACCAAAAATTGACGAAATGGCGGACATTTGAAAATTGGCACTGGACTTTATATATACGGCAGTCTCGCGCGTCTACAGGCCACATTAATATATGGATTCGTTTCAAATTCTGCACACGGGCTCCCTGGCACCTTCCGCGGTGCAGTGATCAAGCATTTTCCGGATGGGACTTGACAAAATGGCGAATTTTTCAAAATCGGCGCTGCACTTAGCGTACCTACGACAGTCTCACGCGAATACTGCTTAATGGATTGATTCGTCTAAATGTTAGACACTACGTCGACTTACATCCTTCCACTTGTAAGTTTTTTTTGCGTAGTCAACACGCAACAGCCTCACACAAACCATATCCCCCACGGGGGATAGACGTACTCCTCGAGACGTAGTCAAGTTTTCTCACAACTGGACATCTTGATTAGCTGTTTTTATCCGGGAAATATGTGACTATGTGTCAGGACCACTCTGCTCCAAACTGACCAAACTGATACCATGTGTTCAATTACTGTTGATCACTATGCCAATTATGGGCTGTAAGGCTAGTTATTTTAGATTCGTGAATAACATGTAACTTCAAAGAACGTAGTATCGAGCCTTTGTTTGAACCTTTAGCAGTCAGTTAATATAAAAATCCGTGTAAAATACAGAGAAGAGGAAGGCGGGTCTCGACAGCAACGGAGTAACATCTCTCCGCGAATAAAGGAACGGTCTGTCGGAAATTACTATACTTGTTATAAGAAACATAACTTGCAAAAGCTATTTATAATTAATTGTTTATAAATTTTATTTGTAGTAAAATACCTGTGTTTTATTTCTGTGTTAACTCACAATTCCCGGTAATAGATTAAGTCGATAAATCAACTACACACACCCTCAAAAGTTTGCTACGACACTTGGTGTAGATTAGTGGTTTGTGAGTTTCATGGACATTAAAAGGCAAGTTTGTTAATTTATTTTGGTGGTCTGTTTTTTTTGTACATTTTTCTCTGACCGGTGTTTTGTTGGATGATTTTAATGATGTTTATTTTTAGACATTTTTATGTTTCTGACAGAACTTATAGCCAAATCCAGAACACAATATTCATGCGCGTTTATGATGTCATATTCTAAAAATAGTGATGGGATGGGCTATCACAACAGCCGGAGGCGCCTAGGTACGTATGTTTCATAGGGAAAATGTTAAAATATTAGGGAAAACGGTAAGCCTATGTCTTAATAACTGGTGGTATTGATTTAAGCCTTAAGCAGGCATGTCGTAAAAACATTACAATAAAAATACATTTTAAGCCCTTTTAGTCAAAATTTTAAGGGCAGAACCATCTAAAATTTGACTAAAATGGTAACAAATTCAGTACAAATAAAGGTCAAATTAAGTCAAAAACCCACTTTATACATTCCTTCAATAACGATCTAATAATACCTCTCAGGTAATTACTCAGTGTCTATTTAACTCAGTTCTTTCTAGCAATTTAGGGTAAAAATTATTATTTTTCATAAATATTATCTTCATGTCAAGTAACGTGGTGCAACAACAACAACATCAACAAAAAAGGCAATATACAATCACAAATCAAAGGAAAATACATTAAATTATGAATTAAAAGTACTAAATCTACATAAAATTCATTAAATTTACTAACTTTAAACATTAAAAATTATATAATTGTACGAACAGTTAGCCTAAAAATTCTATTGTTTTAATGTTAATAATATTTTAAGGTGTATTTGTTTTATTTAATACAACAGTAACGGCTTTATAGCACAGTTTTTTTTTGTTTTTTTTTTGTATTTTTTCGTCCGATTTGTTATTTTTCTTCTATTCGGAGAGTTTTGTAAGGACGTTACGTACATTTCTTTTAAAGACACTAGCCTTTCAAAACAGCAAAAACCAAACTATGTTACTTTAAAAAATAATGAATAATACAAAAAAAAACCTTAAGCTTAAATTTAAAAAAAAGTTGAAAGAAAAAATACATCACTTTCTTTTGACTTCACTACATGTGTTTATCAATATTTCAATTCAATAACAAGTAACAAATTTTTTGTCGAGAAAATTCTTTTCTATAGAAAGAATTACGTCTCCCCGACCAAGGGGAGACATATAGTGTTTGTACGTTCTGTGTGTGTGTGTGTGTGTGTGTGTGTGTGTGTGTGTGTGTGTGTGTGTGTGTGTGTGTGTGTGTGTGTGTGTGTGTGTGTGTGTGTGTGTGTGTGTGTGTGTGTGTGTGTGTGTGTGTGTGTGTGTGTGTGTGTGTGTGTGTGTGTGTGTGTGTGTGTGTGTGTGTGTGTGTGTGTGTGTGTGTGCGTGTGGATGCGGCTTCGTCGGGAAACAAGACGAATTGGTGTGTATCACGTTGCAATGTTAAAGTGAAACGGACCGAATTTCGGTCCGTTTCGCATTTTGGTCGGGTCGTCCGTTTCGCAAATCTGTGTAAGGGGCTCATTTTGCGAAACAGGACGTGCCCTTTCACCTGAGACCACATGCCTATTTCGCAGAAATTTACAGAGACCTTCAAAATTTCTGTGTAAAATAGTTCTCACACCAACATATAGGTGGCTACCTACCATGAACTCTGTGTGAGAAAAGCACGTGGAACGAGAGCCAATCAGAAGGCGTACACATCTTTCGATCTGTGTGAAATCTATTTTTATATCACATTTCAACCAGGTGCTAGCACATGTGTCAGGGGAGCGCGACCACGTGTTGGAATGGACCCGGCCCCGGGTGGTTGTCTACCTTTTGGCCTTCATTTTAGTAGATTCTGGGGTGGCATATCCGTATAATTGTATTTAAAACAGGAAGAATAATATCGCAAATACGTTTTAAAGTTATTTATTGTTTTGTTTGTAGCCTATAAATCTCAAAAATCAAAGTTAAAGTTGAGGGTAAACAAGGCAACACCCCTTTTGGTAGTGGACGATAATACCAGAAAGTTTCCACTTCATTTTTTTAAGTGCATATTTTTGTTTAACTGAAGCAAAGTGTCACATATTTTATTAAGCAATCGTTAGAGTTTGTTATTCTTCGTAGATTCTTGTTTTTTTTTACCAAGTCATTTGTTTGACATATTATTTTCGGTTTCTTTATGTAAGCCGGTCTGTTTCGCAAGCCTCATGTACGCGTGTTGTGTGTGAATTGCAGTCACTGTAAACTCTCAGTGCAATTTATAACTTTTTGTTGTGCGAGCAGGCGTGTTTCGTGTCCGTACATGTCTTATTTACACTCAATCTTTCTGTGGCTAGCGCTGAAAGGACTTAACTCACATTACTTGATGCCATTAAACTTAAGTGCTGTGTTCTCCAAATTCTCCGAAGTTCGCCTGGTTTCGCTGTGTAGAGGCAGATTCTTGTGTGATGCCATTTATATTTTTGGGGTGTACAAGCGTATGTCATGTGCGTACAAGTCTAATGTACACTCAGTCTTTCCGTCAATATTACTTGAAGAACTGAGTTTTGTTTCTCACTGCTTGGTTACCGTAATCTTAACTGTGCTGTCTTCTTTTTCAAATTCTTCTTATTTCACTTTGACTGAATATAATACTTCAAAAGTGCATTGTCGCTTTAGCGCAAGAAGAGGGGTGCACCGCCCCCACTCCCACCCCCTCCTATAACAAAAGCAAAATGCAATGGTACAGCCTGTTAGTTGGAAAAAATGTTAAAACCGTTGAACTTAAGATTTTTGTAGGCGAGAACCCCCCCCCTCCCCTCTAATACACAACCACTGCGAAATTGGTAGCTGATAAACGCATTCAAATCGGTTTATTTTTGCTCATTGCAGGACGCAATCCTTCAAAAATATATTGCTCCATTAGTGTAGCTAGTGGGAGACAATGACGTGCAACCCCTCCCCCCCCTTTATCAAAAAATATCGCATTAACTGAGTTTCATATCTCACTACTTCTTGGCCTTAACTTGGGTGTGCTGTATTCGCAACATTTTCTCGAATTCGACTTGATTCGCCCAGTAGATGCAGTTATTACTCTGTGCCATTTGTATCTTTCTGTTGGGGGGAGGGGTTTGCAAACGTGTTTTATGTGTTTCAAGTCAAATTTACCCCAGTCCATCTGTTAATATCGCTTTAACTTTAACTCTCGAGTGTGCTTTATTAAAAAAAAAGCAGAGAGAGAGAGAGAGAGAGAGAGAGAGAGAGAGAGAGAGAGAGAGAGAGAGAGAGAGAGAGAGAGAGAGAGAGAGAGAGAGATTCGTTTCACGTTGACTTTAGGTTTTGACACACCAAAACGGCTTGTTTTTTCGAGCCAAAAATTGTAGTATTTGTACTGTTAAATTGGCGCAACAACTGGGTGGGAGGGGGTGCATTCTGGGTAAACCCCTCCACCCTTTCCCCAAAAAGCGAAATGCACTGGTAAAGTCTAGAAGTGAAAAAAATATATATTAACACCGTTAAACCTAGACATTTTTCTCGCCAGATCCTCCCCCCCTCCTCCCTGCTCCCTTGCACACGCCAACTGCGAAATTGGTAGTTGATAAACGTACTAAAAACGGCCTGCTTTATTGACTGCAGGACGCAATCCTTCAAAACTGTTTTGCTCCATTGGTGTAGCTAGGAGAATACAATGACGGGCAAATCCCCCCTCGTCCGTTTTTTTCGGAAAAAAAATATTGCATTATCTGAGTTTCATATCTGTTCATGTTAGTTTAGCAAGCGACATGTATGCGTGTCGCGTGTGAGGTGCAGTTACTGTGAACTCTCAGTACCATTCATTTTAAACTTTTTTTCTTGGCGTGTGCAAGCGTGTTTTATGTCCGCATATGTCTTATTTACACCCACTCTTTCTGTGGATATCGCTGAAATTGGCTTTCATTATGTCCCAACCCTTCGGATTGGGGCCTATAGGTTTGGGCTGTCTGTCCGTCTGTCCGTCCGTCCGTCATCGCTTAATACCCCTATGAATTTGGGAGACGGTTGGGGCCTGCTTGTGTTTCACAAATATTACTTGTTTCTCATTATTTGATGCCCTTAAACGCCGTGTAGAGGCAGGTTCTTGAGTGATGCCATTTGATATTTTTCTGGGGTGTAAAAGCGTGTGTCATGTGCGTACAAGTCTAATATACACTCAGTCTTTCCGTCAATATCACTTAAACTGAGTTTCGTTTGTCACTGCTTGGTGACCTTAATCTTGTGCTTTTTTTTCAAATTCGACTTATTTCACTTTGACAGAAACTAATACTTCAAAAGTGCACTCCTCCTTCCGCCCACCCCCCCCCCCCGTCCCAAGAGCAAAATGCAATGGTAAAGCCTAATTGTCATAAAAAAATGTGTAACACCATTAAACGTAAGATTTTTGCGGGCGAGAACTCCCTCCCCCCTCTCCAATACGCAACTACTGCGAAATTGGTAGTTGATAATCGCATTAAAATGGGCTTATTTTATTCATTGCAGGACGCAATCCTTCAAAAATATATTGCTCCATTAGTGTAGCTAGTGGGAGACAATGACGTGCAAACCTCCCCCTCCCTTTATCCAAAAAAATATCGCTTTAACTGAGTTTCACTATCTCACTGTCCTTAATCTTGAGTATGCTTTATTTTAAAAGAGAGAGAGAGAGAGAGAAATCGATTCGTTTCACGTTGACTTTTTTTGCACATCAAAACGGCTTTTTTTTAGCCAAAAATTGTAGTATTTGTATTGTTAAATTGGTGCAAAAACGGGGTTGGGGGCATTCGGGGTAAACCCCACCCTTTCCCCAAAAAAGCGAAATGCACTGGTAAAGTCTAGAAGTGAAAAAAAATTTGGCGGCCAGATCCCCCTCACCCTTCCTCTGCCTCTCTTGTACACGCCAACTGCGAAATTGACAGTTGATAAACACACCGAAACGACTATTCGTAGTTGATTTGCTTGCATCTGTCAGCGGACTAAAGCGAGAGATTCTCACGCACATGTGAAAGGCTGATTGTGTATTATTGTGCGCTGTTTTATTTGTTTGAGCACTACTTTTAAGATTGGCTTGCCTTTTTACTATTAACACGCGAAAAATGTCATATTTATCTTCCATATATGCTTCTCAGATGCCTCCCCCCTCTCCATCCAGGCCCCCGTCCTCCTTCGGAATTGCCAATTCAAACACGTATCAGAAGCTCTATTTCGCAGTAGATTTGCTTTGATCTTTGAACGGGCTAAAAGCTCGAGGTTCCCACGCTCATGATAGGCTGACTGTATATTATTGAGCGCTGTTTTAATTGTGTGTGCACTACTTTTATGATTGACTTGCCTTGTTACTGTTTGCGCGCGAAATAATCCGTTATTTTGTCAAGGTTTTCTGCCATTAAAATGCTTGTTTGGTGATATTTTTTAGTTTGTGTTAGTTTATAAAAAATATTGTAAGGTTTGGAATGAAATTATCTGCGAAACACTACACTGTGTACACGAACTTGAATGTTTTTTTTTTACTCAGTATGCAAATTAACCTGTCACGAGGTGTATGCGCGCGGCTTTGTTCTTGGTGGCGTCACTTTCAATGCAGAAAGCGTCCAGGTTACATGTGGATAATTTTTGAAAAATTAAAAGTGGATACAAAGTTAATAAGGATACGCCTGAAAGGTAAATACACACATGTTAAAAGCGCGGTGATTTTATGAATCACGAGAAAATGTTGTTTTAGCGTGTTTGGTGTGATTTGTGGCACTTTTTTGTGTAAGATGCTGCTGTAAAAATACAGGCTTGATTGTGAGGACGGCACATTCTGAGCTAACATATCTTTTTATTTTACGCATTTATGTGTCTAGAAATGTTCGCTCAGAAAATTGTTGCTCAGTTTCGCTTGTCGATGTTGTCTTTTCTTGGATTTCTTGGTTTACAATTTTTTGTAAGTGGCCACTGCTGGAAACTAGCTTCTTTTGGACCGGGTCCTTGGGACCTAGGACTTTTAAAAAGGGTCCAAAGCTATTTAGGGAGGATCCGAACCGTGTTAAGATAACATAGGGCGCAAGAAGACCTGATTTTTTGCGGCTGAGTTGGACTCTGGGTAGCCAAAAAGGAGGGTCTCTGATCCCCGTCAATTTCCAGCCCTGTTAATACGTACACAGACCTTTGCCAATTTTAAACCCCCTACCCTGAACGAAGTCCGGATGCTTTGTCTCCCCCTCCACCTTGAACGCTTAAAAGAATAAGCCAATTCGCACTTAGACTTTTTCGGAAAAACTTTTGCGTTTCGGCTGAATTCAGGTGGGATTAGGATGTAATGATAGCAGAAAAAACGGCATGGATGATCTCTTAGAATGTAAAAAAAATAGGTCAATTTCGCGCAGTTATAGCTCATGCTGTCGGGTCATACCTAAGATTGAGATTCCTTCTTGCTACTCCGTGAGGGACTCCACGGTTAGAGATATTTTGAATGCCCCATATCAGAATAATGTGGCAGGGGGCCCCGATATGGCCATAGCAGTAAAAAAAAAAGAAAGAAAAAGAAAATCACAATGCTACACCAAATGTATCCGGTCACTTGTCGGTTAGTTTCGCTAAGATTTATGGATTGTGTTGTCGTTATTTCAAATTCCCAATATATTCAGCTAATGATCATTCTCTTATTGCTTTCACAGATGCCGCGGAAAAAAGGGTGGATTAAAAAGACCAAGGTCCTAGAACAGTTCGTTGATCTGCAGCGCTACAGAACAGGTGACGTTGTGCTTCACATGTATAGAAGGAAGTGGTGGCCTGCACGTGTGGAACGCCGGGACCCTGACGGAAGTATAGAAGTCTCGTTTTGCGGTTTTGACTTTGCGTAAGTTCTTAAACTTTTTTCTATTGCTTTCCTTTCCAGGTCGTGGACGTCCTGTACAACCAGTTTGATTTAGATTCCCTTTTGTTTTTGCGTGTTCTTGTGGAATGATGACGTCCTATTCGCAGAAATTATACTTTTGTAGAGTTGAAAGACCAGTGTATCGTAACATTTTTTTTGCTCCTGTAATAACTGAAAAAAACTTGACAAGGACAGAAGTGACGTCCTTACAGCAGCTGAGAGTGATCCATGATTTCAAAACATTCTTTCATTTTTAGTCCGGAGAAAGTTTCTGATCCCAGGAAGCTCAAACCGTTTCCTATGGCTGTGGGAATTGGTAATATGTTATTAAGAAATGACAGATTTTTTCCTTCCCTGTGATTGGGTTAAATGTCTGTTTTGTCGGTTTGCAAATCTCCGTTTTGCATGATAGTGCTTCATAAGTTTGCAGGTTCGATTATCTAGCCGGAAGCATCAGACTCAAAAGGACTTGTATTTTTCAGTATCTTAGATGAAATGCTGAATCCCTGTATTGCCAGTTGCACGTTCTCATTGCCAAACGAACTGTATATGCGAGATTTTACTTATTCGATTTTTTTCCTTCCCTGTGATTGGGTTAAATGTCTGTTTTGTCGTTTTATGGTTTTCAAATCCCCGTTTTCGTTGAGTTTTGCATGCTAATGCTTCATTAGTTTGCAGGTTCGATTATCTAACTGGAAGCATCAGACCCAAAAGGACTTGTATTTTTCAGTATTTTAGATGAAGTGCCGAATCCCTGCATTGTCAGTTGCACGTTCTCACTGCTAAACGGACTGTATATGCGAGATTGTACTTATTCGTATAACACCTATTTTTAAATTTTCTCTTCGGTATCTGTTCTCTCTGTAACTTGCGTGGAACACAAACTTAAATGACCATTGTGTACGTGTAATTTTTGTGCTCACGCCTTGGAATGATAAAAAAGTATCGTGTTCCTTTACGCACAGTGTGTTTTCGCATGGTTTTTGGGAATGATTTATGTGCTCTAAACTTGTATGGAATGAAATGTGGAATGATTAAGTATTCCGTCATTTTTTTCTGTAGAAGAGGTGTGTAAAAACCCCGGGAAGGGATACATCAAGGCCTGGGCAGAAGCCGCAAAGAGGTTATGCCGCAGGGATCAGAGCCACTTGACCCATTTTGTGGGTGAAATTGTTGGGGGACCGGTTAAAGATAGTGATGACAGTTCGGATGTTAACCAAGCCTGTAGCCAGATTAAGAAAGCAGCGGAAAATATCCCTGCGCCGATTTCAGGTAATAACAGATGGACGAATATACAACATATATTTTGCTTGACGCGTATTTCTCGTTTCATTCGACTTCTTTTTTTGTGTGTCTGTGGGTGTGATCCAAAGGGCAGTTTCGTTATTTTCCTGAACCGGAACTTGTAAGACTGGAGCGAAACGGACTGTTGTCAGAATTTTGAACATGCATGTCCTGTGCGGCTAATCTTTAAATTGTTCAAGGATGAAATAAGGACGTCATAGTTTATGACTCGGCTGTCACATTAGAATGAAACATTGGCATTGGAAGAAATCACAGAGTTTAAATTAATTTTAAAACATGTGTTTATTTCGCTTGCACAGAATAAATAGTTTACATTTTCAAAGAATATCCCCGTTGCAGCGATCGAAAGCCATGAGACAGAAGTTACGGCCACCGTTGGGGAGGGGGTGGCGCAATCCGAAGAACGTAGTTCGGGCAGCGATTGCGTCATTCAAGGCGTGAAAACCATGTCAAAAGAGCTTTGTGAGAGACCAGTGAAAAGGGTAGAGTCGGCTAATACACATTCATCGCAGGGCGAGAAAGACACAAAACTCTCAGCGAATGCGGAATCGGCTGTTGAAGGGGCGTCGTCTGAGAAGTCGCTGGGTAAGTGATGCTTTTGCATTTATAAAGGGTCAGAATTGTTGCTGAGATGTGTCGGAAGGTGTATCGGGATATATGTAGCACTAGTGCAGATTTGGTCAAGCCAACCAGGTGCTGACGTTTCAAAGAATTCAAATCATTTTTCGTGCGTTGTGGTTGTCGGCCAAACGGACTGCTTATCGGTGCCCACTGCTAAGATTGTAAGAGTTTTGTACAGTTCAGCTTTGAATTGAAGATGAAATGTGAAGGTTATTCCTGGGCGCTTCATGGTCTCTTCAAATTTAGTTGCTGTTTTGACTTGATGTGAAGTTGTCAGTGTCTCTGTCGTACGAATTCAGTGATTTAGCGTTTGTAATACCAGTGTTATACTTTTTCAGAAAATGTCCCCGTTGCTGCAATCGGAAGCCGTGACACAGAAGTTACGGTCACCGTTGGGGAGGGGGTGGCGCAATCCGAAGAACGTAGTTCGGACAGCGATTGCGTCATTACGGGCGTTGATATCATGTCAAAGGAGCTTTGTGAGAGACCAGTGAAAAGGGAAGAGGGGGCACACACACATTCATCGCAGGGCGAAAAAGACACAGCGAATGCGGAATCGGCTGTTCAAGGGGCGTCTTATGAGAAGTCGCTGGGTAAGTGATGCTTTTGCATTGATAAAGGGTAAGAATTGTTGCTGAGGTGTGTCGGAAGGAGTATCCTGACATATGTAGCAGTAATGCAGATTTGGTCAAGGGAATCAGGTGCTGGCATTTTAAAGAATTCAAAACTTTTTTCTTGCATTATGGTTGTCGGCGAAAAGGACTGCTTATCACTGCTGTGATAACGGAAGACCTGGGGGGGGCAATTACTGCTGCTATCCTATTTGGATTTTGCATGTGAAATCCTGCTTAGGCATTGCTTAAGCACTGCCTTAGCAGGATGTCACGTGCAAAATTCAAGTAGGGCAGCAGCAGTAGTGGCCCTCCAGGTCTTCCGAATGTGATGGAAAGAGTTTTGTGAGTACAGCTTTGAATTGAAGATTGAATGTGAAGGTTATTCCTGGCCGCTACATGGTCTCTTTGAGCGTAGTTGGCATTTTGATTTCACGTGAAGTTGTCAGTCTCTGTCGTGCGAATCCGCAGTGGTTTAGAGTTTGCAAAACAAATGCAATCCAGGGTGTCCAGCTTTGATGTCCTGCTCATTTCGCTTATGTAGTTAGAATGTGATACATTTTCAGAAAATGTTCCCGTAGCAGCAAGGGGAAGGCGTGAGACAGAAGACAGGGGCACTTTTGAATGTAGTCCGGGAAGCGATACCGTTATTACGGGCGTTGGTGCCCTTTTACAAAAGTTTGCTAGCAAGTCGAAGAAAGAGGGGGCAGCTACACATTTTAGTGACACAAAACTGGCTGAAGATGCGAAATTGGAGGCTACAGAGTCGTTTGAGGGCAAATTACTTGGTAAGTGTATTTTTTTTCAACTATTGAAGCATAAGATGTTCTGTTGCCCAGCTGTGTTTAAAGTGGTCACCTCGTGTGTTGCTTATTTTTGTTTTTAGGGTTTGCAACTGCAGCCCATTTCGCTGTTCCAAATAATTTTGTGTTTGCGCCCACGAAAAATGCTCGGAAAGAAACTAAAATATGACTTAAATTCAAAATCCTTTTAACTTTTTTAGGAGTGGTGAAACCTGTACCTCAACCAGTCAAGATTTTTGAGTTGTCCCACAAGACGGAAGGTACTTACACGGTCCAACCAGGGAGTACCTACCTTGCAAATGCAATGGGTAAGTCGTATTTAGCTTTGTTATCAATTAAAATACAGCGCTTTTCGCCTTGCACTTTAATCAACAAGGTAACTCAGAGTTATTTATTGGCTTTGTTTCTTTCTCATTTTAGACGTGTTATCAAGTAAGTTGAACATAAAAAAAGTGTGCAGTGCATCTGGTTTCGCGTATATCACATAAATGCATTTACCATTTGCTTGTGTAACTCTCATGTCTGTCTTTTTGTTTTGTTGTAGAAGCTGCCGGACTTGTTTGCAGGATGGTACAGAGGCCTGGAGGGGTAGATGCGAAGGTATTTGCGGGACATGAAATTGCGACATGTGTTGTGAGGGATGTGGTAGAGGGAATGCAACCTGAAGGCATAACTTTTTCCCACATTGAACCCAGGTCTTCACTGCAAACAGTAGATACAAGTGCTATTTTGGGTAGGTTTTACGTATTTCATTTTTTTTGCTGTATGCTTTAATACAATATAATACATTTTACGGTATGGTTGTAAACTGATGAGGACGTCAAGCAACCGAAACCATCCAGGTTAAGTGCAAGTCTAAAACATAACAATATCGCGTTTCGCATGTTGAGTGTGTTTTATATGGAAAAGATATTTAGAAATGCATTTTGTTTTTATTTCTTTTGTTTCAGCAGATGTCTTGACCAAAGCAAGTGATGAGGGGGAGGGGCAGGAGCAAACTAGCCATGAACTTTGTCAGCCACAAGCTACAACAGCACAAGAGCAAAACTTTTTTCCAAATTTATCATTTTCTGAGATGTTGCGTGATGACGCCGAACCTGATCCTGAATTTCTAGAGCACTTGACGACCTGTAGTGCACCCGTAACATCTCGGCAGCGGTCTATTCCATGAACAGCTGTAAGGGAGGAGGACCTTGTGCAAGAGCAACAGCAGCATGTCTTGGAAAGGTTTTGCGCGCTGACAGAAGAAACAAAAGGTGGTAAGTAAAATAGTTTTTATGCGATGTCCATTTCGCTGGTATTGAGCATTTGTGCAGTGGTAAAGTGTAGTGGTCAGAAACATATTAATACCGTTAAACGAAGACATTATTGCTGGCGAGACCGCCCCCACACCCAAACGGTTTGTTTCACAAATCGCAGGACGTAATATTGGTGTTAGTAGGGAGCTATTGCTATCGGTCTGTCCGTCCGTCTGTCCGTAAATTTTTTTGTCTGGGCGATATCTCAAAAACTATTTATCGGAGCTTCACGAAACTTTACAGGAAGAAAGTATATATAGTGTAAATGTGCAAAGACCCGTCCGCCGCTTCATCCGTTGCACCTTGTATGTTGTTTTTATCCGGGCGGTATTTCAAAAGAGTAACTGGACCACAGTGATGTAGCTGTTATTGGCTGAAGGCTCTGCATCTCCGATGCCTGTGTTTATTATTATTCAAAATTCAGTTCGTTTCACTGCAACATGTTGATACACCAGAATGAAGAAAGTGTACTTGGTGTAATTAGGGAGCTATGATGGGTTGCAACCTTCCCTCTCCCCCCTCACCCCGCCCCTTTCTCAAAGAAAAAAAATAGATTGAACTCAGTTTCAGCGCTCACCACTTGGTGCCCTTAATCTGGAGTCTGCTGTGGTTTTTTTTTCAAAATTCAGTTCGTTTCACTGCAATATGTTGATACACCAGAATCAAAAATGTGTACTTGGTGTACTTAGGGGGCTACGATGGGTTGCAACCTTCCCTCTCCTCCCCCCTCACCCCGCCCCTTTCTCAAAGAAAAAAAATTAGATTGAACTCAGTTTCAGCGCTCACCACTTGGTGCCCTGAATCTGAAGTCTGCTGTGGTTTTTTTTTTCGAAATTCGGTTCGTTTCACTGCGACATGTTGATACACCAGAATGAGAAATGTGTACTTGGTGTAATTAGGGGGCTACGATGGGTTGCAACCTTCCCTCTCCCCCCTCACCCCGCCCCTGGGTTGCAACCTTCCCTCTCCCCCCCTCACCCCGCCCCTTTCTCAAAGAAAAAAAATAGATTGAACTCAGTTTCAGCGCTCACCACTTGGTGCCCTTAATCTGAAGTCTGCTGTGGTTTTTTTTCGAAATTCGGTTCGTTTCACTGCGACATGTTGATACACCAGAATGAAAAAAGTGTACTTGGTGTAATTAGGGGGCTACGATGGGTTGCAACCTTCCCTCTCCCCCCTCACCCCGCCCCTTTCTCAGAGAAAAAAAGATAGATTGAACTCAGTTTCAGCACTCGCCACTTGGTGCCCTTAATCTGGAGTCTGCTGTGGGTTTTTTTCTTCAAAATTCGGTTCGTTTCACTGCGACATGTTGATACACAACAATGTTTATTTTTTAACCAAAAAGTGCGATATGAGGTTTAGCAGTTGCAGTTAATGTTATTAACAAATTGAAGTAACCAGCTCATGATGCAAACATATGAGACGGGGTTACATTCGCTGTGGTATGGTAGTATTTTGTCCTACTTGTGTAAAAATGACTTGCTTTGCATTTGCCATGATTTCTTTGTCTGAATTTCAGTGCTATTTTAGGTTAATATATTTATTGCAGAGGCGGGAAAAGATTGTGATCCTGAGGTGTTCGAGGTGTTCCTAAGAGAGGTCATTCCGTTAGAACCGAATGTTGAACAACATGTCTCAGATTCATCGGTATTAAGCTCTTCCGTACCAATGGCTCAGATAGAAAACAGTTCTCCCGTATCAGTGGCCCAGATAGGAAAGCCAAAGAGTTTCTCACTGCGAATTCGCCCTAAACAGAAAAAGCTACAGCCCCAGTCCGATGAAAGCTCTTCCGTCGATCGTGGCCATGATTCAGACTACGTACCCACTCCAAAAAGAAAATGCTCTCAGGAAAAATCATAAATTTACTTCAAGTAGCAGTGATGAGGAGTCTGATGAAGCCCCTATCACATCAACTCCACGAAAGGCAGCGAAAGCAACGGTTCGCAGACCAGCAGTGAAAAGTAGCCAGAGATCAGGTGCAAAAGCAATGGTTCGCAGACCAGCAGTGAAAAGTAGCCAGAGATCAGGTGCAAAAGCAATGGTTCGCAGACCAGCAGTGAAAAGTAGCCAGAGATCAGGTGGCAAACACAGTCAATTGAAAGCCTCGTCGGCGCCAGAGAAAGACAAAACAGGGAGACAGAAATATCCTAAGTCGGAGTTACAGCCCAAGTCCGTCAGAAGCTCTGGCCACGCTCATGATGGTGATTCAGACTACGTACCTACTGCGAAAAAGAAAAGGTTACCAGGAAAAAAACATTTACTACAAGTAGCAGTGAGTCTAATGAAACCCCTGTCACAACTCCAGGAAAAGCGGATAAAGCAATGGTTCGCAGATCAGTGAAAAGTAGCGAGATCTCAGGCGACGAACACGGTCAGATGGAGGACCCATCGGTACCTGTTGGAGAAAAAGACACAACAGAGGGACCGATGTTGAGTTCAAGTACTGACAGATCCGTAACTACGCCCGTCACATCGACCCCAATGAAATCACGTCGCAAGTCAGCGAAACGAACGGTTTCGACACCATCAGCTTTAAGAAGCGAAACCTCGGATACAGAACCAGCTACTGCAATTGAATCTTCAACGGTAGCAACTGCGGATAGTGATTTCGATCTACCAAGACTGGACCCAGCCAGTAAAAAAACATTGTTGTTTCTTCTGTCACAAATTGATTGCACGTGTAGCCGAACATTGCACAGGCGTCCATCGAAACGAAGACGAAATAAAGGTTATAAAAGAAATCAAAGACAAGCGTTGTCGTGCATTGGAATGGGATAGAATTCGAAAATTGGGAGATTATTGGTGCAACAAACAGGCCAAAAAGAAAGGGTTGAAAGACTTAATTGTCAAATACCGAAACACCATGAGGAAGAGGGAGAAAGCGACTGAAGAAAAAGAGTACCTATTGTGTCCATACTGCAAGGCAATGATAACGAAAGAAAACTTCGCACGTCATCAAAGGAGGGAATGTAAGCAAAATGCAGATCGACGGGAAAAAGGAGAGAAAATTGATACGCCCGAAAAAACTACGCGAAAACGACTTGTTCCTGAGACAAGAGCTAAAATGATGCAAGTGGACACCCAGTCTTAAGCTGTTAAAAAGGCTTTGGCACGCATGCACCCGTGTCATACGACGGAGATCATAAAGAACGACAAGTTGCTGCTAGAGCTGATGGAATTTTTATCCGATAAACATGGTCATATGTCGAAGGCGCAAAGTATGATAACACAACCCGTCACAGCTGTTGCAAAGTTACTTAAGCTGTGTCGCGAGAAATATCCCGATGTTTTCGTAAGCAGTGAAGACCTAGTCCACCCTGGCCACTACAGGCTAATGGAGAGCGTTATTAAAATATCCCAGGACGAAGGACCAGCATCACAAGAAGAATTCAGCCATCCATCGGCGGTTATGAGATTAGGAGGAACTCTAAGAACCCTTGCAACCGAATACGAGATGCATTGCCTACGAAATGGAGACTACTCGAAAAACAAGATTGCCTCTGTGTTCCATACTGTGCTCGATCGTTATTACACATGTTTGTCCAGACGAGCTAACTTCCTGCTAAAGCGACGAAAATTTAACAAGAGAAAAATTCTGCCAATGTTTCAAGACATTGACAAGTTCTTCCAACACATATCGAACAGAATGAAGGTACTTCATACGAAATCGGCGAAAGAAGACATCTATAGGGAAGTCGTGGTGGATACCCTCGCACAGGTGATATTGTTCAACAGAAAACGCAGTGGTGAGGTCGAAAGGTTGCTATTGAAGGATTTAACTGACGGTCTGAAAATTTCATCAGAGCCAGATCCCGAATATCTAGCGGGAATGCAGCAATTCGAAAAGCAGTTGGCAAGCAAATTGATCAGGATTGAGTTCTTGGGGAAATGCTCTAGACGAATATCGGTGCTGTTAACAACCGAAATGCACGAAAACATCAAGCTGCTGCTGAAGCTACGCGAAAAGTACGTCCACAAGAACTCGGTTTATGTCTTTGCACGTCCTGGAAATTATAACACACCGATGGAGGGGCACGTCGCGGTAAAAAAGGTAGCAGTGGAAGCAGGCCTTACCGACTTGAACATTTTTAATTCAACAAACATGCGAAAACACCTTGCAACGATGTCGCAAGTGTTAAACTTGCCGCACGTAGAGCAGGACTTTTTGGCAAATTTCATGGGTCACGACATAAGGGTTCATAGGGATTACTACAGATTACCGGTCGACATTGTCGAAAAGAGTAAAGTGGCACAGGTCCTCATTGCCATAAACAGTGGGAAGCCAATGGAACCATACCACCAGCGGGCTACGAAGCGTTGCCGGATGTGGAAATTGGCGAGGTGACTGCACAGGGTGGACCAACGGAAAGTAGGTTTATGTTGCACTTTACGTGCGAAATGTACTTAAAAATTTGTAAGAAAATTTGAAAAGTATAGTTAGCTGACTTTGTAACAGGGAGATGTTAAAAAACCCAAAAAATGTTTTAAGATGTGTGTATTTCAGAAGATTTGAAGTAACACACAGTCCAGTTTGGTGCGAAAATGACGTGTATATGTAATTGGGAGTTAATTTGATACCCTATGCTGTTCGCAGGTGATGTTGAAGAATCAGACGGAGAGGGAGAAGTGGACGTCATAAGAGAGACGGAGCAACGACTGCTGGGTAAGAAACCTATTAATCGGATTTCGCTTGAATTGTGCGTAAACAGTCAGGAGTAAAGTTGTGTAAAGGGGTGATATTTGTAATGCCTATTTCATTAAACGTTTTTTTTATTATTTTTTTTAAACATTGTTCAGAATGTAATTATCATTTACAAGGCTGTACAAAACATGAGACAGTAGTAATAAAATGTGTGACCTTTGAATTTCGCAGGTTTTTGGTACTGCTGCAACTCTGCCAATGTTAAAAAAGAAATATCGCACGGTTTTGATTAAACATTATTAAATTCGTGTAGAAAATCAAGAAAGGTGTATAACGTCAACCCTTCCCCCCCCCGCCTCCCCATTTTTTGGCTCCTTTGTTATCTAAGAAAAGTTAACTACGCTGGCGATTTTAGCGTTTTGCAGAAGATTCTCGAGTGTTCCTGCATTCTTTAGAAATCTTCAAAACAGTAACAGCATTAATGTCGGTCCATTGCTATTTGTTAGTGCCTGAAATTAAGCTTTTTGTGAGTTTCTCATCTACGGCTGTTACGTAACATGCCACTCAGTCAGGGGTCAGTGTCAGTTGTGGTGCATGATGGATCGTCATCTACGAGGTCATGCAATGTTATAGGTCTAGGCAGGTCTAGCTATTGATTTTTTTTCGCCGTTTTCTTGATTCGGTTGGCAAGGTATTCTATAAATAGGATCTATTTTGTATCGATTGGTATTGTTTGTAGAAGCATTTTTCGCTATTAAAGTGGGTCATCTGATATCTTGTGTTATGAGAAGCAGCTCACCATTTTGGCACCGAAATGCCTTCCCCCTTCTCCCACCGAGGTGCGTCATCTGATGCGCAGTTATGAAGAAGGCCTTTCTAGTGCTGTTTGGCTGATGGGAATGTGCGAAGACGAGGTAGTGTATCATGGCTATAACTACACTTAGGGTACAGACCGTTAGAGTTGTGTTTATAGTCGGACCTATATTAAATAGCTGGGGTAGGGTGGGGGGGGGGTGTGGAGGATGATGGTTAGCAAAAAAAATCCCGACCACCTTCAAGACCTGGATAAAAAGTAAGACCCGTTCATCCTGACCCCTTCCAGATTCGGGTAAAAAGACGTACGGTAAAACCTGCCTGTCTTGACGAACTTCCAGACCCGGATAAAAATATAACGTACAGTAAAACTACTCTAATTACCAACTTCAGATCTGGATAAGAAGGGCCTACAGTAAAACCCGTTTTAGCGACCACCTTCCAGACTCGGATGAAAAAAGACGTCCATTTATATCTGTTTTAGTGGCCACCATGTGTGTGGTTTATTTTGAGTTTTTTTTACAATGAATTAAGGTTATGTTTGCAGAAATGAATATTTTATTTCAGTAATTAAAAAAAGGAATTTTTTTGGGGGGAGGGGGGGGATCATTGGTTTAGTCGGGGAGACATTTGTTTTTGTTCACAAAAACAAGAAACTTAGTAGGTATCGACTGAAAGTGTATAACATAAGCCTGTACTCCTATGTTTTGTGTGCACTGGCCGCTCTAGTTTCTTCTAGCTCTAATTTCAGAAAACAAGTTTATCTTATGCACTAGCTTTCTGTACATATTTACGTAATAAGCAAGCAATTAAAACACATAAAACACCGTTTCAAAATGACGACTCGCGCGGCCAAAAGAACTTCTACAACGGTGGATCGAGAGACGAGGGGCACCCGAGCTCTACAAGCTGCAACTCAAGCTAGATCCACCACTGTTCAGCATGAGCAACAACCGGAAAATGCTCAAGCAGAACCGACCTCAGCCGAAAAGGTTTCTACACAATCAAATATCGTAGATGAGTTACGGGAGGAGACTCTTAAGCTAAGAGAAGAATGCCAGTCTCTCAGAAACGAAAACATCGCCCTTCATACGTCAAACAAGCAAACGTCTCAGACGATGGAAGCACTAGCGAAAGAAAACCATGCTGTTGTGAAAGCAAACAAACAACTACACGACAGAAACACAGACTTAGAATCCTTACACACTGAGGAGACGGCTTCTAGTACCGTCTCCGTCTTACGACCGTCCACTTCTGATTCAATGCAAGAGCCTGCTATTTCGGCAAATATAGCTGCTACGAACGGTTTGTCGAATCTCACTCAAGAGGTCAGTATTGCAGAGTTACACACAATGAAGGGCGACTTATCTAGCAAACGGCTAAATCTAAGCAGATGTCACAACCGGCAAATGAACCACTGTGGACTACTCAATCCCAAGTTCCTCCCCAACCACAAATCAGCACATCTATGCAGCATTCTGGGGCCACTCAGCCTCAGGCTTCTCATCAACCACAAGCCAGAACCTATATGCATCATTGTGGCAACACGCCCTTGACAGGACACGTGTCCGTCGGCAATACCAAATTTAAGCTTCGTGAGCCTCCGAAATTCAACGGCCGAAATGGTGACAGCGCAGCACAATGGCTACAATAGTTGGATTTATGCAACAGGTCTCAGAACATCATTGATGACTCTGCACCTTCGCTAGCCATCTCGACAAAAATGCAGCGCAAAAGTTTTTCAAGTTGCCTGATAACGTCAAAAGCTTACACAAACTGGAGCAGTGTGCGACCTACTGGGGTTTGCTGATGAAAATCTGAGGATATCAACCTTCATTTCCATCATGCCTCGGAGATGAGCGGACAGCTTAAGCTTATTACTCTCAAGGATGTGGATGAATGTGCACAGAAGGCGAAAAATCTCTACTTCTCGACCAAAAAGTTTATATCCGTCAACGCAATTGAGGAGGAACCAGCCCAGGGAGAGAGAACTTCAACGCGCACTGACACTTACTACACAGGACGTGGACGCGGAACCTTTCGGGGTAGAAGACGCGGTCGTGCCGCCACCAGACACAGAAAAGGTACTATCCTTGCAGTATATGCAACAGCTTTGATCACGCAACACATAAATGTGCAGCCTCATGCAACAACATAAAGAATGCAAATCCAGAAGGATTAAGGCTTCTGGAAGAAGGGATAGCGGCTTTAAACAAGTAAAGCCTCCATCAACTGGGGCTCCCGGAGGTCACAATGACTACCATCCCAATAACCACCGCCTAGAACAATCTTTAAGTGCTGTAGCCAAATCAGACAATGAAACTTTGAATCAGAAAGATAAACGGATATGTCTAGTTCTGCGGATATGTCTAGTTCTGCGACTTGAAAACAGCACTCATCTAATAGTTCAGTTTGCTGATTCATCCTTGTTAACGCACTTGTTGATACAGGAGCTGATTGCTGCTGCGTATCTGGAAAAGCCTACAGGCAGTTACCAAACAGCATCAAAACACCTCTACAAAACTGCAGAATATCCTACGCTAAGACCGCAGGCGGAGATAGGATAACAATTAAAGGCGAAACAAGGATCCAGTGTATTCTAGGTAAGAACCCGTGCATAGTTCAAGCGTATTTTGACGAGGATCTCATAGTCGACCTGATTTTAGACCGAAACGGTGCAAATATCGACGTAGGGAAAAGCCAACTCCGTCTTCGTAAAACTTATAAGATCAAAGCCGAAAAGCGTTTCCAAATAAAGGGAGAAGTACAGGAGCATATATGCGGCATATGATTGATATTCCAAATGCAGTAGATGGGATGGTGACCGCTTATCCAAACCTACTCAATAAAGGAGCTTATCTGGCTAACAATTTAGTAACATCTAAGAATGGGAAAGTTCTTCTCCGAGTCATGAACATACATTGGAATTCAGTGACTATTCCTAAAAACATGGCAATTGTAGTGTTTCAGCCACTTTTCCAAGAGGATGACCTACTTCCGTTTACTAAGGAACCGCTTGAATCCGGGGAGGAACCCTCCGTGAATAACATTAGAACAGAATGGAACAACTCGGATCCGGAGACCTAGGAGTTTTTCGGAAGCCAGAACGCAAATTCAAGAAAGATAAGCTGGGGAGATTGTGAACCCACACTAGAACACGCGAAAATCTATTCGACGTTTTAGCCAAGAACGCAAAAGCGTTTTCTTTTAATGGGGAATTAGGCAAGTGTGATCTTGTGACATATAAGGTAAACATTAAATCAGATGCTCGCCCCATTTACAGGAAGCCATATCGGTATAATCCGACAGCTACAGATCATGCTAAAAATCACATTAAAATGTTGCTAAAACAGGACGTCATAGAGCCGTGCATATCTTCGTGGAGTTCGCCTCTATGTCATCGTAAATAAAGCTCGCGGGTCACCTGATCAACCTATTCAGACCCGGATGTGCATTGACTTTACGGGTGTAAATGAAGTTACTGTTCCAGATCATACCTACTTACCAAGACTCGATAGTACCATTGATCGCCTAGGTACTTCTGCACCAAGGTTCTTCTCCACTCTAGATCTGAATCAAGGATTCTTTCAACAAGTTCTTGACAAAGAATCAAAACCTATCACTGCGTTTTCGTTCGAAGGTCAGTGTTGCTTCAAGCGACTACCAATGCGCTTGAAGAACTCGCCATCATCTAAAAATAGCAAGCCAAGTTATTTTAAACCCTCTGATGAATTGCTAAATTTCGCATCTCACCATGGAATGTTTCAAACAATCAAATCGGTAATTTCTACACCGCTGCATGCAGTATTGAATTGGTTTGTAACAATTTTGCTTTTGTTATCCCTTATTTGGTTGGTATTCATAACAAAAAAGGTATACTATGTTTCTGCTGCCATGCAAGATATGCATATTGGTCAAGTGCGGGCAGCAAAACTAAATGACGGTCAGTTACAGCTTTCGGAATTTGAACATACTATGATTCTTACTTTAATTCCTTTTTGAATTATTGTTGCTTTCAGTGGACTGGGAAAATTTATCACTTGAAGCCTTTGGTATTTCGGACCAACTGACACTACCAACCCAAATTTCGGTTTAAAGATTTCAGGCAAAAGCTCTTGAGGATATATTGAACGGTACTACAGCAGTTCGTATGTTAATCGGCAATCTAAATTGTTATTCAGAGATTCCCCTTGACCCCACTTGTTAAGCTTCCTCTGATCTTTAACCTTACCAAAGAACCTAGTTCTCGAACACAAATGTTTCGAAGATATAAGAACATGATACTTATAAATTTTTACAGTTAGACCTGTTCTAACTGAGATTTATAGTTATAATAGTAAAATGTAACAGATGTAATGAAACATCAGAACGTATCTTTATGCGAATTTTGTGTGTTGAATAATGTACTATATACATAACCCACATAAGTTCGAATAATGAATTTTTAATATTAAAAGAAACAGCAATGTATAATGTATAAAAACAAATGCATGTAAACCTGAAGCCTGGCAGGGTATCAGTGCCTTTTACCGTATGAATATTTTGTATGAAGACTATCAGCAAGCAGTCATGTAAGTTGGACTGCTATCGTAACTCTACTCACAAACTTATCTGCCGGGTATACAAAGGTACTGTGTTCAACCAGGCGAACACAGAAACAGTCATAGCGTATGACGTAAGACTTTTTTTATAAAACAACCACTCGTTAGCGTCACCTGTGTGTACTGTGTTCAGCCAGGCGAACACAGAAACAGTCAGAGCGTATGACGTAAGACTTTTTTTATAAACAATCACTTGCTAGCGTCACCTATGTGTTCCACCAAAAGTACTATGTTCAACGAGGCGAACAGTCGTAACGTATGACGTAAGACTTTTCTACAAAGCAATCACCCTCTCGCGTTACCTATGGGTTCCATCAAAAGTACTGTGTTCAAACAGGCGAACACAAAGCAGTCATAAAGCGTGATGTAAGACTTTGTCAGTCAAGCAGTCATTAATTCTGTCTTGTAGTCAGGCTATACTTCAAACAACAATATAGCTACAGTGGACTTGATAATCAAGCCAAAGGGTTTCAGTACTCGAAGCAGTTATGGACGTGAGTTCAGATAGCAAGAAAACAAAGATTGGCTACAGGACACGAAGACAACCAACTTTGAAAAGGACACTGTAAACAAAATAATGTGACCCAAGCCACGCATGAACAATGCATAAGTATAACTAAATTGCTCTTGTTAAATCACATTGTATATTTTTATATGAATATGTTGCCACATAATGTTAGATGTTGCATGTGTGTCTAACTCAAGTTGCGTTTTCTTTTCATAAAAGTGTCAACACTTATAGATGTACTCCATATATTTACTCTTGTTTGTAATATAGATTGGGATGTAAGGTACAAACATTAGCATTAAGAATTGAAACACCCAGTTAAATCAGCCGGGGAGGGTGTCGGAAACCGACTTTTCGCGGAAATAAGAATATTTAAAGAGTTCCTTTAAATGAAAGAAAATTGTGTATATTTAAATGTTGTATGTTATATGTGGATTTGTTGACACCAAGCATTATCATTAAGTTAAAGGTTTATCAAAAAGTGTAGCTTATCGCCTATTCGCTACCTCCCTTTGATACCTAAACAGTCCATACGAAACCTTAAGTAATGTTAAGTTTCCTCACAACTGGACATCTTGATTAGCTGTTTTATCGGGGAAATATTTGATTACGTGTCAGGACCAATCTGCTCCAAACTGACCAAACTGATACCATGTGTTCAGTTACTGCTGACCACTATGCTAATTATGGGCGATAAGGCTAGTTATTTTAGACTCTTGAATAACAGATTATGTAACTTCAAAGAACTTAGTATCGAGTCTTTGTTTGGAACTTAAGCCGTCAGTTAATATAAAAACCCGTGTAAAATACAGGGGAGGACGGGTCTCGGCAGCAAGGGAGTAACAAACCTCCGCGAATAAAGGAACGGCCTGTCGGAAATTACTATACTAGTTATAAGAAAATTATAACGTGCAAAAGGAATTTATAATTAATTGTTTATAAATTCTATTTGTAGTAAAATACTTGTGTTTTATTTTTGTGTTACTCACAATTCCCGGTAATAGATTAAGTCGAGAAATCAACTACACGCACCCTCAAAAGTTGGTTGCGACATAGACAAAAAGCTATTAATATAACTCATAAGTGTTTTTTTTTTGCATTTAATGCAAAATCATAGATAAGTTTTTATGCATTTGTTGCTTTCTTGTAAAGTTAAGTGCTTGGATAGTGTTACTTGCAATGCACTGTATAAACGCCATCACGATCATGATAATGCGTGATTAACGCACTGTTTAGGTCAAGCAATTTGTATTGCCTTTACCATGTATAGCGCATAAACTTCATTTTTTCCGTAAATAGTGTCTAGGACTCAACATTTATACTTTCGATCATAATTATATTGATGGTACGTCAAAGAACTAGTTTAGATAATCCGATTGGTAGTTTGCAAGGAAACCCGTTCATAAAAGTCAGTTTGTCTGCAAGACGGTTTAATAAATGAATATGTTAAGGGGGTTCCCTACACCTAGCATTTTTCCCATCAAGCTCCTGGTTTTAATTATTTGATATATTGACCATATATGCTTTTCAAATATGTATTAAAACGATAGTTGTTCCGGACTATTTTTTGAAATATTCCAGTCATAGTCACGTGATCGCAGATTTTGACCGTATCCGCCAAAGGTAAACAGCATATTATTGCCGATAAACTCGTAATGTCTCATCTCGCAAATATAATCTGTGCTTCAAATAGAACAACTTGAAGCTTGATATTATATGTAGAAAAACTACCTTCAACCAGATATGTTGCTTTGAAAAAGTAAAAAATTGCGCGTCATTACACATGCAAAATAACAAAATGTCATATTTTTTTTAAACTGCTCCCTTGAAAGCTGTAAAAATATGCTAGGAAATGGTTCAAGTGTAACTAATGAAATGAAAAATAAGAAAGGTTGGGTTCCAGATTAGATTTTTTGCAAATGGCGGTCGCAGTTCAAATATCAAGCAAAGGCTTCAAATTGCAGTTTTCACTCTTTTTCGTTCAAAAATACAAGAGAACTTAATGCGAAATAGTTATGAAACTGTTAATGAACACCAGATGGTTTTATAACACAGAACGGTTTAATGCTGCATGAATTAGTTTCAAAAAACAAATTTGGAGACCGACATAATATTTTACTCATTTTGCGCCTTACAAATGTTAATATTGATATTTTAAAAAGAACAAGCTTAAGGTAGCAACGGGTAACTATGTTAACAAGTTATGAAGTTACACGATTAAAATTCAGAAGATGAAAAACGAATTCGAAGGTACACAATTTTTACCTGGCACTCGATTCTAGAGTGTAGGGAACGTCCTTAATCAATTTTTCATGGATATTCCTACACTGATCAGCCAAACTTTGAATATTTTGTAATGAGGAATACAACGGTTTGGTATACAAAATGTAAACAAGTCCTTTTCTCTTTATAATATTTCGGGCATTAGATTCCAGATTAGATTTTTTGCAAATGGCGGTCGAAGTTCAAATATCAAGCACAGGCTTCAAATTGCAGTTTTCACTCTTTTTCGTTCTAAATGCAAGAGAACTTAATATTTCTATGGAATAGGTACGAAACTGTTAATGAACACCAGATGGTTTTATAACACAGAACGCATTAATGCTGCATGAATGAGTTTCAAAAAACAAATTTGGGGATCGACATAACGTTTTGCTCATTTTGCGCCTCAGAAATGTTAATATTGATATTTAAAAAGAACAAGCTTAAGGTAGCAACGGGTAACTATGTAAACAAGTTATGAAGTTACATGATTAAAATTCAGAAGATGAAAAACGAATTCGAAGGTACACAATATTTTACCTGGCACTCGATTCGAGGGTGTAGGGAACGTCCTGAATCAATTTTTCATGGATATTCTTACATTGATCAGTCAAACTTTGAATATTTTGTAATGAGGAATACAACGGTTTGGTATACAAAATGTGTAACGCTGTCCTATAACATAGAACAAGTCCTTTTTATAATATTTCGGACAATCTTGTAATGTTTCAGGTTGCATCTGGTGAGATAATGTCATCTAGCTCGTTTGTATTATACAAAGTAGATATTGAGATGGTCATCTGCAGCTACGATCAAATACATGTTATTTCAATTGTGAGAGCATGTGAATCGGTCATATTGAAGTACACCTCTGTGAGCCGTTTTTGACTCACAGCGGGGCACTTCCTTATAAATTAAAAAGAATGATTAAATGAAATAACAAGTGTTTATTGATATAAATATACTAAGTGCAGTGAGGTGTACCGGGGTCTATTACGCCAAGAAAAGCATTTTGGTTATTAGACTTAAGAACGATAGTCACGTACCATACATGATCGGATATCCACAACATAACATATATCCGAGTTTATAATTAATATAATTTCTCAATCAACGTTTTATCATTCAGATATGCGCTTCTAGATTCTCCCGTATATTATTTTCCGTAGCTTATATACTTGTAGATCCTAACAAAGACACTTATTATAAGAGGGGGTAACAAACAGGTGACAACAATCAAAGGAGTAACAAAAGGGGTTTTACAATTATAAACATACCATAACTATTATAAACAATAGAAATACCAATTATAGTAATTCCTATGAGCATTGATTATTTAGGGACGACGCGACATATATAATTAACAATTAAACAAAACGGAGTATTATAATTACTCTAATCCCATTGATAATTGTCTGTTGGCACAAGAATTGAGTGCACAACATCTCCTCCCACTTTATGACTAAATTGCAAATTTAGTTAAACATAAATATCTAAGTTTAAATTTTGTCATATGTCCTTTGACTTGGACTATTTTAGACAAGAATGCTAATATTTATACATTGCAACATGGCATACAAATAATGTCAAATACTACCCGGCAGATATTTTTATCATGAAGCCGAGAAAATCATCAATGTAGAAAATGCAATAGGTAAAAATGTTCTTATTGCAAGCGTAGCGTAAAAAAATATTCTTGTTTCTGCAACACCGTCTTTAGTATATAAAGAGAATGTCTATAAGATGGCATGCCCGATGCACAACAGGCGGGGTTCTTTCCGCAGAGATGTAAAATCAAGCAAATGTCCGATATTCTGTATCACTTGTTCGAGCATCTGTTGCTTTTTCAACGGTATAGAATCACAAATCGCAAGCTGATTGGTTCCTGATGCCTGGGAACTGGTGTATTCCGAGGACTGTATGGTTAAGCCATTCGAAACGTCTCGTCTGCTACAGCTTGACTCGTTGTTCCCCTTTTTAAAATCTCCGTGGTTTCGGGTGGCACAGACACATTCTGATCGAAAAGGACCCGGCCGGGGTTTAAAATTTTGATACTTTCAGAGCTTTCACTCTGCAACACATTCTCTCACAACATTCTCTCTTGCCACTTTCCACCATGGAGATACTATTTTACATGAAGCCAAGAGCATAAAAATACAATGCAATCATCGGTCTGCGCGGTACGCAACATAGCAGCACCTTTTCATTTTTCTGAAACACTTATAAAAGTCACATGAACAAAATGTTTAACAAAAATAAATGAGTAAATGAACATGTGAATAAATGTAAACATGTGAAGACAAATAATGCGCCTTAATAATAGAAGTGTTTTCTCCTATACAGTATATACAAATTTTGGCCATTATTGATAATTGCACAAAATGATATATATAAAACAGATTTAACTACATTGAAGATAACGAAATAGCCATAAGTGTTTATATACAGCTGATTTCTTTGCAAAAAAAATTACTTGCAAAATCAATATAGTTAAGATAATGTTAAGATCAATAATTAGGTCAAATACTCCGCAAAGTAGTTCTCATGAAGGGGCAGATGTATTTCGACACAAAACATGTATGTTTAACAACATAAGTTTATCTTGAGGCTGAGCTAGCACCAAATAAGTATGGTTAGAAAATAAAAGCTGTAGAATACAATGTACAACATGTTTTGTATCTTTGCACAGAGTAGGTCGTTGCAGAAAGAAACGTCTGAACGCAACCCGCAAATGATACAATACGGTATCTTAAATATGCAATTAATGCTTTGTATTTGGATTTATATTACCAATTTGTAAGCTACATATTTTAAGTTACTCATAATGCCGACATTTAATTTCACACTTTTACAGTTTGAGGGGCTCTGGCATAATATCAAACCTGAGCCGAAGTTTATGTAACAGCAGTTCAACTCATACAATATGTATCTTATATCGTGAGCATCGATATACCGATAGAAAATAAAGCAATACATAATACATAAATACATAATACATAATAAATACATGGCAGAATGTGATTACATCTACGGTCTCCTTTTTCTTCGCCTTTTTAGGTAGGTTATTGCTAGCAACGAACTCGCGAAGGACATCATTTACATCTTCCTCATTCACCCATGAGTCATCTTTTGGACCGTATCCTTGCCATCTTACTTTGTATTGAACTTTTCCTTTATATTTTCTTCTAGCAAGAACTTTCTCTACATTTACAAATTGACTTTGAGAAGTTTGTTGAGAGGGAATGGGGGAATCGTGTAGCGATTCCTCAGTGTCCGAGGATTCACTGGGACGAACAGCCATGAATGGAGCAAAATTATCGACCGGGATGTCGTCAGTTAATTCGTCCAATGCGGGGAAAATGTCATTTGCCAAAACTTTTTGAGGGCGTTCCTGAGGGTCTATACATTTCTTCAAACGCTTGAGGGTTACTGGTGCCTTCAGCAATTTACCGTCGCTTAGCTTTCTAAGCTTGACTGTGTTTTGACCTAAAAACCGGTGGATGACGTAGCCACCGCATCAAGGATGGCGCAATTTGCGTGATAAGTGCTTAGGAGTCACTGGAATATAAAGGAATACTTTGTCACCTTCCTGTAGTCTGCAAGATTGTGCACTCCTTTCAAAGTATTCTTTCATGCTGGCTTGGTGCTCCCGAATGTTCTCACGGGCCATGGTACAAGCTTCGTCTAGGCTGTTCACTAGAGTAGTGACGTAGTCCTGAATGTTATGAGGAACATCTTCAGGAATCACAAGCCTGAGGTCGGCAGGACCTTTGCAGTGGCGACCAAACAAAAGGTAGTATGGAGTATAGTCCGTAGAACGAAAGCACGGTGTGGTATTGTAAGCAAACACAGCTGAAGATAGGCGTTCATCCCAGTTATCATGATGTGCGTTAGAAAGGAAACTGAGACATTTCATGATTGTCTGATTTGAGCGTTCTGTCATCCCGTCACAGCGTGGATTCCAAGCGGAAGTGAAAAGACCTTGAACGCTGAATAACTCTCGAGTAAACTTCATTAGCGAGGACAAAAATTGCGCACCACGATCAGATAATAATTTCTGTGGGGCACCAAATCGACAAATAATCTCCTCGTAGAACACTTTTGCTACAGTTTCAGCTTTCATATTTGGAATGGCCCTAGCAACAACGAACTTTGTGAAAAGATCTACAAAGACCAAAATGTATCTGTTCCCTTTTTGCGAGATAACATGTGGTTCTGTTATATCAACACCAACGATTTGCCAAGGAAAGTTACTTTCTATTGGAATCAGAGGAGGCCGTTTTTGAGATCCTTTTGCTTGTTGACACTGCACGCATGACTCACAGAAAGACTTGATGTCTTTAAACATACCGGACCACCAGTACTTCTCCTGAGCCTTGTACCAAACCTTCATGTATGAAAAGTGCACATCACAGTGCAGTTCTCGCATGACCTCGTGACGCAACTCTGCAGGAACGACAAGCTGAAGTACGCATTTCTCTGCCTTGGAACGTGTTTTGGACCTTGGTTGATAATGAACTCTATATAAAACGCCGTTTTCAACAATGAAATCGTCGATATTTGCGAGCAGTTTCTTAAAACGCTCGGGAGGGACATTCAACTCTTGCTCCTCGATAAGCTTCAACCGATCCGTAATTTCAGGATCTTTGGACTGTAAAGTAATAAGACGATTAATGTGTTCTTTTGAAAAGTTGAATTTGTTAAGTTCATGATTCTTCCTCTCTTGGGTCAACTTAGATCTAAAACTTTGGGCCTTAGCATTGACTGCAAAAACCTTAAGATCAGCACTGGATTTTGGTTCGACAAGCGGTGGATCAACAAAATCGGGTTCGACAACGTCTTCGTGTTCTTTTGGCAAAGTTAAATGTTGAAACCTACTTATGGCATCTACATGAGCCATTTTGCTACCAGGGAGATGTATAACCTCGTAGTTAGCATTGTAAGAGCTTGATGAATTCTACCGAGTCTCCCTGTAGGTTGTTTGCATTTCATAAGAGTAGTAAGACTTTTGTGATCTGTATAGAAAACGACTTTGTTGTATTGCAAGTATGGACGATATTGCTGAATTGCGTAAAAAATGGCAGTGAGTTCAAGATCACTGATATTGTACTTTTTCTCGTGCTTGTTAAGTGAACGACCAGAGTACCATAGAGCCCTTGGGATTGTTTTGCCCTCAAATTGCTGCTCTTGAACCAACATAGCACCAAGACCATCGATAGATGCGTCAGTATAAACAATGAAAGGTTTGCTGAAATCGGGATATCCAAGAATTGGAGCATTTATCAGGGAATCTTTCAGATTTTGAAAACCTTCTTGACATTTCGTTGTCCATTCCCATTTCTTATCCTTCTTCAACAGATTGTAAAGTGGAGATGCATAAAGCTGGAAGTGAGGGACAAACCTTCTGTAAAAACCCATGAGACCTAGACACCGACGGAGCTCTTTGACATTCTTCGGCGGGTTCATATCCTTAATCACGCTTATTTTCCCAGGGTCTGGCTTAACTCCATCTTTCGAAACAATGTTGCCCAAGAACTTGACCTCCTTCTTAGCAAATTGACACTTTTGCGGCTTAGCCTTGAGATTGGCACTAATCAGACTTCCAAGAACCAGACTAATGTGCTTCAAATGCTCCTCAAACGTGCTCGAAAATATGATTATATCATCGATATAGCACAAGCAGATAAAGTATTGAAGTCCTGTGAGTATGAGTTGCATCAACCGAGAAAAAGATGCCGGTGAGTTTTTCAAACCTTGCGCTAATTTTGTAAACTGATAATGTCCTCCCTCGAAGGAAAATGCTGTGTAAGGCCTACTTTTCTCGTCCAGCTCAACTTGAAAGAACCCAGAAAGAAGATCGATTGAACTGAAGAAAACTGGTTTTTGGGAACCAATTCTATCGAGTGTATCATCGAGCCGTGGCAAAGGATGGACATCAGGCAGCGTTTGATCATTTAACCTCCTATAATCGATTGTCATCCTTGTTTCAATTGGAGCATTTGTATCAGATCGTGGCTTGGTGACAATGCAAATTGGAGAGGACCAAGGAGATGTACTAGGTTCGATCACACCTTTTTCTAGCAAGCCAGCTACGTGCTTCCGTGCCTCGTCGTTTGCAAACATTGAGTAGCGATAAGGTCTTTGATAAATAGGTCTTGTTCCAGGCTTTAGAGCGATTTCGTGGTTTATTAGTTTGCAGTTGCCTAGTTCACCATCTAGCGAGAATGCTTCTCGTCGGTCTGCAAGAACGTCAAGCAGCTGATCTTTTTAAACATCAGTGAGATCTGACTGACTCAGATCAATAGAGTTCTTAAGCTTTGCCCGAGCCTCCTCAAAGCTAAGATTGTGATGATGTATGGAGGTTGAATTTTTATGTTTTTCAGTTCCAAGGTTTGTTTGATTTGTAGCTTTACCATCAGAGACAAGGTTCACAAATGGTAAGTCTTTGATTTGACCCGTATCTTCCACGAGGCTAATGCTATCAGTTGAGCTGAGAGGACTAAAAGTTCCGATTTTTGTTTTTGCCTTAAGTTTAATTGGTGATTTTAAAGGGTTCATCAAACGTATTGGTATCTTGTTGTTCTTTGAAGTGTTAAGTGTGTTTGTTATAAATAAGCCGAGAGCTTGTATTCTGTGGTTTGGACGGGCTAGACCGTCGATTGCATTAGGGATGCTCCCCTTAACATCAACATAAACAACTTTTTGGGTCTGCGGATCGACAACGCACTCATCGGATACGACCAGCGTGTATTTATCGTTCAGTGTTATGGTGCTCTTAGAAAAATCTATAACTGCACCCTGATGTTCAAGAAATGTTCTTCCCAAAATAAAATCAACAACCAAATCTTCTATAACATACGCATTAACTCGGAAGCTGGAGTTTTTGAGGTGAAACGAAATTGTTGAAGTTCCTTTTATAGACAAAGGGGCACCACCGGCCGACTGTGCATGATTGAATTTGGAATATTCGACATCCGTTTTGTCACACTGCCTAAGGCGCTTGAAGGCCTCAACACTGATGCAGTTACAATTGGCTCCGGTGTCCAAAAGAGTATGTAGTTCAACCCCGTCACTACATTTTACTGCTATGTGTGAGCTGTCACTCAGATCAAGAATGGGGCAAACTTTAGGTGTTTGATGTGTATGTGCAGTTTTCGTCGTTAGGTGTGTGTTTGCATTTTTGGTTTGAGTGCTTGCATCATTGGTGTCTGGTTTAATAGTAACATGACACTGGTATTTGCGATGGTTGTTTGAACCACAGATTGTACACGGAACCTTCCAGCCTTTTCTTCTATTTTGTTTTCGTTCATAAGTTTTCCTTGGTTGAAATTGCTTTTTGGTATATTCGTGAATCAAGTTTGCTTCTACCCTGTTAACAGGACGAACTGGTTCGGATGATGAAGCTGCCCTCGCCATATGCGATTGGAAGAAATGTTTCGCACTTCTGGCACAACTGTTTGTGTCATTGTAGACACCAGCATACAACCATGGCTTTATTTCCCGGGGCATTAGACTGATAAAGCTCTGAACTCTTTGGAATTCTTGTAAAAAACCAAGCCTATCACACACAGTACCATGTCTAAAAACAAAATCGCCCCAATCTACGTCAGCGAAAACGCTATCAATAGACATTCCGTAAAGTTCATCGAGACCATCTCTGAAAGTGTAGACTTTATTGTGAAACCTATCGAGAAATGCCTCTCTTAGCAGAACATAATCTGAACTGACGAAATCTGGAAGATTATCAAACCACTGAAGAGCTAGGTCTTTTAAGAAAACTGGAAAAACTCGTGGTGCAATGTCTGGTCCTATTCCACTACAATGATGAAATAACTCTAAATACTTAAGCCATGTTTTTCCATCCTCCTTGGAGTACCCAGAAAAATATTTTGGGAGAGGTACTTTTATCGGCTCTTTAAGCGGACATTGCCAACGTTCGAACGGGGTATCTTGATGTTGGTTTATGTAGGACATTTTGACGTTAGACATGATAAGGCGGTATTCGAGCAACAAAGTGATTACTTAACAACAGCTGAAAATTTGACCTTTGAAACGACTGTAAAATCAGAATAAAAGGTAATCTAAGCAAAGAAATCAAATGTTGAAGTCACTTGTTGAACCACGCTTAACAAATCAATCCATGGCCAAACAACTCAACATATCAGCACCCTCAAGAAACAGAAGAAGTCCTTTGCCAGATATAAAATTGGCATTTTAAAATTTTGTGAGAGCTGCATGATAAGGATGTAGAGACAATTTGGATGTTAAAAGAAATCCATGGTGATGAAGCATTGTGCTGATGTGTTTCCCATGTCAACACTGCTAGTCCAAACGAACTATATTGTGTTTTGGGATTTGTTGTGATTGATACTTATGACCACCATTGTTGCGCGTGTAGTCGTGGTCTGTATTTGTGACATTTCATATGCCTTTATAGTAAATTAGTTTAGTTTAAGAAAAAGACAACAAATATAAAAACTTTATGATCACCACTGTTGTGCGAGTAGCCTTAACTGTGATAAAAAATACAGTAAAGTATTGGCAATATAGATGATATTATTATTAGTAATTATTGCATTTTGCTAGTTACAATTGTAAAAGGCTAGTATGTTCTATGCTGTATGCATATTATACAAAGTTTTGTAGAACAAGTTCCATTCGACTTGCCAAAATTGCTCTTACAAATCGACTTATGAAATATGAACATCGTTGGTGTGCAAGTAATTATGCTATGCAAAAACGAATTTCAGCTAGAATATAAAAGTGTTTTCAGGGGCGTCAAATGTCTTCCCCCACTTTAAAATGAGCACTACCGTCACTGCTTTGCAGAATATTGTGGCTTTTTTTTTAAATAGAAGAAATGCATTTATTCTTTTCTGTAAATTCGGTTTCATGTGAAGAGCATTATTGGCCCTCACTTCACTAGTGACACTGATTTTATTTGTTTATTTGTTTATTTCTGTAAATATGGACAAAATAATTGTGCCATTTTTTTTTAAATGTTTCTTTCTTTTATTTTGTAGTGTATTTTGTGAAATAATTATTATTATGATTTCAAGGCGTAATTATACTGCAAATCTCCACCATATGAAGTACACCTCTGTGAGCCGTTTTTGACTCACAGCGGGGCACTTCCTTATAAATTAAAAAGAATGATTAAATGAAATAACAAGTGTTTATTGATATAAATATACTAAGCGCAGTGGGGTGTACCGGGGTCTATTACGCCAAGAAAAGCATTTTGGTTATTAGACTTAAGAACGATAGTCACGTACCATACATGATCGGATATCCACAACATAATATATATCCGAGTTTATAATTAATATAATTTCTCAATCAACGTTTTATCATTCAGATATGCGCTTCTAGATTCTCCCGTATATTATTTTCCGTAGCTTATATACTTGTAGATCCTAACAAAGACACTTATTATAAGAGGGGGTAACAAACAGGTGACAACAATCAAAGGAGTAACAAAAGGGGTTTTACAATTATAAACATACCATAACTATTATAAACAATAGAAATACCAATTATAGTAATTCCTATGAGCATGCATTATTTAGGGACGACGCGACATATATAATTAACAATTAAACAAAACGGAGGATTATAATTACTCTAATCCCATTGATAATTGTCTGTTGGCACAAGAATTGAGTGCACAACAATATAATGCTAACCAATAACCAATATCAAAGGTATGTCAAAAAAGCTATGAAAGATAAATCACATGATAATGTGTCAGCTGATAAAAAGAAACTTGCATTGATTTCTGTATGTGAAAATGAAGTAAATATGTAGAAAAGGAAGTTGATTAAAAGCAAGCTTCATATCAAATATGGATAAATACCTTTACAAACACTTGATCTATAAAATGGAGCCTTTTTTGTTTCTAGTACCAACCCATAAAGTACTGTGTAAACTTTCAAAACAGCACCAAAATTTGCTTCATTCTCAAGTTTATTGTCTTATAATCTGGTTTCACATTCTTCATTTACACTGTACAAAAAATTCAAAATGCATTTCGTGATAATGAACATTGCTTCTCGCCGGCGGCAACACAATCGCCGTACTGTCTTAAAATCAGATGTATGGAGACAGTTTATAAGCTTTTCGTGTGGGCGGAAGAATTCGCACAGTACACCGTGATTAAGATACTCGTTAAGTAATTCATAGATCTTTATAGCCCAATAAGTACGATCGTTTCCAATTATCACATCGTCATCACGTAAGTCTTTGGACAAAACAAAGACACATGTTTTCAGTATGTAAGACTTGATGAGGTCCTCCAAGTCATCTCCAATACCAAGTGCAACAACATCATGTGCCACTGGTGCAATAATGTGTGAGTTTCGCACTGCTTTAGCTAGCCGGTAGCCTTCGCGAACATTTGAGGGAATGGCGTTGATGATATCATTTTCAAGATTTGAAAAACAGTTCTTAAAGTGTATGTCAATAAATATTCTTTTATTTTTATAAGTAGAGTCGATGCAAAGATAGGAATGCGATGGTATATCGAACTCCTGATCCGGATGCACGGGACCACATGGAACTAAGTCGACGTTGATTTTCAAGTCTTTGAAATAGTCTCCTCGCCATGTAAGAAGCAATTTGGGAAATTTTCTCTCCGACTGGACTACATTATAATGCTGTCTGCGTAAATTGGTATGATATCTAGATATATTGATCACACATTTGTCAATAATGGAAATAATCCCGTATCTTTCAGTCAGATTCTCACTTTGGCTTCGTTGTAGAATAATGAAATCAAATTCATCAGGTGCAAAGGTGCGTGTGTTTTCATTTGCACTTCCTACAAGAATCGGTTCGCACTTGTACTTGGGGTCCATGTCACTAATGCACTCACACAATGCAGTCGCAAAGTCATTGACAGCATGAACAACATCTTGTACCTCATGATGTATATGGAACGTATCTAATCTGTTGTATATTAAATCATATACGGTAAAAGTATCTATGTGTATTGCTTTAAGTCCCTGAGTGGGTGTAAGTCTACTTGATAACATGAATAATTCCTTCTTTTTTTCTATCAACACAGCATGTGTAATATCAGAAAACGTTAGCAACTTAGATGATAAGAGCTCATTGTTTATACCATTCATACTAGTATCATTTATAATATCCAAAACCATCCATAAAGACGTGTGTCCTAGCCTTGGTACTGAATTGAGCCTGCATATAATTGGCAGTAAAATTTTCACATGCCTTTTAATACCAATATTAACAGCGGCTTCAAAAATAATCATCACGATATCATCTGCCATTGATGGTGTTACTTCTAATAAAAGTGAATATAGCTTATACACACGCTGCACATCATTGCTTTTTGTTTTGTGCACCATCGATATAGTTTCGCACCATGCAACGTCTAAATCATTCAATATATCAGTGTCGCAATCATGTTTGATGGCAGTTATGAGCAGATTATGGATGACTTCTTCATCTTGTAGCCTTACATGTCGCATCAGTGTCAGAGTGAGTGCTTTAGTCACATACCTTGATCTGGTAAGTAAGAACCCTATTTCGCTGTCAGATATATAATTAATGATCACTGCACGGCTAGCATGCTCTATCAAAAACTTAAACATGAGAGTGTCAGCATTTAGTGCGGCCTGGTACGGGTGAAATCTTTTGACCTTTTTGTTGCAGCTTTGCAACACTTTGCGCACTGCATCTACATCTCCATCGTCAACGCTTTCTCTCAATGATTTACCTGTCGGTAACCATTTCATAAAGCCATATTTTATATCACATCAGCAGTTGCAGTCAGCAATGGATATTGCTGTTTGCGATGCTTGTCATTTCAATAATATTGAAATTATTCAACTTGTTTATGTGTAAGTTTTTTTTTAATTCTAGAGGAAATATGCGCCAGATAATTTGATAATTCCTTCAATTAAAAATAGATAACTAAGGGTATGATCAGTGTAACTGTAGAGAACAATATGTATTGTTCTTGAATATTTGTATGCTTAGGTTTAGATCCTCATATAGTTGAAACATTTATCTGGCTACGATCCCCATTAACAAGATATGACTTTTCTCTTCTTCTCTCTTTTCTTTTCTCCTTTTTTCTTCAACTGGGACTACTTTGTTTAAAAGTTCCTTATCTTAAGGCAGAGCTCGAGTTAAGCCTGAATTGTTAAGTTTTGTCATACTGATATTCTTGCAGCTTGCAAAAAAAACATAGTATAAATTAACTATAATTTTAGTATCTGGTTCAGTTACGGTTCAGAAAGTGGCTATATTTACTGTTACAAAAGTATATATTCAAATTAAAACATTTGGCTGACATTATCCTATCCGTTTTATCATTCAGTAATGCCCATTGATAACTGTGTAATTCTTTGGCTCTGAGTATTAATTTCTTGTCTGAGTTTACAATTATGAATTGCTTGTACTGTAACTCTAGATAGCAACATAAATGTAGCAGAAAATTTTATTTATTGAGATATTGATCTTTACGTAGTTGATACAGCGAACTGTTCATATCCACTATCAACCAACAAGGGCCTTTCCTCAACACTGGCCACTGCACAGATAACTAAATCTTTATTCTTTGGTAAGCTTTGTTGGAACTGCATTGGTCTGATTCACTATTTCTTATATGCATCAGTGTACACAAAGAAGGCGTTTTCTCTTTATTATTATTCTACTATCCTATGTGATTGTATTGAACACATGTATTTATTGGTATGTAAGCTCATATTCCAAGTTAACAAGGCTTTTGAGATCGAGCTGTTCATAGTGGAATAAACTTTACGTCGTTAACGATATGAACTGTAACTGAGTTCAAAAGTCTTGTAATTTATACATGTATTAAGCAAGATAAATGAAATGTTATGTATCTTGTACCATAAATGTACTCAGAAATGAGTAATGACATTATAAATATAGATAGCACTTTTTATCAAACAATTTCTTCCTCATTACTGATTTATATACCATATTAATGCTACTGGTATTACATTAAGCTTAAAAAAGAAAGCAAATGCTACAGAGCAAAATAGATAATTTACAAGTATTTTAGTACTTGTAAATATTGACTGTATATACATTGTTTCATCTATGAACTCAAAGACTCACACAAACAATGCTTATGCAGGAAACGATTTTAACTGTGTTATTCTAATAGCTATAAAACTTGCATTCAGACATTCATTTTTGAGCGCATTGAAAGATACATCATAAAACTTATAACATGTAAAAATGAAGAAAATGCGTATTATGCTATATACATAAAAATTTCAAGATAATATCAGGAATATATAGTACCTACACCGTGGCATACAGTAATAGCAATGATTAAAACATGTTGAAAAGTTACCATGAAGTGCCTCATATATATGGTAACCCAAATACCAATCAAAGGTGAAAATATATAATGGGTTCTTTTGACTTGAATTAGATGTATATGTCTTTTACAAGGAACTATGCACTCTTACATTCAATGTGTTTTCTACATTGTGTCTACTGGGAAAAGTGCAAAAATATTTTCGTCTCTTTTCAAACGCTTATATAATGTTCCATTGCAAGCTCGTGGATGCGTAAAAATCTGAACGTTAACAATTGAAATGGATTAAGGCTGCTCCACTAAACTGAGATAATGCAACTAATTGAAGGCCATTGGTTTTTGTAATAATTGTTATAGGTGAAAATATTTTACAATGTGTGGTGAAAATGTTATAAACGCTTAAACAGGAAACGTTGCATGTACAAAACACAATATTGAAACTTGTCATGGACAATGTCTTTATTGTTTCCAGCGAGAGAACACGAAAATATGTTCCATCGAGCTTTGCATCCGGAAATTGTGTATGCTGTTCAACCTGGTTCCTATTCCTACGAATGAGAAAATGAAAAGTATGTAATTGTTATGGTTTCCTCAGAGTGATTTCTCTGTATCCTAACTGCAGTGCATGCTTTCATCTGAGAGCTTTGTAAGTATCACGTCCAAATGTCGTCCTACTTACATGAATGCAAATTTCCAATTTGAGCCTTGTTGGATGTTACATGTTTTGGAATGTCAAGTTAGATTTTTCACAATAACTGTCGAAAGACAAAAAACAGGAAACGTTGCATGTACAAAACACAATATTGAAACTTGTCATGGACAATGTCTTTATTGTTTCCAGCGAGAGAACACGAAAATATGTTCCATCGAGCTTTGCATCCGGAAATTGTGTATGCTGTTCAACCTGGTTCCTATTCCTACGAATGAGAAAATGAAAAGTATGTAATTGTTATGGTTTCCTCAGAGTGATTTCTCTGTATCCTAACTGCAGTGCATGCTTTCATCTGAGAGCTTTGTAAGTATCACGTCCAAATGTCGTCCTACTTACATGAATGCAAATTTCCAATTTGAGCCTTGTTGGATGTTACATGTTTTGGAATGTCAAGTTAGATTTTTCACAATAACTGTCCAAAGACAAAACACTGTTGATAGATTAAATCACTTCCCTTGATAAATTTGCAAGGTTCTCTTAGAGAGAGCTTTATATATATCAAAAGGTTAGGTATCGCATAACATGTTTGATATAGACAGCGTTTCTAGAAGATTTATTTATGCCTACAGTAGGCACCAGATCTTTAATCGTAGCTACAGTTTAATAGAGGATAGTCTTCTAGAAATCTTTGTATATGAAACAGGTTTGAACGATGTTTTCAATGCACGTTCATTTCCGTATTCTATCTATAGCATGCATGCTCAATAAAAAGAACAAATCTTTGTGTGTTCATTGTACTAGTAGCTTTAAATAAATTACAATGTGGAAAATTCAATTTCAGGCATTTGCGTAAAAATGTCTTCCCTTCTTCAGTCACATTATTTGTGCCCTTTAGCGCAATAAATTTTTGTGTCGAGTTTCATCATTGTTTCCTTCCCGTGGACTCTGGGGGACCGAATAGGGTAACATATTATTTTTGTCCTTGTGTCCGTCTGTCTGTCTGTCCGACTGTCTGTCTGTTTGTGGAACCATTGTTGTGAGTAGAAAATAGAAAAAAAATTGTAAGTGTTACAAATTTAAAATTTTAAGAATAAAACTTCCAGCCATATATAGATGTGCACCTGGATTTTATATTTTAATCCACTGGTAATCAATTAACTGCAATTGATTTTGAATCTGTTCTTAAAATCACGGTTACAGAATATCTACTTAACAGAATGCCTTCTTGAATGTTTCCATGGCAAAAGTAAGTGGTGGGGTACTAAGTTGAGTGAATCCATTAGTTAACCGATTGCATAATTTTGTTGTTACAGTCCTTAATCGACTGAGTGTTTTTAAAACCTCAAATGCCCAATGTGCCGACGGGCCGTTAACCGATTTTTTCACATCGTGAGGTAATGATGTCGCGTTGTATGGTGAGCTTTGATTGGCTGCCGTTGGTGCTGCAGTTTGCTGGTACCCCGCTACTAGTCTTGTTGCTAACAAAGAGCAGGGTAACAGGGGGAAAATCATGTTGCTCGCAGACATAATTTTAATATTTATGACGTCATATCTTGCTACAATGCAAATGCCGTGCTGGCACCAAGCGATTCGTTTTTAAATATTTGATCTATTTGCTTTATATAATTTCATTATCGATGAATTGTATTATACAGGTTAAAAGAGCAAAATAAGCTAAATAAGCGATATGAACTAAATTTGCTAAATGAGCTAAATCGGGTAAATTACCCAAATGAACATGTAACTTATAAGAACATCATAAAATTAGTAAAAAAAACCTTGACATTCATAAAAAAATGCATGGAAGTATAGAACCGACACGGAAATTATATAAAAAGCATTAAACTTGTATATAAAAAACGAAATTTATATAAATTGTATGAAATGTAATAAACAAACATGAAATTTATATATAAAAACATGGATTTTATATAGAAAAACATGGAATTAAAAAAACAGCATTGAATTCATAGAAATGGCATGGAATTTATAAAACAAGCATGAAATTTATAAAAAAAATAGCATGGAATTTATATAAATGGCAGGGAATGTAAAGAAAAAGGCATGGAATTTAAAAAGCATGCAATTATAAAAACAGCATAGAATTTATAGAAATGGCATTGAATGTAAATCAAAAGTAAAATTCTCCGGTAAAATTTTGGTAAAAATGATGGATCAAAATCAAGGTTACTGCATACTTTTTTGATAATATTTATCTATGATATTAGATTTATGTACACTGTAAGCGTTATCTTGTTCGGTGTACGTTTTTAAAAGTTTTGCTGACTTTGCTGCTTCCTATACGTGGCAGTTCTGGGTTTCGTCAGACCGACTTTTTTCGGTAAATGCTTGCATGTCATCAAAAACGCAGTGTTGGTTTTGTTTATAGACAGTGAGATGGCTTCTGGGCGATTTTCTCAGTTGCCATTTGGAGGGTTTCCCTCATTTCCAGCAAACAGTTTGCACTGAGTTGATCCTGCAAACAGGAAAGCTCCTTCTTTCCGTCGTACTTCTTCCCTTATGCTCTTGGAGCGGTATAGGGACGTGGGACAAGCATTCTTCACAGCTTGAAGGCTTATCTTCCATGGGCTTGAGGCTGCAGTTACTATCTTTTGAGGGTAGCATACACTATCTCTTTCTGTTGATAGACACATCAACAGTTAGTGTTGTGACAACTTATCACAGTATTGAGTAGTGTAGCCGCTGCTGTCCACACATGAATCGGTGAGGAATCGATCCTGTGGTCGTCACAGTGGCGTCGTACCTGTAGCGGATACGACAACTTGACACTGTGAAGGGTCTTCGCTACACCAAAATTGTGTAAGCATCGATTACGCGTCATGGTACGAGGTCAGCAGGGGTATTTTCCTCCTGCAGTCGTTAGGCAGTGTTTGTTACGACCCACTACAGTGGCGGATACAGCAAAGGACGGTTTACACCTAATACAGTTGTCATAAATTTTGGTGAGGAGTTCTGTTTGGATGCATTATGCATTATTTTCTGGGCATACATGTGTTGTTTTGAGTGTTCTGTGCGTGCTTGTGATTCAGTTTGTGCTCCACTCTGTTTGTTGTGGTGTGGGCTGCGTCTGCTTTTTGGGAATGCAGAAAAGCGCTGTTGTTGCGATCGTTTCCCTTAAGGTGTTATGAAATTATGAATGGTCAAGTGAATTCGTCGGGAAACTGTTGATGTACCGCATTGGGTATAAAGCGTGACAGGACCGCGGCGATCGGTTTAGGATTTGGGGAGATCTTGGTGCAGTGAACACGTTGGTACTAGTTATATCTCCCCGACCAAGGGGAGACTTATAGTGTTTGTACGTTGTGTGTATGTATGTGTGTGTGTGTGTGTGTGTGTCAGTCTGTTGTGAACAAAGTGTTGTGTGCAAGATATCTCGAGAACAAAACGTCGGATCGACTTCAAACTTGATTGATTTATTCCTTGATTAGGTTGGACGGTTCTTTCAACTTTTGACGCATGTCACGTGATTAAGGCAGGTGTATGACGTCACTACGTAAAAATCTTGTGTGCAAAATTTTTCAGCTGTTGAACATCGGAGAAAGTTTAAACTTGGTGGGATTGTTGCTTGGGAGGTCCGAAAGACTCTATAGAATTTTTTTCCGAATAGAATGAACGAATGCGGCGTATGACGTCATCACGTAAAATATGTATATATTTTTGACAAGATCTTGTGTGCAAAATATCTCGATAACGGAAAGTCCTATCGACTTCAGATGCTATATGAATATTCCTTGGGTCATTCGAACGGTTCTGTCAACTTCTCACGCATGTCACATGGTTAGGGCAGGTACATGACGTCATTACGTAAAAATATTGTGTGCGAAATTACTCAGCTGCTGAACATTGGAGAAAGTTGAAACTTGGTGCGATTGTTGCTTGGTGGGTCCGAAAGACTCTATAGAATGTTTTCGCGAGTAGAACGAACAAATGCGGCGTATGTTGTCATCACGTAAAATGTGTATACATTATAAAAAAGGTCTTGTGTGCAAAATATCTCGATAACGGAAAGTCCTATCGACTTCAAATTTTATATAGGTATTCCTTGGGTCGGACGGTTCTTTCAGCTTTTCACGCATGTCACGAGATTAGGGCAGGTGCATGACGTCATTACGTGAAAGCTTGTGTGCGAAATTTCTCAGCTGATGAACATGGGAGAAAGTATAAACTTGGTGGGATTATTGCTTGAAGGGTCCGAAAGAAACTTTAATTTTTTCGCGTGTAGAATGAACGAACGCGGCGTATGACGTCATCAAGTAAAATATGTGTATATTGTGAACCATATCTTGTATGCAGAATATCTCGATAACGGAAAGTCATTTCGACTTAAAATTTTATATGGATATCTTTGGTTCAGTCAGACGGGCCAAAAAATTATCTGCTGTTAAGCAAAATATCTCGACATCGGAAAGCCGGATCGACTTTAAATTTGGTGTATTATTCATCTGATTAATCGCACGGGTTTGGTTAAAATTTTTTAACTCGTGTAGAAAACCAAGAAAGGTGCATAACGTCAACACTCCCCCTCCGGCCTCCCCATTATTATTATTTTTTTTTGCTCTTTTGTTATCTAAGCATAGGTGTTAACAACGCTACGGATTTCAGCGTTTTGCAGAAGATTCTCGAGTGTTCCTGCATTCTTTAGAAAGCTTCAAAACAGTAACAGCATTACTGTCGGTCCATTGCTATTTGTTAGTGCCTGAAATTAAGCTTTTTGTGCGTTTCACATTCACGGCTGTTACGTAACATGCCACTCAGTCAGGGGTCAGTGTCAGTTGTGGTGCATGATGGAGTCGTCATCTACGAGGTCATGGAATGCTATTGTCGTATTATAGGGTTAAGCAGGTCTAGCTATTGATTTTTTTTCGCCGCATACTTGATTCGGTTGCCAAGGTGTGCTATATATAGGAGCTATTTTGTATCGATTGGCATTGTTTGCAGAAGCATTTTTCGCTATTAAAGTGGGTGATCTGATGTCTTGTGTTATGAGAAGTACCTCACCATTTTGTCACCGAAATGCCTCCCCCCTTCTCCCACCGAGGTGCGTCATCTGATGCGCAGTTATGAAGAATGCCTTTCTAGTGCCATTTGGCCGATGGGAATGTGCAAAAACAAGGTAGTCTATCATGGCTATAACTACACTTAGGGTACAGACCGTTACCGTTGCCTTGGGTAAAAGGGTTAGAGTTGTGTTTATAGTCGGACCTACATTAAGTAGCTGGAGGGGGGCGTGTGGAGGATGATGGTTAGCAAAAAAAATCCCGACCACCTTCAAGACCTGGATAAAAAGATGTAAAGTAAGACCCGTCTGTCGTGACAACTTCCAGATTCGGGTAAAAAGATGTACGGTAAAACCTGCCTGTCTTGACCAACTTCCATACCCGCATAAAAATGTAACGTACAGTAAAACTACTATAGTGACCAACTTCAGATCTGGATAAGAAGGGCCTACAGTAAGACCCGTTTTAGCGACCACCTTCCAGACTCGGATGAAAAAAGACGTCCATTTATATATGTTTTAGTAACCACCATCTGTTTGGTTTATTTTGAGTTTTTTTTCAATGAATTAAGGTGATGTTTGCAGAAATGAATACACTGTATTTTATTTCAGTAATTAAAAAAAGAATGTTTTGGGGGGGATCATGGGTTTAGTCGGAGAGACATTTGTTTTTGTTTACAAAAACAAGAAACTAAGTAGGTATCGATTGAAAGTGTATGATATTAGCCTGTACTCCTATGTTTTGTGTACACTGGCCTCTCTAGTTTCAAGTTGGTTTGAAGTCCTTTTGATAGATTTTGCGCCATTTAAACATTTACTTTTTTATTAAGTATATCGAATATCTTCAGAAGACAATATCAAAGTTTCACATGGCATTGTGTAGAACGTGCCAAGATTGTGTAAATGGCAATATTTTTGTGCTTGAAGATTCTTATTTTGTTGGATTTTGAGACGAGTAAAATTATTGTGCTACCTAGCACAACTTTTCATGTAGTTTTCAAATATTTAGAAACTGCGTAGATTGGAACCAATAGTGCCACTTTATAAACGGGGTTGTGATCGTTTCAAAAACATCACTTTTTGGTCCCTATGTCACTTGTAGCATATGTTTTTGGGGAGCTATTTTCTCATTGGTTCTTGGTTTAGGCGGAAGGTCGTTGATTGTTACACTTTTTAATTAGCGACGACAAGTATATAAGGAACGCGCTTGCTGCGCAATCAGCAGCCGATTTCATGAGAGCATAGAGGCCACACGTCAGGTCTGAGACCTAGTGGTGCACAGGGAGTGGCTATTGTGGTGCTGGTGCACGGAGAGTTGTTGTTACGGATAAAGTGTAAAATAAGGAAAATAAAAACTTATTCAAGAGAGAGATTAGTTTACTTCCACTGCAGTTTTACTGGGATATAAAAAAAGGAATTTCAGAAATTATAAGAAATTGCAATCTTGCTCCGTCGAAAGCCACACGACACCTTACACAACTATCCGCTAATATCGTGACAGTGTTGTGTCCGTTCGTCGCCATTCCTCTTTGTGAAAGTCAACGACGCACAACGCTGGGACCCGAAGATATACGCAACTGACACCATGTAGTAGTTTGCTGTAAAGTTTGAGTGATAAAATATCAGAAACATAAAACTTAAGTTGAAGTAGCTGTTATTGAATTTTTTTATTGTAGAAAGCAAAATTTTTAAAGAAATATCAGTGGGAGTCTAGCATAACACACAAAATACGTTTCAAGCAAAGACTACAATTTTTAGCCCCAAAACCAGGCAATGTATACATTTCCTGGTCTTTTCTGGGAAATGTATACATTGCCTGATTAAGTCAGGAACTGTAGACAGCCTGATCATTTTAGGAAATTATACATTTCTTGGTTGTAATCATAGCCTGTAACAAATACATTATAAACTGGTTAAGGCGTGTTGGCATCGATAATCAGACTTCATTTGGCTATGCATTTGTTGACCAGCCTCGGTGGCCTAGTGGTTAGAGTGTCCGCCTCGAGACTGGAAGATCGTGGGTTCAAACCCCGGTCGGGTCATACCTAAGACTTTAAAATTGGGACTCCTCCTTGCTACCCTGTGAGGCATTCCACATGTAAGGGTTAGAAGGAGGGCTGGAATGCCCCATTTTAGTATAATGTGGCAGGGGGATCCCGGTATGACCATAGCAGTTGAAAGGGATCTAAAGAACAATACAATACATCGGATCCCGAGACCTACGAGAGTTTTTCGGAAGCCAGAACGCTAATTCAAGAAAACATAAGCTGGGTAGATTGTGAACTCACACTAGAACAACGCGAAAATCTATTCGACGTTTTAGTCAAGAACGCAAAAGCATTTTCTTTTAATGGACAATTAGGCAAGTGTGATCTTATGACACATACGATAAACATTAAATCAGATGCTCGCCCCATTTACAGGAAGCCATATCGGTATAATCAGACAGCTACAGATCATGCTAAAAATTACATTGAAATATTATTAAAACAGGACGTCATAGAGCCGCACATATCTCCATGGAGTTCGCCTCTCGCCATCGTAAATAAAGCTCGCAGGTCACCGGATCAACCTATTCAGATCCGGATGTGCATGTGTAACTTTGTGCATTGACTTTACATGTGCAAATGAAGTTATTGTTCCAGATCGAACCTACTTACCAAGACTCGGTAGTACCATTGATCGACTAGGTACTGGCGCACCAAGGTTCTTCTCCACTCTAGATCTGATTCAAGGATTCTTTCAACAACTTCTTGACAAAGAATCAAAACCTATCACTGGGTTTTCGTTCGAAGGAGGTCAGTATTGCTTCAAGCGACTGCCAATGGACTTGAAGAACTCGCCATCATCTTACACACGTTTGATGGGACTAGTTCTCAAGGGTATTCAGTCCCAAATTTGTCTATCCCACATCGATGATATAATTATTTACAACAAAACCTTTGACGAACATTTTGATTACATCAGTGAAGTACTTAAAAGGCTCATCAAAGCCAATCTGAAGGTTAAGATAGAAAAATGCTGCTTCGCAAAACCGGAAATCAAATTCCTTGGTAATGTGCTCTCGGCGCAAGGTTGGAAACCAGACTCAAAAAAAACACGCGTTATTCGTGAATATTCCCAACTTAAATCGCCAAAAGAAGTTAGAAGATGGCTCGGTGTGGTAGGTTTTTACAGGAAATTTATACGACATTTTCATGATTTAACAGCAGCCTTATATAAACTTCTGAAGAAAGGGGCAAGTTACCAGTGGACCGAACGGTGTCACATCAGTTTTGACCAGTTGAAGAAAGCACTGTTAAACTCACCAATTCCAGGCTACCCTGATTTTAGAAAACCTTTTAAGGTGTATACTGACGCATCTTACGAAGGATTATCCGGGATGCTCACTCAAGTGCAGGAGTACAAGGGCCAAGTGTGTATTATGGTATTGTAGTAGATCACTTAGTAAACATGAGAAAAATTATACCGTTGCAGTAGTTGATAAATGGAGCTCCGAAAACAGGAAGTGACGTCATAATGACGTCATAGGATGTTTTCGGACTCCCATGGGGCTCCGAAAACAGTGACGTCATAATAACGTCACACAGGTTGACTTAGAACCACCATGTGAGTACCAACCCTGGGTCCTCCATGTGAGGACCCACCCTGGGTTCTCCATGTGAGTACCCACCGTGGGTCCTTTATGTGAGGACCCACCCTGGGTTCTCTATGTGAATACCCAACCTGTGTTCCCTGTGAGGACCCACCCTGGGTTCTCCATGTGAGGACCCACCCTGGGTCATCCATGGGAGGACCCCTCACCCAGGTCATATAGCCATTTTATTGGCACATCATTCACTAGAAGTGCTAGTAGCTTCCTCTTTAAAACAGAGGACTCATATGATTGGTGGTTCGAGCCCACCTATGGGCAGCACAACTGTGTGTACACAACCGCCTCCTCAAATTCAAAGTTGGGTATAAAGCGATGATGGACAGACGGATGGACAGACCGACGGATACCCCCAAACTTATAGGCCCCCAATTTTTTTAAACATTTCCCACACTCTCATGCAAACACACACACCAACACCATGACACGAATAGCGCTTATTTCGTATTAGTGGTTGGCTGCCCTGAAAAGGGCAGTCGAGGAGATGTCGTCTACTTCTTGCTGCTGCCACTGGTACTCTTGCAGCCGTACTTCCTCCTGTGCGCCGCTACCCTCGCCCTAGTTGACACGAAATCCTTACCCAGAACGCTACACTTCATAGCGTCTGGGCAACTCGCTTCATGCGCATTCCTTGTGATGCCCTGGGGTATAAGAAAGTCGCAGAACTCACAAAACCAGGCATTATCCACCGAGTCAAGGAAGCGCACGACTTCTTGGAACGACTCTGCTACGGTCCTCCAGTTTCATGTCAACCAGGGTAGTAGTTTGGCGAGAGTCGGAAGGCGGCTGCATCTGGGTGGTGTCCTGGATGTTGGCCACAGCGACCGCGAGTTCGTATGGGCTGGCAGCAGGAGACAGCGCTAGCACTGGCGGGATCGCTGGCGGACTGCCAGGCTTGGTCACAGTAGCAGTAGCAACACGTCTCCGTCTCGTCACCACAGGCTCTGCGGGTACTCTCCGCATAGTGACATCCGGCTTCACTGGCGATCTTACGTCCGGCTTCACTGGGGTACTGATCACTTTCAGCTTGCAGGGCGACGGATCTAGCATATCCGGCGAGCGTTACCTCAAGCATTTGTAACTCTCCTCCGCCGCCCTGCCGAATCTGTTGTACTGTTTGGTGTTTGCAGCAACCCGTTTCCTCCACTTTTCCAGCTTGAATAACTCGTACTCTATGTATATCTCTTCAATCAACCCAATGTCTTTATCAGAAAGCAAATACATTTGCTTTCGCTCAGCGGTAAAAAATTCATCCTTGAACTCCATCTTGACACGCGAAGAGACAAAGGCAAACTGATTGAATTGAGTTAGAGCTGTCTGAAACGAGGCTGCCTGAAAACGAGGCTAGCGCAGCCTCCCCCCCTGGGTCATTCTATCTATACCATATACCTAGGACATATACCATGTGAGGACCCCCCTAGGTCCTCATGTGAGGATCCACCGGGTCCTCATGTGAGGAACCCCTCCCCCCTAAGACATACTATGTGAGGAAAGGCGCTAAAAGTAGTGTATAAATAGGGGGTTAAACGCCACATTCCAAAACAATCAGCAAGATGACTTCAACTCACACATACAAAGTGATGCGGAACGGTCGGGCAGTGACGCTGACAACGGAGTGCTACAAGTGTTGGGTGTGGCTGGAATATGCAGGGCAACCTCATAACTGCCCGATACACCACAACGCACCTCGGCGGTTCTCTTGCAAGATCTGCGGCGGTCTGGTATGGTATAAGTTTACAGCAACGTTGCCTGGGCCAGGACCTGTGTGTACAGACTGCTGGTGGTGTGGTGCGACACTGAGAAACATCACATATGATAATTTTCACCCTTTCAAGTGCCCAGGAAGACCTTTCACCATGGAGCAGTTTTACAGATACCAGTGCAGTTGTGGAAACCCGACTTTTTGGTGAAGAGTCAACTTACAAAAAAAATTTAGGCCCTTCTAAGGGCCATCCTCTCTTATGAAATAAACGCAAATTCTATGTATGTCTGTGTGTGTATAAAAGGGGATGTCTGATATCACATTTCAGCATTTCAGTTCAAGCAACTGATACGACAACAACAATGAAAGCGAGTTAAGTCAAGGATACACCAGTCCTATGCCTTGAATGCTTTGTAGAATTTCCGTCTTTGGAATTGTTTGAGGCACATACATGTAGTAAAGCTGAGATGAAAACTATAGTGAAACATACTCGTGAAGAGCATGGGAAAGGAGTAAAGAGACGAAAGATGCAACAAGATGACATTTGGACATACGGTCCAGTCCTCTGTTTGAAATGTAATGTGGAATTTCTATCTATGGATGCGTTTTAGGCACATACATGTGTGAAGATGGACAATGTGCCTAATGAATAACATGTTTCAAAGAAACAAAGGACAGGACAAGTAGGGAGAGGTAGAAGGGTTAGTCTTGGTGAAAACGCGCAGGACAAACGGTTTGAATCTGAGGATGGATCGGATTTACTGCTTGAAATGCGGCAGCAAGAGAACCGTATTAAGACACATTTGTTGGAAATCTTAAACCATGGAATGAAATGGTGTATTGTAGTGCATGCATGCTTCAAGAAACTGACGGCGAATGCAGAAGGTGTTATGACAGAACAAGCGGATAATGCATTTATCAGCAGTCCAACATATACAGTATACAATCCAGCGGACATTGAGCAGGACTTGCCAGAAGCCTATAAAGAATTATTTACTAAGTTTGACGGACATGAGCGACAAGGGTCCGGCTGGGTATTGGATAACATACTGTACATTGAAGTACATATAGCTACGTTGGTGCCTCTGGAAGCGAGTAGTTTTATCCCACTGCCGAAAAAAGTGAAGAAAATAGAGGGTGTGATAAACATTAAGAATGATGACAACAAGTGTTTCTTATGGTCAGTATTAGCTTACCTTCACCCTTATAAGAGCAACCCAAATCTCGTGAATCTATACAAGCCATTTGAGAAAGAATTAAAGGTAGAGGATATGACATTTCCGACACCAATTATTGACATTCCAAAGTTTAAAAAGGAGAACGATTTATCCATCAACGTGTTTGGATATGAACAAGATGTAGTTGTTCCGATACAACTCAGTCGAAACGTCAGTGCTAGAGAAATCAACTTACTTCTGATTAGCAATGACAGGAAAAGGCATTACTGCCTCATCAAGAATTTCAGCAGACTTGTGCCTTATCGATCAAAGCATAAGGCTACGGCTTTTTATTGTTTCAGCTGTCTTCACGGGTTTGTGCGACAAGATCTTTTAGATAAACATCGTGAAGTGTGTGACAAGCATGGAGCGCAACGTTTATCATTCCCCAAAGAACCATAAACTTCATCAAGTTTAAGAATGTAGCAAAACAACAGGGAGCACCTTTTGTGATTTATGCCGACTTTGAATGTTTCACGCAAAAGCATGAAGAAGGAGATAAGTATCAACATTATCGTCCAAACAGCTTTGCCTATGTGGTTGTTAGTCAGTACGACACATGTGCACCAGTTGTGTATCGAGGAGATAATGCCGTAAAAGTCTTTTTAGACCATATGGTGATTGAACGTGATCGTATTGTGCGTGGTTTAGAGCAGTCAAAGGATATGGTGATGACTCGTGAAGACAAAGAGAATTTCAAGAACGCTGTTGATTGCTACATTTGCCATGAGCCTCTAGGAGCAGATCGTGTGAGAGATCACGACCACATCAATGGCAAATATCGCGGAGCAGCGCATAGTGAATGCAATTTACAATTTCGACTTAGAAAAGATCAGCAGGGGGATAAAGATTCTTTTATCATTCCTGTGTTTTTCCACAATTTTCGAGGCTATGACAGACCTTTGATCTTGGAGGAAATTGGGAAATTTAAAAATTAAACGATTGTGGCCATTCCCAACAGCATTGAGAAATATATTGCATTTGTTTGGCTACATTCATATTTCGTTCACGATAGTAACCAACAAGATTTGTTGCTGAGAAAGGGAGTATACCCATACGATTACGTGGACGAACCATCCAAGTTTGCTGAAACGCAGCTACCATCAAAGGACAAGTTTTATAGTCAGCTTAGCGAAGAGGACATTAGTGATGAGGATTGTGCTCATGCGCAGAAGGTGTGGGATACATTCAACTGTACCATATTCGGTGAATACCACGACCTGTACCTGAAATCACATGTGCTACTGCTAGCTGACGTGTTTGAAAATTTTCGTCAAGTGTGTCTCAACACGTATTGGATCCAGCTCACTACTATACAGCGCAAGGACTGTCGTGGGATGCTATGTTAAAAGCGACAAAGGTGAAGTTGGAATTTATCAATGACATTGACACGTACCAAATGGTTGAGCAAGGCATACCTGGAGGAATATCTGATCACGCACAAATATGCGAAAGCAAATAACCCCTATGTAGTAGATTACAATTCTGAGGTACCAAACAACTACCTGATGTACCTTGACGCAAACAACTTGTATGGCTGGGCTATGTTGCAAAGCATGCCACAAAGAGAATTTATGTGGGTGGGCGAGCCAGAATCCATCGACTTCATGGATGTAGCTGAAGATGACGATATTGGATTCATTTTGGAAGTGGATTTAGAATACCCACATTCAATCCATGATCATCATAATCACTTCCCAGTGGCTGCAGAACGGAAATGTGTCAAAGTTGGAGAATTGTCTGAGTACAGTTAGAAAGATCTGAACATAAAAACAAACCAAGTGAGAAGCTCATTCCTAACTTGTGTGACAAGAAGAAATATGTGCTTCATTATAGGAATTTACAACAGTACGTCTCACTGGGGTTGAAAGTCACCGAAGTACATCGCGCCATCATGTTTGAACAGAGCAAATGGCTGGCAAAATACATTACCTTGAACACAGAAAAGAGAAAATTGGATAAGAACCCATTTGGAAAAGACTTCTTCAAACTGATGAACAACTCTTTGTTTGGCAAAACCATGGAAAATGTGAGAAAGCGAATCAATGTTGAACTTGTTCACGCGGAAAAGCGGTTCAAGAAACTTGTGACCAAACCGTCTTTCCCCAAATTCAAAATTTTCAACGAAGATTTGACCGCTGTACATTTATGTAAAGTGGATTTGCTTTTGGATCAACCCATTCAAGTTGGCTTCACCATTCTCGACCTCAGCAAAGTACTTAAAGTGCACCAACACCACTACAATCGTGGGATGGAATCCTTTCTCTAGGAAATGGAAAGTACATTAAAATTATGAAACAAAGCAATGAAGGAGTGGTGAACATTCGCAAGTACCTCAGAGATGAGGTCGCTGGAAGAAACCATCCTACGAAAAAGGATATTTTGCTGACAATACTTGAATGGAAAATGTTGAAGAAGCAAGTGAAAGAAGTGTATAAAAGGCTGGACTTTAAAAACATACCGCTTAAATCTGGGTTTGAACGTAGACTTGAAAATAAAGTTGAAGTGTTAGTGAATGGATATGATTCTGACATACGTGTTAGATTCTGGAGAAATCTTTTACAGGATTATCCAGAGGATTATAATGGAGTTGTGCCAGATACTCCATATTCATCATTAATTGACTTTGATATGAAGAATTGGCGCGCAGTCTTGCGATTCCTAGAAGCTATACAACATCCACTCTTCATCATCTTGCGAGCATAAAAAATGTCTTTGCAGACAAGGAGACAGCTCATAGTTGATCTGACTGTTGAAAGAGATGGAAGACTATGTGTTGGATTATAATCCCATTACACATGGATTCTCATATATGAGAAACTTATGTGATGACATTGTGCTAAAACATTTTGGAAAGTATATCATTCTATCGCCTGACGAACAATCTATGTTGAAAGAACATCTAGAGAAGTTGAGGATACCTGGCTTTCTCCTAATACTCTCAAATGTATTAGAAGTGCGTGTGACTGAGAACTGTCTAGACGTGTTTGTACGATTTCGTCAGTATGACGAGCTTACAGAACGCTACGACTACATCACCCTCAACACAGTGGAATGGTACGCTCTTTTACAAGCATTGGATTGGAAAGAACCTGACGCTTGAATTCAAAGAGGACTTGAAACTCATGCGGGGTACCAAGTCCATTGAGCTAACACATTCCATGTGAGTTGTGGTGATAAACATAGACATGAATGAACATGGATATGAACTGAAACTGTCTGAACATGAAAATGTTAAGATAATCAAGTTTGGCAATGGACAGTGTTATGCTAGTTTTCATACCATTTACAAACGTGGGTGTAATGTCTATGACACATATATTAATTTAGATTGGTATGAATGGTATTCGTTTATTAATGTATTGAATGCATTTGTGAAAAATTTAATGTAAAATAGATTTGTTGAAATGTAAATAATGTATAACACAATAAAAAAGAATGTTGTATAAAACTGTCTTGTTTTTATTTACAATATTTATAATAAAATTAACAATTACCAACAACCTAACTAATACAACTTAACTAATACAACTAATACATCATCAATAAAATAATGGTTTATAATGTCTATAAACAAAATCCTTTACAACAAAATCACCATCACTTCTTCTTAATACATCAATGATTTCAAAAGGACTATGTCCTCGAGCTATTTGAATTATATAATACACACAATAAAATCAACTTGTAGATGACATTGGTGTTTATAATGGAACTGAATTATAAATGAAATTAAATTTTAAAAACTATTACAATACCTGGACTAACCCTCACTTGGCGAATGGTTAAAAACGCCTCTCTCACTTCTACTTTAAAAGGTATTATTTGTTGCCATTAATATATATTCACCTTTTTGTCTATGTAAACGCAATTTCATACTAATACCATTGGGAAGATAACGATCCCGCTCAAACAAATCTACCCTTAAATCACCTGTAAGCATAAACTCACAGCTCAGACGCGTATGCAGATACCGATTATATAAACCATTATTTCCTGCGTCACCTATATCACCACCCTCAAGATTTACATGAAACCCTTATACATATCTTTCGTGATTAGGTCTTTTCACCTAATGAGCATTCATTGACCCAGCAGTATCCTTATACACGAGACGCATAGAGCGCTCAGAATGGAGACTTTCTTCCGAGTCATGAACGAGACGAGATATGATGCTGGTATAACCATGGGCATTGTTACTGTGTGATACCAATCGATCATTTAGAAATAATTCAATATTGGACCATAACCTATTAAACAAATCATTAATGCATGATACATTATCATCTACATCACACGGTGTTCCATCAGCCTTTACAATACAGCATACAATATGAAGTTTACTGTTCTTTAAATCTAGATATTCTTCTGTACTCGCAGGAATGTAGAATTCTATTTGAGCGCCCTCTCTAATGGTAGTCAGCGGTTGATAGTCTACATTATAACTTTTTCGTTACGTTGGTGGTATGCGAAACCATTCCAATGGAGAAAGACTACATTCACAAGAATGATTATGAATTAAAGACATGATTAAAAATATCTTTCTTATATTTTGTTGATGTTATCCGTTTAGCTGCCTTTCGCCTTCTGACAGGTTTTGTAGGTTGCGCTCTCTTTTGTCCTCCCAACACATCACCAGTCACACGTTGTGCTACTCGACCTGTAACATCTTTCGCGACATCTTTTGCAGCCTTTTCAAGATGTGGCGCAACGATTTTAGCCCCTGCCTTAAGCAGTGGAATAGCTTTGCGAGCCAATGATCCCAGTATTGAACCAATACCATCTCCATATTGTATTCGCGCTCCTTTAAATCCTGGTAGTTTCCCATCCACTTGACGAAGAAAATGGTTGCGATATATAGACGGATCGTGTATATATGTTTTCATAATGCTTTTGGTCGAAAATGAAGCTTACAGATCACTTTCCCATCTTTAAAGGCTTGATTTATCGCTTGAATGACTTCAGTAGGGGTTTTATAATAACCATGAGCAATATACACTGTTTTAAAGACACCATCAGATGTATAATCCGATATGTATTTCACACAATAGTCCAAATTAGACCTCATTGTAGACCATGTATGTGGATACTGAATTTCAGCTAAAGCCACTTCATATTTTCCTTTCAAATAGATGGTTCGAGGCATACGAATTTGATAATTTGAAGCCTTGTTGTTGGGATAATAGTTCATACTAGCATTGCTAGGCAAAGTAATATAAAAACCTGTTGACTCCATGACGGCTAAATCGTTTATGTGATGTAGATGTGTATATACATTCCTTCATGTTTGACACTCGTCATCCACACTGCCTACATGACCTACATTGCTGTCTTAATTGCTGTCTAAATTGCTATCTACATGATCTACATTAGTATCTACTACTTCTCCTTGACAACAAGCACTTACACACCTAATTTTTACAGGAATAGTATTTTTATTTTCATTTTCTTTACAACAAAACCATAACTCTTTAATCCATGTTAAAAAGTTTCCCATCCTTCTGGAAACAACCTTTGTTGATGTTGTTGTATCTTTTTTGTAATATCTTCACGAGTTGTCTTTTTGCCAAAAACAGTTTTTGGAATATTAGCGTCTACAATTTCCTCAATAAACTGCTTCCAACCATCGTTCTTTTTTTCTTCTAGCAACAAGTGCTTCTTTCAACAAATCAATAATGTTGGAATTCGTAATGACAGTACCCGTTTTTAAAACAAGTTCATTTTAATCTGTCCATCTCGTACCATATTTCTTAAGTTCTGCTAAAAGTTGTGTTAGTTTTACATGATAAATAAGTTGAAAATGGTTTAGAAACTGTTGTGACTTTTCTGATTTTTCTGCATTGGATGATGTAACAGACTTTTGTTGTTGTTGTTGTTGTTGTGACTGAATTGTTCGTAAATGACGACCAAGAACTTGAGACATTTCTATTGCCTTTTCACGAGTTTGTTTCCCACGTAAAAGTTTATTCACTTTCGTTTTGATTCCAACATCTTTTCCCTTCTTTTCTAACCACATTTTATATTCATATTCAGGAATGAGGACCATTTTCGAAGTATGTTTCATTTTAACAGCAACTGAGCTAACAAGGGTAATGCAAATTTAGCAATAGCTCCAATGATTCCTCCTTTCTGATTAACTAACTTCTTTTTTCTTCGAAGTGATATCTTCTTATCTGGCACTGTGCGTAGGGTATGACGTTCACGCTTGAATTCCTTATACCTTTTTGAGCTTAAGGGTAAATGTCCTCGCAATATATTCAAACAAATTTCAAACAAGCTAGTTCATTCCTCCTTAGTAGCTTGTTGTAGCAAGGATTTACGTCGTTTAGGCCCGCTGCGTGCGAGCAAGTGAAGAAAAGGCTGATTAGCTTGAATACGTTTAGACATCTTGTCTGCGAATGTTCAAGTGACTTGGTTCTTGTTCATACGCTACTTTATCAACATATACATAATGTGTATCTTTTTGGTAAAATGCCTGTACGAATGCGTAGTTGGTCATTCGTCTTCTGGTTCAAATCAGTGAATAAATAACCATGAGGTTTGCTGGTAGCATCTTCATAGGCTTCTATGAGAAACTGAGATTTTCCAGGATACATTTGTCGCGCTAATGTACTTATTTGTTGACTGTCTCTAGGAATTTTAAAGACATTGACGTAATGTGTATTCAAACTAATATTTCGCATTTCTCTACCATGATGGAACAAATTATGCACAATAAAAATGATGCTTAGATTTTGATGACTGCTGCCAACACTAAAGAGACGTGTCATACGCTCATCACTATGACATTTGGTCATTAAGTCATCAATGATGAGTAAGTTTGGTTTTTTCGGGTTAAAGCGCTCTTCAATGTCATCTGGAGTGCCTTGGTAAAATTCCACACCTTTCATTCCCTTGTACAAAGGCTGATTTACTGCATAGAGCCATAAAATGGTTTTTGGAGAGGGTTTAATTAATTTTTGTTCTAGAATTTCCCTAACTAGAGAAGTTTTACCACTGCCTGTAGGTCCAGAGACCAAACACGTGAATGGATGCTTCATTTTTTAATGTCTGTTTATTTCACCAAACTGTTAAACTTATTTGGCTAGCCTAACCACTTAACGAATAATTCTTTAACACCTCGTCTTTTTCGTGTTTTCAAAACCTTTTCAATTTTGTAAACAGATTCTATATTTTTTGTCACTTTCTGCATCAATATCTTCGTCCAGAAAGTCTTTCACACGATACAAGTGTATTCCTTGCTTCTTACAACGATGTGTGATAATGAAGACTTCTTGCGTCCACTTTATATGATAATCCCGTTGAAATGTGAGAAATGGGAACCTGATCACCAATTTTAAATTTGTAGGGTTTTTTCTTCTTTGGTTTCAATTTCAATTTGTCTGCATACATATACTTCCACACTTTAGATTTATTTTCCTTTCGAATATCTGCAGGAGCATACTTATTGGGGACGGAGCCATGAGGTCTATGATTGTAATTATACACTAAGTCTGGAAGGATGTCCGTATAGCGATAAGTTTGATTATGTAGGAAATATCGATACATCATTCCCTTTAAAGTACAAATGACTCTCTCAACAAAGTTGACTTTGGTTTCATTTTTTGTTGTATAGGCATGAATTCCCCCCTTCTTCAAAAGTGCTTTTACCCATCTGTTTTTAAATTCAGTTCCTCTATCTGACCTTTGAGTTCGTGGTCTTCGTTGTGTTTCTTGAAAATCTTTTGGAAGGCTTCTATGACGCTAGTATGTGATTTGTTGGGTATTGACTGCACCCACAAATATTTGGAAAACACATCAATGACAACCAATAAAAAGCGGGTATCATCATTATAGGAAGCTATGTTTCCCATGTCAGCTAAATCAATATCCAACATGTCATCAATACCACGTGTAATGACACGTTGCTTTAAAACCTGTATTTTCCAGGTTGTAGTGCACTGAATACATCTTGATCCTGTAGTAGATAGAAAAAGGAGACTTCTATTGTAAATGGCGTCATTCTAACGTCATAAACAGGGGGTACCCACCCCCCATGCACTGTTGGAGCATAATAATTCAGACATGATGCATGTTGAACTATTAAGACAATGTCTGGAATCAGCTAAAATGAAAATGGCTGTGTTTTATTACGTAGTGTTGAATATAAAAACAATAGACAAAAAGCTTACAGCTCTGTACCCTGCTTTCTGGGAAGACCTGGATGATGCCGGATGTGCTATATGCTACACAGGTATAAATGAAGGCAGCTCAGTATTTGTGGGTGCAAGATGTTGCTATACACTTTTTTGTTTGAATTGCATCATTCATATACGTAAAGAATTTCAAACAAATGATAAAGATAAATGTCCAAGCTGTAGAGGATTGCTAAGCACAATAGGTTAAAAACATAATATCTATATACATGGTATGTTATCAGAATTTCAGAAATGAGTGATGAAATATTAAATGCACACTATGAGGATATGAAACACAACATTGATAAAGACACAATGCCTGAAATCCATAAACAAAGCAAAGCGGAAAGCAACTCATCAAAGGACTCGACCAAACGTTGGTGCAAAAAAATCGGAATCCACAAGCTCAACGGAAGCCGAGTCAGACGAAGAAGGTAAGACTAAACAAACGTGTAACAGGTGTGGCCAGTATAAAGAAATGAGTTATGGGAAGAAATTTTGTGTGAGGTGTGGAGAACAAGGTAAAGAGTGTTCTCATTGCCACAGACCCATGCCCAGTCGATTTTATCTTCTAAGTGATCGTACTTGTAGTGCATGCTTAAAAAACATGCTAAACAAAGAGAAAAAATACATCAAAGGAAGGGTAAAGTGATGTAAAACAAATGTAAAGAACATAATGTAATGTTGTCATAGATGAGTGGATGCCAAATGACGATCCATGCGACGGAGCTGAATTGGAGACGACTGGAGGCGATGGCATACGAAACCCCGAAACTACACATAACAGACTATACAAAAACTCAAACAAATGTTTTGGGAAGTTTGGCGGCAAAGGGATATTATGAACACAGAGTGTAACAAGATTAGGAAGAGGGAAGATGTTTCTTATAAACTTCACTTAGGATCAAACATTTATATTGGATTATACATATATCGCAATGGAAGAAAAAATAGATGGATCACGAGAACGTGGACAGAGTGTTAGCCTTAAACGCCAGGAATGGTAAGCATTACATAAAGCACTCAGAAAGATGACACTACCAAAACTAACTAAATTCGTACTATACTACTTACAGGATGACCACCAAAACCAAGCAGGTATAATAGAATGTAGTGTCTGCAACCCAGACGGTAAGAGTATGTAATAACGGTATCCATGTCAAGTAAAACTGCATAACGAGACTCTATGAGGTAACATAATTGAAACAATGCGGTGTTGAACACTTCAAGTATTGGTATTTGGTATGACATCGTTACATGGATGTAAGGTTTCTGATCTGTTGCATTTCAGGAAATGAAAATTCTAAGGAAGTAGAAAATCTCGTCATATTTCAAGGACATAAAGAAATTTTATTGAATATGTATGAGTGCAAACTATATAGAGGTGGTAGGATATTTAACTCTAATGAAGCGTTATAGCAGTTTGAAAAAGCTATTTATCACAATGAATATATCATTGCTGAAGCAGTTATCAATTAAAAAAATGGCTATGAAGCTAAAGGCATGGGTAGAAATGTAAATGTTTGTAGTACATGGCATAAAGTACTTCAGCGTATAAAGCATGACCAGTATAAAGAGCTTAGAAATAAGTTAAGAGAATGTAAAAATAAACTGTTGGTGGAGGGTACATATGACACATTCTGGGGAGCCGGAACAAAGTGTAAGGATATAACAACCTTCAAGGGTTATAACGTGATGGGAAAATTGTTAAAATTGCTATGAGGATTGCAATGAGATTTTAATCGTGTAGGGTATTAGAACATTGGAGCTAGCATTATAAAGATAAGATGATCTACCCGAAATGAACAACATCCAACCTTGTTATAAGGGGTCAGAAGATTACAAGTGCTTTGATAGAAATAGATGGGAAATATGTAACCCATAAACAAATAAATGTGTTGGCAAAGTCAATGTGTTTCATTTCCTATTTAACCGTCAAAAAGAATGGACTGGGAAAAATATTTAGGGGATATATACTTTAACCCACAAAGAAAAGGGGCATTTACAGGTCCTAAGTTCAACAGATATTAAAGAAACAAGGATATAACGTAAGCTACTATAAAGTAAGAAAATGGTTGCAGAATCAAGACTCGTACAGTTTGCATCAGCCGGTAAAATACAAACTAAAGAGAGGCAAAGTAATAGCTTAAGGGTTTGATGACATTTGGGACATGGATCTAGCTGATGTAACAAACCTATCGAAATACAATACTGCCATAAAATATTTACTGATTGTTATAGATATGTTTTCAAAACACCTGTGGGTTGAACCCTTAAGAGATAAAACGAACGATTCCCTAGTAAAAGGGCTCACCAACATATTAAATAAAACACAAGATCTGACAATGGATCTGAATTTAAAAATAGAAGGGTAAAGACATTCTTGACAAAGAAAAATATTGATCACTATACAACAAAAAATAAAACAAAACCAAACTTTGCCGAACGTGTTATACGCACATTAAAAGCAATGTTGTATAGATATTTCTCACATTTTGAAACGTACAAATATGCAGACAAACTTGATAAGCTTGTATCTAATTACAATGCAAGTCCTCACACAGCTTTAAAATATCTTTCACCGAATGAAATCACAACTGAAAACGAAGCTAACGTATGGAAACGCATGTACATTAACACAGCAAAACCAAAGCAGAAAGCATCAGTGAAGCCGAAACGTGCAGTTGAGCCAAAACCATTCAAGTACAAATTGGAACACATGGTTCGCATTTCCCACTTAAACTATCCATTCCAAACGTGACTTTCAACAAAAGTGGACGGAGCAAGTATTTAAACTCAGAAATAGTTTCAGACGTAGAGGCGTTCCTTTCTATCAGTTAAAAGATTACGACAATGATGTCATTAATGGTAATTTTATGAGGGTGAGCTACAAAAAGTTGTGAAAAATCCGGATAGTTTATTTAAAATTGAAAAAGTGCTACAGAGGCGAAAACGAAATGGTGAAAATGAGCTTGATGTCAAATGGAGAGGATGGCCTAAAAGTTTAATGGCCGGGTTAAGGAATCAAGCGTTGAAAACACATAAATATGCAACCTCCATCTCGGTAGCAATCAGTTGGCATCTCGAGGTTGATGTACTCGTGTCATATTTGCAGCAAAACGTATGAGTGGCTGCATGACGTAGGGAGACACATGAGAAATAAACATAAAAATGTTACTGCGAACAGTGATTATTATAGTGTTAGGGGTGAAAATATGTCAGAGTGTGAAAAAAGTATACAGATTGTCACAAACGATGATAATGATGATTCAAATATTGAGAATGGCAGTGATTATAGCTATCCGAACACATGCATTGGCAAAAAAGAACAAGCAAATCAACAGCAGCAGCAGCAGCAAGCCCAGCAGCAGCAGCAGCAATTTCAGTTCAAGCACCCCTTCACTATGACTATAGCTTGTCCAACATCATGTGGGAAAACAACCTGGATTAAAACTTTACTTGAAAAATAAAATAATAATATTACGCCTGCACCATATAAGATACTATGGTTTTATAAGAGATGGGAGCCTATGTACACAGAAATGCAAGAAACGATACCGATCATGACGTTCGTGCAAGGTATTCCTGCAGACTTGAACAGTTATGACTACTTTGATACTAGATATCCAACAATATGTATATTTGACGATTTAATGAAAGATGCTACAAATAGTGCTGATGTAGCAGAACTGTTCACTGAGGGCTCTCACCATAGAAGCACGAGTTTACTCCAAAATATGTATTATCAATCAAAGCAAAATCGAACCATGAATTTAAATAATCAATATATGGTTCTGTTCAAAAACCCTAGAGATCAACTGCAAATGAGACTGCTAGCTAGACAAATGTATCCGGAAAATACACATTACTTTATGCAAAAATTTAACGATGCCACACAAAAGCCATACGGCTACTTACTGGTGGATTTAAAACAGGACACACCAGAAAAAGAGCGTTTAAAAACTAATGTTTTAGTGTCCACATCATTAAAGGGAGAGCCGTGCTGCAATATTTGCGGGGCTAAGTATGCTTCGCCACTGGATATGAAACCTCACAGGGCACATGGTTGCACCACAAAACGAAGTTTATTAGAACCAAACAAGAACCCAACGTTTCAGACATGGTGCGACAGGTGAAGGCTTTTAATGGTACCAACGAATACAAGGGTACTTACAGGATGGTCTTTGTCAGACAGAGGCTGAAGACAAAGCAGAAGAGGGTCTAGATGATCAACAAGTATTTATGATGAAGTACAGAGTTTTCTTGAGTCAACTTTTATCGCTAGAAAAAAGTGCCCTTCATCATGCAGTAATTAGTGATATTGAAAGTAGTATAGACACTAACGTTCCTTTAGAAAAGGCTATACAAAACGCAACTGAAAAGAAGAAAGAGACATTTGATATCATGTTTGTATAAATACCACCAACGTACGGGTTGAATCATCACTTACAATGGAGCCACTGGAGAATCAACACTTCTTGTTTCTGTCATCAAAGGACTCACTGAAATATTATCCGAGCAACTCTGCTATTGACTTTACAGTAGAGTTTACAGAAACATTACAACTGCCAGATGTCTGGGAATGTATCTTGGTTAGCATATTCTTTCAGAGAAGAATTCAAGGCAGTGTAATAATATTGTGTGATTTATGCGCTAATTCCTTCATCAGTGATACTAAATTACCAGTACTGAGATATTTACAAAAGCGGCTATTTTAAACAAAACAACTCATTTGAACAGTTGCTCGGTATAACTATCACCCAAAACCAACTTCAACGCATTCGTGTATATATAAGGACACCGGAGGGTGAAAGACCGTCATTTGAAGATCAGACAGTGACGTGCACACTTAAATTAAACAGAATTGTATAATACGGTTTTCACCAAATACTATGGATATTGAAAAGTGGAAGTCTCACTTTGTCAACATGTCTGAACAAAATACTAAACCAAAACAATTTTATGCTGTAAAGTCTAAAAAGAAAGACAATTATGAACCAAATGTAGTGGTAGTTTCTCCAGTGCAAAGGCCGACATGGGATATAAAAGGGCTGCAAGCGATGATATTACGCAGTTGACAACAAGAGATTGAACGAGTAACATCTCAACAAAAAGGACAAAATACGATAACGCTTAAGCTTGCCTTTTCACTTGAAAGCCACACCAGTAGCCTTGAATTATTTCAACCTACCTATGTAGATACAGCTATTGAAAGTGTTTGATGGATAGATTATAGACCCGTTAGTCAAATAACAAAAGGTGCTGCGATTGAATTCAACGTTTCTGGTAGTGGACTTAATTACACTGACTTGAAACAAACCAAGCTGCAAATCAAAGTCCGTATTCTGAAAAATGATGGTTCCCCTGTTGGACCAACTGACAAAGTTGGATTTGTCAATGCACCACTCTCATCGCTATTTCGACAATGCGACGTCAGCCTACAGCAAACCACTATAACACCAGGAATTTCCACTAATTATGGCTATAAGGGGCTTCTTGATTTACTATTAAACTATTCAGAAGATGCAAATGAAAGCCAGTTACGGAGTTTATTGTATTACAGGGATACTGCTTGATTTATGGATGCTGTAGATCCATCAGAAGGTGGAAATTTTGGACTAGTTGAACGGTATATATGGACTATGAATGGAAATGCAGTCACCCTAGAGGGCCCGCTTTTTAAGACATTTTTCAACAAGATTTCTACGCAATCGGATCCCATTCACTGTTAAACTTTTTCCATCTTCTGATAGTTTTAGCTTAATGTCAGTTCCTGCTAACGGATACAAGGTGGACATTACAGATGCAAGATTAACCGTGTGTACAATCAAAGTGAATTCAGCTGTCATCGTAGGTCATAATGAGGTACAAAAAAAGAGGTCCCGCTTTGTACCTGTTCACACGATCGGATTTAAAAGCATTTAGCATTCCAGCAGGTCTTCGAGATTGGTCGACAGATCAAGTTTATCTTGGTACCTCGAAAGGTAATTGTAGCACTGCCGTCTTCTACTGCATATAATGGCTCGTCAAAGAAAAATCCATTCAATTTTTATCATATGAATGTCAATTTTATGGGACTTTATGTGGGTGGTAACAGTCAGCCGGCACTTCCATTTACTCCAGACTATCAAAATAGAGATTATGTTACTCCATACCTTAGTCTTTTTCAAGGTACTGGAAAATACATGGCTGACACAGGAAACTACAGGATGATTATGCCAGAGGCTATTGTCTATATATATTTGACTTAACATCAAACCACGATGAAGATGTGGATAGTTTAACGAGAAAAGGTCATACACGTTCAAGCATGCAGTTCAGTGAGGCATTACCAGAAACAACAACTGTCATTGTTTATGCTCATTTTTCAGCGGTGTTTCTCCTTGATCAAGCTAGAAATGTAATAGTTAAATGAACTAATACTCTTATATAAGAGATATTTGTAAAATGAGTCAACAAGTAAAAAAAAAAAAATTTAAAAAAAAAAATAAAAAAAAAATATAGAGATAGTTTATATGTATATTTGTGTGTTTTGTGTATATTTTTGTGGTGGTGGTGACGTTTAAAATTTAAAATTTGCTGTATTATGTTCGGAGGGGATTAGCATATAAACAGTTTGGTCTCTGAAGGGTCATTCGCGTAATGTTAGGTCACTCGCAAACCCACAACATCATAATCAACATTATTATCCTTGGCGCGATATTAAGTAATCCGCAAACTATAGAGACCGTATCTGTCACTGGCGTGGTATTAAGTTACCCATAAACACAAGGCTGTTTATATGTCTTCCTGTTGTTTTGAGATGTGGGGATAGGGGTGGTGCTCGATAAAAGTCAACGTCCACGTCGTGAGCACTGGGTATTTCAATTATTTTGAAAGGGCTGATAGACTCTTGTGAAAAGAAAAATGTCAAATATTTGTATTCTTTTGCATTTTATTCGAACATTGCCTTCAAACTCGTGTCACCCAATTCAGCTCCGTCGCATGGATCGTCATATGGCATCCACTCATCTATGACAACATTACATTATGCTCTTTACATTTGTTTTAAATCACTTTACCCTTCCTTTGATGTATTTTTTCTCTTTGTATAGCACGTTTTTTAAGCATGCACTACAAGTACGATCACTTAGAAGATAAAATCGACTGTGCATTGGTCCGTGGCAATGAGAACACTCTTTACCTTGTTCCTGGGTTGGGTGAGTTGGGGTGGGATGTGGGTACCCCCGTGGGTATCCCCTGTTTATGATGTTAGAATTACGTCATTTACAATAGAAGTCTCCTTTTCCTATCTACTTCCTGTGACCATTTCTTCACTTTGGAATGGGTGACTGGTTGATCATTTTTTTAATATGTGATAAAGTTTGTAAGGACCAGCAAATGCCCCGGGTTGACCAGGTTTAAAGTAAATATTGGTTAAGTAGTCTTCCAAGTTAACATGTTAACACTAAAGATCAACACTTGTCGACATATCTTGCATTTTATTTTGTCATATAACTCAACCAACATGTTTTATAACTCAAACACATATCTTTTAACTCAATCAACATATCTTACAAATCAAGTATTGATACAATGGTGTGAATAATTGGAGTCCAATGATCTTCAATGTACATTAACCGTCTACTTAATTCATCAAATATGATAACATCTACACCATATTTCTCACAACGTTGATTTGCATTGTCTAACACTTTATCTAAATGAATGTAATATTTAGCTTCATTCCAATATGCATAGACACATGCAGAATGACAAGTATGTTCTGAACACTCTTCATTTTGACAAGCAGGACATACTAAACATGCAAATTTTTTACAGCTAATAACATTTCTTCACAATATGTTTTTTTGCACAATAAATTGTCTCAATGTAATGTCTGTCATTACACTGCAATAGCGATTAACCACTCTCTCACTTCAGCAAACAGTCTTGGATTAAATCGAGCAAAGTGATATGCTGCTTCCACATCAAACTCCTCAGCTCCCTCAATGTTTGAAAGCAAACACTCTTTGATGAAATCCTCACGTAAGTTTGGCAGTCCAACGTGGGCAATGAGCAAGTTCCCAATAGATGTCAAAGTGTTGCAGTTGTTGTTGAATAGATCCATAACGCGCCAGTTCACTTACCATGTAGTCCACATACTTCTCCTTGAAACACGTTTCTACATCCATTCTTGTTTAATAGGTCCATATAACAGTTGAAAAAACACGTGTGCACGCTATGAAGTCTGGCAAGCAAATGACTCTCAGTCTTACTCTGCAGATACTGTTAGTGAGTCGCACTTTTTGCAGAAATTGTCTGGTTCACACAACTTGCAATTGTACCTGTGGCAGTGACAATCATAATCCTCAGCATGTCCGTAAGCACGTCCATATTCTCCCATTGAACTTCAGCCAGTCTTTTCTTGGATAGCTTTGACACCTTCATCCGATTGTCCTTTTGCAGCTTGATAGGAGTTTTCTTGCCATGACATTCCGTACATGGCACTAATTTTGAGTTGATGTTATCCATCTCCTGAAGCAATGTCTTCCATTCGCCATCATTCATGTTGATGTAATACTTGTATACTGTCCCTTCAAACAGTGATGTGCGCACAAAACTCACATAGCGCATGTCCAAGTATGAAATGACTTCAAGCCACTTCGTTTGCGTTAAGTACAGTTTGAAGCCAATGTCACGTAATCTTGTTAAGTTCAGACACACAATCTTCCATAAGGATGGTGATAAAGCAAGCCATTTCTCTCCACGGTTGATTCGAAGAAATAGCCCAAATGGTCTATGCTCCACAGTTATGGTTAAGTTTGCACTATTTTAAAGCTGCTTGTATTCTCCATGGCTTCACTTCGCACCTCACTCCTTTTATATGGGCATCACATGTATGTTTTCATGTTTGCAAAATCGCGGAGTCATATCGTTGAAACCATCAAGAAAGGACTCGCAGTGCTCTCATCGTAAGTCAAAACACCACGAGCTAGTTCACGACACAAACTATCGCAGACGTTGAGAAGAAAAAAGAAATGAACAACATCGTGAAAGTGCCCCGGCTGATTCGTCAACGGTTAACTGCGTCGCGATCCGCGCCCCACAAGTTTGTCTTCGCATTGTTCCAGTCATTATTCGTGGAAACGGAGTTGACGTAGAGACGTTGGCGAAGGGTCAGACACAACCTTGTGTACTGAGAGCTTGCTAAAACGCCTCAGGCTTCGAGGCAAAACAGCAAAATTGAACTTAAGTACCGTGACTTCAGCGAATGTGTCCAAACCTTGTACTGAAGTATCACCAACTGTAGCATCGCTTGACCAAACAGGCGTTATAGATATTGACATAAGTCTTTTCCGTTTAAAACTTGCCTATATCAATGCGTGCTAAGGCTGATGACGTAGCTGTTTCACAATGGCCACATTTGTCCGGGCTTAAGTTTCCATGCGTAAATTCCTCACAAGTCGATTTGCTCATCGGAGCTAACGTCCCGGAAGCCTTTTGGAAAGGACGAACGTCGAGAAAGTGTTAAAGAACCCTACGCAGTGAAGTCATTCCTCGGATGGTCCCTACTAGGGCCGCTTGATAGAACCGTCTCAAACACAAATGCTCACGTGAACTTTCAACAAGTTGATTTACAAAGTCAAGTGGAACGAACGTGGAAAATTGACTTTGACGAATCAATATACAACGCTAAAAACGGAATGTCTCTTGCTGACAAACAAGCTCTGAGTATCTTTGACGAAAGTATTGAGCACATTGGGGAACGGTACATGCTTTCTCTGCCATGGAGAACTGGTGTCCCGAAGTTAGAAAGCAACTTACCGCTTGCTGAATTACCTAGAATTACCTAGAACGGAAATTTTCCAAGAAAGAATCGCTTCATGAAGCGTACTCAAGTGCGTTAGGTGATTACGTGACGAAAGGTTATGCACAAAAGGTTGGTACTCTAGAGGAACACGCTAAGGATGTGAATTGCTTGTACTTACCTCATCACCCAGTTGTTGTAAAGGTTGGACAATCTAATCTTGAAAACGATTTTGGCCTCTTTTTGGTTTCGCCCCTTTGACCCACATAAAACCCTGTGCCCTTCTCTGGGGGCTGTCTCTCTCACCTCCTGACCGCAAGCAGCAACACCACTTGGCAGCATAGTTAAGGCAAGCACGGCAAGCCCCTGGGTAGAGCCAGAGTCGGAATTGCACGCGGCACATTATTATGTAAGTTTTTTATTTAAGTACTGTATTACATAATATCTCCTATTGTCCTGTGCATTCCTGGTTGCAGAACGACAATAAATGGTACCAGAAGTGTTTTTGGGTTTCGAATCTCACGAAAAAATAGTTAGAAAGTGAAAAAGAACATTAAAAGTCACCTTGACTGTCATTGAAGACAAGGTACCAGACGAATATTTCTACGCATGCATTTGTGCGCATGATCCTTCTGCTCGAATACGGGAAAAGAAGGTGAAGGCCATATTTGTTTTTTTTTGTCCGAAAGTGAAAGAATAGTTGAATTTTTTTAAATTTTGGCCTTGTAACAGTATATGTTATTTAAAAACCATAAGTTCTAAATAAAGGATGAAAGTTTTAGTAATACTCTAACAATCGTTTTTCTGCGAGGGTAAGCTGAAAAGCTGTTCCATAACGGAGGGTTAACACCAGTGGTAAAAAAGTAACCGCATTCTCTTTATACTTCATTTTTGTAGACCAAGTACTGAATAAAGCATTAATTTCTGCGTCCAAAGATATATACTTTTATACAGTTCCTGTGCGAAAGGTATTAGAATTTAACAATTTCCACGAAATGTCGAAGTTTCGTAACGCCAGCCTCAGTCTTCGAACTTCGCACGGGGAATCTACGGGAGTCGCAGTACGAATACAAGTTGTAGTTCTATTTTGCGATATCGCTCCACATAGCCCTTCTTGAAATTGCCGCAATTTTTGCGTATTTAGCACGTACTTGGTCGATCATTTTCGGAAAGCACATCATTTTTTTGTTTTGGCGCGAAAATAACATAAAGGAATATTTGACACGGCTCCAGGTAGCTATCATGGCTGCGTAGAACCTCCTTTCATGCTTGGCATTAGTTTTCATGTCCGGTTCACATATATCTATATATATATAAAATATACGCATAAAATTTATTATTTTTTTACTATACAATATCAGTTCCAAGTAACTCTTCGCCAGATTTGACTCCCTTAAACCAAAGTCTGAAATATTTTATATCTTATCTAAAGTTACTATTATATTTCGGTGAGGCAATTTATTCTATGTAATATATGTATGACATTCGATTCCCAAGGTTACCAACAATATCGTACTAACAACATAAAGTAATATTCCCATATGCCATCCTCCAAGGGGCCCGCCGAATCTGAGAGGATGTGACGGTATAGTGATTGTGTTTTTTTTTTTAATTTTTATCATGCTTCATAAGAGTATAACTGTGTGGAAATCAATTTCATTATTTCAATATATTCAGCTGTTTTACCACAGCTTAATTTCGAAATATTGTTTTCTTTTTTTTTTCATTTATTTAGCTGTTATACCACAGCAAATTTGATTTCTCCTTTGATTCTTTTTGCGTTCCATTTGATTTCATTCCTCCAATATATTTAGCTGTTTTACCACAGCCTAATTTCTAAATTTATTCACTATTTGTTTCCTTTATTTAGCTGTTATACCACAGCAAAATTTGATTTTTCCATTAATTGTATCTGTGTTAGATTTGATTTCATTATTTCCTTTATTTAGCTGTTTTACCACAGCATAATTTTCTTCTAAATTTATTGTCTGCTATTTTTTTCATTTATTTAGCTGTTATTCTACAGCAAAAATTTGATTTCATCATTGATTCTATTTGTGTTAAATTTCATTTCATTTTTTAATATATTTAGCTGTTTTACCACAGCGTAATTTCTAAATTTATTGTCTGTTATTTCTTTCATTTATTTAGCTGTTATTCCACAGCAAAAATTTGATTTCATCATTGATTCTATTTGTGTTAAATTTCATTTCATTATTTCAATATATTTAGCTGTTTTACCACAGCGTAATTTCTAAATTTAATGTTTACTAATTGCTTTATTTATTTAGCTGTTATACCACGCAGAATTCGATTTCTTTCAAATCATCTAGGTTTCCATAAAAAAGAGAGAGAAAAAAACTCTGTGATTCCTTTCGTTCCTTTGTCTAATACTTATACTAATCCTCTTATTGTTGGTAATCTAAGTGTATATTCAAAGAAATTTGAGTAGACGCTTAAAACACTTTAACAGTCATTAGTTAATGCAGATAGTAGCATGAACCAAACATTTTTCTCCCTAGCAATAGGATTCTTTGCTGCTTCATGAAAATAAGCATTGTGTAGTTCTAGAAATAAACAGTATATATATCTTCCTTTTCTTTTCTTATAAACAGAACTTAGTACTGTTTCATGGAAATAGACAGTTTAAGCATTGTGTAGTTCTAGAAATAAACAGTACATATATCTTCCTTTCCTTTTCTTATAAACAGAATTTAGTACCGTCTCATGAAAATAGACAGTTTAAGTATTGTGTAGTTCCAGAAATAAACAATATATATATATATATGTTCCTCTTGCAAATATTATATTTTCCTTTTCTTTTCCTAGAAATAGAAGTTAGTACTGCCTCATGAAAATAGACAGTTAAGAGTTCTAGAAATAAACAAATATAAGTATATATTCTTAAATTCTTCGTGTTTCATGGTGCCTACGAACACTGCTTTTATCCTAGCAATAGATATTACCCTAGTGATAGGTTATTTTGTTTGTGCATGTAAATAGTGGGTTTCATGTGTATGCCTAGATATATAGGTATTTCTTTTCCTTAGTTTTCTTCCTGTACGTGTTTGCACATAGCTGTAAAGTAGATTTAAGACTAGTTAAGTTAGTTAAGTTGGAAGGAGGTGTATGTGGACAAATGGAATCGGACTCGGAATACAACGGTTTTGTGTACAAACACAAGGACTTGGGGAGCACCCCTGAAACAGTTCCAATGTCTTTGGCAACAGGCAGAGACACAGAAACTAGTTTCAAACCAGATGGACCAACATCTACACCAATATCACCCTCACTTAGTGAAATACAAAGACTTACTGAACTTTTGGAATTAATGCGGGGTGCTTTGTCACCCCCACACCAACTTTCATCACCTATCGGAAACAATACGGTTTACGACGGGCGACCACGACTTCAACAGTTATCAACTGATGGTAATAGATCAATTACAATGCAGTACATACCACAATTTAACCAGACCTCCACATTGCCGAATTCGATGGCAGGCACAAGTCAAGTCAAACCCACCATAACTCAAACCTGTTTCAGTGCAGAACTCAAAGCCAGGGGGGATAACCAAAATCCAACAACATGGTCAATTCCTGAGATTACAAAAAACATAGTTGACCTTTGGAGAGATGTTGAAATGACAAAAACTAGCTTTGAAAAGTTTGAAGACGATTATAGGAGAGGAGATCAGGTATGTTTAATACATTTTAGCAAAAAGATGAACAGATTTAACACAGGTTGAGTCAAATTGCAATAATGTACTAACCCAGATGAACACCTTTAGAGATAAGGTTGTCTCGGATCTTGGTCATTTTCAGTCCCAAATAGACCAGACAAAAACTTTTGTGGCTACAGAAATTAAGAAGGTAGGGGAACATTTGGATGAAAAATTGAACCCTTACAAATTACAATAGCCAGCATGGAACAAACCCTAGCCAAGGTCGAACGGCTTTTGGAAGGCCAATCAGAAATCCGGACCATGGTGCACTTGAGTGACGAGTTGCAAAATCGTTACTTGAGTCGACACCATGATCGACCAGGGCAACCTGAAATTTTTAGGCACCGAGATGCATCGCTGCTTCACAATGAACACAGTATCACTAACCCACTCGACACATCTCATGACTATCCAATTCCCCCTCCGATCACACGAGTGGGGACACAGGATGTACGAACTCATAACTCTGGAATTAGTCAGTCAGTTCTGAATGCAACATTTCCTCAACCATTTTCCAACGACTGCGCATCAACAGACACGACAAATCTTTTGTCTCATCAGCCGAAAAATTCCATACATAAGCAAGACAACAGTAGAACGCTGTCAACTAGGCATATTGACGGTGTGCACATTCCAGCAAACACGAATCAGACTGCTACTGATACATCACCAACTAGACATATTGGTTGTGTGTCAGGCGCATCTGATACTAACAATTTAGAACAGGGTCATACAGTGACATCTAGTAATAGTGTCAGTGACCTTAAGCGTCTGGCGACAGCGCAGAGAACAAAGATCAAAATACTGTTGTTTCGGGACAAGCACAAGACGAAAATAAAACAGACAAACCACAGCAGAAATCAGACAAATCTTTTCCGACCAAATATCAAATTTACCAACAGTTTCAAAAATTTAACAAGTTCACTGGTTCTTCCGAAGACAATAACTGGATAACATTTATTCATTACTTCGAGTGGTTGTGCCAGTGGAACAATTGCTCTGATGAAGACAAGGCACAATATTTAGGTGACTGCCTCAGTAGGCATGCTGCTGATTACTTCACTTCGCTACCTTTAGAGCAACAGACGGATTACGAAGTACTCAAGAAAAATTTAGAAAAACGCTTCTACAAGAAGGAGGACCCAAGATCAATTAGGAAAAAATTCTTGACTTTAAAACAGAAGTCAGGAGAAACTATAATGAGTTTTTGGACAAAATTAGAAAGCCAGGTATGGAGGGGATTGAATGAATTAGTCAGGAAATGATGGATCAAATGGCAGCGGACGCCTTCCTAGATGGTGTACAGCATAAGGCAGTTGCCTGGACTGTAGCCAATTAAATGCCTACTTCTTTAGAAGAAGCCGTACGTCTTTTAGACGTAGCATTAACCAATCAAAAAACTATTCTGGGAGACAAAAGTGTTAAACAGTCAGGACTAGATTCACCCAGCGTAAGGGAAGTCTGTAAAGATGACAATGAAACAACTAAGTTGGCTGGTGAAATCCGAACGTCGCCTATTGATGTGCAACGGTTAAGAATAGATTAAAAAAAAAACGTTCTCCGAGGAGAGATAAAAATTTCAAACGGGCTTAAGTTTCCATGCGTAAATTCCTCACAAGTCGATTTGCTCATCCGAGCTAACGTTCCGGAAGCCTTTTGGAAAGGACGAACGTCGAGAAAGTGTTAAAGAACCCTACGCAGTGAAGTCATTCCTCGAATGGTCCCTACTAGGGCCGCTTGATAGAACCGTCTCAAACACAAATGCTCACGTGAACTTTCAACAAGTTGATTTACAAAGTCAAGTGGAACGAACGTGGAAAATTGACTTTGACGAATCAATATACAACGCTAAAACGGAATGTCTCTTGCTGACAAACAAGCTCTGAGTATCTTTGACGAAAGTATTGAGCACATTGGGGAACGGTACATGCTTTCTCTGCCATGGAGAACTGGTGTCCCGAAGTTAGAAAGCAACTTACCGCTTGCTGAATTACCTAGAATTACCTAGAACGGAAATTTTCCAAGAAAGAATCGCTTCATGAAGCGTACTCAAGTGCGTTGGGTGATTACGTGACGAAAGGTTATGCACAAAAGGTTGGTACTCTAGAGGAACACGCTAAGGATGTGAATTGCTGGTACTTACCTCATCACCCAGTTGTTGTAAAGGTTGGACAATCTAATCTTGAAAACGATTTTGGCCTCTTTTTGGTTGCGCCCCTTTGACCCACATAAAACCCTGTGCCCTTCTCTGGGGGCTGTCTCTCTCACCTCCTGACCGCAAGCAGCAACACCACTTGGCAGCATAGTTAAGGCAAGCACGGCAAGCCCCTGGGTAGAGCCAGAGTCGGAATTGCACGCGGCACATTATTATGTAAGTTTGTTATTTAAGTACTGTATTACATAATATCTCCTATTGTCCTGTGCATTCCTGGTTGCAGAACGACAATAAATGGTACCAGAAGTGTGTTTGGGTTGCGAATCTCACGAAAAAATAGTTAGAAAGTGAAAAAGAACATTAAAAGTCACCTTGACTGTCATTGAAGACAAGGTAGCAGACGAATATTTCTACGCATGCATTTGTGCGCATGATCCTTCTGCTCGAATACGGGAAAAGAAGGTGAAGGCCATATTTGTTTTTTTTTGTCCGAAAGTGAAAGAATAGTTGAATTTGTTTAAATTTTGGCCTTGTAACAGTATATATTATTTAAAAACCATAAGTTCTAAATAAAGGATGAAAGTTTTAGTAATACTCTAACAATCGTTTTTCTGCGAGGGTAAGCTGAAAAGCTGTTCCATAACGGAGGGTTAACACCAGTGGTAAAAAAGTAACCGCATTCTCTTTATACTTCATTTTTGTAGACCAAGTACTGAATAAAGCATTAATTTCTGCGTCCAAAGATATATACTTTTATACAGTTCCTGTGCGAAAGGTATTAGAATTTAACGATTTTCCACGAAATCTCGAAGTTTCGTAACGCCAGCCTCAGTCTTCGAACTTCGTACGGGGAATCTACGGGAGTCGCAGTACGAATACAAGTTGTAGTTCTATTTTGCGATATCGCTCCACATAGCCCTTCTTGAAATTGCCGCAATTTTTGCGTATTTAGCACGTACTTGGTCGATCATTTTCGGAAAGCACATCATTTTTTTTTGTTTTGGCGCGAAAATAACATAAAGGAATATTTGACACTGCTCCAAGTAGCTATCATGGCTGCGTAGAACCTCCTTTCATGCTTGGCATTAGTTTTCATGTCCGGTTCACATATATCTATATATATATAAAATATACGCATAAAATTTATTATTTTTTTACTATACAATATCAGTTCCAAGTAACTCTTCGCCAGATTTGACTCCCTTAAACCAAAGTCTGAAATATTTTATATCTTATCTAAAGTTACTGTTATGAACCTGGTTGGTATGTCTATCCATAATGCGTTTAGCCATTAGTTGGTCTGCAGGCAGAGTATTCACTTCGTGCCAGTTACCAGAAGTCCGCTAACTCACTGGCACTATATAAGGTCGAGATTTATTGTTAAACGGCCCTTTCTGTCGTTTTGTGAAGACATACACTGGACTGTGTGTGAATGTGGCTTTGCGAATGCCACGTGGACTCCGACTCCACATGAATAGCTAGAAGATGCGAACTTAGTGGGCGATATTTAAGTATTTAAGGTACGTCTTTCACGTGTTTGTTAAAATACCTGTACCAATTGTGAGGTTTTCTTTACGAAGTTATGTGTAAAGATATTTTTGTCACGTGTAAATAAATGCCACGTGACCAGTGTTTAAATTTTATAAGCCGCTCGAGAGTAGAAATTTTTATGTGAATACGATGTGTTGCCATACGAGAACGGTTCTGTATTTTGTGTAGTACTTAGAGCCAGGTAATATTTGAGCTTTTATATAGCCCTATGATGGCATGTCTCGGTCAAGTAGTAGAAATCTTGTGGGTTTCGAATGCTCGAACAGTTTTCTCACTCCATGTACTCCATGTTCAGGTCCCCTACGATGCTGTCCATGGTCAGTTGCGACTTCAGATAAGTTCCCTACGATGCTGTCTGGTCAGTAAGACCTGAATATGTGTGAAGGGTACTATGGAGCGTGGAAGCAATGTTGGTAAGTGTATGAAGCCAGCATTTGATTCGCACAAGCTATAGAATGCGCTAGAAATGTTTAATGTATAATTTTGTTGCTATGGTATGATTTTACCCTTTCTGTAGCCAGATTTTTGAGAGAAGTTTATTTCTGGTTGTCACTTATGGCGTGATACGAGATTCGGAACAATTTTTGCCTTATTATGTATATATTTGCAGTTTAGTAATGTTATAAAGCTCGATATTAAAAGGCCGGATTTTGAGTAAACTGCAAAAATTAAAGGGCATATTTTAAAATAGTTTAAGAGGATTTTTGCGTGAATATGTTTCAGTCGCCGAGCGAATTATGGCGATTAATTTTTCTAAAAAATACTTCAAGCCATTACGTGCGTTTTAGAGGCAATTTGCAGGCTTACATGAAAGATTGCTATTTTTATTAATGCTGTGGAATTTTTGTGTTGAGCTGCGATCAAAGCAAAAAAAAAAAAAAAAAGGCCACGACTGTTCGGTGTTTCGAATTGTCTTTTATTTGAATGGGATAATAATTTTAGCACTGCATCACTTGTACTGCAGTAGTTGAGAAGTAGTGCAGACCTGTGGTTTTGTGATAGAAAAGTGTTTATTTGTTCTGTATTAATAAAACAGTTGACTGAATTTAGCGGTTTAAAAAATAGTAGGGTTAAAATTGCAGTTTGTGTTCACCGAACACCAGTAGTGTAGATATATCAGTTCTGCACCACTGAGTTTAAGGTTAATGTGTCGTAGTAGTACATAGTGTGGTCACATTGTGTGGTCAATCAGCCGAATAAGTGTGATTGATCAGATTGATTGCGGTATAATCAAATGCTTCAAAATTATTTTCGCGCTTGTATGAAGCAAGCAAGCGCCAAGATAATCTCTTTTTCTACAGATTTATTGAGAGCGGTACTGAATTTTAAACGAATATAGGTTTTAACTTGTGGAGTTGAAAAGTGTTTATCTCAGTTCCAGCAAATGATATCAGTACATTCACGAGAACAGTTATTATTACACGAGGTGTTCGTATCGCACTGATAATTCTTGTGTTTGAATTTATCGGTGTTCTACGACAGTGTTGCAATAGTGTTGAGTCAGGACCACTGTGTTGTGTTGTGCTAGTGTTGCGCAGTGTTGCACATTTGAGGAAGCGCATACAGATATTGGTGTAATGATTCTAGAATTAAATTTGACACTCTGTAGTGTGTCAGGTTTGGTGTTATTGGTAAAAACTACAGGCGTTACTAAGGTGATTGGTGTTGTGCAAAGAAGCTCAGCACTGAAACTTCAATGTGTTATTTCTGATCAGTGGGTTATGATGTGGCTCTGAACTGAAGCACTGTTGTAGTGCAGTGTTGTGTGGCATATCATTATTAAAAGGGTAGTGTTGCGCATGATTATTGGAGTACTGTGAATTGTTCTTACTGATTAATATTATTATTATAAATAATTTTTGAGACCGAGTGGTATTGTAAGTGATTTGCTTCAGTTAAAGCAAAAGAAAACTAGAGTGATTTCCTAGCTTCTACTTCAAAACATACTCTCAGTGCGTGAAACAGTTTTGTAGTTTATTTTTAATGTATTTTGGAGCTTTATCATATCCATTACACTTTAGGACTTGAAGTTTTAAACCTTTTATCATCAACTCTTGGCTATTGAAGTAGTCACAGTCCTAGGACAGCATCTTGGACATTAGTTAGTAGTTAAGCATTTCTGTGATGCCCACTTAGGTTGATTGTTTACGTTTAGTTAGGTCATTTCTTCACTTTTCGTCTTATTCATTCATCATCATCGTCTGGAATTGGTTTGGTTTTGTCGACAACTTTTGAATTTTGGTCAAAATGTCTGTGAAAAGGGAGCCAGTTCCCCACTTGGAGTCTAAAAATGTCACACCTGCAGCGGTTGATGATAGATCTTTTCTCGATTTTAATCTTGATGCTTCTTTAGGTGCTAGATCTAGAAGGTTTACCGAGAAAGGACACCTTTATCAAGTGGAGGTACTTACCTCGTCGTTAAAGCGTCAGCTGTCGACGTTCAAAAATCGTCTGCGAGGTTTAAGGGTTACTGTTTCTGCGGAGTCGCCTAGCGTAGCGACTCTTCAGGATTTCAAGTGTGAAATTAAGGAAGGACTCAGATCTTGTCTTCTCGCCGTCGATAATCTTACAGATTTTTCTGGTTCGTCTCTTGAAGAAAAACTTCAACGTCGTGTAGACGAGGTAAAAATTGAAAGCGACGAGTTGATCTGTTGCATCTCGAAGGTGCTCTGTGATAAAGCATCTCTACCGACAAAGTCAGATTCTGTTTCCAGATCACATAGATCTGGGAATTCAAAACATTCAAGCGCTAGGTCGCATGTTTCTTCTCAAAGAATTGAAGCTGAAGTGGCAGCTGCCAAGGCTGCTGTAAAGTTACAGTACATCGATCGGGAACTCGAGATTGCCTCTCAGGAGGTACTGAAGAAAAAACTTGAGCTTCCAAAGACACATGACATAGCACAAGCCAAGCTTGCTGTTTTGCTTCGCAATGAAGGTTCTGGGTCTGAAATTGCACGTTCTTTGAAGTCACCTGGACAAGTGTCTTCAGAAGAAAAGGTCAAAGCATTTGTAGGATCTCACGACTTTTCACATGTGCCTTTCAATGACGTACCTGTAGTTGCTGCACCAGTTACGTTTTCTGCAGCTTCATCTGTGTCTACACCTGTCATCCAAAATCCGGTGACAGTGTGTCCTGTGTCTTTTCCTAGTGAGACGACGTCGGCCATTGACTCCACACGTCTGACTATGAGTACAGCTAGTATTAGCACTCCTAAACCGATGATTTACCATCCTGTTACATACAGGAATCAGTCAAACTCCACCGCAACCGGTTGATCGCCCTCCTGGTGTGGCACTAGACAGAGTTGTTAATCCTGGTGTGTCAACACCGATCAGTCACGAAGAAAGGAGTCAACCGGTATCTAGTTCTGTACCACGACCAGTGTCTCCTGCGCGCAGTGGTTCTTTGGTTCAGCCTTCTTTAGGCCAAGGGACTGTTAATCCTGCCTCTTGTTTGTATGTGCCCACATCTACGATAGTTTCGGGGATTCAGTCCGTGCCTCAACCTTCAGTGGCTACACCAGCGAGAGTAACCTTTTGCAAAGACAAGTCTACTGTGGTGCCTAATGTTCAATCCTCTCAGTCTTTTTCTATTTTAGATCAAAGTTCGACATTGGAGGTAACGAAGTCCATGTGTGATCAGCTTGCGCTGAGTCGCTTGCCGGTTATTGAACCAGCTGTATTTGACGGTACAAATCCTATTGAGTTTCCGACATGGAAGATCTCTTTCGATACTCTGATCCACACCAAAGGCATACCTTCCAATGAAAGGCTGCACTTTCTCAATAGGTACCTGAGTGGCGAGGCTAAAGAGGCAGTGCAGGGTTTCTTTCTATTGCCCTCTGATGAGGCTTATATCCAATCGTACGAATTACTCAACAAACGGTATGGTGATCAATTTCGACTTGCGTCTGCTTTTAGGGACAAACTCAATGCTTGGCCAAGAATTGAGAATAGTGAGAACAGTATTGGTTTACGAAGATTTGTTGATTTCTTGAAACAATGTGAAACGGCAATGGCGTTACTACAGAGCTTGAAAATTTTGGATGATGAAGCCGAGAATAGAAATATACTGCAAAAGCTTCCTTCTTGGCTTATTCGTCGTTGGGCTAGAAAGGTAGCAGACTACAGGCAAGCAAATGCGTGCTTCCCCACCTTTTCCGAATTCGTTTTCTTTCTTGCTAGGGAGGAGGACATAGCAAACGATCCTGTCGCTTCGGTTGATAGCTTACGAGCTTCTGTGACGAAAGATAAATCGAAAGGTAAAGCGAATATGCAACCTAAGTTGAAATCGCACTCTAAAACTGGTTCTTTTGCTGTAGACGTGAAAGACGTAAGGCAGTGCTCCTTCTGTCAGGACATGCATCATCTTACGGAGTGTAGGAGATTTAAAGACTATTCTTCAAAGGCAGAATTTGTGAAAAGACAGGGCTTGTGTCTTCGATGTCTCCAGGGTGGTCATCTTGCCAAGAGCTGCAAGTCTGATGCTGTTTGTGGCGTGTGTAGGCGCAAACATAATACCTTATGCCATGGAATTCAGATCGCAGCTCAACCAAAGCCTGAAGAATCAGTCAAAGTACAGTCTTCAAGTGCTTGCAGTACTTTTGATAGGACTACTGTTAATCAAAGCACAATGATTTTACCAGTGTACTTGTCGCATTCTAGTAATCCTTTGAGAGAAATACCAGTCTATTGTATGCTGGATTCACAGTCGGATCAATCCTTTGTCTTGTCGGATTTTTGTGATGATCTAGGTGTACAAGGTGTCCCAGTTAACTTGATTCTGTCCACGATGCTTGAGGCAAATTCTCAGATCGAAAGCCAAAAATTTTCTGGACTACAAGTTAGAGGTTTTGATTCGAAGCAAGCTTTCAAGCTGCCTCCTGTTTATTCTAGGGATGTTTTGCCTGCGAACAGGGCACACATACCTACTAAAGAAACAATCGGTCAATTTCAACATTTGTCTAAGCTTAAGGATTCGCTGCATCCTTTACAACAGATTCCAGTCGCGCTTCTTATTGGCTACAATTGTCCTAAGCTGCTGTGCCCACGCGAAGTCATTCCTCCTGTGGGTAATGGCCCTTATGCTCAACGGACAGAACTTGGTTGGAGTGTAGTCGGGTTCACCAACGTCAAGGGAAGACGACAGGCATCTACATGCGTGTCTTTTCGGACAAGTGTAAAGGAAGTCGTCAATCCAGTCGACTATTTGAGGCTATTGCAGTCAGACTTCAATGAAAGTGGTTTCAGTTCCACCAGAAAGGTGTCTCAGGAAGATCAGCAATTCCTGAATATAATGTCGAATAATATTCGAGTAGACGAATCTGGACATTACGAAATGCCTCTTCCATTAAAGGCTTCCTCAAGTGAATTGTTTAACAATCGTTCTGCAGTTGAAGCCCAGACGAGGACTTTGAAGTCCAAGTTCAAAAAAGATTCTTCCTTCAGGGATGAGTACTCTGCTTTTATGAAAGAGACGCTTGATCGTGGCTATGCCGAAGAGGTACCAGAGCCTAAAAGCAATCAGACTCAAGGTGTTTGGTACTTACCGCATTTTGCCATTTACCACAAAACTAAAATGAAATTGCGTGTAGTTTTCGATTGTAGCAGAAAGTATTGTGGAATTTTCCTAAACGACAAGCTACTACAAGGACCTGACTTGGTCAATCCCCTCGTTGGGGTGCTTTCGCGATTTAGGTGTGAGCCTATAGCTTTTGTTTGTGACGTCGAAAAGATGTTCTACAATTTTCGAGTGGCAAAACAAGATAGAGATTTCTTGCGTTTTTTGTGGTGGCCAAATGGAGACATCACTGAAGAACTAAGAACATACAGGATGACTGTACACATTTTTGGTGCCGTCTCTTCTCCGGCGTGTTCCATATTCGCTTTTAGGCATATGGCTTCTGATCATGAATCCGCTTACGGCTCAGACGTCAAAGAGTTCATCGAAAACGATTTTTATGTTGACAATGGTCTCAAATCAGTTGCTTGTTCTTCTTATGCATCGGATCCTATGTTAAGATCAAAGGCTTTATGTCGAGAAGGTTGTGAAAACCTGCATAAATTTGTGTCAAACGACAAAACTGTGTTGCAGAACATTCCTGAAATCGATCGTGCGGCGTCCGCTAAAAACGTCGAACTGAACTTTGAAGATCTTCCTATGGAACGTGTCCTCGGTGTAGAGTGGTGTGTTCAATCTGATAGTTTTGGTTTCAGAGTTTTTTTGAACGATAAATCTGTAACACGCCGAGGCATCCTTTCAGTTGTTAGCTCAATATACGACCTTGTTGGTTTCCTAGCGCCATTTACTCTCCGCGGTAGATTAATTCTACAGGAACTTTGCAGAAATAGTTCCTCTTGGGATGAAGAGGTTTCTGATTCACTTTTCGACAAATGGTTTATCTGGTGTTCGGAATTGCAACTCTTATCAAGAGTGTTTATTCCAAGGTGTCTAAAACCAAAGAATTTTGGTGATGTTACCAAAGTCGAACTGCATCACTTCTCCGATGCTAGCTCCATAGCATACGGACAAGTTTCCTATGCTCGGCTGTTCAATGCGAAAAACGAAATTCATGTCTCTTTTTTGATGGGAAAAAGCCGTGTTGCACCTATCGAGTCAATAACAATACCTCGTATGGAATTAATAGCTGCTCTTTTGTCAGTTCGGATCTCTCGCATGCTGTCCAAGGAGTTAACCTACAAGGAAGTTACGAACGTTTACTGGACAGATAGTAAAGTCGTTCTGGGCTACATCCACAATCAAACTCGTAGATTTCACCTGTATGTCGCAAATCGAGTACAAGAAATCCGAAGCTTTTCTTCTCCTGCACAGTGGAACTTTGTTGAAGGCTCAAACAATCCTGCTGATGACTCTAGTAGAGGAATGCGAGTATCAAGTTTCACCGATTCTTGCAGGTGGTTTATTGGTCCAGAATTTCTTTGGGACGTTTCCTTTGTTGTGGAACAAACTTCTAGTTTTGATCTGTCTGACGATGATCCCGAAGTTAAACATGTCAAGCTCTTTGCTTCTGTGGCTTCCGAAAGCTTCGATATGGAGAGGTTTGCTTATGTTTCAGACTGGAGCAAGTTAGTTAGGGCTCTGGCACTCTGTTTGAAATACAAGTATTTCCTGAAATCTTTAATTTCTGGTCCAGTTACTAGATCTCTTTCGGTCAAGCGACCATTGGTTGAAAGTGTTTCCGTAGAGGATCTTCACGAGGCTAAAAGAGAAATCATTCCCCATGTTCAATGCAAGTCCTTTAGCAAGGAAATGAAAATTCTTTCTGTAGTCAACGATCGCGGTGGTGAACCCGACAGAGAGGAATCTACTCGTAGAAACCGCGACATCAAACGAGTCAGTGCCCTTTATCGTTTGGACTGTTTTCTAGACAGTCATAATCTTATTCATGTAGGTGGTCGTTTAAAGTACTCAGAAATGTCCTTTGACGAAGTTCATCCTGTTATACTACCCAAGTCAGAACACGTCACACGTTTAGTGATTGAATATTATCACAGCAAAATTTATCACCAAGGTCGTTTAGCCACGCTCAGTGCAGTACGAGCTGCTGGTTATTGGATAGTTTGTGGTACTTCTGAAGTATATCGGGTTATTTCTCGCTGTGTCACTTGTAAGCGAACTCGTAGTGCCCTACAGACCCAAAAGATGTCGGATCTCCCAACAGACCGTGTTCATGAGACGGCTCCTTTCGACTATTCTGGTGTCGACTATTTTGGTCCTTTTTTAGTCAAACAGGGTCGAAAAGAAGTGAAACGCTGGGGCGTGATCTTTACGTGCCTTGCGTCTAGAGCTGTACATTTAGAGGTGGCTATTGATCTTTCCACTAGTGCTTTCATCAATGTACTCAGGCGCTTTCTAGCTATTAGAGGTCCCATAGCAGTTCTGAGATCTGATCAGGGCACAAATTTCATCGGAGCAAAAAACGAGATGGCAAAACTCGTTAGTTCAAGCAAAAAAGAAATAGACAGATTCCTTCAGGACAACAGCTGTAACTTGAAATTTAGAACTAATGTTCCAAGTGCGTCCCACATGGGTGGCATATGGGAACGTCAGATCCATAGTGTACGGAATATCTTGAATGTGATTCTACTACATAATGGCTGTCAATTAGACGACGACTCTTTAAGGACATTTTTGTTTGAAGTAGCTTCGATTTTGAATTCGCGTCCATTGTCGACTTTGACTTTGAACGATCCTTCCGTTCTCGAGCCACTTACGCCAAATCATTTATTGTCTCTGAAATCACGGGTTTTGTTGCCCCCGCCTTCTGAATTTCTCAGAAATGATCTATAAAGCATCAAGCGTTGGCGACGAGTTCAGTATCTGATTAACGTTTTCTGGTCTCGATGGCGTACAGAATATCTGGGATTACTCCAAGCTCGGTCAAAGTGGACTAAGTCGTCCAAAAACTTGGCTATTGGTGACATAACGTGCGTTCACGTGGAGCTTAACTAGAACCAGAACCGATGGCATGCGCAGTGGCAGTTCTGGTTCTAGTTATGCCCTCCAGATAAATGGGTGGTTCTGAATCTAGTTATGCTAAAAACTTTAAGTGCAAATCAATTGTAAACAAAGACGAATACACAGATATCATTTAAAATACGTCAACAATTACTAATACTGAGTTGAAAATACTTTGATACAAAGCATTTCACTCGTTGATTAGTAAAATATATATCTTTGAAGACTTTCAATCAAAACAGCAGTCGAAACATTGATGCTTCTGCCAAATAAATCCACATTCTTTAAGAGTTTCCTGTCTTTTTGTTCAATTTATCATATTTTACAATACAAATTATCATATATTACCACTTGTTATGAGAAAGTTACTGATTTAAAATTTTAAAATGTTGTTAATAGTCTATTCAAAAAGGTCAAGGGCGTACCCGAAGTGTGGCTAGGGTACGATTTTCTTCACGAGAACCGGTTACAGTTGGCCAGATAAACGGCAGTTCTAGACCCAGTTATGCGGTTCTGGAACCAGTTATTGCCCACGTAAACGCACGAATAGTTATTGTTAGCGAGGAAAATTTACCTCGTAATCTTTGGAAATTAGGCAGGGTAGATCAAACGTATCCATCTCAAGACAAGTTGATACGAAAGGTTCGCCTCTTTATGGGAAAGAGAGACGATGGATCTGATCAATATCTTGATCGTCCGATAGACACAAACTTGTTGTGCTCGTTAGAGCTAATACCTCTTAAGATTCCTCTAATATCCCTTATAATATATCGATTCCCCGTCGAAGAGCCTCATATCGTCGACATTTGTCATTAATACTATGTAGTGTACTTTGTTGAAATGAAAATTATGTCATAATATTTTAATTATGTAATAATTTTGGGGAGCCATGTTATGAACCTGGTTGGTATGTCTATCCATAATGCGTATAGCCATTAGTTGGTCTGCAGGCAGAGTATTCACTTCGTGCCAGTTACCAGAAGTGTGCTAACTCACTGGCACTATATAAGGTCGAAGTTTATTGTTAAACGGCCCTTTCTGTCGTTTTGTGAAGACATACACTGGACTGTGTGTGAATGTGGCTTTGTGAATGTCACGTGGACTCGACTCCACATGAATAGCTAGAAGATGCGAACTTAGTGGGCGATATTTAAGTATTTAAGGTACGTCTTTTACGTGTTTGTTAAAATACCTGTACCAATTGTGTGGTTTTCTTTACGAAGTTATGTGTAAAGATATTTTTGTCACGTGTAAATAAATGCCACCTGACCAGTGTTTAAATTTTATAAGCCGCTCGAGAGTAGAAATTTTTATGTGAATACGATGTGTTGCCATACGAGAACGGTTCTGTATTTTGCGTAGTACTTGGAGCCAGGTAATATTTGAGCTTTTATATAGCCCTATGATGGCATGTCTCGGTCAAGTAGTAGAAATCTTGTGGGTTTCGAATGCTCGAACAGTTTTCTCACTCCATGTACTCCATGTTCAGGTCCCCTACGATGCTGTCCATGGTCAGTTGCGACTTCAGATAAGTTCCCTACGATGCTGTCTGGTCAGTAAAACCTGAATATGTGTGAAGGGTACTATGGAGCGTGGAAGCAATGTTGGTAAGTGTATGAAGCCAGCATTTGATTCGTACAAGCTATAGAATGCGTTAGAAATGTTTAATGTATAATTTTGTTGCTATGGTATGATTTTACCCTTTCTGAGGCCAGAATTTGAGAGAAGTTTATTTCTGGTTGTCACTTATGGTGTGATACGAGATTCGGAACAATTTTTGCCTTATTATGTATATATTTCCAGTTTAGTAATGTTATAAAGCTCGATATTAAAAGGCCGGATTTTGAGTAAACTGCAAAAATTAAAAGGCATATTTTAAAATAGTTTAAGAGGATTTTTGCGTGAATATGTTTCAGTCGCCGAGCGAATTATGGCGATTAATTTTTCTAAAAAATACTTCAAGCCATTACGTGCGTTTTAGAGGCAATTTGCAGGCTTAAATGAAAGATTGCTATTTTTATTAATGCTGTGGAATTTTTGTGATTGCCGTGTGTGTTAATGGCAATTGGTTGTTGAAATTTTGGCTGATTTTCTGTTGTTTTAATGGCAGAAAATCCGCCCCACATCTCATGCAATGTCTCGTTATGTTTAAAATCATTTGTTATGTATTTATGTTAGTATTTTTCTTTATTTTTTCCAGCTTTACACGTTGATTACGTTCTGAATAAACGAGTCAAAGCACTTCCATCAACTCCGTAGTTCTCATCTGTGTTGTCCGTACGTCTGTCTGTCCGTGCGTCGTGCGTGCATCCAACACGTGCCGGAGTGCCCGCCCACCGCAACAGTTACTACTATATTTCGGTGAAGCAATTTATTCTATGTAATATATGTATGAGATTCGATTCCCAAGGTTACCAACAATATCGTACTAACAACATAAACTAATATTCGCATATGCCATCCTCCAAGGGGCCCGCCGAATCTAAGAGGATGTGACGGTATAGTGATTGTGTGTGTTTTTTTTTATCACACTTCATAAGAGTACAACTGTGTGGAAATCAATTTCATTATTTCAATATATTCAGCTGTTTTACCACAGCTTAATTTCTAAATATTGTTTTCTATTTTTTTCATTTATTTAGCTGTTATACCACAGCAAATTTGATTTCTCCTTTGATTCTATTTGCGTTCCATTTGATTTCATTCTTCCAATATATTTAGCTGTTTTACCACAGCCTAATTTCTAAATTTATTCACTATTTGTTTCCTTTATTTAGCTGTTATACCACAGCAAAATTTGATTTTTCCATTAATTGTATCTGTGTTAGATTTGATTTCATTATTTCCTTTATTTAGCTGTTTTACCACAGCGTAATTTTTTTCTAAATTTATTGTCTGCTATTTTTTTCATTTATTTAGCTGTTATTCCACAGCAAAAATTTGATTTCATCATTGATTCTATTTGTGTTAAATTTCATTTCATTTTTTAATATATTTAGCTTTTTTACCACAGCGAAATTTCTAAATTTATTGTCTGCTATTTCTTTCATTTATTTAGCTGTTATTCCACAGCAAAAATTTGATTTCATCATTTATTCTATTTGTGTTAAATTTCATTTCATTATTTCAATATATTTAGCTGTTTTACCACAGCGTAATTTCTAAATTCATTGTTTACCAATTGCTTTATTTATTTAGCTGTTATACCACACAGAATTCGATTTCTTTCAAATCATCTAGGTTTCCATAAAAAAGAGAGAGAAAAAAACTCTGTGATTCCTTTCGTTCCTTTGTCTAATACTTATACTAATCCTCTTATTGTTGGTAATCTAAATGTATATTCAAAGAAATTTGAGTAGACGCTTAAAACACTTTAACAGTCATTAGTTAATGCAGATAGTAGCATGAACCAAACATTTTTCTCCCTAGCAATAGGATTCTTTGCTGCTTCATGAAAATAAGCATTGTGTAGTTCTAGAAATAAACAGTATATATATCTTCCTTTTCTTTTCTTATAAACAGGATTTAGTACTGTCTCATGGAAATAGACAGTTTAAGCATTGTGTAGTTCTAGAAATAAACAATGCATATATCTTCCTTTCCTTTTCTTATAAACAGAATTTAGTACCGTCTCATGAAAATAGACAGTTTAAGTATTGTGTAGTTCCAGAAATAAACAATATATATATATATATATTCCTCTTGCAAATATTATATTTTCCTTTTCTTTTCCTAGAAATAGAAGTTAGTACTGCCTCATGAGTTCTAGAAATAAACAAATATAAGTATATATTCTTAAATTCTTCGTGTTTCATGGTGCCTACAAACACTGCTTTTATCCTAGCAATAGATATTACCCTAGTGATAGGTTATTTCGTTTGTGCATGTTAATAGTGGGTTTCATGTGTATGCCTAGATATATAGGTATTTCTTTTCCTTAGTTTTCTTCCTGTACGTGTTTGCACATAGCTGTAAAGTAGATTTAAGTAGATTTAAGACTAGTTAAGTTAGTTAAGTTGGAAGGAGGTGTATGTGGACAAATGGAATCGGACTCGGAATACAACGGTTTTGTGTACAAACACAAGGACTTGGGGAGCACCCCTGAAACATTTCCAATGTCTTTGGCAACAGGCAGAGACACAGAAACTAGTTTCAAACCAGATGGACCAACATCTACACCAATATCACCCTCACTTAGTGAAATACAAAGACTTACTGAACTTTTGGAATTAATGCGGGGTGCTTTGTCACCCCCACACCAACTTTCATCACCTATCGGAAACAATACGGTTTACGACGGGCGACCACGACTTCAACAGTTATCAACTGATGGTAATAGATCAATTACAATGCAGTACATACCACAATTTAACCAGACCTCCACATTGCCGAATTCGATGGCAGGCACAAGTCAAGTCAAACCCACCATAACTCAAACCTGTTTCAGTGCAGAACTCAAAGCCAGGGGGGATAACCAAAATCCAACAACATGGTCAATTCCTGAGATTACAAAAAACATAGTTGACCTTCGGAGAGATGTTGAAATGACAAAAACTAGCTTTGAAAAGTTTGAAGACGATTATAGGAGAGGAGATCAGGTATGTTTAATACATTTTAGCAAAAAGATGAACAGATTTAACACAGGTTGAGTCAAATTGCAATAATGTACTAACCCAGATGAACACCTTTAGAGATAAGGTTGTCTCGGATCTTGGTCATTTTCAGTCCCAAATAGACCAGACAAAAACTTTTGTGGCTACAGAAATTAAGAAGGAAGGGGAACATTTGGATGAAAAATTGAACCCTTACAAATTACAATAGCCAGCATGGAACAAACCCTAGCCAAGGTCGAACGGCTTTTGGAAGGCCAATCAGAAATCCGGACCATGGTGCACTTGAGTGACGAGTTGCAAAATCGTTACTTGAGTCGACACCATGATCGACCAGGGCAACCTGAAATTTTTAGGCACCGAGATGCATCGCTGCTTCACAATGAACACAGTATCACTAACCCACTCGACACACCTCATGACTATCCAATTCCCCCTCCGATCACACGAGTGGGGACACAGGATGTACGAACTCATAACTCTGGAATTAGTCAGTCAGTTCTGAATGCAACATTTCCTCAACCATTTTCCAACGACCGCGCATCAACAGACACGACAAATCTTTTGTCTCATCAGCCAAAAAATTCCATACATAAGCAAGACAACAGTAGAACGCTGTCAACTAGGCATATTGACGGTGTGCACATTCCAGCAAACACGAATCAGACTGCTACTGATACATCACCAACTAGACATATTGGTTGTGTGTCAGGCGCATCTGATACTAACAATTTAGAACAGGGTCATACAGTGACATCTAGTAATAGTGTCAGTGACCTTAAGCGTCTGGCGACAGCGCAGAGAACAAAGATCAAAATACTGTTGTTTCGGGACAAGCACAAGACGAAAATAAAACAGACAAACCACAACAGAAATCAGACAAATCTTTTCCGACCAAATATCAAATTTACCAACAGTTTCAAAAATTTAACAAGTTCACTGGTTCTTCCGAAGACAATAACTGGATAATATTTATTCATTACTTCGAGTGGTTGTGCCAGTGGAACAATTGCTCTGATGAAGACAAGGCACAATATTTAGGTGACTGCCTCAGTAGGCATGCTGCTGATTACTTCACTTCGCTACCTTTAGAGCAACAGACGGATTACGAAGTATAATGAGTTTGTGGACAAAATTAGGAAGCTAGGTATGGAGGGGATGGAATGAATTAGTCAGGAAATGATGGATCAAATGGCAGCGGACGCCTTCCTAGATGGTGTACAGCTTAAGGCAGTTGCCTGGACTGTAGCCAATTAAATGCCTACTTCTTTAGAAGAAGCCGTACGTCTTTTAGACGTAGCATTAACCAATCAAAAAACTATTCGGGGAGACAAAAGTGTTAAACAGCCAGGACTACATTCACCCAGCGTAAGGGTAGTCTGTAAAGATGACAATGAAACAACTAAGTTGGCTGGTGAAATCCGAACGTCGCCTATCAATGTGCAACGGTCAAGAATGGATTCAAAACAACGTTCTCCGAGGAGAGATAAAAATTTCAAACGCGCTGAGTACTCATTCTAGAAATGGAAGGGTTCAAGGAGAACGTAGTGTGTACTCACAACGTCATAGCAATAGACATGATAAGGGTTTACAAGGGACCAGTGTATATTCACCGCGTTCCCCATATCGGACTGACCACAGTTATGACGGATATTCCTCATACCGACTTTCCCCTTATAGATATGAGCGTGAGTGGGAAGAACGTAACGTTTCTTCACGTTCTCCATACAGGAATGAGGGAGAACACTGGAATAGAAATGCGGGTTATTCCAGGTCCCCTCTTCGAAATCTTGAGAGAGATTCACTTTCTCCTGAGACCTATAGATCTGTTTACCGTTCACCCGACAGGACTTACAACCGTTCTCCTAGGTTTGAGAACGGCAGGGACTATGGAGAAGTAGAGCGATCCGAATACAGGACATTAGGTAGTGCCCCTTCACAAAGGTATAGCCGTAGGTAAGACGGTCCTTACACAATTGAAAAGGACACTCGAAGCTCAATGACGTCTATTGATTCAAAGCTTGATGAGCTTTGTAAAATCATGAGTTTCTCAAACATTTGGGCGAATGAAATTGAATGTATTCTCTGTGGAGGTAGAGGACATTTCGCCCGAGACTGTGCTACTCAAATTAGTCCTAGAGGACGATCTAGTTCATCCCGTTCCAAATGCATAGCATTCACAGAATCCTTAAAAGAGAAAGAGAATCCTTAAATGAGTGAGAAGCTCTACCATTCATTAGCTACACCATCAAAATTATTAGAAGCTATTCGACTGAAAGGTGCAGGTGAAAATCAATATTTTAGAGCTCATTTGGCAATGAATATTCGTTTCAAAATTGGTTCACAATTCTTCGCCCTTGACAAAATTTATGTAGCCCCAATCACAGACAATTTGATTCTGGGTATAGATTTCATGAACAAGTACAAAATAACAATTGATTTAGGTAACAATGTCTTCAAAATTAAGAATGAAGAAGTCCCAATTAAATTGATGAAAAATTCTACAGGGAAGGAAGTTCAGGTCAGTAGAGTTTTCCTGATCAAGAGGTTTTTGGGTAGTACCACTCTAACGAGAGAAGGGGACGTTGTCTTGGAAGGTATTACAAACCACAAAGGGTTATTGATGCCGAGAATTTTAACAAAGTCCGCAAATAACATCGTGGTGGTTTTAACCAATCTCAGTGATAATCCCAAACTGCTGAAGAAAGGACATTTTTGGGAGTAGCAATGCAGTCGGTAGAAATCCTGGAGTCTAGTAATTTGGCAGGATCGAACGTTCGGTTAAACGAGCCAGAGACTGAGAAAGCGTCTGCCGGTTTGCTAGTGTTTGAGTCGGACATCGAGAGCTCATGTCCCGACTCTGCTATTCAAAAAGGTGGCACTGAGAAATCGTGTCTTGGGTTGTTCACAGTAACCCCGAACACCAAGTTCTCTACACCGACTATGAAAACCGGTAAGACCGAGAAATCGTCCCGTAAGACTCTGACTCTGAAGTTTGGACATGCAAGCTTGAACCTGCGGAAGCTCACCCTGCAATACCTGTTGTTCGGCGAATAGGGAGTGCTTCGTCGACTGATCCTCAAATGCTTACTCTAGACGAGCTTAAGCAAACACTTGCAAGTCATGTACGGGAGTTATTTCTGACTTCCAGTAAGGATTTGAAAAGGTTAGGGATTGGCCTGAACCGAAGACGGTCAATGAAGCCGAAACATTCTTAGGAATTGTATATTATCACAGAGATTTCCTGAAAAATTTGGCGGAAGTTTCATCAAGTTTGTATGAATTGACAAAAAAGAATGTAGAATTTCTATGGACAGACAGACATCAGAAATCTTTTGATACTTTGAAAGAGATGCTGGTGAATGCGCCAACTCTAGGGTTTCCGGACCAGACCTCCAAATTTATTTTAGATACTGATGCATCGTTGACCTCTATTGGCGGTCAACTCAGTCAAATAAAGCCCGATGGATCGGAAGTCGTTATCAGTTACGGTTCGTTGATACTCAATCCAGCCCAAAGAAATTATTGTGCAACCAGACGAGAGTTATTGGCGGTTGTACGATTTACCAGACAATTTAGGCATTACCTTTTAGGGCGTTCTTTTTATGTTCGGACCGATCACAATTCATTGACCTGGCTAACAAGATTTAAAAATATTCAGAGTATTTTGGCGCGTAGCTTGAAGAGTTAAGCCAGTATGATATGGTTATATTACATCGTGCTGGGGTTAAACATGTGAATGGCGATGCCCTTTCACGCATATCCGATGAATTTTGTAATTGCTATGAAGCCAGAAAGGATCTTAGTAGTTTGCCTTGTGCTAAGAATGGGGTCCCGTGCAAATTCTGCCAAAGATCCCATATCGAATGGGCCCGATTCGAGGAAGACGTTGACAATGTTATCCTTCTGGCCGTGAAAGCACAAGGGAATGCATCATTAATGCTGAGACATTTCGTCGGAACATTGGCTTCCTGGATATTCAGCAGCGGAATTAATCGAGTTGCAAAGACATGACCCAGTAGTTGGCACTTTGCTGAAATAGATAGACAAACAGACAATAGACGAGGATGAATTTGCCTTACCAAGTCCGGGAGTTAAGAAATTTTGGCAATGCAACTCCCAATTGGTGATTCGAAACGGCTTATTGTATTATCAATGGGATCAGGATCCGCATCCTCCGAAATATCTGTTTATGGTTCCAGAGAGTATTGTCAGCGAAATTCTTGGATTTTGCCATGGCAATCCTCTGGCTGGTCATTAAGGTTTTGATAAAACTTAAGCAATCCTTTATTTGGTACCACATGGGGACAGATTGTAAAGATTATGTCAAATCCTGTAGTGTTTGCAACAAACAGAAAAAATCTACCGTTAAACCCAAAGCCGAAATGCAAAGCTACCACGTATCAGCCCCGATGGAAAGGGTTCACATCGACGTGTTGGGCCCTTTTGTCCCAAGCAAACGTGGCAACCTTTACATTCTAATGATGGTTGACCAGTTTACAAAGTGGATTGAATGTTACTCTATTCCAGATCAATCAGTTGATGGATTCATTTCTAGGTTCGGGTGTCCTCTGCAAATATTTACAGATCAAGGTAAAGCTTTTGACGGAAAGCTTTTCCGCGCGGTTTGTGACCTCTTGCAAATCTCCAAATTGAGAACCGCTCGATATCATCCTGCATCAAACGGGCAGGTAGAGCGATACAACAGAACAATATTGCAGATGATTCGATGTTTCTTGAATGAGAAACAAAACACTTGGGATGATCATTTGCAACAGCTTGCGGGAGCCATTAGAGCTTCTCCTAATCGACAAACTGGGTTCACACCCAATATGTTAATGTTGGGTAGGGAAGTCTGGCAACCCGTTGACCTCTATTTTCAAGGTTGGGTCAAATCGGATTTAAGCGAGCCAGAGCATGCCAAGACGTTGCGGAGAGAAATGCTAAAGGTACAAGAAACTGCCTGAACCACTTTGAAAATGACCCAGAGGAGACAGAAGAAAGATTATGACTTAAAATTACACCAGACTAAATTTTCTGTGGGTGACAGTGTACAGACTAAATAGCGTATCGAAAGTTGGTCAAAGCAATAAATTAAAAGCTCCTTGGAGCGGTCCTTTTCTAGTGGTCGAGATTTTGTCGCCAGCGTTGATAAAAATTAAGGACAGAAAGAGGGAATTGGTAATTCATCACAATAATGTGAAGTTATGCCAAGAAAGAGCTCTACCCTTATGTCTTAGAAAGCTTCGGAATAGCCTATTTGCGCAGGAAACTGGGGGAGAAATCGGTTGAGACGATGTGGAGAGATCTGGGAGTAACAGTTATGATTTAGACCTCCTCTTTAACGAACAATACGTACAGAAAGGGCAACTAAGAGACCTAAGTATCCAGATGAATTCACCAGCTGAAGACGAGATGACTCAGAGAATAGTTAAGTTGTTTAGTGTACTTAAAAAATTTAATGTTCAGGAATTCTGCAGTTCCAAGCATCACAGATGCCAACTTTGATCCCTTTTCCCTTCCTCAGAATGATAAAGTCTGAAGTTTGTTTTACGTGTGATCATAATTTTCTGGATGAAAATTGCCCCGCGCGTTATCAGCATTGCAAACCCTCGATACCCTCGATTCGATACTCGTTCTTTCCCGCAAGATGGTGTGGTGTGTCAGGTATGTTTCAGTCGTGGTCATCAGTTTTTAGACACGAATTGCCCCGCTCGCTCCCATTTTAAGATCGGAATTATAACTAGTTTTAAAGGGCCTAAATATGTTCTCAGCAACCTATATCCGTGCAAAATTTTGATATACAGGCATTGCTTCAAGTCCGTCGAACATGCCTACCAATACCGGAAATGTATGGAGTTTAATCGGGATAAAATAGCCTATAAAATTTTGCTTGATACGGAAGATCCTGTGGAGGCAAAGCGGTTGACATGCGGGATAGGGAACCCTAGGTGGGACAACATGAAAGTTAAAATAATGGAAGAGATAATACAAGTGAATTTGAGGGACGTGCCCGAATATAGAGATGCTCTACTGGCTGCCGAGCCGATAGTAGCGGAGGCCGTCCCAAATGCTTACTTTTGGTCAGCCGGATTGAGTGCGAGTGACCTGATGTGGACTCGTGTCCAGTCATGGCCGGGAAAAAACATAATGGGACAAATCCACATGAGGATGCGCGAATAGCTCAAGTATGAGTTGAGGTATGGCAGTGCTGATGTTCCGCCCTGCATCGTTTGTGATTCGAACGCTTTCTCGAACAACCCAAAAGACGCGACTGTCGCAGCCCATCCACACGAACAAAACGTAACGGTTACGCATGTTTTGGACGATTCTGAACTCTCCGCCGCACCTGTTACACCTCACGTTACGACCACGGATGTTCCCTGCGTACCGACGATTTACGTTTCCACTACGCACGCGCCTCCTGAATCTATTAGCGTTTCGTCTCGCCCCAACCGTCAAAAGAAAAAACCTGTGTGTCCTTTACATTCATTAACTCAGTGCAACTAGAGTGCCGACAACGTAGCACGTCATCTTTCTCGTCAGCATTGCTCGCCATATCTTTTTAAACGTGACGATTTGGGCCCAGTAAAAGAACGTTGCGAACAGATACTGAAATTCTTGATGGAAATCGCGACATTATTAAACGTGCATAACGTTAACGACCTCCCTCGTTTCATTCAACAAAATCATCTGTCGGTGGCTCCGTCGGAGCAGGTGGGTCCATTACACCGAGCAATCGTGGAAGAGTTCCACCTGTTTCTGGCGGACCAACGCTCTAGTCAAAATATTGACTTTCATACGTCGAATTGTCTGTCGGCTCTTACGTGGTACAAGAATGTACTCCTATTTACTCGAAATTATCCCCGACTGACCCTGGATATTTATCGGAAAATTATGCTTCTCAACGTCGAGGCAATCTAGCACGTACTGTTGAATCAGCATCTGACGCTAACATGGATTTTCCGAGAAACATCTACGTCTTCGTGTATCGGTAGTGATGTACAGTGCACCAACGCAGAGCAAGAGCTCATCACCACAACATCTACGTCTTCGTGTATCATTAGTGACGCATCCTGTCCCTCCGCAAGAGCCCATCACCACGTCTTCGTGCATCGTTAAGAACGTACACTGTGCCTACGTAGATCAACGGAGCGGCATCAATTCGGATCATAACACTTCGGAGAATACAAGTCATTCCTCCCATCATAACGTATCATTTCCAGTTGCCATTAATGACGTCAACGTAGACGCTACGCTGAATAGAAATAAAGATAGAACGTACTCCTCGACGTATGACGATCAGTATGAATACTGCCATCTAGAAAAACTCGCTGAAAAATTGGAGAAAGCCATACCTTTCGATCAGCTTTTAGGGGGGACCCCAGCTAACACGTCGTTTTGCTATCCGAATAGTTTTCCGTGTCATGAAGTACGCGAACAGATTCTCGAAAATTGCCGTTTCTTTACCTGTATTGGTTACCACCCAAAATTAGTCAAAGCCCAGAATCCGAACATGGAAATTATCCAGACGATAGCAGATGCCGTTGAAACCTGTCCAAAAGTTGTTGCCATAGGGAAAATTGGTTTAAATTACTCAATAGACGGGTCAAACAAGAAAACTCAACAGAAAATTCTAAAAGAACTTTGTATTCTGGCAAAACAACGAGGACTGCCTATAGTCACACATTGTAGAGAACACACGAAATATAATCCCCTTCAAGCCTCTTTGGATTGCCTGAACATACTTTGGGAAACACTGCCCCAAGATTATTCCATTTACAAGCACAGTTTAGTCAATAATATCGAAGCGAACCTCTAGATTCCCCAACGTTATTTTTGACATCAATGGGATTCTCTTTTATAAAAATTTGACTTTATTTTGATTCTCTGGGCACATTTTTGACAGTGGGAAATCTCGGAAGAACGGTTTTAGAATCTGATGCTCCGCATCTTCACCCGTACGGCCAACAGAACATAAATTTTCCTTCATCAATTTTTATCATTGCCGACAAAATTGCAGAGCTTCTCAAAATCGACGTGAAAATTGTCTTACAGAGCACCCTCAACAACGTAATAAAATTCTTCAAAATTCCGAGTTGAACTGAGTAAAGGAAATCAACGTGTCTGTACAGTATGTATATTGTTGTCAGACTGACGCTTTATTAGAGTGTGTTATTGAATTATTGCAAATGGGTCGAGAAATCACCCGAACCGTATCTGTCGCTGAGAAATCGCTATCAATTTTTGTATTAATCCTGTTCGTATTCCTGATTCTGCTTGGTTTATTAACTTGGCCGAGAAATTGGCCAAATAATAATTTTTTTTAGAATTGCCGTTAGATTTGCATGTATTCTGTTTATATTCCTGTTTTTGCTTGGCTTATTAACTTGGCCGAGAAATTGGCCAAAGAATAAATTTTTGTAGAATTGCTGTTAGATCTGCGTGCATTCTGTTTATATTACTAATTGCGCTCGACCTATTAACTACTGGTCGAAAAGGTAGTCAAGAAATCTATATTTGCAGATGTGCTTGACTGGGGAATCTGTTACAGTCGAGCAATCGCTGTAGCAGGTAATATTAGTAGCGCAGACGGAAATGCCTGTAGTGTAGCTAATAGTGCATGTAACATGTCTAAAACTTTGATTGATTTCTTATTTTGAATGCTTTAAGTATTTATTTTGTGCCCTTTTCCCTTTCATTGATCGTGCATGTATATATGTTCGTGTGAGTGTAGTGTGAACGGGAGGTTAAGTAAAAAAACGGGGGGTAGTGTTGTAAAGGTTGGACAATCTAATCTTGAAAACGATTTTGGCCTCTTTTTGGTTTCGCCCCTTTGACCCGTATAAAACCCCGTGCCCTTCTCTGGGGGCACTCTCTCTCTCTCTCTCTCTCTCTCTCACCTCCTGACCGCAAGCGGCAACACCACTTGGCAGCATAGTTAAGGTAAGCACGGCAAGCCCCTGGGTAGAGCCAGAATCGGAAGTTGCACGCGGCACATTATTATGTAAGTTTGTTATTTAAGTACTGTATTACATAATATCTCTTATTTTACTCTGCATTCCTGGTTGCAGAACGACAATACAGTCATCAATCCAAATAAACCGGATAAAATTCGCATAGTATTTGATTCCGCGGCTAAGTACATTGGCACTTCATTAAATGATTGCCTGCTGCAAGGCCCAGATCTGGTCAATCCTTTAATCGGAGTGCTACTTCGCTTTCGGCAAGAGCCTATCACAATGGGCGACTCCGTAGAACCCATTAAAAAAGGGTCCTATCAAGATAAACATCCGGGTATTTCTCATACATTTGTATGCAAAGTTGTACTTTCATTTTTTGCTATTTATAATGCCCCAAACATGTTTTTTTGTATTCCAAAATGTTATGAATGTTGAAAACATTATTTCACAGATCTTGTCCAAATAAATAAAGTGTTGGTAAAATTTATTAAGTGGGATAAATTTGTGCCAAATTAGTACAGTGTTTTTTGTTAAATTCACTTCATGGAAGAGAGTTGCATATCACATTTGCTTTTAGCAAGAAATCTCTTAAGAAATATATATAAATCTAGTCTTCATATAAAATATAATTAACATAGTTTCCATGATGTAAACGCTGTGATTGAAAATAAAAAGTGTAGTTCTTAAATCATGTTTTAGAAATGTAAACACTATTTTCTGCATTTCTCTATTGACCGTCACCCCAAACACACCACAGATATGTGCCTGCAGGTGCACGTCCCAGTGAATACTGCTGTGAAGCGCGCTCATTACTGATGCTAAAATCCTGATTCCCAACACATAGATCAAGCATACTATGTGTTGAAAAAAGAGAAATTTTGCAGTTGGCCTAATCTGTGCACTATCCATGGACAGTGTTATGAGTTTGTATTACACATGGTATTAGAAAAGACTGCTAAAACTTCCCTTTCTTATCGACTTTTAACTATATAACTTGTTACAGGGCAATGTGTTATTGTGGCATTTCTTGCAATGTATTGCTTTTTGCTTTATGGACTAGAAATGATGTAAAAAATATGATAAAAAAGATGCCACTCTGAGAATAGTAGCTTGTTACTTTTTATCTTAATCCATTGAAACAAAGCTCTAATTTTTATCTCAATAACTGAGCGTTTTCCTGTGAAACTCTCACTTTTCATTTCTGGCATTTTGTTTTAACTGTATGAGAGTCAAGTGTCCAAAATCAACGCTTAAATGTTTGATTAAACGTGTAGTTTTATAAGTAGAGATTCCATATGTTCACACTGAAAAAAACCCGGATGAGAACGCATCTGGACCCTTGACAGCAGTGGCGCCGCCCTACAGTTGCAAAAACACACTATTTTAGAGTCCCCCATTGTTCGTGACATAGAAGCTGCGTTCCATCAGGTACAAGTTTTGGAGAGGGACCGTGACTACCTCCGTTTCTTGTGGTGGCAAGACGGCGACATCAAGCTCCCACCAGAAGTTTACGCGATGATAGTTCATATCTTCGGCGCAACGTCATTTCCTAGTGCTACTGCGTTTGCTATGCGCAAGACAGCCACTGGCAACCAGTGTGAATTTGATGCAGAAACGGTAAAAACAGTGATGCGAAACTTTTACGCCGATGACTGCTTAAAATCAATACCAACTGTGCCTCAAGCAATCAGGCTAACAGCACAACTGCAAGAACTGCTTCAGAGAGGTGGTTGCCATTTGACCAAATTATTCTCAAACAACAGGGAAGTTTTGTCGTCAATCCCAGTATCCGAAAGGGCCTCATCTGTAGCAAACATTCACATTGATGATGCATTGCCACACGAAAGGGTTTACGTTGGAACGTTGAAGATGATACGTTAACATATAACGTGAAGAGTGTACAGGAGACTATGACGCGTCGCGGAATTTTATCTGTGGTCAGTTCCCTGTACGATCCCCTAGGCCTTGCCACGCCGGTAACTTTAATACCCAAGATGCTGTTACAAGGCCTGTGCAAGGATGGGTACGCCTGTGATGAACCAATTACAGATGACGCCAGTACACGTTTTCGCGAATGGCAAGACACTTTGTCAAGTCTGAGTGACTACAGTGTTGACCGATGCTATAAACCAGATGGCTTGATGAATGACTTCACATGTGCGTTACATCACTTCGCAGATGCGTCAGAAGTCGCCTACGGTGTTGCGTATCTACGTCAGGACACTTCAAGTGTTCACTCGTTGTAGGCAAGTCGAGACTAGCACCTATCAAGTCTGTCACCTGTCACTATACCGTGACTAGAACTATCAGCTGCTGTTGTCGCAGAACGGTTGCATCAGATGATTACAAGTGAAATCGAATTCGAAATCTCACAGGCTTACTTCTGGGCGGACTCAACAGCTGTTAAGTACATACGTAACACAAAGACGCGTTGCTAATCGGTTATCGGTGATTCATGACATCACAACACCAGAAGATTGGTACTACGTCCCATCAAAGCAAAACCCAGCCGATCTCGCGTCACATTGAATTTCTCCTAGGGACAAAAGTTGAAATTTTGGGCAAGTGGTCCAATGTTTTTATGCAATGCGCAAGTTATGATGCCTGCACAACCAGATTATGGAGGTCTTGGGGCGACAGCTGCGTGTGTGACGTCCGAGATAGATCCTTTAAGTTCACTGATCAATCGCTGCTCTTCGTGGAGCCGCTTATGCGTATCTTTCGCGTGGTTATTGCGGCACGTTGCGTTTTGTTTGGTACATTGAGCAAAAACGACATAGAAACTACCTCAAGGTAACGTAGGAGTAGGAAATACATCGTGCTCGAGCCAACATTATCGCGATAGTGCAGCGTGAATGTTACGCATCTGAATTAAAACGTCTGAACGAAGGAGTAGACGTTTAAAGAACAAGTCCCATTGCTAAGTTGTCCCCCATCCTAACTGACAATATCATCAGAGTGGGAGGTCGCCTAGCTGAGGCGTCAGTAGACTACGATTTTAAACACCCAATCACCCTACCAAAGAAACATCACGTCACTGAATTAATCATCAGACACATTCACGAACGTAATGGACACGTCGGTTTACATCAAGTTCTAGCCCTAACACGCAAGGAATACTGGATTACCCAAGGTGCTGCTGTAATTAAAAGGGTTATAGGAGTGTGTTTTTTATGTAAACGTCACATGCGCGCGACGCTTACCCGCGATGCGGAGCGAAAATTGCGTGAACTGTTATCTGATCTCAACCAGGCAAAAATAAATAACACACTGAGACAAGACTCCGTTGAATGGCACTTCATTTCCCCAAATGCCACTGAAATTGGAGGAGTATGGGAGCGCATGGTGTGATCAGTAAAGGTGATACTCAAAAAGCTTGCGAGTGAACAGCTTTTAAACGACGAGGGCTTAGCGACATTATTTATAGTAGTTGAACGTGTAATTAATGACCGCCCGCTGACTACTTTGAGCAATGACGCACGTGACCCGGAAGTGCTCACGCCAAGCAACACAACCTCGTTACCATACTGCAGTTTCGAGCCGTATGACAATTACAATCGACTCCGATGGCGTCAAGCTCAATATCTGGCTGACGTTTTCTGGCACCGTTGGCTCAAGGAGTATGTACACCTGTTGCAAGCTAGATCTAAATGGGTTAACAAGCAACGGGATATTTAAAAGGGAGATGTCGTCTTGATTGCCGATCAGCAGTTGCCACGTGGTCAATGGTCTCTGGGAATTGTGAACGATGTACGCCTGGGCCGAGACAGTCACGTCCGCGCGGCAGAAATAAGAGTCGAAAAAACTTTGAAAGTCCGACCTATCACAAAACCGTGCTTGTTAGAAAGTGCTCGTAAAGATTAAACGCCATATCACTTTCAAGAGATCTGTTCATAGGGAATAATTAATACGTGTGCAATTAATTTTTTTAAACTGAAAGAGACTAAAAGATTAATAATAAACCCATAGAGGCGTAATTATTGTACATGTTAGAGCTTCAGGATGGATTCTTGTTTCTAACTGTGTAAGGTTTCCTGAAATATGAAACGTTATTAGTAAAATGACATTGACTATTAATTCGCAAAAGTGGTTTATAAGTTTTAACTTACCCTTTAGAATTTTGGTGGTCCACAGCAAAGATGTTTCCCCACAGGCAAAATTGAACATTTATTTCAAATATGAAATGCATAATTATGCCCGTAGTCATGTTTCTTTAAGTTAATTTTGTATAATTTAATTGTATTTTATCCGTTTTCAGTTTCAATTAATAAGTCTTAGTTCAGCAATTTATTCAAAGTTCATTCATTTCTGTTTGTTTCCATTTATGGCGATAATTAAAGATTTCCATTATTAATCTTCTACTGTCACATGTTGTATGTTCACTCGATAAATGATCGAAGTCTACTGCATAGAATTTTGTTTAATATTGTTCAATAATATAAATTTGTTAAGCATGTAGCCGATTCCCTCAAGATACTCCTCAGTAAATGTCATATATTTGTTGTAGTAAATATGTTTAGTATTAATCATATGGTATAAATCACTTCCGCAAGGCTCAACTTCCGCTCTAGAAGTTCTAGGATTTAAATTTAATGGTGAAATAAAATCTCACACGAGCCTTAAAGCGGCCGTTCAGCGCTGAAGAAATGATTTTTCTGTGTGTAGAAGTGCTTCTGTTTAACATAGGAAACATTCGGTGATGGTGTAAGACCACACCAAAATACGGTCATTTCCAAATTCGTGTGGTTTCCCTTCATAATGCATTAGCATAATTGTGGATGTTGCTTAGAAATATTTCTTGAGAGTCTATCATGACAGCATGAAACGGGTGTGTTTAATATACTAAATGTTTCATGGAAGTTAGGTATCGTTTTTCCACTCTGTTGTTTAATATTGCTTTCTGAACATATCTTTTCATATTTACTCTTATGTGGTTTAAATGATAGCGTGTATAATATTTAGAAGCCAGTGTAATACATATGTAAAGTATGTTTATGTTTAATACAGCCACGCCCACAATAACTTGCATCTAACACCCCTATGGTTTATGCACGTGGCCACTCTGTGTGACCCAAAAGTATTCATAATTCAACATATTATTCAGTGCCCTAGAATGAGTATAATTGATACTATTGTTGTGTTCAATATAGGAGGTTATAGTTATGCGGATTTTTCTGTTTGTCTGTGTGTTTGTTTCGTTTTACTGATTTATTGTTCAAGTAAAGAAATTGGCATAATCAAATGTAAGTTATTAATGTTATTTTATTAGGGTCGCTGTTACGAAGTCATTTAAATAATTTATGTCTTTTATAATTAATTGACATCAGGTCACTGAAAAGTGACACGTATTGATTAATCAGTGCCAGAATGTTCAAGTATTTATGGCATGACACTGTACAAGTCACGTGATGTCTGTAGCATATAAACAGTTTCTTCCCGCCTTTTGACTAATAGTTTCAAGTTTCGGACGGTGCGTGATCAAATTTAGGAAAGTTCCGATAAAATTGGTAAGATTCAAATTTCTTGAGATTGTGAATTAAGTAATTTATTTATTTGTGAAATTATTAAGACTGCATTCAAGATATAACAAGGTAAAATTGATTTAAGAGTAACGTTTAGTGTTCAGGTCAGTCGTTAAAGTTTTGTTTCTTTTTTTGTTTTTCCTAGCAAACCGGCATTACGACTTTACGGCATTTACAAGATCACCAAGATACGAAGCCACGTTCGCAGTAAGATATGTTATGATTAAACAAGCTCTTATTTTCGTATTCCCTTATCACGTAACAGGGAGTATCCTTGCATTCCGAATCTTGACCTTGAACGTCAAGGTCAAAGGTCACATAACCTCATGTGATGTTAAAGTTCACTATTGTCTCGAAAACGGTTAGAGATTTTGAATTTAGAGCTCATTTTCGAGCCTTTGTGCCAATAGAACGGTACATAAGAGGTACAGTGGTGTGCCATAATATTATAAACAAACATGGCGGCGACTTTCCCAATGACGTTGAAAGGCAGGGCTTAACTTTAAAAGTCATTGTGCATGAACAATTTAAAACATAAAATTTTAACTCAGTACTTGGTAATAAAACCCTTTGTTGTCATAATTTTCAACAGTCGCATCGGCAAAGAGTTGTGCAAACTTTTAACAAGCACTAATGGGATTCTTTGCCATACAGCTCCCAGGTCTTCTATATTTTTATGATGTTGAATCGTTTACGTAACCTATTTTTCACATACAACCAACAGTTTTCAATAATATTAGCATCAAGAGATTGAGCAGGCCAAAGAATTCCGTGTAAAGCGTTTTCGTGTTTATAATTTTGAACCTGATCTTGAGCGATGAATTGGTGCGTTGTCGGCCTGAAAAATAAAGTAATTTTCTGGGAAATGCCGAGCGACGACAGGCCAAAGGTTATTTTTAATAATTTTCTGCATTTATGTTTCCATTAACAATTGCAATAGTACCGACACCGTGCCAAAAAATACACCCCCAAATTATGACTTGGCTTGGCTTGAAGCCTTCGCCACATAGGACGGCATCCACCAGGCTTTCTCCAAACATAAACTCTATTATTTTCCCCAATAACACTTAAAAATACATCTTTGCAAATTTTTGTCATCTACAGACCCCACCGACTGCGACCAAAAAATTATCCTTTTTAGCCTTTCGTGATAAATTTTCTGACTTTATCACCAAGAATGATTCAAAATACAAACATTATGTTATTCTCGGCGATTTCAACGTCCATATGGATAATTTTGCCATCTCCACAAGCCCGCGATTTCTTGGATATGTTGGATACTTTCAATCTTGGTCAGTTTGGACCAGTTCCTACTCAGAGAGCTGGACATATTATGGATTTGATAATTTCCCATAAAACTGGAATTTTTCCGCAGTTTTTACGATGTGATGACCTCCATATTTCTGATCATAAATGCGTCGTTTTTTATCTCGCACAAACCAAACCACCTCCGATCAGGCGCTCTATTACATATCGCGATTTTTGCTAGGTCAACATCGATCATCTTAAGAAAGATATCAGTGATCATAAGTTCAGGCATTTTTCAGGATTATCAGCAGACATTTTCCAATCTGTGTAAAAAAACATGCCCCTATTACGACTAAATCAATCATTCTGAGACCCAATACCCAGTGGTATAACCACAATATCCGGTCTGCGAAGGTAGTCCGTCGCCGGTTAGAAAGGAAAGTGATAAGAACCGGACTGAAAAATGATACATAAGCGTACAAAAAACCAATGTCAGTTCGTTAATTATTTGCTAAACGAGGCAAAGCAGGAGTTTTACTCACATAAAATTCTCTTTTCCGAGAATGATATTCTTCCTCACCACTGAATTCTTCTCCCTCACCAAGCAAATAATGAATTGGTGCCAGGAACCTCAACTACCGGACGGTCTTCGTGACGTTCCCACCGACTTTTGTGAGTTTTTCATACACAAGATAGTGAAAATTCGCCGTGATCTTGTCAATAGCCAATCTTATCTGGAATCCCTCGAACAACTTCATTCGGATACAAGCCATTTACTGCATATAAACTCCTTGGATACATTCAGCCCAGCTACCGAAGAGGAGATTCGGCGAATCATACTTAATTCATCTAATGCGACCTGTGACTCCGACCCGATTACAACTCATATTGTGAAGCAGTGTATTGACGTTTTGCTTACTCTTATAACAGATATCGTTAATAGTTCTCTTGTAAAAGGTGTTTTCCCCAAGGATTGTAAAAAAGCAATAGTTACCCCTTTATTAAAAAATAGTGGCCTTGACCCTGATCAATCAAAAAACTATCGTCCTACATCTAACTTCTCTTTTATCTCCCAGGTAATTGAGAAGGCTGTCTTACACGTGTCAATGCGCATTTATCAAAAACTAGTTTAAATCAACCTTTTCAATCTGCTTATCGAAAATTTCATTCCCCTCTTTAGAAAACAAGAAAATGTCCGTTCTTATACTGCTTGACCTGCCTTTGATACCATTGATCACACGCTTTTATTAAACAGGTTAGTGGACAGGTTTCATATAAGCGGAATTGTATTGTCATGGTTTAGATCATACTTGTCAGATCGTGTTCAAGTTGTTAAAGTCTCCGGTCGCTATTCACCAGAAGCTGCTTTAAACTTTGGGGTTAACCAGGGCAGTATCTCAGGCCCATTGCTGTTTTCCCTGTATACCGCCCCAGTAACGGATATAGCTTCTCGAAATGGCCTATGCGTACATCTATACGCTGATGACACCCAAACCTATGTCACACTTGATAATTCAAATCAAAGTATTTTTAAGATTGAACGGTGTATTGCTCAAATCAAAGATTGGATGACAGCTAATTTCTAACAGTTAAATTCTGATCAAACCGAAGTACTACTTATTGGTTCACCCTATCAACTCAGAAAGTTATCATAAGTTGAATTAAGTATAAAAGATACTATTTTTATTCTCTAGTGATTATGTAAAAAATCTGGTTTCTTATTTCGACAAATCGTTATCTCTGGATGTTTTTGTACGAGAAAAGTGTAATGCCGCTTGTTAAATATCAGGTGTATTTCTCAAATCAGACGTTTCCTGATCAAAGAGGCCACTGAAGCACTCGTCAACGCCTATGTCACGTCTAGACTCGATTATTGTTCCTCATTATTATATGGAGTAAACAAGGCCTTAATAGTCAAACTACAAAGAGTTCAGAATATGGCTGCTCGTGTTATTACAAGGGTTTCAAAATATGATCATATAACCCCAATTCTTCATGAACTGCATTTAATGCCTTTCGAACAGCGAATAGTTTTTAGAAATTTAGTTCATACGTTTAATTGGCTTTATGGTAAAACACCAGTCTATACAGGTGATATGGTTTCATTTTTAGAGTCTACACGTGTACGCAGATCTCCTAATCAATTCATGTTAAAAGAACATCGGATTAAGACCAAATATGCTTTACGAGCCTTTAAGAACAACTCCGCATTTTTATGGAATAGACTTCCATTGAAAATTAGATCATGTTCTAGTCAATCTGTTTTTAAAAAGTAATTTTAATTTGCTAATATTATTCTTAGTAGGTGTTTAGTGTCAAGTTATCATTTTCATCGTTGTATTAATGTATTATTGTCAGCACTTAGAGCTTTTTGATTAAGTGCATTATAAATGCAGGAATAATAATAATAATAATAATAATAATAATAATAATAATAATAATAATAATAATAATAATAATAATAATAATAATAATAATAATAAAAATAACTACTTTACATTCATAAGAGATTTTCACTTTCCTCCACTGTCCCTGGACTGTCCAATATCGCTTTCCCCTGGCCCAGAATAAACGTCTTTTTCTATTCAAGTCTGTAATTCGAATGTTCTTCCTAACAAGTCTTCTGTGATATTTATTTTTGTGTAAATATCTCTCAATGATTCGTGTAGATAAACGACGGTGACTACTTTGGTTAAATTGACTGGTAATTTCTCCCACTGGTGGCGATCTGCTTGTTTTCACCAGCCTTAATAATTTTAGTACACCTCTGTTATCAAGCTTTTCTTCCTCCAGTTCTTTTCTTGTTTTCTGTATTTCCTCTTTGTTTAAACCTTTTTAACACTGCATACACCGAGCACCTATTTAATTTTAAACCTTTAACAATTTTTAGCACTTTTCACCGTCTAAATATTTCCTAATGGTTATTTCTTTAACCTGTGTTGTTAAATCTTTTGACTTCCCAATAGCACTAAAAAGGTAATAAAATTATGTTCTATTTACAAAAGTAACAAAATTACGTCACGATGCACTCGAAATAACGTTATAACTGATACACCGTCACAGTAAGCATCTGGGTTTCATCATGCTCGAATGCAAACCATCTATCGTCCACAACAATATATAGGTGCGTTGTGGACGCCATGTTTGTTTATAATAATATGGCACACCGCTGTACCTCGATGACCTTGACCTTCTTGGTTACGGTCAAGGTAAAAAAAGATAGTTGACTATTATCTCGAAAACGGTTGGAGATAGAGCTATTGTGAGCTCATTTTGGCCTAAACAACGTTACATGAGAGGTATCTCGGTGACCTTGATCTTATGGGTTGCGGTCAAAAGCAGGAACTTGACTATTATCTCGAAAACGAATAGAGACAGAGGGATTCTGGGCTAAATTTGAACCCATTGGGCCAAAGCAAAGAAGGAGTGCTGCGTGACTTTGAGCTTTTTGGTCACAATTTAATACAATTTTTTCTTTAATGGTTTCTGCAAGTAGGCCAATTCCGCTATGTTGAGGAATTCTGTCTAGTTTTTATAACCTGCGCTAAACTAGCTGGAATAGTGCTGTAAAGCGCTGGAACTGTTGTTACATCAATGTTTTCCCACACCTGTCGTACTTTTGCCATCAACTCTGTCGTCTATTTGGTTTGAACACTTTTGGACCTCTCGCTTTAAGATTAACCTCACATTCTCTATAATATTCAAATCAGAGGACTGTGCTGACCAGTCTGATGTGTGAATATTGTTCTCTTATACATAATTTTTCACTATTCTTACTCGGTGAACAAGAGCGCTGTCATCTTGAAAAATAAAATTTTGATGAGGAAGTGTTGGACCGGCACAGGCCAAAGGTTTTCGTCTGAGATATCTATATATTTCTGAGCGTTTATATTACCTTTGACATCAGAAATTGTTCCAACACCATGGTATGTTATGCACCCGCAGACCATTAAAGACCTTCCTCCGATGCTGGGGGCACACCAACTCAGGGTTTAATATTTCATCTCTCTTTTGCAATTTTTTTTCAACGCGACTGAAAAACATGTTTAAAATAACTGCACAAACAGACATCGTTGCCTTGTAGACCCAAAGCGTCAATTGCAATTGACATGCTATGATAGGGTACTCACTGCTCACTGCATAATGAAAGCGCCTAAGATTAGGCCAATGAGTAGTGTAAAAGTGGGGCTCCGAAAACAGGAAGTGACGTCATAATGACGTCAGGAGGTGTTTTCGGAGCCCCATGGGGCGTTCTCTCTCCAAACACACACCAGACCAGACTGGTAAAGGGTCAGTCAGACAAACGGACACCCGGACAAACGGACTACCCGGACAAACGGACAGTCGGACAAACGGACAGTCTTTTTTTGTTGTTTTTTTCTAACCTCTCTCTCTCCATCACACCACGGTAGCTGGGGGCAAACAGGCAGTCTTTTTTTGCGTTCTCACTCTCCAAGCACACACACATATAACACCTATGGGAGACGGGGCAAACGGACAATCATTTTTTTTTTGCTTTCTCGCTAATGGCTTGCCGTAGAAGCAATTAAAACTGGGCAGCCATTACGCCCTTAAGGAAGCTATTTTTAACCCAGAGCTCTCTCTGCGCACACACGACACGGCGGCTAGGCAGTCTTTTTTTCGATTTTCTCGCTCTCTCTCCCTACATGTACTAACCACACACGGCTCACTTAGCGTTTTTCCTTTCTTAAGCCACTCTTTTTTTTACCCAGTCTCTCCTTTTCACTCTCTCTCAAACGGGGGTCGTCTCCACGCACACAAGGGCGGCTAGACAGTTTTTCTTTGTTCCGATTTTCTCGCTCGCTCTCCCTACATGTACTAACCACACACGGCTCATTTGGCGTTTTCCTTTCTTAAGCCATTCTTTTTTTTACCCAGTCTCTCTTTCACTCTCTCTCTTAAACGGGGGTCGTCTCCACACACACCACGGTGGCTTTCCAAATACGGCAGCAAACGCAGCCTCTCTTTCACTCTTTCTCGAACGGTGGCCATCTTTTTTATCCACACTTTTTCTTTTGCTCTGTCTATCCACAACAGTCAGGCAAACAAACAATGATTTTTTTCCCTCACTTTTTCTTTTGCTCTGTCTCTCTCTCCACACATATAACACCTACGGGAGACGGGCAAACGGACAATCATTTTTTTTTTGCTTTCTCGCTAATGGCTTGCCGTAGCAGCAATTTGAAGTAAGCAGCCATTGTGCCCTTAAGGAAGCTATTTTTAACATAGAGAGCTCTCTCTCCATGACAACAGCAACTGTTTTTACTAATGGCTTGTCGTAGAAGCAATTAAAACGGAACAAGCATTGAGATGGGAGCTCTCTCTCTTTCCGTAGATACATAAGCAATTAAAACCGAACAAGCACTGAGATGAGAGCTCTCTCTCTCCACTCTTTTCTTTATTTACCTTTCTCACTCTCCAAACACACATAACACCTACGACAGACGGACAGACGGGCAGTCTTTTTTTATTTTTCCCTCTCTCTCTTAACACATATATAGCCACAACCGATTCAGCGTTTTATTTCATAAGTCTGGGTATTTTTAACCCAGATAGCAACTTTTTTTAAACTCTCTCTTCACACATATATAGCCACAACCGATTCAGCGTTTTATTTCTCAAGCCTGGGTATTTTTGAACTCAGACAGTGGCTGTTTAAACTCTCTCTCTTCACACACACACACACACATAACACAGCAGACGGTCAGACGGACAGATTTGGCGTTTATTTCTCAAGCCTGAGTATTTTTAACCCAGGCAGCAATTTGTTTAGCTTTCTCACTCTCCAAACACACATAACACCACAGCAGACGGTCAGACAGAGAGATTTAGCGTTTTATTTTTCAAGCCTGAGTATTTTTAACCCAGACAGCAATTTGTTTTGCTTTCTTACTCTCCAAACACACATAACACCACAGCAGACGGTCAGACGGACAGATTAAGCGTTTATTTCTCAAGCCAGGGTATTTTAAAACCCAGACAGCAATTTGTTTTGCTTTCTCAGACGGTCAGATGGACAATCATTTTTTTTATTTTTTATCTCTCTCTTCACACACACACATAACACATCAGACGGTCAGACGGACAGATTTAGCGTTTATTTCTCAAGCCTGGGTATTTTTAACCCAGACAGCAATTTGTTTTGCTTTTTCAGACGGTCAGACGAACAATCATTTTTTTTATTTTTTTTATCTCTCTCTCCACACACACATAACACATCAGACGGTCAGACGGACAGATTTAGCGTTTATTTCTCAAGCCTGGGTATTTTCAACCCAGAGAGCAACTTCTTTTTTGCTTTTTCAGACGGTCAGACGGACAGATGGGGGGTATAAATCAATGATTTATAGATCCCTTTTTATTTTTTTAGCATTTCCCACACTCTCATGCATACACATACATACTAACACCATGACACGATTAGCGCTCATTTCATAATAATGGGTGGCCGCTAAAAAGCGGCCGTGGAGGGATTTTCCGTCTTCAGCTCCGCCAGCCGTCACTTCCCCTGCCGTCGCTTCACGTGTGGCCGCTTCCCCTGCCGCCGCTTCCCCTGCCTCTACCTCTAGCGCCGCCGCTACCTCCGCCTCTGCCGCTACCGTCATCCTCCCTACAGCCGGCCTTCCTCCTGTGCGCTGCTACCGCGGCCCTGTGCGACTTGAAACCTCTACCAAGAGCACTACAATAATGATATTCCGGCCGTAGTGCCTCTTGGCATTCCTGTTCGTGCACTCGGAGAGAGGCTGCTGCCCGAATTCCAAAATGGCAGAAGTTGCAGTACTGTACATTATCGGCCGTATCCAAGAACTGCACGATATCCTGGAGGGTTGACTCTTTGCTAGAGCCATCCTCCTGTTTCAACTCAACCAGTTCCACGGTGCGGTCATAATCGGAAGGCGACTGCATGAGGCTGAAGTCCACCACCGGTATGTCCGAAATACTGGCGACAGCGGCTGCAATCTCGTCCTCAGGAGCTGGTGGCGGACTGCTTGGTCTTGTAACGGTGGCGCTGGGTAAGTGCCGCCTCTCTGTAACCGGTGCCGCTGGCACCTTAAGAACAGTCACATCAGCTTCCCTTGGACTTGATTTCGGCGGAGTCGTCATCGTCGACGCTGTGGCTTTAGCAGGAGTCGCTTTGACAGGAGTCGCCGCTGTCATGGTTGCTGCTGTGGCCTTGGCAGGAGTAGATCTGGCTGGCCTTTCTTCCTGGCAGGGCGACGGGTCACTGAACTGGTCGGGCGACACCTCCCCCCGTCGCTTGTAGCCTTCCTCCGCCGCCCTGCCAAACCGGTTGTATTCCTGTTCTGGCTTGGTCCTCAGAAAATCCCTCCACTTTTTAAACAGGAACGCCTGGTAGTCGATGTAAATCTCTTCCCAGAGGTCGACATCCTTCTGGCTCAGGAAGTACTTCCTCCTTCGTTCCTCTGAGAAGAATTCAGCCTTGTGTTGCATGGTTGTTTTTTCTATGTTGCTTCTTCAGTGATCAAAAGCAGACTGACTGCATACAGTGCGAGGCTGCTATTATAAAGGACCTCCCCCCCCCCCCCCCCGGGTACTCTGTGAGGACCCCCCCCCCCCAGAGATAGAAGCAGGCTGCCTGCATAAAGTGAGGACCCGTCCTCACTGAGGACCCCCCTGGTCAGCATCAGCATATAATGCGAGGATGGTCGCTAGTAGTATATAAATGCAGGTTGAAGGCCACTTTACCCAAGTCGTACAATCACAGTGATGCGAAACGGCAAGGCAGTGACGCTAACGACAGAATGTTATAAGTGTTGGGTGTGGATAGAGTATCCAGGACAACCACACAACTGCCCGTTGCACCACAATGCACCACGTCGGTATTGCTGCAAAACCTGCGGTGTTTTGCTCTGCTACAAGTTCACTGCAAGATTACCTGGACCAGAGCCATGCACAGACTGCTGGTGGTGCGGTGCGACGCTGAAAAACTTTGGATATTATAATTTTCATCCTTTCAAATGTTCCAGAAGACCTTTCACGATGGGACAATATTACAGATATCAGTGTGATTGCGGAAATCCGACTTGTTGGTGAAGAGCCAACTCACTAACATCTTTCGGCCCTTCTAAGGGCCATCCTCTGTTGTGAAATGAAAACGCAAATTCTGTCTATGTATGAGTGTGTATAAAAAGGGTATGTCTGAGATTACATTTCAGTTTCAGCAGTTGACGGAACAACAACCAGCTATGATAAAACGTGAAGAGCATGGGAAAGGAGCAAAGAGGCATAAGATGGAAGAAGATGACATTTGGCCATACGGTCAAGTTCAGTGTATGGAATGCAATGTGAAATTTCCATCTATGGATACTTATGAGACACATACATGCAGTAAAGCTAAGATGAAAGGAGCAAAGAGACAAAAGATGGAAGAAGATGACATTTGGCCATATGGTCAAGTTCAGTGTATGGAATGCAATGTAAAATTTCCATCTATGGATACTTATGAGGCACATGCATGCATACCAGCTGAGATGGACAATGTGCCTCATGAAGAAACAAAAGACAGGACAAGTAGGGAGAGGTAGAAGGGTTAGTCTTGGTGAAAACGCGCAGGAAAAACGGTTTGAATCTGAGGATGGATCAGATTTACTGCTTGAAACGCGACAGCAAGAGAACCGTATCAAGACACATTTGTTGGAGACCTTAAACCATGGAATGAAATGGTACATTGTCGTGCATGCACGTTTCAAGAAACTGACAGCAAATGCTGAAGGTGTTATGGTAGAACAAGTGGATAATGCATTTATCAGCAGTCCAACATATGCAGCATACAATCCAGCAGATATTGAGCAGGACCTGCCAGAAGCCTATAAAAAATTATTTACCAAGTTTGACGAACATGAGCGACAAGGCTCTGGCTGGGTATTGGATAACATACTGTACATTGAAGTACATATAGCTACGTTGATGCCTCTAGAAGCGAGTAGTTTTATTCCACTACCGAAGAAAGTGAAGAAAACAGAAGGTGTGATAAACATTAAGAATGATGATAACAAGTGTTTCTTATGGCCAGTATTGGCTTACCTTCACCCTCATGACAACAACCCAAATCGCGTGAATCATTACAAACCATTTGAGAAGGAACTAAAGGTAGAGGGTATGACATTTCCGACATCAATTACTGACATTCCAAAGTTTGAAAAGGAGAACGATGTAGCCATCAACGTGTTTGAATATGAACATGATGTAGTTGTTCCAATACAACTTAGTCGAAACGTCAGTGTGAGAGAAATCAACTTACTTCTGATTAGCAATGACAAGACGAGGCATTACTGCCTCATCAAGAATTTTAGCAGACTTATGTCTTATCGATCAAAGCATAAGGGTACATATTTTTATTGTTTCAACTGTCTTCACGGGTTTGTACGACAAGATCTTTTAGATAAACATCGGGAAGTGTGTGACAAGAATGGAGCACAACGTTTATCATCTCCCAAGGAACCCTTCATCAAGTTCAAGAATGTGGCTAAACAACAGCGAGCACCTTTTGTGATTTATGCCGACTTTGAATGTTTCACGCAAAAGCATGAAGAAGGAGACAAGTATCAATATCATCGTCCAAACAGCTTTGCCTATGTGGTTGTGAGCCAGTACGACACACGTGCACCAGTTGTGTATCGAGGAGACAATGCTGTGAAAGTCTTTTTAGACCATATGGTGAATGAACGTGATCGTATTGTACGTGGTTTAGAGCGGCCAAAAGAAATGGTGATGACTCGTGAAGACAAAGAGAATTTCAAGAACGCTGTTGATTGCTACATTTGTCATGAACCTCTAGGAGCAGATCGTGTGAGAGATCATGACCATATCAATGGCAAATATCGTGGAGCAGCGCACAATGAATGCAACTTACAATTCCGACTTAGAAAGGATCAGCAAGGGGATAAAGATTCTTTTATCATTCCCGTGTTTTTCCACAATTTGCGAGGCTATGACAGTCACCTAATCATGGAGGAAATTGGGAAATTCAAAGATGAAACGATTACAGTCATTCCCAACACCATTGAGAAATATATTGCATTCACCATGAGCAATCTGAAATTTACAGACAGCTTTCAGTTCATGAGTACCTCTCTACAGAAGTTGGTATCCAACCTTGCAGTAGAAGGGAAAGATAACTTCTACAACATGACCTCTCACATTCACGATAGTGACCAACAAGATTTGTTGCTGAGAAAGGGAGTGTACCCCTACGATTACGTGGACGAACCATCCAAGTTTGCTGAAACACAGCTACCATCAAAGGACAAGTTTTATAGTCAGCTTAGCGAAGAGGACATTAGCGATGAGGATTATGCGCATGCCCAGAAGGTGTGGGATACATTCAACTGTACCACATTTGGTGAATACCACGACCTGTACCTGAAATCAGATGTGTTATTACTAGCTGACGTGTTTGAAAATTTTCGTCAAGTATGCCTCAACACGTATGAATTGGATCCTGCTCACTACTATACAGCACCAGGACTGTCGTGGGATGCAATGTTAAAAGCGACAAAGGTGAAGTTGGAATTGATCAATGACACTGACATGTATCAAATGGTTGAGCAAGGCATACGCGGAGGAATATCTGTGATCACACAAAAGTATGCGAAAGCGAATAATCCCTACGTAGCAGATTACATTTCTGAGATACCAAACAACTATCTGATGTACTTCGACGCAAACAACTTGTATGGCTGGGCTATGTCACAAAGCATGCCGCAAAGAGGATTTATGTGGGTGAGCGAGCCAGAATCCCTCGACTTCATGGATGTAGCTGAAGATGATGACATTGGATTCATTTTGGAAGTGGATTTAGAATATCCAAATTCAATCCATGATCGTCATAATCACTACCCAGTGGCTCCAGAACGGAAATGTGTCAAAGTTGGAGAATTGTCAGAGTACAGTCAGAAGCTGCGGAAAGATCTGAACATGAAAGAAAAACCCAGTGAAAAGCTCATTCCTAACTTGTCTGACAAGAAGAAATATGTACTTCATTACAGGAATTTACAACAATACGTCTCACTGGGGTTGAAAGTCACCAAAGTACATCGCGCCATGATGTTGGTTGAACAGAGCAAATGGTTGGCAAAATACATTACCTTGTACACGGAAAAGATAAAATTGGCCAGGAACCCGTTTGAGAAAGACTTCTTCAAACTGATGAACAACTCGGTGTTTGGTAAAACCATGGAAAATGTGAGAAAGCCAAATAATGTTGAACTGGTTCACAAGGAAAAGCGGTTCAAGAAACTTGTAGCCAAACCTTCTTTCCACAAATTCAAAATTTTCAACGAAGATTTGACCGCTGTACATTTGCGCAAAGTGGATTTGCTTCTGGATAAACCCATTCAAGTTGGCTTCGCCATTCTTGACCTCAGCAAAGTGCTTATGTTCAACTTTCATAACAACTGCATCATGGTCAAGTATCCCAATGCTAAGTTGTTGTTCAGCGACACCGACAGTCTATGTTACGACATAGAAACGGAAGATATCTACAAGGATATGCAGCAAGATGCTGACCTGTTCGACACAAGTGACTATCCGCCAGATCATTTCCTACATTCCAACGTGAACAAAAAAGTGCTTGGGAAAATGAAAGATGAGACGGCAGGCATCCCTATTGAAGAGTTTGTTGGACTCAGACCGAAAATGTATAGTTTATTGTGAGGCGGGAAAGAAAAACATACAGCTAAAGGCATTACTCGAGCTTGCCAAAGACGCATTAAACATGCGCAGTATAGAGACAGTTTGTTAAACCAAACTCAAACAATAGCTACAGGGAACATTATTCGAAGTCATAGTCACCAGCTTTTCTCGGAGAAGATTAGGAAGGTAGCCCTCTCCCCATATGACGACAAGCGATATGTGCTGAATGATGCCTATTCCACTTTAGCGCATGGACATTACAAGGCTGTGGTATAAAAGGGGGAGGTCCTCCAACGGAAGAGTTATTTGAGGTGGGAACATTAAAGCGTTAACATGGAACGTGAAAGTCGTAAGAGATCTACAACTGATGTGGATACTCTTGCAGATACAGTTAAAGACTTAAAAGTTAAAAATCCTACCACTACCATCAAGAAATTGAAAGTGGAGACGGCACCAACACCACGGTCGTGGGACGGAATGCTTTCTCTAGGAAATGAAAAGTATATCAAGATTATGAAACAAAGCAATGAAGGAGTGGTAAACATTCGCAAGTACCTGAGAGATGAGGGGACTGGAAGAAACCGTCCTACGAAAAAGGGTATTTTGCTGACAATACCTGAATGGAAAATGTTGAAGAAGCAAGTGAAAGAAGTGGATAAAAGGCTTCGAAGACAAGAAGACGGCTCATAACAAGGTATTCTCAGCATGAATGCACTCATATTTAACGGTGGTGCTAACCTTATTGTAAATGAGAGGAATGAAGTGATAATAGGTTCTCGGATAATTTCTGATTATCGGTTTAAACCTGAAGTGTGGGAAGACTTTAAAAACATACCGCTTAAACATGACTTTAAACGCAGACTTGAAAATAAAGTTGAAATGGTGGTGACTGAATATGATTCTAACATACGTGTGTCATTCTGGAGAAATCTTTTACAGGATTATCCAGAGGATTATAAGGGAGTTGTGCCAGATACTTCACATATAGATATGATTCACTTTGATATGAAGAAATGGCGCGCAGTCTTACGATTCCTAGAAGCTATACAACATCCACTCTTCACCATCTTGCGAGCATAAAAACGTCTTTGCAGACAAGGAGACAGCTCATAGTTGATCTAACTGTTGAACAAGATGGAAGACTTTTTATCGGAATATGAATCAATTACACATGGATTCTCATATCTGAGAAACTTATGTGATGACATTGTGCTAAAACATTTTGGAAAGTATATCGTTCTATCAACTGACGAACAATCTGTGTTGAAAGACCATCTAGAGAAGTTCAGGATACCTGGCTTTCTTCTGACAGTCTCAAATGAATTAGAAGTGCGTGTGACTGAGAACTGCTTAGACGTGTTTGTACAATTTCGCCAATATGACGAGCTTACAGAACGCTACGACTACATCATCCCCAACACAGTGGAATGGTACGCTCTGTTACAAGCATTGGATTGGAAAGAACCTGACGTTTGAATTCAAAGAGGAAGGAGTGCAACTCATGCGAGGCACCAAGTCCATTGAGCTGACACATCCCATGTGTGTTATGGTGATGGACATTGACATGAATGATAATGGATATGAACTGAAACTGTCTGAACACGAAGATGTTAAAATAATAAATTTTGGTAATGGACAGTGTTATGCTAGTTTTCATAGCATTTACAAACGTGAGTGTAATGTCTATGATACATATATTAATTTAGATTGTTATGAATGGCATGTGTTTATCGATGCATTGAATGTATTTGTGAAATAAAAGTTTAATGTAAAATAATTGTTAAAAATGTAAATAATGTATAACACAATAAAAAAAGAATGTTGTATAAAACTGTCTGGTTTATTTACAATATCCATAATAAAATTAACAATTACCAACAACTTAACTAATACAACTTAACTAATACAACATCAATAAAATAATGGTTTATAATGTCTATATACAAAATCCTTTACAACAAAATCACCATCCCTTCTTCTTAATACATCAATGATTTCAAAAGGACTATGTCCTCGAGCTCTTTGAATTATATAATACACACAATAAAATCCACATGTAGAGGATATCGGTGTTTGTAATGGAACTGAATTATAAATGAAATTAAACTTTAAAAACTTATTCAAACAACTGTCTATAGGTAAAAGTCCATAAAAGTCAAAATATTCTGCAGGGTCTTCGTCATAATATACTGCCACCCAATGCTCTCCTGGCTCATCATGATCGTCTGTGTTGATGACATAGGCACCGCGTTGTAAAGATGGTAACTGGTCCATGGCAAACACACCTTGAAACAAGTCTTTTGTCGTGGCATCATGGGATAGGATGGCTTCTATCTCCTTCGTGTTCATGACTGGTAGTCGAATTGAATGCTACGATTTGCAATTATTTCAACAATGTTATCAAATTCAGCATGCACTATAACATTGACTGTATTTTGCAAGGCACCAGCAAAATTCATTTCTAGTCTCAAATTCCCATGTTTGATAAGGGCATAATGATCAGCACCATCATAATCAGGTGTTAAGTCAAAAGAAAATAAAGAATAACCTCTAGGCCAATCTTCCCGTTTTATAATGGAACTTTTCTCACCATCCAATCTATCAAAAGATTTGTAAAGAGTTTCAAAAGCATCAAGATATTTGCCTTGATTTATATCAAGCTTGAGAGGTTTGGATAGGACTGGTTCACCATCAGAGTAAAGCTGCATAAAATTAAGATTAAAATGATCAAAATTGTATGGATTTCTCAATACTGTTCCAGCAAAGGATTCATTATGAACCAGTCCAATGACAATACGTTTTGGTAATTGGCCTAAAAAGATGCTATCTTTCACAAAAGATTGAAATCCAGTTGGAATAGCTAAAACTTGACACTCTTTTCTATTAATAATAAACTTAGCAGGACTTTTCATCAATGCATCTGCATGTCCCAACTGAATACCTGGACTAACCCTCACTTTGCGAATGGTTAAAAACGCTTCTCTCACTTCTATTTTAAAACCATTATTTGCAGCCATTAATACATATCCATCTTTTTGTCTATGTAAACGTAATTTCATACTAACACCATTGGGAAGATAACGATCCTGCTCAAACAAATCTACCCTTAAACCACCTGTAAGCATAAACTCACGACTTAGACGTGTATACAAATAGCGATTATGTAAACCATTATTTCCTGTTTCAGCTATATCACCACCTTCAACATTTACATGAAAACCTGATACATATGTTTCATGATTAGCTCTTTTCACCTGATGAGTATTCATTGACCCGGCAGTATCCTTAAAGATGAGACGCATAGAGCGCTCAGAATGGAGACTTTCTTCCGAGTCATGAATGAGATGAGATATGATGCTGGTATAACCATGGGTATTGTTACTATGTGATATCAAACGATCATTTAGAAATAGTTCAATATTAGACCATAACCCATTAAACAAATCATTGATACATGACACGTTATCATCTACACCACACAGTGTTCCATCAGCCTTTACAATGCGACATACAATATGGAGTTTACTGTTCTTTAAATCTAGATATTCTTCTGTACTCGCAGGAATGTAGAATTCTATTGGAGCACCCTCTCTAATGGTAGTCATTGGTTGATAGTCTACATTGAGTTGGTTGTATGTTAAACCATTCTAATGGAGAAAGGCTAAATTCACAAGAATGATTATGAATTAAAGACATGATTAAAAAATATCTTTCTTATGTTTTGTTGATGTTATCCGTTTAGCTGCCTTTCGCCTTCTGACACGTTTTGCTCGTTTCGGTCTCTTTTGTCCTCGTAACCCACCACCAAACATACGTTGTGCTACTCGACCTGTAACATCTTTCGCGATATCTTTTGCAGCCCTTTAAGATGTGGTGCAACGATTTTAGCCCCTGTCGTAAGCAGTGGAATAGCTTTTCGAGCCAATGATCCCAGTATTGAACCAATACCATCTCCATATTGTATTCGCGCTCCTTTAAATCCTGGTAATTCTCCACCCACTTGACGAAGAAAATGGTTGCGATATATAGATGGATTGTGTGTGCATGCTTTCATAATGCTTTTGGTCGAAAATGAAGTTTACAGATCACCTTTCTAGTTTGAAATGGAACATTATGGCCTGTGTCATCCTTAATATTCATTTCTATCACGTCAAATTTGGATGTGTTTTCAGGAACATAATGAGGTTCTCCATAACTTTTCATGATAATGTCTCCATCATGTCCTTGTATTCCAACAGAACGTAGCAAAGGAACATAATAATCACCAACAACTTGTGGCTCACAAATACTACAGTACACATAAAGTGTATAAAATCCCTGTTTCGCATCAGCTTTATATTCAGCTGTACACGTTTCAGTATACCATTGATCTGGGATAAATCCTAAAATCTCAGCTAATCCAGTGGAGAATGACACTTCAAAGCCATTATTTAGAAATAGAAAAACGCGTCGTCTAATTTTATCATACTTTATCCGAATAGCTTCTTTAAGGTCATCTTTCATAGAATTAGCTGCTTCTTCATTGACTGCCTGACATATCTCTTGTATGGATCTGTAGTAACCATAAGGAATATTGATTGTGTCAAGAACAACATCATTCAGTGGTTGTTGTCGATACTGAATAGAATAGTCCATTCCATGTCTCATGGTTGTCCATGTATGTGGATATTGAATTTCAGCTAAAGCCACTTCATATTTTCCGTTCAGATAGATGGTTCGAGGCATACGAATTTGATAATTCGAAGTCTTGTTGTTGGGATAATAGTTCATACTAGCATTGCTGGGTAAAGTAATGTAAAAACCTGTTGACTCCATGACAGCTAAATCGTTTATGTGATGTAGATAGACTAGATGTGTATATACATTACTTCATGTTTGACACTCTTCATCCTCACTTTCTACATTGCTGTCTACATTGTTGTCTAAATTGCTATCTACATGATCTAAATTGGTATCTACTACTTCTCCCTGACAACAAGCACTAACACACCTAATTTTTACAGGAACAGTATTTTTATTTCCATTTTCTTTACAACAACAACACCATAACTCTTTAATCCATGTTAAAAAGTTTCCTATCCTTCTGGAAACAACCTTTCTTGACGTTGTTGTTGCTCTTTTGTAATATCTTCATGAGTTGTCTTTTTGCCAAAAACAGTTTTTGGAATATTAGCGTCTACAATTTCCTCAATAAACTGCTTCCAACCATGTGGTGGTTCTCGTCGTTCTTTTCTTTTCGTAGCAACCAATGCTTCTTTCAACAAATCAATAATGTTAGAATTTGTAATGACAGTACCCGTTTTTAAAACAAGTTCATTTTTATCTGTCCATCTCGTACCATATTTCTTAAGTTCTCCCAGAAGTTGTGTTAGTTTTACATGATAAATAGGTTGAAAATGGTTTAGAAACTGTTGAAACTTTTCTGATTTTTCTGCATTAGATGCTGTAACAGACTTTTGTCGTTTTTGTTGTGATTGAATTGTTCGTAAATGACGTCCAAGCACTTGAGACATTTCTATTGCTTTTTCACGAGTTCGTTTCCCACGTAAAAGTTTATTCACTTTCGTTTTGATTTCAACATCTTTTCCCTTCTTTTCTAACAATATTTTATATCCATATTCAGGAATGAGAACCATTTTCAAAGTATGTTTCATTTTAACAGCAACTGAGCTAACAAGGGTAATGCAAATTTAGCAATAGCTCCAATAAATCCTCCTTTCTGATTAACCAACTTCTTTTTTCTTCGAAGTGACATCTTCTTATTTGCCAGTGTACGTAGGGTATGACGTTCACGCATGAATAACTTATACCTTTTTGAGCTTAAGGGTAAATGTCCTCGCAATATATTCAAACAAATTTCAAACAAGCTAGTTAATTCCTCCTTAGTAGCTTGTTGTAGCAAGGATTTACGTCGTTTAGGCCCGCTGCGTGCGAGCAAGTGAAGGAAAGGTTGATTCGCTTGAATACGTTTAGACATCTGGACTGCGAATGGTTAAGTGACTTGGTTCTTGTTCATACGCTACCTTATCAACATATATGTAATGTGTATCTTTTTGTAAAATGCCTGTGCGAATACGTAGTTGATCATTTGTCTTCGGCTTCAAATCAATGAATAAATAGCCATGAGGTTTGCTGGTAGCATCTTGATAGGCTTCTATGAGAAACTGAGATTTTCCAGGATACATTTGTCGCGCTAATGTACTTATTTGTTGACTGTCTCTAGAATTTTAAACAGAATGATGTAATGTGTATTCAAACTAATATTTCGCATTTCTCTACCATGATGAAACAAATTATGCACAATAAAAATAATGCTTAGATTTTGATGACTGCTGCCAACACTAAAGAGACGTGTCATGTGCTCATCACTATGACATTTGGTCATTAAGTCATCAATGATGAGTAAGTTTGGTTTTTTTCGGGTTAAAACGCTCTTCAATGCTATCTGGAATGCCTTGGTAAAATTCCACACCTTTCATTCCCTTATACAAAGGCTGATCTGCTGCATAGAGCCATAAAATGGTTTTTGGAGAGGGTTTAATTAGCTTTGGTTCTAGAATTTCTCTAACTAAAGAAGTTTTACCACTGCCTGTAGGTCCAGAGACCAAACACGTGAATGGATGCTTCATTTTCGAATATCTGTTTCTTTCACCCAACTGTTAAACTTCTTTGGCCAACCTAACCACTTCACAAATAATTCTTTAAAACCTCGTCTTTTTTGTGTTTTCAAAACCTTTTCAATTCTGTAGACTGATTCAATATCTTTTGTCACTTTCTGCAGTTCTTCTTCATAGAAATGTCCATCAATATCTTCATCTAAAAAGTCTTTCACACGATACAAGTGTATTCCTTGCTTCTTACAACGATGTGTGATAATGAACACTTCTTGCGTCCACTTTATATGCTAATCCCGTTGAAATACATATTTCATGTAAGAAATGCGAACCTGATCACCAATTTTAAATTTATAGGGTTTTTTCTTCTTTGGTTTTAATTTCAATTTGTCTACATACATATACTTCCACACTTTCGATTCTATGTCTTTACGAATATCTGCAGGAGCATACTTATTAGGGAGGGAGCCATGAGGTCTATGGTTGTAATTATACACTAAGTCTGGAAGGATGTCCATGTATCGATACGTTTGATTATGAAGGAAATATCGATACATCATTCCCTTTAGAGAACGAATGACTCTCTCAGCAAACTTGGCTTTGGTTCTTTCTTTGTCGTATAGGCATGTATTCCCTCCTTCTTCAAAAATGCTTTTACCCATCTGTTTTTAAATTCAGTTCCTTTATCTGACCTTAGAGTTCGTGGTCTTCGTTGTGTTTCATGAAAAATCTTTTGAAAGGCTTCTATGACGCTGGTATGTGATTTATTAGGTAATGGTTGCACCCATAAATATTTGGAAAACACATCAATGACAACCAATAAAAAGTGGGTGTCATCATTATAGGAAGCTATGTTTCCCATGTCAGCGAAATCAATATCCCACATGTCATCAATTCCACATGTAATGACACGTTGCCTTTTAAACCTGTATTTTACAGGCTGTAGTAAACTGAAGGCATCTTGATCCTGTAACCATTTCTTCACTTGTGAATGAGTGACTGGTTGATCATATTTTTTTAATATGTGATAAAGTTTGTAAGGACCAGCAAATGCCCCAGGTTGACCAGGTTTAAAGTAAATATTGGTTAAGTAGTCTTTCCACGTCGACATGTTAACACTAAATGATTAACACTTGTTAACATATCTTGCATTTTATTTTATCAACACATCTTGCATTTTGTCAACATACCTTGCATTTTATTTTATCGACATATCTTGCATTTTATCAACGCATCTTAAATTTTATTTTATCAACATATCTTACAAATCAAGTATTGATACAATGGTGTGAATAATTGGAGTCCATTGATCTTCAATGTATATTAACCAGCTACTTTATTCATCAAATGTGATAGCATCTACACCATATTTTTCACAACGTTGATTTGCATTATCTAACACTTTATCTAAATGATTGTAATATTTAGCTTCATTCCAATATGTATAGACACATGTAGAATGAACATATGTTCTGAGCACTCTTCATTTTGACAAGCAGGACATACTAAACATGCAAACTTTTTTACAGCTAATAACATTTCTTCACAATATGTTTTTTTGCACAATATATTGTCTCAATGTAATGTCATTATACTGCAATGTAGATTAACCACTCTCTCACTTCATCAAACAGTCTTGGATCAAATCGAGCGAAGTGATATGCTGCTTCCACATCAAACTCCTCAGCTCCACCAATGTTTGAAAACACACACTCTTTGATGAAATCCTCGCGTAAGTTTGGTACGTTCAACGTGGAATGAGCAAGTTCCCAATAAATGTCAAAGTGCTGCAGTTGTTGTTGAATAGATCCAAAACGTGCCAGTTCACTTATCATGTAGTCCATATACTTGTCTTGAAACACGTTTCTACATCCATCTTTCACATGTCTATATAACACGTCTGCACACTGTGACGGCTGGTAAGCAAATGACTCTCAGTCTTACTCCGCAGAAACAGTTAGTGAGCCGCACTTGTTGCAAAAGTTGTCTGGTTCACACAACTTGCAATTGTACTTGTGGCAGTGACAATCATAATCCTCAGCATATCCGTAAGCACCACAATATTCACAGGTAAGTCCAAGTTGATTTTGCACATCCATATTCTCCAATTGAACTTCAGCCAGTCTTTTCTTGGATAACTTTGACACTTTCATCCGATTGTCCTTTTGCAGCTTGATAGGAGTTTTCTTGCCATGACATTCCGTACATGGCAATAAGGTTGAGTTAATGCTATCCATCTCCTGAAGCAATGTCTCCCATTCACCATCATTCATGTTGATGTAAAACTTGTATTCTTTCCCTTCAAACAGTGATGCTTGCACAAAACTCACATAGCGCATATCCAAGTATGAAATGACTTCAAGCCACTTCGTTTGCGTTAAGTACAGTTTGAAGCCAATGTCACGTAATCTTTCTAAGTTCAGGCACACAATCTTCCACAAGGATGGTGATAAAGCAAGCCATCTCTCTCCACGCTTGATTCGAATAAATAATTCAAATTGTCCATGCTCCACAGTAATGATTATGTTTGCACTAATTTTAAAGCTGCTTGTCTTCTCCATGGCTGCACGTCGAATGATGACTGCACTCGACACCTCACTCCTTTTATATGGACATTACATGTATGTTTTCAGGAGATGTTTGCAAAATCGCGGAGTGATCTCGTTGAAACCATCCAGAAAAGCTGTTGGCAAACCGTCTGTTAGAGATTGTCTCATGACGATCACTAAAAAGTCTCCTCGTTTGCGACTCCCAATTATCCATTGAAAGAGCATTGACATGGTGAAATGTCCTTTTTCATAGAGGTAAGCCATCATATCATACACCTTAATACGTTCTTCAAGGTACTTGAAGCCATGTAGCATGACCTTTGCACATTTGGAATCGCGATCTTCATCAACACACTTTGGCGCCGGTAGACATAAAGTCTTAAAAAGTTCGTCATGAAGACTTCGAATAAGTTGAACGAAATCTCGGGTCATGGCTTCGGAGAACTGTGGCTCTGACGCGGGAAGATGCTCTATGTTTCCTTCTAGCATGTAGATAAGCTGAATGACAGTGTTCACTTCTTCCGTTAGGTACATGTATGTGTGCTGATCGAAAAAGCCTTCTTCATATAAACGCCATAAAATGTTGCAATCGATCAGAGGAATCACTGCTTGAAAGTTTCGTTTCAACAGCGTGACGTCTTCCTCAGTAACAGGAATAGTTTTGCTCAATTCAAATTTAGATTTGAGCTGCTTGTCATCGTCGTCGCTGTCGTCGTTGTCGTCATTGTCGTCATCAACGTCGTTCTCATTGTCGTCGTCACCGTCGTCATCGCTTGACATGACCACTTCTTCCTCCTCAAGATGCTCTAGATGAGCCTGTAACTTTGTACTAAGTGGCATGGCGCTACCATTTACAAGCGCATTGGCAACCCAGTACGGGTAGTCAGATCCCTCAGGATCAGGCATTGCTTGCTGTACTAGCTGTACTTCTTCAGGCCTAGTTTGCTGTACTGTAGACACGTCCGACGGAGCGCCTAATGCTTCCTCCAAGGCTTTTTTAGCTTCTGCTAGTGTACTTAGGAAGGTAGCAGTCTCCTCTGCAGTTAAAACTGCATCTGTAAAAGCCACTGTTTTATTGCTGAACAGGCTATCAATTTCAATGTTGCTAGCCGTTGCTGCTTTTCGAGACGTCTCCATGATGGTTTGGTAATGCAATGGCTATAGGGGTGTCGAACCGATCTTTTTATACTACTGTCGGTGAGCCGTGAGCCAGCGGCTAAAAAGTCGATCGGCGGGGGGGGGGGGGGGGTCCTCACTTAAGGTCGGCTGGCGGGGGGGTCCTCACTTTATGCAGGCAGTTTGCTTCTATCCTGGGGGGTCCTCACTTTATGCAGGCAGTTTGCTTCTATCCTGGGGGGGTCCTCATGAGTACCGGGGGGGGGGGGTCCTCACTTTAGGTGGTATATAACCCATGGTCATTTCATTTTGGGCTCAAACTCGCTTCCGTCAACATGGAGTGCTTCTTCGCGTTGAATGATGCTCTCACCATTGCTGAAGTCAGAGAACTTCACCTGCCTGTCACACCGCCACCGACACCACCAGAAAGAGTGTACTTCTTCCAGCTGCTGCCGGACCCGGCTCGCGGATTAGTCCTATGCGTGCCCGTCTTTTTTAATAGAAGGGTCACACTTGGAAAGCGACTCAGGGACATCGAGGCTGGCGATTATGACGGGGCTTTCTTCAGGACAACCATGCTGGGGGAGACTTCCTCCAACAGGACCTGGAGATTTGCGCTGGATGTGGCATCATCATCTCCCCAGACTGGGTACTGGCAGAATGTGGCCACCAGCTTTGCTTGATTTGTGCAGCCTATTGGACGCAGCTGTTGGCTCTGAACAACTGTTACAGTCAGATGTTTCACCTGTGGCTTGAGATGCGATCACTTTCTTTTCAATGGGCAGCAACTCACACACTGCAGCAGGCCAGTCCAAGACATCGTCGAATTTTTCTGAGTCCGGCAGCAAAAACCTGCCGGCCCTTCTAAGGGCCACCCACTAATACGAAATAAGCGCTAATCGTGTCACGGTGTTAGTATGTATGTGTATGCATGAGAGTGTGGGAAATGCTAAAAAATAAATAAATAAATAAAAAAGGGGGCTATTTTTATACCCCTTTTTATACCCCCTTTTTACTTTAAGGGGGCCTTATAGGTGAGCTCTAACCATGCAGCTATGAGTTCTCTATTTATTAAATGGAGAACTTGTACGTTTGGGGAGTTGTCTCATCTGTCCGTCTGCCCGTCTGAGAAAGCAAAACAAATTGCCGTCTGGGTTAAAATACCTTAACTTATGAAATGAAACGCTCAATCTGCCCGTCTTGCCGTCTACTGTGGTGTTATGTGTGTGGAGAGAGAGAGAGAGAGAGAGAGAGAGAGAGAGAGAGAGAGAGAGAGAGAGAGAGAAAATAAAAAAGTGCGCCTCAGCTGCCCCAGCTGCCCCAGCTGCCCGTTTGAATGGTTGTTTGAATGGCCGCCCGTTTGAATGGTTGTTTGAATGGCTGCCCGTTTGAATGGTCGTTTGAATGGCCGCCCGTTTGAATGGTCGTTTGAATTGCCGCCAGTTTGAATGGCCGCCCACTATCCCTATTACGTCATTATGGCGTTCATATGACGTTCATATGACCACGTCCATAACACGTCTATATGACGTCCATATGACGTTAATATGACGTCATTATGACGTCACTTCCTGTTTTCGGAGCCCCACTTTTAAACTACTTCAATGCAATTCTTTGTAAACACAACTGTAGTTGTTGCCACTGATTTCACACCGATTTGTGATGAGGGCAATTAAGCCGTGGTCCTGGAACAATGGACGAGTGCAAATTCTGTGTGCACAAAATCTTTTTGATTTTACAATGAATCGTATGAGTTGCATGAATTTTAGCGGCACCCGTATTGTTACATTACTCGTGTAGCTGAATTGTTCGTGTAGATAAACGATGGTGACTGCTTTGGTTAAATTCACTTTTCTGTTTTCACCAGCCTTAATAATTTTAATTCACTTCTGTTATCAAGTTTTTTCTCCCTTCAGTTCTTTTCTTATTTTCTGTATTTCCTCTTTGTTTAAACCTCTTTAACACTGCATACACCGAGCACCGATTTAATTTTAAATCTCTAGCAATTTTTGAGCACTTTTCACCGTCTAAATATTTCCTAATGGTTATTTCTTTAACTTGTGTTGTTAAATCTTTTGATTTCCCCATAGCACTAAAAAGGTAATAAAATTATGTTCTATTTAAAAAAAGTAACAAAATTACGTCACGATGCACTCGAAATAACGTTATAACTGATACATCGTCACAGTAAGCATCTGGGTTTCATCATGCTCGAATGCAAACCATCTATCGTCCACAAAAATATATAGGTGCGTTGTGGGCGCCATGTTTGTTTATAATACTATGGCACACCGCTGTACCTCGGTGACCTTGACCTTCTTGGTTACCTTCTCAGCACACCAACTGAGGGTTTAATATTTCATCTCTCTTTTCCAGATGTAAATTTTGTTGTCTGCTCCGAGAACAATCTGACTTTTATCACTAAAGATCCACTTTTTCCACTTTTCATTAACTTTCCATTTTCTGCTTTCTTTGCACCACCTAACTCGCTTTTTCCTGATTACCTGTCTCAATGATACGTTTTTCCTACAAACCCTACATAAATATCCCAAACTTTTAACTTTCCGCCGCAGTGTAAAACGTGAGATGCGAGAAACTACGTTCGCTATTCTAGAGTAACTGTTAAAATGACGTCACAGTACCGGCTCAATATTTTTTCAAAAGGACCTAAACTAAGCCAGCGCTTAACACCCACAACGCGCTCTTTAATGTGACGAAGATTTTTGCAACGCGACTGAAAAATATGTTGAAAATAACTGCACACACAGACATCGTTGCCTTGTAGACCCAAAACGTCAATTGCAATTGACATAATATGATAGGGTACTCACTGCTCACTGCATAATGAAAGCTCCTAAGATTAGGCTAATGCAACGCTTTGTAAACACAAAGTGTAGTTTTTGTCACCGATTTGACACGGATTTGTGATAAGGGCAAGCTGTGGTCCCGGAACAATGGACTAGTACTAATTCTGTGTGCACAAAATCTTTTTGATTTTACAATGAATCGTAGGAGTTGCATGAATTGTAGAGGCACCCGTATGGTGGTATGAATTTTCGAAGTAGTCTGCATGCTTGTACTGCATTTAAATAACTGGCCTGACAACGCTTGTTGGATAAACCTGGGAACAGTTGGCAAATAGAGAAATAAAAAAGGCGAAACAAATCTTTAATTGTCGCACGGGACGTGTAATAGGACAGAAACGACGATACGGAAAGCTATCCAGCAAACATTAAGACGTCAGAATGACGTCGGGTCGACGTCGTGACCCGACGTTTCCGACGTCGGACTGACGTGCTGGTTTTGGTTGTATATGAAATGAAACCGACGTCGGGTTTTCAACGTCAGAATGACGTCGGGTTCCGACCTAAATCCGACGTCGGAATTTAGTCGGTTTTAGGTTGTATATGAAATTGGAACCGACGTCGGATTCCGACCTGAAACTGACTAGAGTTATATAATTAATAGATAATTAATCATTCAACTGCTGTTGTGAAATGCATACGAAAGCATTTTCCATGTACATTTTTACAATCTAGGAAGAAAAATACCGACGCGCCATCAAAATTCTAAGATTTTCATTTTTCCTCTTTTTCAAAATGACTTCCATTTCCGGTGAGCGATAATAATCTTCATCGCTTTTTGGTAGTTTTTGCAACGTCGGAATGACGTCAGAAAACCGACGTCGCCTCGACGTCGGAATAAAGTCGGGTTTTAGGGTAATAGGTCAGAATATGGTTGTGATGTCGTCGCGACCAAAATCCAACCTTTTTTCAACCAAAAAAAGACGTCGGTTGTTTGCTGGGAAACATTTACCAACAATACTCAGTCGTATACAAGTAAGGAAAACCTATCACTAACCCATAAATAAACTTTGATATATTACCCCATTATAAATAAATCACGGTGGCCCCAGTAACCAGAACCCCGGATTTAAGACCACCCCGGAATTAAAACCGCCTTTGGTCAGTCCCACAGATGGTCTTAATTCCGGGGTCCCACTGTACATCAAAATTTGCTTATTGTTTATTTGTTGTTTGACTGTTCAATATTGTCTCTCTTGAAAATAAATATGTCGTGTTTTTTTTCTAATTTTTTGTTTGTTTGTTTTTTTGTTTTTTTTTGTTTTTTTTTTGGTTTTTTTTTTGCGTTTTGCGTTTCCATTCCCAGATGTTTCCATTTCAAATGTAAAAGACAGTGAAATGAAGCACAACGTTACTGCACATGTTGTCCCTGATTTTGGTTATTTACCCACTATCATGGCATCGTGTCCTTATTCCCAGCACATTTACACCGGCCTCGTACATTGCCACTTTGTATCCGATATCCAAATCTTATTTCTCCGTGCAGCTTTGAGCTCATTGCAGATTCATACACCATAATATTTATTTGCAACTATTTTATTTAATAAACGCCGTGTGTGAAAAGATGACTGCTGTATGAATGAGATTACAAAGCTGGGCCATTTTCCTTTGCTGAGGTAAAAAGGATGGATCAACGCATAAAATAAATGAAGATAAGTAACAGAATAACTGTCCCTGTGATCCTGCGTGTGGCTTGCTGGTGACTGCCAACCAGAAGTTTTACTGCGTCGTTTTACAAGCTGCGACAGCCATAACCTGAAGGCTACGCTCTATGAGGCGCTTGAGAATAAGTAGAAAAAAAAACCGCGAGTCGCAAGCACGATACCAGCTGCACAGAACATTTACAAACCCTTCAGCAACAATAAAACTTCTAGACCCAATAAATTTCACACAGAAAAACGTATCTCATTGATTGTGCTTGACTGAAGACTAAAGTTATTGAAAGTTATACAGCTTTGCTGATCAGTGTCAACATTACCATATGCCACGTGCGGACACCATATGCCATGTGGTGGTACCATATGCCACGTGCGTGAATCATATGCCCTATGCGGCCACAACATGCCACATGTGGGCACCATATGCCACACGTGGGCCCCACATACTACGTGCGGGTACCATATTCCGCATGCGAGCACCACATGCCACGTGCGGGCACAAAATGTCACGTGCGGGCACCACATACCACGTGCGGGCACCATATATTTCCGTAAGGCACTACGTGCTAAGTCATAAGACCGGTAAACTTGAAGTGGAACTTTCCTTTAAAGAAACAGCATGGGAGGTGGTCCACAACATATATACCGTAAACCTGAGAGGAGATCCACAACAGATAAACCGTGAATCAGAGAGGTGGTATACAACATATATACCGTGAAACAGAGAAATGGTCCACAACATATATATCGTGAATCAGAGAGGTGGTTCACAGCAGATATACCTTGAATGAGAGAGGAGATCCAAACAGAGATGTGGTCCACAACATGTATACCGTGAACCAGAGGGGGCCCATAGCCTATATACCGTGGACCAGAAAGGTGGTTTATAGCATATATACAATGAATCAGGGAGGTGGTTCACAGCAGACATACCGCGAACCAGAGTGGTGGTTCAAAGCAGATGCACCGTTAACAAAAAGCAGGTCCATAGCAGATAAATCGTGAACCAGAGAGGTGGTTCACAACATGTATACCGTGAACCAGAGAGGTGGTCCACAGCAAATATACCGTTGAAAATGGAGGTGATTTTGCAGCAAACTATCGTCATAATCGTTGCTTGAAAGCATTTGGAGACCCAATGTGTGTGTGTGTGTGTGAGGACTGAGACCGGGCGAGGCAGAGGGGCTGAGAGAGAGAGAGAGAAAGAGAGAAAGAGAGAGATAGGGAGGGGAGAGGAGAAAGAGAAGAGACAGAGGAGAGGAGAGAGAGAGGAGAGAGAGGGGAGAGAGAGAGGAGAGAGGGTGAGGTGAGAAGGAAGGGAGAGAGGGGAGGAAGGAGAGAGAGAGAGATAGGAAGGAAGGGAGGGAGAGGGAGAGGGAGAGAGAGACAGACAGAGGGGAGAGAAAGAGAGGATTGGAGAGAGGGAGAGAGAGAGAAAGAAAGAAAGAGAGGGAGGAGAGAGGAGAAAGAGAGGAGAGAGACGGGAGGAGAGAGAGAGGAAAGAGATGGGGGGAGAGGGGGAGAGAGGGGGAGGGGAGAAGGAGGGGAGACAGGGGAGGAAGGAGAGAAAGAGAGATAGGAAGGAAGGGAGCGAGAGGGAGAGACAGAGACAGAGAGAGGGAGGGAGGGAGAGAGGGAGGCAGGGACGGAGGCAGGGACGGAGGGAGGCAGGCAGCCAGGGAGTAAGAGAGAGAGGGAAAGAGAGAGGGGAGGAGAGAGAGGAGAGAGAGTGGAAGGGGAAGTGAGAGAGAGAGACAGAGAGGGAGAGAAGAAACAGAGAGAGAGAGAGAGGGGAAGGAGAGAGAGGAGGAGGGGAAGGGAGGGAGGGAGGGAGGGAGGGAGGGAGGGAGGGAGGGAGGCAGGCAGGCAGGCAGGCAGGCAGGCAGGCAGGCAGGCCGGCAGGCCGGCAGGGAGGGAGAGAGAGGAGAAAGAGGGAGGAAAAGAGAGAAGGGGAGGAGAGAGGGGAGAGAGAGAGAGAGAGAGAGAGAGAGAGAGAGAGAGAGAGAGAGAGGAGGAGTGAGAGAGAGACAGAGAGGGAGAGAAGAAAGAGAGAGAGAGAGGGGAAGCAGAGAGAGAGAGAGAGAGAGAGAGAGAGAGAGAGGAAGGGAGGGAGGGGTTGGGAGGGAGGCAGGCAGGGAGGGAGAGAGAGGAGAAAGAGAGAGGGAAAGAGAGAAGGGGAGGAGAGAGGGGAGAGAGAGAGAGAGGAAGGGGGAGTGAGAGAGAGACAGAGATGGAGAGAGGAAAGGAGAGCGAGAGAGAGAGATAAAGAGAGAAAGAGAAAGAGAGGGGAGAGAAAGAGGAAGAGAGAGAGGGGGAAGAGAAGGGAAAGTGAGAAAGAGGGGAGAGAGGGGAGGAAGAGAGGAGAGAGAGATAGGAAGGAAGGGAGGGAGAGGGAGAGGGAGAAAGAGAGACAGAGAGAGAGGAGAGTCAGAGAGGATGGGGGAGGGAGGGGGAGAGAGAGAGAGGAAAGAGAGAGAGGAGAGAGAGAGAGAGCGAGAGAGAGACAGAGCACAAAGAAGGGAGAGAGAGAGAGAGAGAGAGAGAGAGAGGGTCAGGTGAGAAGGAGGGGAGAGAGGGGAGGAAGGAGAGAAAGAGAGATAGGAAGGAAAGGGGGGAGGGAGAGAGAGAGACAGAGAGAGGGAGGGAGGGAGGGATGGAGGCAGGGAGGCAGGGAGGAAGGGAGGGAGGGAGAGACGGAGGGAGGGAGGCAGGAAGGGAGGGAGACAGGGAGGCAGGGAGGCCGGGAGGGAGGCAGGCAGGCAGGGAGGGAGAAAGAGAGAGAGAGAGAGAGAGAGAGAGAGAGAGGGAAAGAGAGAGGGGGTGGAGAGAGAGGAGAGAGAGAGAGAGTGGAACGGGGAGTGAGAGAGAGACAGAGAGGGAGAGAGGAAAGGAGAGCGAGAGAGAGAGAGAGAGGAAGGGAGGTAGGGAGGGAGGCAGGCAGGCAGGCAGGCAGGCAGGGAGGGAAGGAGAGAGAGGGGAAGAGAGAGAGAGAGAGAGAGAGAGAGGGAAAGAGAGAGGGGGAGGAGAGAGAGGAGAGAGAGTGAGGGAAAGAGAGAATTGGGAGTGAGAGAGAGATAGAGAGGGAGAGAGGAAAGGAGAGCGAGAGAGAGATAGAGAGAGAGAGAGAGAGAGAAGAGAAAGAGGAAGAGAGAGAGAAGGGGGAGAGAGGGGAAGGTGAGAAGGAGGGGAGAAAGAGAGGAGAGAGAGAGACAGGAAGGAAGGGAAGGAGAGGGAGAGGGAGAGAGACAGAGACAGAGAGAGGAGAGTCAGAGAGGATGGGGAATGGAGAAGGAGAGAGACAGGAAAGAGAGAGAGGAGAGAGAGAGAGAGAGAGAGAGAGAGAGAGAGAGAGAGAGAGAGAGAGAGAGGAGAAAGAGGGGAGAGAGAGAGGGAGGGAGGGAGAGAGTAAGTTAACCCAATGGCTTAAACTTGGTTAAACCGCGATGTAAACATTTTGGATTAAGTCATGGGTTAACCCACTGCTTTAGCTTTCGTGAATATGGCGACTGAACGCTCTATATATGAGCGATGCTTGAGATGAAGTAGAAAACAGTTCACCCAGTATGGTACGAGTTTATCAATGTACACTACACTTTTTTAAAGTAAAGCCTCTCCACTTGTCTCAGTCTAACATCTAGAGTCTTAATTTAAGTACATATACATGTGTCTACTGCTGAATTTTTTAATCAGTCCGTTGAAACACAAGACATTTATCTTAGCAAAAAATGAGACGTCTATCTGTTAAACAACGCTAATAGGTTGCTGGTAAATCTTTTCCCTTTAGCGTCTGAATTGCCTAAACATCTAGACTTAACCCCGTCACAGACCGGCGGGAAAATTATTAAGTTACATCAATGTGATGCGTGTCATTGTTAGTACATAACAGTCACACGCATACCTACAGTCCAAACGATTCCATAAATCAACAAAAAATTCTAAATATCTCTATTAATATAAAACATTAATTTTTATCCAATTAAAAACTTCGCAAAAGCTTAGAATTTGCTCAACTTTTAGATGGGTTTCACTTTGGTTATATTAACCACACAATAGAAAAGAAACTTTTTCTCGCAGATAGAATGAACCTTATCCCGCCTTTCATCCATCCGACCAATGAGAATACAGGTAACAGAAAGCGGTACGTCATTGAAGATGTCAATTATTCCCTTTAAGTATGGCGTTGTCAACATACGCCATTCTGTGTGCTCCGCAATTATTTTAGAAAAAGGAAACTAGTTCAAGGTGCGAATTTGCTTTTGATAGTTTTATTTTATAACTAAAGGACTAACTTTACTCATGTGGTACTTTGGATAAAATTAGCCCACAATCAAGCAAGAAATTTGGCATCTTGTACATCGGTCAGGTAGTTGTTGAGTTTACACGGAACGGTGACACCTTATCCAATCCCGAGAAGTGTGCCTCTCTTCTCCAGCCGAGGCTACAGGATCGAATTTTACTCTCTAGTTTCCAGCACACATCGCCGAGAAGTTTTCCTGAGTCTTTTCAGTCTGCTCTGCCTGCTTAAACTCCAAGCCTTACCTTGTGTCTGCTCCATCACTGAATGGCCAGTCACGGTTTTGGCTGTCACTCCTATGAAATGGTCAGACGTCTGTGGGCAACTGGTGTTTATCTGACCTCAGTTCAGGCGAGAGAAATACTTTTTGGCGTTTTCTAGCGATTTTCTGGCGTGTTTTGGCCTCGAAGCCCATTTAGGACCGCCGGAGGACCGTTATGGCAACCTCTACCGTACTCGGTGCTCTGATCTCATTTCAGCCTTGGGGCTATGAGATTGGGTTATGGTCACGGGACCAAGGCCCATGTTGGGTTTATTGTACTGGAACCCCCAAATTGCGCCCATTATGGTCTCCCGCCTGTTTTTGCACACGGAAAACGGCCGGGAAACGCCTAAAAGCATTTATTTCAGTCAGAATGCACGAGATTTTGTTCTGATATAAAAAAAAAGCAGATAACGCCAGTAACACTCGGTCACTTGTTAAAGTTTGGAGTAGTACCTTCAGTTTTGGTATGCATTTTATCGTACGTGCAGAATTCTTTTGCATTTACTTATGGCTTCCTCTCTGCTTGTCTTTCAGATATGACAGAGGCCACTCTGCGTTCTCCTCTCAAGCTGCTACAGTGCTCGCACCACCCCTCTGCTAGGAATCCTCATACGGTTTGCAATCGGTGCATGAGAAATAGTGGCTTGCCCCTCTGTGACGAACACAATACCTACCCAGAGTGCCAGGATCTTACATCGGAGGACTGGAAGGTGATATATAAGAGCAGGGCACGAAACGACCGTCGGAATCCGACGCGGCTCTGACGAGCAAAAAAGCCAAGAAATCCAAGGCCAAGGCCTATTCAGAAACGGTGGCGGAAGTGGATATCCCCGAAGGATGGGAACGAGAAACATTTCGGAGGGCCTGGACAGCGTCTCCTCCTCCCTCCACAGTGGTCACGCCTCCAGCTACGGAAGCCAAGCCGAAGTCCCCGTCTCCTGAGCTAGTGACTGTAACTCACACTGCTTCGGGATCTTAATTTACAGCAGCAGCTGGCCAGTTGGGGATCCCAGTCTAACTTCATCTGTCTCCCACTACCCAGACACCGAACCTGCCAGGGGAGTTTTCGGCCTTTTTAGCTCTACAGACTCAAATGCAAAGGCAACTACAGGAGTTACAATTGCGCCTACAAATCCGAGAGTCCTCTTCGATACCAAGGAAACGTCGTAAGCCGTTGGCCACTGTCTCTCGCCCCCGACCGGAGGACAACCCTTGCACCCCGCAGCCACCCCCTCTACTCGCACAACAGCATGCACAGGCAGAGTCGGGCTCAGCCAGCGATGAGGATTCTTCAGAGATCCCACCGTCGGGCCGGCCTGGAGGCTGATCCTAGAGGACGAGGATGACCTGCAATCGGTCACATCACCCCTCTTATCCGTCCCTCTCAACAGAGAACGGGAAATTTATACACCGTCAGGGGAAGTACCGGCCGACCAAAACGCAGAAGAGCCGGGAGAGGATAGCGGGCGAGACTCCGAAGAGCAAGAGTCTGAGGGAGAGGATCCAGATGAAGCAACAGACGAGACCCTCCCCCTCATCTGCTCAGTTTCGCCTCCCCCTACGGGAGATGGACTGCATTAGGTCCCCAGGCAGTGGTCAGAGGCAGCAGCAGGGAGACGCCCCATCAGGACTCCCTCTCCGCCGGACCTCACCCCCCGCAGCCAGGAGCCCGCACCCTCGGGAACTCCATCCACCATAGCCCCCGAGGATGTGCCATTCAGGGCCGCCGTCAAAGAAATTGCTCGGATGGCTAATGTCACCTTTGGGTCTCCAGGCCTCGACAAGGAAGATTCCAGAATAAGGATGACTTAACAGACAGTGTTACCTCAGCAGGACTCCTTCCTAGCACTTTCTACCAGTGAAGGGATTGCCAACGTTATCACAGTTCGCTCTAAAGAATTTAAGAGATTAGACGCTAGCGAAGGCCGCACTCTCTCGCGCTTTCACGTCTCCAAGCACTGGGTTGTGAGACCGGGCCCCGTATAGGTCTTCGGACGATCTGATACTCCTAGAAGCACTCTAACAACCGTCGAAGAGGACAGTTGCCATCTGTCAGGAGCGATTCGGACATCCCATTAGTAGAGAAGGACGCAAAGACCATCGAGACCTCCTCCCGGCACATACTCAACATTATGTCTTTTCAGGACCACATCCTGAAGGACTTGAAGACACGATGGTAGGACCTACACCTCGATGATCCCATGGCCTTTAAAATTCTGGAATGCCTCGCTTCCTCATGACATCCGTGGTTTTCCTCCGACGGGACGCGTTTTTACAGCACTGTTGGTCGAGCGTGAAGGGGCTGAGAGATTTGCGCCATGCCCCCATCCTTATTAGCAGAAGGAACTCTTTCCCGCAGCTCAGGTAGAATGAGTGAACCAAGAGAGCCGTTCGCTCTCACAGGACTACGCACTTTGTCTCGTATGTCAAGGGTGTCCTTCTGGCACCCACCGAAGCGCAAGAGGACGTACAAACAGCCTGCTAAACAGGCAAGACCCAGCACAGTCACATCCACCCCCTCCAAAGAAGCAGAAGCCAAACAACAACGTCAAGACGGAGGGACCTGTCTTTACATCCTGACAGGTAGCAGCCAACCGAAGAACCGCCCAGAGACTCCCTGGTCTCCCAGCGATACTTTACTAATCTCAGAAAACTTAGAAAATTTGCTAGCCTTAAACGCATCCTTAACCGTAGGAGGAAGATAGGGCAAATTTTGGCAAAAATGGGAGAAAATGGGAGCCCCCTGCCGCGTGGTCAGGTGGTTGAAGGTCGGTTACCCTCTTTGCTTCAAGCGGGATGCGCGGGGCCTTCAACCATCTATTCCATTGGCCGACAGAGCCCCCCAGCGCCTAGTCACTACTTACCCACGGGACTCTGAAAAGGATGTAACCCTACGGGAAATGCTCTTAAACCTCCAAGAAAAAAGGGCCGTAGAGGAAGTGCCAGAAAACCAGGCAGCCTTTTTCAGCAGGGTTTTTTCTGGTCCCCAAGAAATCAGGGGTTGGAGACTAGTAATAGATCTATCAGCCCTAATCGAATTCCTGCAAGTAACCTCCTTTCAGATGGACTCCGCCCAAGTCATAAAAGAAAGTTTGCAGGAAGGGATGTGGGGCACATCCATAGATCTTTCAGACGCTTACCTCCACATACCAATACACCGGTCAGCCAGAAAGTTTCTAGCCTTTCAAATAGGCCCAAAGCGGTTCTAGTTTCGGGCACTCCCTTTCGGCCTGTCCACCGCTCCGTACGTGGTTTCAAAAATAATGAAAGTATTCAAGGCAGGGGCCCGGTTAGAAGGAATGCTTGTGTTCCAGTACCTAGGTGATTGGTTTCTGGCACACACAGACAGAGACACGGCCCACCGCCAAACCCTAGCACTAGTACGCAAAGCCTTACATGCAGATTTAGTGGTCAATCTCAGCAAATCGGAGTTAACATCCAAACAAAACATCGTATTTCTGGGGGAAAGAATCTGGTAAGTGCGAGAGCCTTCCCCACGTCAGAAAGGCAGCAAAAGATTGCACAGGGCATACAGGGGATTCGCGCGGGAAAAAGGTAAGACTGCGTCCCATGGAGTCCCTGCTAGGCCTTTTAGTAGCCACAGAGCGTACAGTCCCCCTGGGCCGTCTGCACTACAGACCGTTCCAAAGACAGGTAAGGAGGGCCTTCAAACAGGGGAGGTCCACTCAAGCAAAAATGACCGTGTCCCAAGCTGCCCTGACCTCCCTCTACTGGTGAACCAACCCGCAGATCTTAAACGAGGGCACACTCTTCCACCCCGTACCCCCGGAAATAGAGCTTCAGACAGATGCATCCCACGGAGGATAGGGTATACATTGCCAACACCAGATGTGGAAGGGCAAATGGCCCCCTCTTTCAGAAAGTACCATATCAATTGGCTGGAGTCGTGTGGATAGCTCTGAGCAAACTGTCCGATCGACTCCGGGGCATGAGTGTCCTGTCTCTCCTAGACAATTCAACAGCCGTGGCATAACTAAACAGACAAGGGGGACCAGATCCCTCCCTCTATCAATACTGACCTACAAATTCCTGTCCCTAGCCCGTTGGTCTCAAATCACCATAACGGCGCGACACCTGGCTGGGAAACTCAACGTTCTGGCCGACTTAGAGTCTAGAATAGGGCAAGAATTCCACACAGAGTGGTGCCTAGCCCCCTAATCCTTTCAGTGGGTCACAAACCAGTCACCATGGGGTCCCCCACGTTAGACCTGTTTGCCAACGCAGTGACGGCACAACTACCCAGATATATCTCTCCATGCCCAGATCAAGCGGCGTGGGCAATAGATGCCCTCAGCTGCCCATGGCCACTACACGAGGTACTCTACGCCTTCCCCCCCCCCCCACAGGCAATCCTCTCACAGGTACTACAACGGATACTGGATCTGAGTCCACGGACCGTACTATTAGTAGCCCCTCGGATGCCGGAGGCTCCCTGGTTTACCCTGCTCCTCAGATGCAGGATAGGCAAATCGATTCCAATCCCATGCCACAAAGAAATTCTATTCCAACCCATTGGCAACATTTCCACCCAGCCCCTCACCTATCTACACCTGTGGTGCCTGACCAGTCATTCCTAAGGAAGAAAGACTTCTCACAAAAAATAGTAGATAAAATAGTAAATAGCCATAAACAATCTACTGCCAAGATGTACAGGTCTCAATGGAACAAATTCGCATCCTGGTGCAGTAAGTCTAAGCTTGACCCGTTTCAGGCCTCGCCTTCAGTAATAGCGGACTTTTTAGATCACTTATTCACAAACGAAGGTCTAAAAGTAAGTTCCATTGAGGGTTACAGAGCAGCCATCGGTTCCAGACTCAAGGCCTCAAATGGCTATGACCCAGGGGACGACGCCTCCATATCCCAGTTGATCCGTCATTTCAAGGTAAACTCACCCCCAGCTCGTCCAACGTTGCACGGTGGGACCTGTCCCTAGTGCTGAGATACCTTCAGCGTCCAGACATCTTTGGGGACAAAGTAATCTCAGCCAAAAATGCCACGGTAAGGTTCACTTTCCTGCTAGCCCTCGCCTCAGGCAAAAGGAGCAGTGAGATACATGCCCTGGACAGAACGATAAGCAAAGAGAAAGGGGAGTGGAAAAATATCACCCTCGTCCCTAGGGCAGGCTTTATGGGCAAAACCCATATCATCACCCATGGGATGGGCATGTTCAGCCAAATAAATTTACCATCCCTACCAGACGAACAGGACACCGATGACAACAAGAAAACAAGAAGGCCCTTATTATCTCCTATAAGCCCAAATTCAATAAAGACCTCTCCAAACAAACCATTTCAAACTACATTAAAGGGGTCATTGTGGCAGCGTATGACGAGGCACAATCAGACACAGGTCTTCAGTCAGAATTAAAAATAAAAGCCCATCAAGTCAGACAAGTTGCAAACTCACTTAGGGTACTACGTAATGTGTCCTTGTCAGATATACTCAAAACGGGATGCTGGGCTTCGCCCAATTCCTTCGTTAAGTATTATCTTAAAGACTTCTCCCAAGATGAATTATCAAGCCTTTATTCTCTGGGGCCCTTCATAGTTGCGGAGACGGCCATTACTAATTAATTATCCCTCTGTTACAGATCAACCACTACCAGACCCGAAGGCAAGGGCAAGCTAAAGGAAGGCTATGCTAAGAACCGTGCTACCAGCCACTTCAAACCCAAGAAATAGCCAGTGCACTACCCCACCGGCTATATCCCGTATTTCAGTTTGCCGACTCTACGGCATTGGCTACTGTGTACTGTCAGACTGTTTTTGGAACTCTAATGTTTTTTCTATCCAAGAAGCGGTTCGGAATCATACGGTCACTGTGAACCACACCCTGGGCTCAGTAACTTCAGAGCTTTCTTTGACGCAAAGAAAAAAGGGGGAGAGACAGGTACTTCCCGTCCTAGCGTTACCGCAGTCACGGGCCATGCTGACAGCCCAGAGGTCACCAGGGGTCTGTGTCACAGTGACCATGTGACCATGTGTCCAAGGCCCATAGTACCATTATGGGCCTAAACGTGAAATCATCAGTATTTAGTGAGTTTTATCACTAGGATTGCTTCCAATCCAAGTTATTGAGTGTTTTTTAGCTTCTAGTCATCTAATTTCTCGAAATTGGCGGTCAATTTCGCGCAAATTTTATGTTTTAAGTGGTAATGATTTACAGCAGATTCTAACAAGTTCTTAGAACTTTAGCATGCTTTTGTAAGGCACAGTCAGTCTTAATGGTGTTGTGTCGAGTTTTACTTTCATGATAACCTTTCAGGGTTACGATCTGTTTGTTAAATAAGAACAATGAATCAGTATTATTTTTATCTTCAATCTAGAACACAGAGTATCCCCGATTTGGATCCATCCAGTGGGAGGTAGGAGGGGGATGGCAAGGATACTCAATCAGTCGATTAGCATGGAATTTAATCAGGCTGTTTTTTACACTGTTATAAGAAAAATTTGCTATTTGTTACCAGATCCCATCACGGGCTAGGAGTGTCTCCCTCCCTTTCCATACCAAGGTCTTTGAAACAAATAAACAAGCAATCTTAGATTCGGGATTTTATTCACTTCAATTCAATCCCATCTAGCAGATTTATCTAGCAACAGCTCTTACGAGTATTTGCATTTCGCGACCCTTTTTCGCGCAGTTCGTCAGAATGGTAGGCTCCCCTGCTCCGGACTTTAGTCCCATCTAAAAGTGGAGATAAGCTAATTCTAAGCTTTTGCGAAGTAAACCTAACGTTTTATTTCGCAAAACGAACTTTTACGAGTAAAAGCGCAATTCGCATTCTCCACTTTGAGCCTAACCTCCCTCCCATCCAGCCCGCTACAAGCCTGGCAGAGTTGACACCACCTAAATTGGGCTTAAAAGGAATGATTGACATCTTCAATGACGTAGCGCTGTTTCCTGGATTCTGATTGGTCGGCTGGATGAAAGGCGAAATAGGGTTCATTCTATCTGCGAGAATAATTCCGATGATTTTTGGTCGATGAAACTAAAACCAAAACATAGGAAATCTACAATGTGTATTCTTTTACTGTGTGAAGTGTCAAAACTGTGCGATCAAGGAAAGTTATAAAGTGGTCCGGATAAAAGAGAGCATATCAGGGTTGCGGACAGACGGACTGACAGACGGACAAGGCGTTTCTATATTCCCACTGTAGTGCAACCGGGGATAAAAATCCGTTTTATTTGGATAAAAAATGGAAATTTTGTTCGTACAAATGAATTATAGCTGCCGTTGGATCGCTTCAACGCTTGAACATCAGATTACAACAGAGGGTGGCTACATCTTGGGCTCACGAACTGCGGGCTTGCCCGTACTTATTTAGCCAACGGCAAACAAGGAACAGTGGAGGTGATTGAGAATTTATGCCATCACGATAAGAAGAATAAGCCGTATGTCTTAACTGCGTGCCCCTTCAGGCACAATTGTACAACTCTGTGATCTGGGATACCACTGTCGTGTCCACACCCACAAAAACACCACATATTTATGTATGCCCTGAGACATGGACCAAGGACTCCTTACATAACGTCTTTTAGGCCCAAAGGGTCGAAAATAACCTCAAAATCGCTATATCTCTAACCGTTTTCAAGCTAATGGCCCACTTCCGGTTTTTGATTTCGACCATTGCCGAGGAAGTCAAGGTCACCAAAAAACCCCTTGCATATCGTCTTTTAGACTCAATGTGTCGAAAATAAGCACAGAATTACTCTATCTCTAACCGCTTTCGAGATATTCGCCAACTTCCGGTTTTTTACTTATACCATGGCTAAAGAGATCAAGGTCACCGAGGCACCTTTTACATATCGTCTTTTAGACCCAAATGGTCAAAAATAAGCTCAAAGTCGATCTATCTCTAACCGTTTTACAGATAATGGTCAACTTTCGGTTTTTGACTTTGACCATGTTCAAAGAGGTCAAGGTAACCGAAGTAGCTCTTACATATGGTCTTTTAGGCCCAAATAAGCTCAAAATTGTTCTACCTCTATTTCGAGATAATGGCCCACTTTTTACTTTGACCATGGCCGAACAGGTACCTCTTACATATCGTCGTTTAGTCCTAATGGCCCACTTTTTTTTACATGCGGATTTTACGGCGTCTAATCACCTTTTATCAGTAAGCCAAATTTCATCACTCCTTAACAACTGGGAAAAATCCAAGCGCTGTAGCCAACTTAAACTTGCACACGCTTGCTGTGATGGCTTTCATTGAGAGTTGGGTGATCAATACACCGAGGCTGATATCATGCCAGTTTAAACTGTTGCTCTCAGCTTCTTGCCGCCTGTTTCGCAAATTGTTTTGTCGTTTTTTAATTGAAAAATTAAGCAAATTTAAAAAATACAAGAGGATCAACTAGACATACTGAAGTTTATCATATCCAAATTTCATCTTTCTAGCCCTAACGGCCTCTGACTAATTCCACGGACAAACTAAAAAAACGGAATATACATGCCACAACTGTGGCTTAAATTTTCGTGCAAATTCAATACACTAGGGGATTTTGGCAAATCCCCAAGTGTTATTAAATAACGATAAATACAAACTTTACAAGACCCGCAGTGTGCCGGTTTCGATTCGGTGAAACTATTCTAGTTTTGTACAATGCTGACATTGTTTTGGTGTTGCATTTAACTGGATATGCACATGTGTATAGGCTGAGTTCGTCTGATATATGCTGAGCTTGGTCTGATATAGGCTGAGCTTGGTATAATAAAGGCTGAGTTTGGTCTGATGTAGGCTGAGCTTGGTCTGATATACGCTAAGATTGGTCTGATATACGCTGAGATTAGTCTGATATACCCTGAGCTTGGTCTGATATACACAGAGCTTGGTCTGATATACGCTGAGCTTGGTCTGATATAGGCTGAGCTTGGTCCAATAAAGGCTGAGCTTGGTCTGATATAGGCTGAGCTTGGTCTGATATACGCTGAGATTGATCTGATATACGCTGAGATTAGTCTGATATACCCTGAGCTTGGTCTTATATAGGCTGAGCTTGGTCTGATATAGGCTGAGCTTGGTCTGATATAGGCTGAGCTTGTCTAATAAAGGCTGAGCTTGGTCTGATATAGGCTGAGCTTGGTCTGATATACGCTGAGTTTGGTCTAATATACGCTGAGATTAGTCTGATATACTCTGAGCTTGGTCTGATATAGGCTAAGCTTGATGCAGGCTGAGCCTGGTTTGTTAGACTTGTGTTCCTTGGTTGTCTCGTTCTAATATATTTAGTTCCAGAAGAGGTTGCTGTGCAGAAATCTCACTCCCAATTCGAGGCGTCCAGTACACATTCTAACGTCGATCCAACGATTTAAAGTTTGTGACGCCCATTCGACCAAAACACCGATCTTGTGTAGACATCGCGCCCAAAACCAAAAATGAAGCTACTGGTGTTCTCCCTTCCCGGAAATTGTAGCCATGACAATTCACGTTGAAAGTAGACCGGAATGAGGACGTAAAATATGAGAATTTCAAGTTAGTTACTTATGAAAAATATATGTTAGTAGACTTTATAAGTCTCCTGCGTGACCGGATGAGCTAAGGGTGGGAAACAGTGACGAAGAATGATGACACTATGATTGTCGTTGTCTTGACGGTGATTTTGGATTCTTATTTTTCTTATATAATGCCTGGAGATAGACGTTGTTGCTGCTTCTATGTTCAACTATTACGGAACGTTGCTCAGACGTTGCTTAGTCGATGTGTATGTAACGTTGGGAGGGAGTCGTTGATACAACTTCCATAAACAACCAAAACCTGACTTTGATCCTACGCCGGGTGCGACGTCGGTCCAGCGTTGTGCAAGGTCGCAATGTTTAGTGTTATAAGACGTATATGACAGGAGCGGGGTGTGTTTGTCTGACGGTTAGTTTGCTTGGAGTAGTATGAAAACAAGAGTTCTGGCTCACTTTGTGACGTCATACTGTCTGGACCGGAAGTGACGTCATAGGTGTTGTCATGGCAACGAAGTGTTGTGATGGCAACGCAGTGGTGTAGTCATGGAAACGAAGCCTAGCCAAGCCTAGCCATGGTAACCTAGAAAGTGAGGACCTCCCCCCTAGCCGGCAGTCGGGACAGACCCTATGTTAAAAAGTGTGGACCCCCCAGTCGGGCAGTCGGGACAGACCCTATGGTAAAAAGTGTGGACCCCCCCCCCTAGCCGGCAGCCGGAACCCCCCCCCCCCCCCCGGCGGCAGTCTGGCCAGACCCTACGGTCATATAGTGGGGACCCTCCCCTAGCCGGCAGTCGGGACCCCCCCCTAGGCGAGCAACATTTTGTCAAGTCAGCATTCAACATCAGCAAAAGTTACACACCACAATTTGCTAACATCAGAGGGGTATATAACGGATGAGCACCCGACACTCCCCAACAACAGTGACAACAGTGACAACAGTGGCAACAGTGGCAACAGTGACAATCATTTCGGTAAGTGTTTATTGAAACTTTGTAAACAAAAGTGAACTTTGTAAACAAACTTTGTAAACAAACTTTATAAACAAACTTTGTAAACAAATTTTGTAAACAAGATTTGTAAACAAGATTTGTAAACAAGATTTGTAAACAAACTTTGTAAACAAACTTTGTAAACAAGATTTGTAAACAAACTTTGCAAACAAGATTTGTAAACAAACTTTGTAAACAAACTTTGTAAACAAACTTTGTAAACAAGATTTGTAAACAAACTTTGTAAACAAACTTTGTAAACAAACTTTGGTTATTTGCTTAATTGAAACTTTGTAATCAATAACTTTCGCGGATGAATACCACTTGGCGGATGAATACCATTTGACTTCACCGCCAGATGTCTCTGCTGTGCAGCAGTGCAGCAGTGCAGCTGTAAGTGAGACATTCAAGCAACTATCTGCTGAGTCAACAATTTTTAAACAGGTTTGAAAAGTTACACACCATTTTTTGATTACATGTAAGTAGCATAAAAGCATGAGTGAAACATGTCAACCAGTGATAAATTCTGCTGAGTCAGCAATTTTAACAATTTTTACACACCATATTTTGATTACATTGAAGTGGTATAAATTCTGCTGAGTTAACACACCATCCAAGTGGTATAAAAGGAAGAGTGAAACGTGTATTTTTACCCATTTCAGTTCTAGCAACAGCAACAACAACAGTCTTCTGTCATAATTGCAATGTGACATTTCCATCTCTGGAATTGTTCGTAGCACATACATGTAAACCAGCTAGGTTGAAACGTGCTCGTGAAGAGCTTGTTGAGCAAATTGAAGCCAAGAGACGAAAGACCATACAAGATGGTGTTGAAAGACCTGATGCAGTCCTCTGCTGTGGATGCATTAAGATATATTTGCATCTATGGATGCGTTTGACACACATGTATGCATGATGGAAGAACCAAAGAGAGTACAAGTAGGCAGAGGCAGAAAAGTGAGTCTTGGTGGAAACGCACAGGAAAGACGGTTTGAGCCTGAAGATGGATCGGATTTACTACTTGAAATGCGACAACAAGAGAACCGGATTAAGAGACATTTGCTAGAAACGTTAAACCACGGCATGAAATGGTATATTGTCGTACATGCGCGCTTCAAGAAAATGACGGCGAATGCTGAAGGCGTTATGGTAGAACAAGTGGATAATGCCTTTATCAGCAGTCCGACATATACAGCATACAATCCAGCGGATATTGAACAGGACTTGCCAGAAGCCTATAAAGAATTGTTTACCAGGTTTGATGAACATGAGGACAAGGTTCTGGCTGGGTGTTGGATAACATACTGTATATTGAAGTACATACAGCTACGTCAGAGCCATTGGAAGCGAGTAGTTTTATCCCATTACCGAAGAAAGTAAAGAATACAAAGGCTGTATTAAACATTCAGAATGATGACAACAAGTGCTTCTTATGGTCCGTATTGGCTCACCTTCACCCTTCAACAAACAACCCATACCGTGTGCATCAATACAAGACATTTGAGAAGGAATTGAAGGTGGAAGACATGACATTCCCGACACCGATTACGGACATTTCAAAGTTTGAAAAGGAGAATGATGTGTCTATCATTGTGTTTGGATATGAACAGGATGTAGTTGTTTCGATACAACTGAGTCGAAACACCAGCGCGAGAGAAATTAACTTACTTTTGATTAGCAATGACAAGACAAGACATTATTGCCTTATTAAGAATTTCAGCAGACTTATGGCTTATCGTACCAAGTATAATGGAGTAATGTTTTATTGTTTAAACTGTCTTCACGGGTTTATGCGACAAGATCTTTTAGACAAGCATCGCGAAGTGTGTGGTGGGCATGGAGCACAACGATTATCATTCCCCAAGGAACCCTTCATCAAGTTCAAAAATGTAGCCAAACAACAGCGAGCGCCGTTTGTCATTTATGCAGACTTTGAATGTTTCACGAAAAAGCATGAAGAAGGAGACAAGTATCAGCATCATCGTCCAAACAGCTTTGCCTATGTGGTTGTGAGCCAGTATGATACACGTGCACCAGTCGTGTATCGAGGAGATAATGCTGTGAAAGTCTTTTTAGACCATATGGTGAATGAGCGTGATCGTATTGTGCATGGTTTACAACAGAAAAAGAAAATCGTCATGACTCATGAAGATGAAGAGCATTATAAGAACACTGTCGATTGCTACATATGTCATGAGCCTCTAGGAGCAGATCATGTGAGAGATCATGACCATATCAATGGCAAATACCGCGGAGCTGCACATAGTGAATGCAATTTACAATTCCGATTTCGAAAGGATAAGCAGGATATTAAAGATTCTTTTATCATTCCTGTCTTTTTGCACAATTTACGAGGTTATGACAGCCATTTGATCATGGAAGAAATTGAAAAGTTCAAAAATGAAACCATTACAGTCATTCCCAACACCGTTGAGAAATATATTGCATTCACCATGAGCAATCTGAAATTTACGGACAGTTATCAGTTCATGAGTACTTCTCTACAGAAGTTGGTATCCAACCTGGCAGCAGAAGGGAAAGATAACTTTTATAACATGACGTCACACATTCATGATAGCGACCAACAAGATTTACTGTTGAGAAAGGGAGTGTACCCTTGTGATTATGTCGATGAACCATCCAAGTTTGCTGAAACACAACTACCGTCCAAGGATAAGTTTTACAGTCTGCTTATTGAAGAAGACATTAGCGATGAGGATTATGCGCATGCGCAGAAGGTGTGGGAGACATTCCACTGTACTACATTTGGCGAATACCATGACCTATACCTGAAATCAGATGTGTTGCTGCAGATGTGTTTGAAAACTTTCGTCACGTATGTCTCAACACGTACGATCCTGCTCACTACTATACAGCGCCAGGACTGTCGTGGGATGCGATGTTGAAAGCGACAAAGGAGTAGTATGATAATAAGGGTTCTACCGCACTTTGTGACGTCATACTGTCTGGAAGTGACGTCATCATGTCTGGACCGGAAGTGCTGTCTAGACCGGAAGTGCTGTCTAGACCGGAAGTGCTGTCTGGAGTGGAAGTGACGTCATCATGTCTGGACGGGAAGTGACGTCATCATGTCTGGAAGTGACGTCATCATGTCTGGACCGGAAGTGACGTCATCATGTCTGGACCGGAAGTCATGATAAGCGTTAGGATAGGCGCGACCATGTGTGACGTCATCATGACGTCATACTGAGATGATGCTGTCTGGAGCGAAAGTGGTTTGGCCGAGTCAATCAACATGAAGCCAATGAACTCCTGCTGTCAATCATCATGACGTCACTAGTCACGTGACCTGTCAATCATCGGTCATGTGACCCTAACCCTAGCGAGACTTCCAGACCACTTTTTGACGTCATACTGACGTCCCTTCTACCATCTGTCTATCATACCTTCATAATACACATTCATAATACACTCTATGGTTTAGGGGTAGGCTGCCCATACCCGGGGCTCGAACCACCAACCTTCTGAGCATGGGTCCGACCAGGAGTCCCACGCTCTAACAACTGAGCTATTCCGGACTGAACAAGAATGTATTGTGAAAACATGCCATGTAAGGCTATAATGCACGATAAATTTCAGACTGCACTCGTTCAGAGCGTGGGGGAAACCGATCGATAAAATTTCAGAGTGCACTCGTTCAGAGCGTGGGGAAAAAACCGATCGATAAAAATTTTTTAGAGTACACTCGTTCAGAGCGTGGGGAAAACGATGGTTCTGCCAAACTTGATGACGTCATACTGTCTGGAAGTGACGTCATACTGTCTGGAAGTGATGCCGGTTCTGCCACACTTGATGACGTCATACTGTCAATCATTGTGACATGAGGTGTCATAATGACGTCATAGTTACACCTTAGTAACGCCTTGGTTACGCCTTAGTTACCTTAGTTACGCCTTAGTTACGCCTTAGTTACCTTAGTTACGCCTTGGTTATGCCTTAGTTACGCCATAGTTACCTTAGTTACGCCTTGGTTACACCTTAGTTACGCCTTAGTTACCTTAGTTACGCCTTGGTTACAGTGGTTACACCTTAGTTACACCTTAGTTACGCCTTGGTTACAGTGGTTACACCTTAGTTACGCCTTAGTTACCTTAGTTACGCCTTGGTTACGCCTTAGTTACGCCTTAGTTACGCCTTAGTTACGCCTTAGTTACGCCTTAATTACCTTAGTTACGCCTTAGTTACCTTAGTTACTCCTTAGTTACGCCTTAGTTACGCCTTAGTTACCTTAGTTACGCCTTAGTTACGCCTTAATTACCTTAGTTACGCCTTAGTTACCTTAGTTACTCCTTAGTTACGCCTTAGTTACGCCTTTATTTCCTTAGTTACGCCTTAGTTACGCCTTGATTTCCTTAGTTACGCCTTAGTTACGCCTTGGTTACAGTAGTTACACCTTAGTTACGCCTTAGTTACCTTAGTTACTCCTTAGTTACGCCTTAGTTACCTTAGTTACGCCTTAGTTACGCCTTAGTTACCTTAGTTACGCCTTAGTTACGCCTTAGTTACGCCTTAATTACCTTAGTTACTCCTTAGTTACGCCTTAGTTACGCCTTTATTTCCTTAGTTACGCCTTAGTTACGCCTTGATTTCCTTAGTTACGCCTTAGTTACGCCTTGGTTACAGTAGTTACACCTTAGTTACGCCTTAGTTACCTAAGTTACTCCTTAGTTACGCCTTAGTTACGCCTTAGTTACCTTAGTTACGCCTTAGTTACCTTAGTTACGCCTTAGTTACGCCTTGGTTACACCTTAGTTACGCCTTAGTTACCTTAGTTACTCCTTAGTTACGCCTTAGTTACCTTAGTTACGCCTTGGTTACGCCTTAGTTACCTAAGTTACGCCTTAGTTACGCCTTGATTTCCTTAGTTACGCCTTAGTTACGCCTTAGTTACGCCTTAATTACCTTAGTTACGCCTTAGTTACGCCTTAGTTACGCCTTAGTTACCTTAGTTACGCCTTAGTTACGCCTTAGTTGCGCCTTAGTTACATCTTGTTTGCGCCTTAGTTACCTTAGCTACGCAAAAACGAGATAACTTTTGTTGTAGTTGAGCGATTTGCATGAAAATTTTACCGTTTGATTCAGTTTTATATCTAGTTTTAACATTAAGTGATCACAGGCTATTTACGCCGGTGGTTGTATGCATCATGGATTCACCTTAAAAGTTTTTAAACTTAAAAGTAAGATAACTTTCGTTATGGTTGACCGATTTGAATGAAAATTTCACCGTTGGATTCAGTTTGATGTCTTAGTTTTAAAGTAGTTTATGCATAGGTAGGTTGTTGGAATGGCGCGCGCCCACCATTTAAACATGTGTTTGAATAAGTTTTACGTCAAACTATTGTTCAACAAGTTGTTTAGCAATTGTACAACAATTGTTCAACAAGCTGTTGTTGAACATGTTCAACATGTTGTTGAACATGTTCAACATGTTCAACATGTTCAACAACATGTTCAACATGTTCAACATGTTCAACATGTTCAACATGTTCAACAACATGTTCAACAAGTTGAACATGTTCAACATGTTCAACATGTTGTTGCACAAGTTGAACATGTTCAACATGTTCAACTTGTTCAACAACATGCTGTTTAACAAATTGTTCAACAAGTTGTAGTTCAAGCAAAGAAAAAACAAGACATATGTTGAATAGGTTTATTAATACATTTAAATACACTTAAATACATTTAACTACACTTAAATACACTTAAATACACTTAAATACACTTAAATACATACAGCTTAAATCTTTAACAATATTACAATATTTGTTGATCTACAAAGTCTTTATTATAAAGTTTAGTCAAATAAGTCTATTTTTCTTCATCTGCTTCACTCTGTTCACTGGCATCCATATCACTTTTTTCGTCGCTGCTTTCATCTTCCTCCTCCTCATCTAGAAGCTCTTCAAAGAATGCATCGTTTCTTCTTATAGCCGCCTTTAGTGCCTTTGAATACTCGTAATGTTTTTCATCAACAAAGTAATTGAAGTCTTCTAAAATGGTTTCATAATGTTCGTTTTGTTGTAGACGTTGGGCATATTTGAATAGTCTCATAAACAGTTGTTTAAGTCGACGCTTATAAATGGGTCGAAAGTCATCACTTGCTATGTCACGCACATCTTCAAGCCCTTGGTCTTCATATTCTGAAACCTTTTCTTGAAATTTGGTATCATATTCATCGTAGACTTCTTGAACCATATCATACCAAACAGAGTCTGTTTCTGACTCACTTTCAGAGTCTGTTTCTGACTCACTTTCAGAGCTGCCGTCATTATCACCCTCAACACAATGTTCCATATGTTTGAACAAAGCTTCTTGACTGTTGTATAACGCACCACATTCTGTACAAGCATGTGCATTCTTTTCAGTCATGTTGACGCTTTGACTTTCCATAGAAGACTCATCTAAAATTTCAGTGATAGGTGGTTTTACAGGGTTTTCCACATCTATCTCCAATTCTTCTTCTTCTGAAGTGTGAGCAATCTTTAAGTGCCTTTTAAGACTTTGTGGCCAATTGTAAGATTTCAAACAAATGTTGCATTTATACATCCTTTCGGTTCAACATGCACTTTTCAAATGATGAAAAAGCCTTTAAACATAGCCTTATATACAACTTGTTGAACATGTTCAACATGTTGTTGAACATGTTGTTGAACATGTTGTTGAACATGTTGTCTATGCCTAGGGGAGTTTAACGTCATGACGTCATTATGACGTCATCATTATGACGTCATTATTACGTCATCATTATGACGTCATAATGACGTCATTGGAACAGGCGCATGCTTTGTCAAAAACTGACTCAGCAGAATTTATTGCTGTTTGATATGGATGAAATGCATGTCTCACTCTTCCTTTTATGCTACTTAGATGTAATCAAAATATGGTGTGTAACTCGTCAAAATCAGCAATTTTTACAAGTTTGGCATTTTTGACGAGTTACACACCATATTTTGATTACATCTAAGTAGCATAAAAGGAAGAGTGAGACATGCATTTCATCCATATCAAACAGCAATAAATTCTGCTGAGTCAGTTTTTGACAAAGCATGCGCCTGTTCCAATGACGTCATTATGACGTCATAATGATGACGTAATAATGACGTCATAATGATGACGTCATAATGACGTCATGACGTTAAACTCCCCTAGGCATAGACAACATGTTCAACAACATGTTCAACAACATGTTCAACAACATGTTGAACATGTTCAACAAGTTGTATATAAGGCTATGTTTAAAGGCTTTTTCATCATTTGAAAAGTGCATGTTGAACCGAAAGGATGTATAAATGCAACATTTGTTTGAAATCTTACAATTGGCCACAAAGTCTTAAAAGGCACTTAAAGATTGCTCACACTTCAGAAGAAGAAGAATTGGAGATAGATGTGGAAAACCCTGTAAAACCACCTATCACTGAAATTTTAGATGAGTCTTCTATGGAAAGTCAAAGCGTCAACATGACTGAAAAGAATGCACATGCTTGTACAGAATGTGGTGCGTTATACAACAGTCAAGAAGCTTTGTTCAAACATATGGAACATTGTGTTGAGGGTGATAATGACGGCAGCTCTGAAAGTGAGTCAGAAACAGACTCTGAAAGTGAGTCAGAAACAGACTCTGTTTGGTATGATATGGTTCAAGAAGTCTACGATGAATATGATACCAAATTTCAAGAAAAGGTTTCAGAATATGAAGACCAAGGGCTTGAAGATGTGCGTGACATAGCAAGTGATGACTTTCGACCCATTTATAAGCGTCGACTTAAACAACTGTTTATGAGACTATTCAAATATGCCCAACGTCTACAACAAAACGAACATTATGAAACCATTTTAGAAGACTTCAATTACTTTGTTGATGAAAAACATTACGAGTATTCAAAGGCACTAAAGGCGGCTATAAGAAGAAACGATGCATTCTTTGAAGAGCTTCTAGATGAGGAGGAGGAAGATGAAAGCAGCGACGAAAAAAGTGATATGGATGCCAGTGAACAGAGTGAAGCAGATGAAGAAAAATAGACTTATTTGACTAAACTTTATAATAAAGACTTTGTAGATCAACAAATATTGTAATATTGTTAAAGATTTAAGCTGTATGTATTTAAGTGTATTTAAGTGTATTTAAGTGTATTTAAGTGTAGTTAAATGTATTTAAGTGTATTTAAATGTATTAATAAACCTATTCAACATATGTCTTGTTTTTTCTTTGCTTGAACTACAACTTGTTGAACAATTTGTTAAACAGCATGTTGTTGAACAAGTTGAACATGTTGAACATGTTCAACTTGTGCAACAACATGTTGAACATGTTGAACATGTTCAACTTGTTGAACATGTTGTTGAACATGTTGAACATGTTGAACATGTTGAACATGTTGAACATGTTGTTGAACATGTTGAACATGTTGAACATGTTCAACAACATGTTGAACATGTTCAACAACAGCTTGTTGAACAATTGTTGTACAATTGCTAAACAACTTGTTGAACAATAGTTTGACGTAAAACTTATTCAAACACATGTTTAAATGGTGGGCGCGCGCCATTCCAACAACCTACCTATGCATAAACTACTTTAAAACTAAGACATCAAACTGAATCCAACGGTGAAATTTTCATTCAAATCGGTCAACCATAACGAAAGTTATCTTACTTTTAAGTTTAAAAACTTTTAAGGTGAATCCATGATGCATACAACCACCGGCGTAAATAGCCTGTGATCACTTAATGTTAAAACTAGATATAAAACTGAATCAAACGGTAAAATTTTCATGCAAATCGCTCAACTACAACAAAAGTTATCTCGTTTTTGCGTAGCTAAGGTAACTAAGGCGCAAACAAGATGTAACTAAGGCGCAACTAAGGCGTAACTAAGGCGTAACTAAGGTAACTAAGGCGTAACTAAGGCGTAACTAAGGCGTAACTAAGGTAATTAAGGCGTAACTAAGGCGTAACTAAGGCGTAACTAAGGAAATCAAGGCGTAACTAAGGCGTAACTTAGGTAACTAAGGCGTAACCAAGGCGTAACTAAGGTAACTAAGGCGTAACTAAGGAGTAACTAAGGTAACTAAGGCGTAACTAAGGTGTAACCAAGGCGTAACTAAGGCGTAACTAAGGTAACTAAGGCGTAACTAAGGTAACTAAGGCGTAACTAAGGCGTAACTAAGGAGTAACTTAGGTAACTAAGGCGTAACTAAGGTGTAACTACTGTAACCAAGGCGTAACTAAGGCGTAACTAAGGAAATCAAGGCGTAACTAAGGCGTAACTAAGGAAATAAAGGCGTAACTAAGGCGTAACTAAGGAGTAACTAAGGTAATTAAGGCGTAACTAAGGCGTAACTAAGGCGTAACTAAGGTAACTAAGGCGTAACTAAGGCGTAACTAAGGTAACTAAGGCGTAACTAAGGAGTAACTAAGGTAACTAAGGCGTAACTAAGGTGTAACTACTGTAACCAAGGCGTAACTAAGGCGTAACTAAGGAAATCAAGGCGTAACTAAGGCGTAACTAAGGAAATAAAGGCGTAACTAAGGCGTAACTAAGGAGTAACTAAGGTAACTAAGGCGTAACTAAGGTAATTAAGGCGTAACTAAGGCGTAACTAAGGTAACTAAGGCGTAACTAAGGCGTAACTAAGGAGTAACTAAGGTAACTAAGGCGTAACTAAGGTAATTAAGGCGTAACTAAGGCGTAACTAAGGCGTAACTAAGGCGTAACTAAGGCGTAACCAAGGCGTAACTAAGGTAACTAAGGCGTAACTAAGGTGTAACCACTGTAACCAAGGCGTAACTAAGGTGTAACTAAGGTGTAACCACTGTAACCAAGGCGTAACTAAGGTAACTAAGGCGTAACTAAGGTGTAACCAAGGCGTAACTAAGGTAACTATGGCGTAACTAAGGCATAACCAAGGCGTAACTAAGGTAACTAAGGCGTAACTAAGGCGTAACTAAGGTAACTAAGGCGTAACCAAGGCGTTACTAAGGTGTAACTATGACGTCATTATGACACCTCATGTCACAATGATTGACAGTATGACGTCATCAAGTGTGGCAGAACCGGCATCACTTCCAGACAGTATGACGTCACTTCCAGACAGTATGACGTCATCAAGTTTGGCAGAACCATCGTTTTCCCCACGCTCTGAACGAGTGTACTCTAAAAAATTTTTATCGATCGGTTTTTTCCCCACGCTCTGAACGAGTGCACTCTGAAATTTTATCGATCGGTTTCCCCCACGCTCTGAACGAGTGCAGTCTGAAATTTATCGTGCATTATAGCCTTACATGGCATGTTTTCACAATACATTCTTGTTCAGTCCGGAATAGCTCAGTTGTTAGAGCGTGGGACTCCTGGTCGGACCCATGCTCAGAAGGTTGGTGGTTCGAGCCCCGGGTATGGGCAGCCTACCCCTAAACCATAGAGTGTATTATGAATGTGTATTATGAAGGTATGATAGACAGATGGTAGAAGGGACGTCAGTATGACGTCAAAAAGTGGTCTGGAAGTCTCGCTAGGGTTAGGGTCACATGACCGATGATTGACAGGTCACGTGACTAGTGACGTCATGATGATTGACAGCAGGAGTTCATTGGCTTCATGTTGATTGACTCGGCCAAACCACTTTCGCTCCAGACAGCATCATCTCAGTATGACGTCATGATGACGTCACACATGGTCGCGCCTATCCTAACGCTTATCATGACTTCCGGTCCAGACATGATGACGTCACTTCCGGTCCAGACATGATGACGTCACTTCCAGACATGATGACGTCACTTCCCGTCCAGACATGATGACGTCACTTCCACTCCAGACAGCACTTCCGGTCTAGACAGCACTTCCGGTCTAGACAGCACTTCCGGTCCAGACATGATGACGTCACTTCCAGACAGTATGACGTCACAAAGTGCGGTAGAACCCTTATTATCATACTACTCAAAGGTGAAATTGGAATTGATTAACGACATTGACATGTACCAAATGGTTGAACAAGGTCTACGTGGAGGAATATCTGTCATCACACACAAGTATGCGAAAGCAAATAACCCCTACGTAGCAGATTACTTGGATGTTCATGTGAATGAACATGATTTTAACATACATGTGACATTCTGGAGAAATCTTTTACAGGATTATCCAGAGTCCAGAGTTGTGCCAGATACTCCATATACAGATTTGATTCACTTTGATATCAAGAACTGGCGCGCAGTCTTACGATTCCTAGAAGCTATACAACATCCACTGTTCAACATCATCCGAGCATAAAGATGGAAGACTATTTGTTGGATTATGAACCCATTACATATGGATTCTCATATATGAGAAACTTATGTGATGATATTGTGCTACGACATTTTGGAAAGTTTCTCATACTATCGCTTGACGAAAAATCCGTGTTGAAGGATCATCTAGACAAGTTGAGAATACCCGGCTTTCTGCTTCACCTTTCAAATGATATAGAAGTGCGTGTGATTCAGAACTGTCTAGGCGTGTTTGTACAATTTCGCCAACATGACGAGCTTACAGAACACTACGACATCATCACCCTCAGCACAGTGGAATGGAACGTGCTGTTGCAAGCATTGGATTGGGAAGACCCTTGTGCTTGAATTCAAAGAGCATGGAATACAACTTATGCGGGGTACCAAATTCATTGAGCTGACACAGCCTATGCGGCTGATGGACTTAGAAGAAGGATATGAACTGAAACTGTCTGAACATGTCACTGTTAAAGTGATAAAGTTTGGTGATGTGCGTTATGTCAGCTTTCATAGCATTTACAAATACGGGTATAGTGTCTATGATACCTATATCAATTTAGATTCTGATGAATGGCATTCATTGATGAATGTATTGAAAAGTGAATGTGTTTGTAAATAGTGTTTGTAAATAGTGTAAATAGAAGTTTGTAAATAGTGTAAATAGACTTTGTTAATTAAGAGTTTGTAAATAGGGTTTGTAGTTAAGAATTTGTAAATAGTGTTTGTAGTTGAGAATTTGTAAATAGTGTAAACAGAATTTGTAAATAGTGTAAATAGCGTTTGTAGTTAAGAATTTGTAAATAGTGTTTGTAGTTAAGAATTTGTAATTAAGTGTTTGTAAATAGTGTATATAGAGTTTGTAAATAGGAGTTTGTAAATAAACAAGAGAGTTTGAAACTTGGTTTGTTTTATTTAACAAACTTGAACAACAAAAACTTAACTAATATAACAACAACTTAACTAATATAACAACAACTTAACTACAGCATAACTACAACAACAACAACATTAATAAAACAATGGTTTATAATGTCTATATACAAAATCCTTTACAATAAAATCACCATCCTTTCTTTTTAATATATTCACAATATCAAACATACTCTGACCTCGAACTCCATGCAATATATAATATACACAATAAAAACCACATGATGATGATATTGGCGTTTGTAATGATATGGAATTATACATATAGTCATTTCTTAAAAACATTTCTAAACGATCATCTAGAGGTAAAAGTCCCTAAGAGTCAAAATATTCTACAGGGTCTTTGTGATAATACACTGCCACCCAATGTTCTCCTGGTTCATCTTGATCATCTGTGTTGATGACATAGGCGCCGCGGTGTAAAGATGGTAACTGATCCATGGCAAACAAGCCTTGAAATAAGTCTTTAGTCATTACATCATGGCTCAATATGGCATCAATCTGCTTCGTGTTCATGACTGGTAGTCGAATTGGATGCTGCGATTTACACTTATTTCAATAATGTTGTCAAATTCAGCATAGACAATGACATTGATTGTGTGTTGCAAAGCCCTAGCAAAATTCATTTCTAGCCGCAAATTCCCATGCTTGATCAGGGGAAAATGATCATCGCCATCATAATCAGGTGTTAAGTCAAACGAAAATAAAGCATAACCTCTAGGCCAATCTTCCCGTTTTATAATAGAACTTTTCTCACCATTCAATCGATCAAACGATTTGTAAAGCTTTTCAAAAGCGTCCAGGTATTTGTTCTGTGTAATGTCACGCTTGAGAGGTTTGGATAGAACTGGTTCACCATCCGTGTACAGTTGCATATAGTCCAGATCAAAATGTTTGAAATCATATGGATTCCTCAATACTGATCCACCAAAGGCTTCATTATGAACCAGACCAATGACAATGCGATTTGGTAATTGACCCAAAAAGATGTTATCTTTCACAAGAGACTGAAATCCTGCTGGAATAGCCAACACTTTACATTCTTTTCTAGTGATGAGAAACTTGGCAGGACTTTTCATCAATGCATCTGTATGTCCTAACTGAATCCCTGGACTCACCCTCACTTTGCGAATGGTTAAAAATACCTCTTTGACTTCTACCTTATAGGTATTATCTGCAGCCATCAATACATAGTCATCTTTTTGTCTATGGAAACGCAATTTCAAACTGATGCCATTAGGAAGATAACGATCCTGTTCAAACAAATCTATCCTTAAACCACCTGTCAGCATAAAATCACGGCTAAGACGTGTATGCAAATAACGATTATGTAAGAAATTGTTTCCTTGCTCAGCCAAGTCACCACCGTCAGCATTGACATGAAACCCGGATACATATTGTTCATGATTTGGTCTTTTCACCTCATAACTATTCATTGACCCAGCAGTATCCTTGTACATGAGATGCATAGAGCGCTCAGAATGGAGACTTTCTTCCAAATCATGGATGAGATGAGAGATAATGCTGGTATAACCATGAGTATTGTTGCTATGAGAAACCAAACGATCATTCAGAAACAATTCAATATTAGACCATAACCCATTAAACACATCATTGATGCAAGAGACGGATCGTGTGTATAAGCTTTCATATTGCTTTTGGTCGAAAATGTAGTTTACAAATCACCTTTCCAGTTTGAAATGGAACATTATGGCCTGTGTCGTCCTTAATATTCATTTCTATCACGTCAAATTTGGATGTATTTACAGGAACACAATGCGGTTCGCCGTACGTTTTCATGATAATCTCGCCATCATTGCCTTGTATTCCAACAGAACGTAGTAAGGGAACATAATAATCACCAACAACTTGTGGTTCACAAATGCTACAATACACATAAAGTGTATAAAATCCCTGTTTCACATCAGCTTTATGTTCAGCTGTACATGTTTCAGTATACCATTGATCTGGGATAAATCCTAAAATCTCAGCTAATCCAGCGGAGAATGACACTTCAAAGCCATAATTTAGAAATAGAAACACACGTCGTCTAATTTTATCATACTTTATCCGAATAGCTTCTTTAAGATCATCTTTCATAGAATTAGTCGCTCCTTCATTCACTGCCTGGCATATTTCTTGTATGGATCTATAATAACCATAAGGAATATTGATAGTGTCAAGGACAAGATCCGTCAGTGGTTGTTGTCGAAACTGAATAGAATAGTCCATGCCATGTCTCATAGTTGTCCATGTATGTGGATATTGAATTTCAGCTGAAGCCACTTCATATTTTCCATTCAGATAAATGGTTCGGGGCATACGAATTTGATAATTCGAAGCCTTGTTGTTGGGATAATAGTTCATACTAGCATTGTTAGGCAAAGTAATGTAAAAACTTGTCGACTCCATGATGGGAACTAAATGGTATAGGTGCGTTGACGTTGTCTATATACTTCACAATAGCGCGCGCCATTCGCAGATGTATGCAAATGGTGTTTCACAGGATGTGTCTCATCGTGATCTATAACTTCTCCTTCACAACACCCACTTGTACATCTGATCTTCACAGGAATAGTCGTTTCTTGACAACAACATAGCTCTTTCAGCCATGTTAAAAATTTTCCCATCCCTCCTGTCTTTGTTGACGTTGTTTCATTTCTTTTGTAATGTCCTCACAAGTGGTCTTTTTACTAAACATTGTTTTTGGAATATTAGAATCTACAATTTCCTGGATAAACGGATGCCAACCATATGGTATAGCTCGTTCTTTTCTTCTTGTAGCCACCAATGCTTCTTTCATCAAATCAACAATGTTGGAATTTGTGATAATATCGCCCGTTTTCAACACAAGTTCATTCTTATCTGTCCATTTCGTACCATGTTTCTTCAGTTCTGCTAAAAGTTGTATTACTTTTCCATGATAGATAGGTTGAAAATGACTTAAAATAACTTTTCTGGTTTCTCAGCATTGGATGATGATAACTTTTGCCTAGACTGACTTGTTCGTAAATGACGGCCAAGAAGTTGAGACATTTCTATAGCCTTTTCACGCGTTCTTTTCCCACGTAAAAGTGTATTGACTTTTGTTTTGATATCATTTTTCTTTAATAATAACAGTTTGTATTTATATTCAGGAATGAGGACCATTTTCATAGTATGCTTCATTTTAACAGCAGTTGGGCTAACAAGGGTAATGCAAATTTAGCAATAGCTCCAATGAATCCTCCTTTCTAATTAATCACCTTCCTTTTTCGTTGAAGTGATATCTTCTTATCTGCTAGAGTACGTAACGTATGACGTTCACGTTTAAATTCCTTAAACCGTTTTGAGCTTTAGGGTAAATGTCCTCGCAATATATTCAAAGAAATTTCAAACAAGCTCGTTAATTCCTCCTTTGTAGCTTGCTGTAGCAAGGATTTACGTCGTTTAGGCCCACTGCGTGCAAGCAAGTGAAGAAACGGTTGGTTCGCTCGAATACGTTTAGACATCTTGACTGCGAATGGCTAAATGAGTTGGTTCTTGTTCATACACTGCTTTATCAATATATACATAATGTGTATCTTTTGGTAAAGTGCCTGTACGAATACGTAGTTGATCATTTGTCTTTGGTTTTAATTCAATGAATAGATAACCATGCTGTTTGCTGGTAGCATCTTGATAGGCTTCTATGAGAAGTTGAGATCTTCCAGGATACATTTGCCGCGCTAATGTACTAATTTGTTGACTGTCTCTAGGATTTTTAAATAGAATGATATAATGTGTATTCAAACTAATATTTCGCATCTCTTTCCCATGATGGAATAAATTATGCACAATAAAGATAATGCTTAGATTTTGATGACTGCTGCCAACACTAAAGAGACGTGTCATGCGCACATCACTATGACATTTGGTCATTAAGTCATCAATGATAAGTAAGTTTGGTTTTTTCGGGTTAAAACGCTCTTCAATGTCATCTGGAATGCCTTGGTAAAATTTCACGCCTTTCATTCCCTTGTACAAAGGCTGATCTGCTGCATAAAGCCATAAAATGCTTTTTGGAGAGGGTTTAATCAACTTTTGTTCTAGAATTTCCTTCACCAGAGACGTTTTGCCACTGCCTGTAGGTCCAGAGACTAAACATGTAAATGGATGCTTCATTTTTGAATGTCTGTTTCTTTCACCCAACTGTTAAACTTGTTTGGCCAACCTAACCACTTGACAAGTAATTCACACCTCGTCTTTTACGTGTTTTCAAGACTTTTTCAATTCTATAAATAGATTCAATATCTTTGGTCACGTTCTGCAGTTCTTCTTCATAGAAATGTCCATCAATATCTTCGTCTAAAAAGTCTTTCACACGATATAAATGTATTCCTTGGTTGTTACAACGATGTGTGACAATGAAGACTTCTTGCGTCCATTTGATGTGATAATCTCGTTGAAACACATATTTGATGTGGGAAATGCGAACATGATCACCAATGTTAAATTTGTACTTCTTCTTCTTCGGTTTCAATTTCAGTTTGTCGACATACATATACTTCCACACTTTTGATTCGTTGTCTTTACGAATCTCTGCAGGAGCATATTTATTAGGAAGAGAACCATGAGATCTATGGTTGTGATTGTACACCAAGTCTGGAATGATGTCTAAGTAACGGTAAGTTTGATTATGTAGAAAATACCGATACATCATTCCCTTTAGAGTACGAATGACTCTTTCAGCAAAGTTGGCTTTGGTTTCATTCTTTGTGGTATAAGCATGAATTCCCTCTTTCTTCAAAAATGCTTTTACCCATCTGTTTTTAAATTCTGTTCCTTTATCATACCTTAGAGTTCGCGGTCTTCGTCGTGTGTCATGAAAAATCTTTTGGAAAGCTTGTATGACGCTGGTATGTGATTTATTAGGTATTGGCTGTACCCACACATATTTGGAAAACACATCAATGACAATGAGTAAAAAGCGTATGTCATCATTATAGGGAGCTATGTTTCCCATATCAGCCAAATCAATATCCCACATGTCATCAATACCACGTGTAATGACACGTTGTCTTTTAAACCTGTATTTTACAGGTTGTAGTAAACTGAAAGCATCTTGATCCTGCAGCCATTTCTTCACTTGTGAATGTGTGACTGGTTGATTATGTTTTCTTAAGATGTGATACAGTTTGTAAAGACCAGCAAATGCCCCAGGCTGTCCAGGTTTGAAGTAAATATTGGTCAAGTAGTCTTTCCACGTCGACATGATGAATGAAAAAACACTTTTCAACAGAACACTTTTATTTATAACTCAACCAACACAACTTAACTAACATCACTTAACTAACATATATTTACAAATCAAGTATGGATACAATGGTATGAATAACTGGAGACCATTGGTCTTCAATGAACACTAACCAATTACTGAGTTCATCCAATGTAATAGCATCTACACCGTATTTCTCACAACGTTGATTTGCCTTCTCTCACACTTTATCTAAATGAATGTAATATTTAGCTCCATTCCAATATGTATAAACACATGCAGCATGACAAGTATGTTCTTGACACTCTTCATGTTGACAAGCAGGACAGACTAAATATGCAAACTTTTTTACAGCTAATAACATTTCTTCACAATAAGCTTTTTGCACAATATATTGTCTCAATGTCATGTCTGCCATTGTACAGTTTTTGCAGCACAAGTCTGTCAAGTTCAGTAAGTTTTTTCCAGTTGTTCACTTAACACACTTCAAATTTACATGTCCGCAGGTCTGCACATCAAGTCTCACACAACATTTCTAACAACTTTCCCATAATATTCTGACCAGGATATGAAGGAGATGACACATGTTTTACACCAGCTCCCCACCAATGATCATACGTTGCTTCAACTAAAGTTTTGTCTTTACATTCTTTTAACTTGTTGCGAAACAATACACACTGATTCAATTTGACTTGTAAAACATCTTGCATTTTACTTCTCTTTACTGTATGCCATAAAGGACATGGCTTTATCACTTTAGCAATACGTTTCGCTTCATATCCATTTCTACATGAAGCAATGGCTGAAGCAATATCTTGGCGGTGGTGAAAAACTGCTTTCTCATATTGATACAACGCTTCACTCGAGTTGAACACATGTCCATACTTTTCAAGTCGTGTTGGAAACATATTTGAAAGAACGTCCTTGTGACCGCTGAATAGCACAAGATTCTCCATCTTGACTTTGTTTCTGTTGTTTATTCTGACATGTCGGTTTCTTCCTGTAATAAAATATCTTTTAACATATTTGCTGCCTCTTCTATCATAATGTTTGTTTACGTTGAAACCACTCATATAAAACTTAATTTGTTGGTAAGAAAAACATTGTTATCAACTTGCATAAGATTCACTATGTTATCACAAAGATGTTTAATAGGTTAAAATTAAAGTTACCTGATAAAGCTGCTCGATTTCCTCTTCTTCTTGTAGTATACAACAATCTCTCAAATGATCAACTACGGTGCAATATACTTCTACATCAGTACGAGCAGAATAAAGCGCAGAATCAAAGTCAAAGTCAGGATCTTCTTCTATTCCAATTTTATGACATTCTCCAAGAAATCTTGAATGCAGTTCAATCACATCAAGACTATGGTGTACAACATCCCAAAAAGCGTCCAAATGATAAAGTTGATAGTCTGGAGTGACACAGCAAGCCAGTTTAGCAATCATCAAGTCAATATAAGCATTTTTAAAACATACGTCCATCTTGTTTCAGTGTCACTTTTACTTTGCTTCACAGACTTTAAGTACTCCACACTCGTTTGCGTTAAGTACAGTTTGAAGCCAATGTCGCGTAAATTTTTCAAGCTCTGGCACACAATCTTCCACAAAGATGGTGAATAAGCACACCATCTCTCTCCACGTGTGATGCTTAGAAATGGTCCATATTCTCCATGCACAGTAACGGTTAAGTTGGCACTAATTTTAAAGCTGCTTGTCTTGTTCTCCATGGCTGCACAATGTATTGATGATTTCACTTCCACTCCCTCCAACTGTCTGCTGAGAAATGACGACTTCACTCCCTTTTATACCCTATAATCTGCTGAGTCAGTCCACTCCCTTCAACTGCTGAGAAATGACTTCACTCCCTCTAACTGTCTGCTGAAAAATAACTTCACTTCAACTGTCTGTTGAGTCCACTCCTTTTTATACCCAACTATCTGCTGAGTCAGCTCCCTTTTCAAAGAACTTGCAAACTTTTGAATTCACTTCAACTCGTCCATGGTTGAACCGAACAACGTCTAATATATTATTTGGAACATCATCATCATAATGTAGAATAATTCTAGTAGCTACAGCTAACATGAGGTCAGTTGCCTAAATTGTATTCGCGTTGATAAAGTTGATAGTAAATGCAGTTCTTCACATTCATGTTGAAACGAGCGGATGAAACGATCTCTTGGAATAGCCTTTCCAACAGCTTCCCAATGCAGATGTAAATTCTTCACTTGCAACATCCAATTCGATTCAAAAGCAGGAAGCTTTGAAAACACATAGTCAATATAGTTCACTTTGAAGACGTCATCCATAGTCATACATCTGTCAAGAAGTAATGCCGACATTGTGAAGTATTCTCTCGTCACACATGTATTTATACCACTTCCTTATAATCAAATTATGGTGTGTAACTTGTTCAAAAACGGCTGAGTCAACAGAATTTATCACTGCTTTATATCCATGTCTCACGAAATGTACAGGTTAAACGCTTTATTGAATTCTTCTAACATATCCTCGCAGCTAATGACTGTACAACTCCTTACATGTAGGTTTTCACGAGATGTTTGTAAAATCGCGGAATCATCTCATTGAAACCATCGAGAAAGGTTGTTGGTAAACCGTTTGTTAGAGATTGTGTCATGACAATCACAAAAAAGTCTCTTCGTTCGCGACTACCTACTATCCATTTGAAGACCATTGGCAAGGTGAAATGTCCTTTTTCATAGAAGTAAGCCATCATATCATACACTTGAATACGTTCTTCAAGGTATTTGAAACCTTGTAGTATAACCTTTGCACATTTAAAATCACGATTCTCATAAACACACTTTGGCACTGGTAGACATAAAGCCTTAAAATGTTCCTCATGAAGACTTTTAATAAGTTGAACGAAACGTCGAGTCATGGCTTCGGAGAGCTTTGGCTCTGACGCTGGAACATGTTCTATGTTTTCTTCCAACATGTAGATGAGTTGAATAACGGTATTCACTCCTTCCGTTAGGTACATGTACGTATGTTGGTTGAAAAAACCTTCTTCACATAAACACCATAAAATGTTGCAATCGATGAGAAGAAGCACTGCTTGAAAGTTTCGTTTCAACAACGTAACATCTTCCTCAGTAACAGGTATGGTCTTACTTGATTCAATTTTAGATTTTAGATGGGTGTCTTCGTCAACGCTTGACATGTCCACTTCATCATCACTCACTTCATATTCCTTATAATGCTTTAGATGTGCTTTTAACTTTGCACTCAGTTGTGAGTTGTTACCATTGACAAGTTTATTCGCAACCCAAAACGGGTAATATGGTCCATCAGGATCTGGCATTCCTTCCTCCATTCCAGGTGACGCTTCCTCCTGAGGTATTCCTTGCTCTACTGCAGCGACATCTGACGGAGCATTTAACGCTTCCTCCTGAGGTATTCCTTGCTCCACTGCAGTGTCGTCTAAAGCTTCCTCCAAGGCTTTTTCAGCGTTTACCAGGAACGCATCAATATCCTCCCACGGTAATAATGTTTCATCAAATGTAACTGCTTCCAACAAGTCATCCATGTCTGTGTTGTCCATGTTGTCGATGTTCCTCCTGAGGTATTCCTTGCTCCACTTACCGATACGACTGTCACTGCTGTTGATGGGTGTTCATGCCTTATATACCACTCTGATGCCAGACTGCCGCCTAGGGGGGGGGGGGTCCCCACTATATGACCGTAGGGTCTGGCCAGACTGCCGCCGGGGGGGTCCCGACTGCCGCCTAGGAGGGGGGTCCCGACTATATGACCGTAGGGTCTGGCCAGACTGTCGCCGGTGGGGGGCTCCCGACTGCCGGCTAGGGGGGTCCACACTTTTTACCATAGGGTCTGTCCCGACTGCCCGACTGGGGGGTCCACACTTTTTACCATAGGGTCTGTCCCGACTGCTTGCATGGGGGGGGGGGGGTCCTAACTTTCTAGGTTACCATGGCTAGGCTTGGCTAGGCTTCGTTTCCATGACTACACCACTGCGTTGCCATCACAGCACTTCGTTGCCATGACAACACTTATGACGTCACTTCCGGTCCAGACAGTATGACGTCACAAAGTGAGCCAGAACTCTTGTTTTCATACTACTGCTTGGGGTTAGTTTGTGGGGATCCCCAGCATTCTGAAGCTTTCATCCCGGGGGGTATTTATACACAGATATGCAGGAGCAGGATGTGTTTGTCTGGGGGTTAATTTGCTTGAATTATTTTGTGGGAATCCCCCGTTCTTCTACCTTCGAAAATATCACGGTACGCATTGTGTACTTGACATCGCCATATCAACGGAACTTGCTACAGGCTGCGGGAGGGGTTTTCGGACCAGTCCTCCAGCTCGTGTGGTTCAGGCTCATGCGAACAGTGCTGTAGGATGGTGGAGGCCCTTCGGAGCAGTCCACCCGCTCGTGTGATTCAGTCTTATGCTACCTGTGCTGCAGGCTACCGGAGGGGTTTTCGGACCAGTCCTCCTGCTTGTATGGTTTGGGCTCATGTTAACAATGCTGCAGCGTGCCGGAGGGTTTTCGGATCAGTTCACTAGCTTGTGTGATTCAGTCTTATGCTACCTGTGCTGCAGGCTACCGGAGGGCTTTCGGACCAGTCCACCCTCTCGTGTGGTTCCGGCTCATGGTAACAGTGTGGCAGGCTGCCGGAAGGTTTTTACGATCAGTCCGCCCGCTCGTGTGGTTCTGTCGGATACTTTCGGAAAAATAACAACTACTCCTTTCAGAAACCGGGAAAATGGTGATATTTATGGTATTTATGACGGGCCAGTTTCTCACAAATATAGCTCACAATACTTAAATTTGAAACAAATGTCTCTGAACGAAATCATAAAATCGAATATACTGCTATAAATACATTAGGGATGTTCCATCCCCTAGTTTATTGCTTCTGTTCGAGTCGGTAAAATGTTCCTTTTTCCGCCAAAATCTTATCACGCGAATTCCTCTGAGACGGCTAGCACAACCAGATTTGGTAGAGACATAATGTAGCATGCCTAGTTTTAGAAATTCATTTATATTTTATATGCAAAAATGCACATTTGAAAACAACCTTGCAAGCCAAGTCTTCCGAGACGGGCTAGGGCTAGGATGACCAAATTTGTCATAGACATGACTCAACATATCTGGTTGGTCCAGCTCAATATTTTTAGAAATTCAGTTGCAAAAATGGATATTGAAATTTTGCCATTGATGGCACATGGTATGATATCAGCATGGGCCTATTGATTGCCCAGCGGTCCACAATTTGGTCGTTTTAGTCCTGGCCAGCTCGAAGGAGTTCGCATGACAAGGTTTTGGGGAAAAAAGGAATCATACACTTTACTGAATCGCACGAATTCGATCAACTCTGGGACTGAAAATCTCCAAGTGCAAATAGATTAAATTTATGTGGCTGTCTCAAGAGCACACGCCAGGCAGCAGGCTCTGCCGATTAATCCAGGCACGGCTTTATAAGGTGATAAAAGACCGGCACATTCATCTGCCTGAAAGTCCTACAAAATACAGTACACATTCCATTTCAATAAATAGAACACTTACCTAAAAGCTGTTCTTTTTATAGATTAACATAAAGTGGTTTTGTTCTAGAGAGAAATGAAGTAGCTGTAATTAACGTATAACCCTGGTTTTATTGCGCACAATGTTCATGACATACTGCACGTTCAGTGATCATATGCAGCGAACATTCGCATGGAATCCACTGGACACTGGATCCAGGGAAACGCATCACGGCGTGGTAGATCCACCAAAGCTACGCACCACGAACTGTCCTTCCACGAAGTTTGTCTCGAACTGTTTCCCATTCCCCGTCCCACTGCCTCGTTCCCCAGAGACTCGATGCCAAATGTTCTATGAACTGAGTATTGTTTGAATGTAGAGACCATGCGTATATTTTCCATAATTTTCATCGATATTTTATGTGTATTTTGCATATGAAATTTATCAGCGAAATATGTCGAATTTAGTATGGTTTTGTTCATCAGAGTATGCTCCTTCCAATGCGCATTTAAAATTGTCTTAAACTTAATTTCGGTTTATATATTAAGTTTTAATAATATTCTGTACTTTTAAATTCAAAAGTTGATTGCATTCTTGTTACTAAGGTTAGGTTGCTCCTAGTTGCAATTAGCATCGGTGTCGTACTAAATCTACAATGTTGGGATTAATTGGTCTGCTCGCTAATCTTAACATCGTTCACTCACTCAGTAAGGGTGGTGAGCTTCACTCGTCTTAACCTTAGCCAATCACGTTCTAGAACCAAATTCATCCGGTCAATCCAAGTTTATATCTTTGGTATAAAAATCAGTACAATTTGAAGTCATAACGACTTTACGCTCTACGATAAAATAAGCAACGGATTTGAATTTATTTGTGACTTTCACAGTGGATAACAAAAATAGCTGAATATTGTTAATTATTGTAAAAATAACAAAAATTCAAGTGTAGTTTTCATAGGATACTAGGTAATAGTAAACAGTATTTCAAGTATTGTTAGTTAACTGTGAAATATTGCAAAAATTATTCAAAGTTCATTGTGTGTATTAACTGTGTTCACACGGATAGAAAATATTGTGACAGTGTTACATAGTGGTCGTCTAAGTAAATATTGTTGCGGAATAAGCGCCTGCTTCTAAGTGCGCTAGACTTGGCAATTTCCAAAACTTTTTGGAAAAGTTTTCCAAACTGTGGCAAATAACGATTTCCCAGTTACGTTTCTGGGCGTAAACTCTACTTGAACTTTTTTGTTGGAAGACTTAGCAAGGCGTGTGCAGAAGTCTGACATCAGCAGAGAAATAAAAGCGAAATGAAACATACTAAAAAGGAAGTAATAACTTTTTATATTGCATTCGTCTCTAAACACTCATGGTTTCACGAAATTTCGATAGCTAAATCTCTTTGAATAAAGGCCAAATTCCTTTAAATCCATAGAGCTTCTCAAATTACAGTGCACGTCGAGCTTAACCTCTACACGACAACATTATGCGAGATGTATTTTAATTACATTACGACCAGTAGTTTTTAACCAAGTGTAAAAATATTGTTTTTATTATTTTTTATAACGTAGCTTCGTTTTAGGACAAGCAGTTTTTACTTAACTGTAAAAAAGTTGTTTTTGCTATTCCTCTTTTTTACATAACTCAGCTTCCATTTAGATCTCTCTTGGATAGCGTCCTAAATACATCCTTCGTCGTGAACATGTCTTAGTGTATTGTTTTCACTGAAAAACGTTTATAAATCAAATGTTAAGTGATAAACAGGGATAAATAACAAAAAAATACCCGATTGATGTACTTTGCCGTGAACACCTCAGTGCATGGCATTATTTATTGCACTGTTATTTGTTACAGACTTAATACATAGTGGTTATGGTTAATACCAAATGACACACCCGCACACCTTAAAATACTACTAATGGTTAGCACGCATATCATATCATGGTGTTCAGTACCCCTGTATTCCCCGTATATAAGTGTCTCATGTGGTAGCAACCTTTATCACAATGTATTAACTCTGTGACATGTGCAAAAACGGTTTGGAAAGCTGTGTTGACGAATTCCGTGTTCACTTCTGCTGAAAACAGTGCAGAATACAGCCATATCTTCTGATGTGTGAAAACAGTACAGAATAAAGTCATATCTTCTGACTTGTGAAAACAGTGCAGAATACAGCCATATCTTTTGACTTGTAAAAACAGTGCAGAATACAGCCATATCATCTGACTTGTGAAAACAGTGCAGAATACAGACATATCTTCCTGGGCGAACCTTGTGCTATTATGGCGATATTATATTTGTGATATAATGGTCTGTTTTACCATACGTCTGCACGTCATGCAGCCCTCGGGATAGGTGGACACGCTCCTTATGTTTTCCTGGCAAAATAACTTTTTTCATTTCAAGTTTTCGGCATTGGATTTTCTTGTTTTCTTATGCCTTTTACACTGCATAGAATTGATTGCAATGTGATATTTTCCGCGACACTTTTTCACTGATCACAAAGAACTTTTATGACTTTAAAAAGGCGCTACGCATCGGTTACACTCCTTAATTAGAAATGCATAGTGCTTTGCATCAAGGTTTGATGCAAAAAAAAAACTGGCGGAAATATTGGCGAAAAAAATCGTAACTGACGCCAAGGAAGTAGCCTTACTGTCTGAAAATTATAAGTAAAGGTAGCAGGCATTACTACCTATCTGGCTATTACTTGTTGGGTTATTCTCCACAAATTGGCGGAAATATTGGCGAAAAAAGCAAAACATAATAACTGATGCCAGTTATATATATCATTACTCTCTTGAAATTTTTATTTAAGATAGCGGAGATCGGTTCCTATCAGGCTGTTACTTTTTGATGATTAAAAAAATAGCGAAAATATTCACCAAAATCCAACATTCTTAAAAATTGTCTACTCCTAGAATTCATTGAAATCTAAAATCTTGAAATCTTAAAATTTTGATTGATGGTAGGGAGAATAAGCGTCCACCTAGCTATTATTTTTTCGTAGGTTTCAAAAATAAGTGAAAATATTGAACGATTTTCTTACAAACGTAAAAGCGAAAAACGAGTGTCCTGTAAGGATCTGAACTGAAGAACTTTCTAAAAACGTAGGATCTTAGTCAAAGCGTCTTAAAATTTTGATTTAAGGACAGGGTCATTAATGTCTATCTGGCCTATTTAGCTATTACTTTTTTGCGATCCACCAACAACTGACTGATGTATTGACGATAAACCGTTTTTTGCACTAAAATTTTGACTGTAGCCATCGAGAGAGCCTAACTGTATTGAAATTTAGGTTATCGGTTAGCAGTACATGTCATAAATGGTGACATCAGTATCCGGGGCTGGGGCATTGTCTATGTTCAGTCTTGTTATCCCGGGGCTAGGGCATTGCCCATGGACAGTCTTGTTATCTCGGAGCTGCTACATTGTCCGTGGACAGTCTTGTTATCCCGGGGCTTGGGCATTATCCATGGACAGTCTTGTTATCCCGGGCTGGGGCATTGTCCATGGATAGTTTTGTTATCTCGGGGCTGGGGCATTGTCCATGGACAGTCTTGTTATCTCAGAGCTGGGACATTGTCCGTTGACAGTCTTCTTATTCCGAGGTTGCGGCATTGTCCGTGGATGGTCCCGCCACTGGGGCATTGTCTTTGGAGAGTCTTGTTATCCAGGGGCTGGAGCATTGTTCGTGGGCAGTGTTGTTATCCCGGTGCTGGGACATTGTCCATGGACAGTGTTGTTTATGTTTTGAGAGCGATGTTCTAAACAAGGAGACGCAGAGATGGAGGCTTGAGATTAACACAACAGCCGAGTGTGACGTTATCAGTAAACAACACTGGGAGCATTTCTGAGAAACGACCCCTGTCTTAGAATGACTTATTTATGGCCTCTCTTCTCCAGTCTAGACTGCACTGCAGTGTGTTCTGAATTGTCGACCATTTTGTGATATTAAAACGGTGCAATTGGATCATTTAAATCAAGCTGAAATTTGCAGCATTTACACTAAGCATCTGAAAATCGAAAGCAAGTTGAAATTTTACATTAAAAATTGTATAAAAGGTTGGTGTCAAATAGTTAATGTGACAGAACTGAATGGACATTCGGATTTAATTTTCAGAGAAACAGTGGAAATAACTAAAATCATCTCAGTTCATGGTAAACAGAGTGCTTCCGACACGAAAAGGTCCTGCGGACACGACTCGGCACAACACGTAAAGATCCCGTAGATACGACTCGGCACAACACGTAAAGATCCGGGGACACTACTTGGGTCAACACCTAAAGGTCCTGGAGACACGACTGGACACAACACGTGAAGGTAGTGGTCATACGACTCGGCACAACACTCAAGGTCCTGGGGACACAACTCGGCTCAACACGTGAAGGTCCTGGGGACACGACTCAGCACAGCACGTTAAGGTTCTGGGGACACGACTCGACACAGCCATGGATATTGCCATATATGTAGTTACGTTGCTTTTAATTCCAGTGCTGTATCTGATCAAGGGAGTGCTGTCGCTGCTGTGGAATATGTATAGAATTCGGAAAGCGCTGCTCAGGGATTTTCCCACCCCGGAGTATCATTGGCTGTACGGACACTTGAAGGCATTCCCAGGATTTAGTGAGGAAGGTCTTCATTGGTCGAACGCCAACGTGGTCAAATATCCTCGCTATTACGTGTTTCTGATTGGGCCTACAGCTCTGCTACAGCTCAATCACCCGGAAACTATCAAACAAATTACCAACACGACCGAGCCGAAACCCATGAGTTTCGGCGGCAGTTATCGCGGCTTCGCGCACTGGATCGGAGACGGGCTGCTTCTCAGTTCCGGAAGTAAGTGGTTCCGCAACCGTAGATTATTAACTCCCGCCTTTCACTTCGATATTTTAAAACCATACGTGACCGTTTATAATAACTGTGTTGAATTGTTAATCGAGAAATTTGAATCCACTGCAGCAAATTGCAGCATAGAGATTTTCAAACCAGTGAGTTACTGCACATTTGATATTCTTTTGCAATGCGCTTTTTCGATTAATAAGGAAGTACAGAAGAGAGGAGAAAATGAAAAGTATGTGAAAGTGGTGAATGAAACCTTACGACAACTCACAGACTACTTCATGGTCCCGTACTACCAGATTCACTTCCTCTATTACATGACCAAACAAGGCAAAGCGTTCGCCAAAAATTGCGAATTTTCACATAGGTTTGCTGAAGATGTTATTGAAAAACGCAAACGTAAACTGAAAGAATCGGATACGGTTGAGGAGCTGGCGAGGAAGAGGTATGTCGATTTTCTGGACATTCTGCTGCTGGCCAGAGATGAAGATGGGCATGGTCTGACCTTGCGAGAAATCCGAGACGAGGTGGAGACGTTTATGTTTGAAGGCTATGACACAACGACCAGCGGAATATCTTGGATTCTGTACAACCTTGCGGCTCACCCTGACATTCAGGCGCGCGCACGGGAAGAGGTGGACGCCCTGATGGATGGTCGTGACAGTGACAAGATCGAGTGGGAGGATTTGGCTGAGTTACCCTATCTGACTCGGTGTATCAAGGAGTCGATGCGCCTCCACAGTACATCGCCGAACATCGGCCGGGAGCTAACAAGGCCGATTCCAATGGATGACAAAGTGATTCCTGCTGGAACATTTGTTTACATGAACATTTGGAACCTCCATCACAACGCTGTCATCTGGGAAAATCCCATGGTATACGACCCGGAACGGTTTCTGCCTGAGAAAATGGCACAAATGGATTCGCATGCCTTCTTACCCTTCTCGGCCGGTCCCCGAAACTGCATCGGGCAGAATTTCGCTATGAATGAAATGAAGACAATCGTTGCTAGGCTACTGCGTCGATTTGAGATGAAGGTGGATTCCTCTAAGCCAATCGAGTTGCACCCTGATGTCGCAATTTTACGCGCCAGGCATGGAATACACTTGTTTTTCAACGCTAGGGAGTGAGCGAGACCAACATGTGTTTACTTCTGCTTACTTACAATGGTACGGCCAACGTCCAGGAATATATACAGCTGCGGCATAATGTGGCAATGCGAACTCCTGTCACATTTGTAGCTTGGTGGCAAAATCATTGAGACGGAGTTCCAAGGAGTTATTGAATTGCCATAAATCCTGGAAGTTTCTATTTTTCTAATTTTTTCTTGCTGTTGTTGTTATTGTCGTTTTTTTGTTTCTTTTATTTTTTGTTTTTGTTTTTGTTTATTATTATTATTATTATTATTATTATTTGCTTTCTTCACGCCGTTTTGTTTTCGTCGGTTTCCACGCAACTCATTCGAAACGGCGAGGGTAGGAAAAGATGGGACACCTATAGTTGACCATTGAAATTTGTCCCAAGTAATACCATTTTTTACCAATGACGTCACCGTCGTCGTCGTATATCTGGAAAACGTTTGCCCTTATAGCTTCCGAGTAAAATACGTTATAAGACTGTTTTTCGTAAAAAAATATTTGGTGACCTACTTTTTAACTGTGAAGTCATTATGAGGTAATTCATCGATTTTTTTGTTATTTTGACACTTCTAATGCTGCTTTTAAGTTCATCTGATACAGAAAGTTTTGTTTACCCTTATTTTCTAGAGAGATTCAACATTTATTTGAAAGTTAAAAGTACCCTACTTCTTTTCTGCTGTTTTATTTATTTATTGTTTATTTATTTATTTTTATTTACTTTTTGCCGTTTCGGCTATTGACTTAACTCGGGAAAATATCTGGCCAGAAAATTAAACCTTTTCATTTTTTACAAGATTTTTGCATGCTTGCTACGCTATCACTCAACATTAATGCTTATGACGTCATAGTAATTTTATAACTGCAGTAAACATTTTGATGTTTCAAAAACGTTTGATAGACTTTGAACCAAAGACGTTGATTAGACGTTAATCAGTGGTCGCAACCAGTCGCAATTAAATTGCAAGAAGACAATGTTTCGATCTTGTCGGAAGTAACCAAAAAGCGACGTTATATCAACGTCGGAAAGTTAACATTTTGACGTCAGAATGATTTCGGGCTGGCCTCGTATCCCAACGTTTCTTACGTCAGATTGAGGTACCGGCCTTGGTTGTATATGAAATAGAACCGAGGTCGGTGTTTCACGTCATATTTACGTCGGCTTTTGGTTGAAAGGGATATTGGAATTCAGGACTCCAATCAGCTGTTTTATTCCTCTTGACCACCTTGTTCAACGTCTCCCAACAGCCTCTCTCGTAATCTCTTAACTGATAAACGCGCCCCCCCCCCCGTATTTTCTAGCGATGAAAGCCAATGCCGAAGTGTCAGCGAAGTACTGGATGATTGACAACACAACACGACGTTTTGAAGTTCAAATTTGGTTGTATTGACGTCATGACCAAGTAACAACTATTTTACAATCTCCAAAAACGTCGGATGTTTGCTGGGCTGGGACACAGCATGTGAATAGCTGTGTTTCTCAGAGTTTTAGGGTTACCGACATCGTGACGCTACTTTTAGCAAAGGATCTATGCGGAATTCTTATTTTTAAGTCTTCAGTGTCGTAATTTTTATGGTCTTAAGGGTAATTTTCGATACTCGGTAGCGACAACGGTCTAGTTTTTACAACCTTGTAAAGCTGTTGTAAGGTATTCTGTGGTTAGGTTAAGGGCATAAAAACAACTCAGTGTTAAGAAATTTGGTCATGTTTATGTTGGAACATGAAAAACGTTATCATGACACTAAAACAGCATTGTTTTTTAAAACACTGTTCGTTATGTCACTATATACCGCTGTTTACGTGGTAGCAACAGTGTTATGTGGAGGATAACATAATGGTTTGTTTTAGCATCTCGTATGTTAATGTGGCTTTTGTTAATATCACGTATGTTAATGTGACGTATGTTAATATGACGTGTGTTAATGTGACCTGTGTAATTGTGACGTGTATTATTGTGGCGTATGTTAATATGACGTGTATTGATGTGACGCATGTTAATGTGACGTCCACCATCAGTGACAACCGAACGTGAAGTATCAAAAGGCCAGTCACCCCACTACCTCACACCACTGCGCGTTGTCAAATATAGCACGGATCGAGTGACATATGCATTCACGCAAAAGAGGTAAACCAGCGTGCCTTTGTGTCTCTGTGTGTGTGAACCATTTTTCAAAATGCTACTCTTCATACATTTCTGGTCCGATTGTATTGAAATATACAAGAATGTCCCTTAGTTAATCCACCACACACCTTTCATTTATTTATTTACTTGGCGATTTGGTCACAATTTTTTACCAAAGATATTTACCAAATTTAAGAAAACACAAAAATGCTACTCTTCCGATTGCGTTGAAATTTCACAGGAATGTTTCCCTCAAGCTCTCACATCAGGCTTGTGTTTTTGGCGATTTGACCAAAACTGGACAAAATATTAGCTAAAAACGGTCAAATTGCATAATAAACACTTTGCTCGTACACCATACTTCTCCAGTCATACTGTGTGGAGACAGAATAGCCCAATTGGTTAGACGCTGTACTGATAATCACGAGGCTGCGAGTTCATGCTCGGTTTTGCATTCAGTATTACTTGTAGTTCTGCCTTCCACAGAAGCTGTGATTTGCGTTATCGCCTGCGAAGCAAGAGGTTGTGAGTCAAGTCTCGCTCTAGGAGTACCTTTTCATTGTTTCCGTTCATAGGTTTTACAGACCATATTTATAGTTCTGCCTCCCACAGAAGTATATAAAGGCCCATGCTACATTACTTTCTTTTTTCTTTGTTTTCTTCTTTTTTTTCGCCCTCGCTTCCCTAATCCCAGGTAGATCTTCAGTAGGGTTGTAGTATTTTTGATATCGCTTTGGCAAAAACTGCATAATAGCTTTATAAGGGGAGCACATAAATGCTGTTCGTCCCACAGATCCTCTCGGATTACCTTTGATTTAGGTGAAGCCTTCTACCAAACCTAAATTTTGTCAAAACTCGTCGGTTTCTCCTTCACCCTTGTAATAGCTACAACGTGACGGCTGGGCACAATATCCAGGGACATTCTTGTTTGTGTGTTGTAATGAAAGTTGAGTGAAACATTCCTGTCAAATTTCAACGTTATCGGGTTAGATCTGTAGGAAAAGTGGCATTTTTGCTTTTTCATAACTTTGGTTAATATCTTGGCCAAAAATAAATAAATAAATGTTGTTTGGATGATTAACTAAGGGACATTCATGTCATATTTCAAAACAATCGGACCAGAAATGTAGGAAGAGTAGTATTTTGAAAAATGGTTTACACACACAGACACAAACCCATGCTGGTTTACCCCTTTCGCGTGAATGTTGCCAGCGAAGCTGTATCCACGGTTAGACAACGTTTACTTATTAGTTCTTTATACGGTAAGGCATAGCTCTCTTGATCCGTGCTATATTTGACAACGCGCAGTGGTTTGAGGTAGTGGGGTGGCTGGCAAGCCTCAAAAGAAGGTATCATGCAATACTATAATGCTGTAATACTGTGTATATCCTAGACTTGATTATAATAATGCAATACTTTAATACTATATATAATGCTGTGTGTATCGTAGATTTGATTATCAACTGCTTGCTGGTTCTTTGTGAAATAACTTAAAGGTTCTGGGTTATAATGAGACTGGTCATTGTGTTTTGGATTCAAACACAAATAAATTCATGGTTTCATGGTTCGTTTTCACGCCTTCCACGCGAGCCTGAGGGCAAATCAAAGTATCCAGGGACATGATTTATCCCTGTAATAAAGAGTTGCGACGGGAGAAGAGCCGGATTAGGAGCTCTGTCACAAGGGGGCAACGGGAGTAGAGCTGGATTAGGAGCTCTGTCACAAGGGGGTGACGGCAGCAGAGCCAGATTAGCTCTGTCACAAACGGACGATTGGAGCAGATCCGGATAAGCTCTGCCACAATGGGACGACGGGAGCAGAGTCGGATTAGCTCTGCCACAAGGGTCGACGGGAGTACAGCTGGATTAGGAGCTCTGTCACAAGGGGGTGACGGAAGCAGAGCCAGATTAGCTCTGCCACAAGGGGGCGACGGCAGCAGAGAGAGATTTTTGCTCTGCCACACGAGGACGAAGGCAGCAGAGCCGGATTAGCTCTGCCACAATGGGACGACGGGAGCAGAGCCGGATTAGCTCTGCCACAAGGGTCGACGGGAGTACAGCTGGATTAGGATCTCTGTCACAAGGGGGTGACGGCAGCATGGCCAGATTAGCTCTGCCACAAGGGGGCGACGGCAGCAGAGAGAGATTTGCTCTGCCACAAGGGGACGACGGGAGCAGAGCCGGATGAGCTCTGTCACAAGCGGGCGACGGAACTAGAGTCGGATTAGGAGCTCTGTCACAAGAAGAAGACGGCAGCAGAGCCGGATTAGCTCTGTCACAATCACAGGAGGCGACGGGAGCAGAGCTGGATTACGAGCTCTGTCACAAGGGGGCGACGGCAGCAGAGCTGGATTAGAAGCTGTATTATGTAACTGTATTTTCTTACATGTTTATGTTGCGGTAGGTTTTGTGGCTATATATGTTCTCGTGCTTGTTTCTATTGCATATAAAGGATTTCTATCGCTAGATATATTCACGTATGCATCTTACATATTTGTACAAATCCAGTCTGATCACTTTTAAATTTGACAGAAATGTAAGTAAACCAGAAACCTGTTTGATATTTTGTTTGGCCATTTTGAACAAAATTGTCCAAATATTTGAAAAAGGAATAAATTTAAGAAAACCATAAAATTTGGCTCTTTGTAATTCAATAGAAATATTCCAAGGTGTGGAGGTGGATTCTCCACGATGCTTCTATTTTGTTTGTCCATTTCGTTAAAATTGGTCAAAGTGTTGGTCCAAAAGGGCCAACTTTCATAACAGCAGCAAGGGTGCTAGTTTCCTTCCAAGTCCCCATGACCGCTTTAAAGAAATGTGGATCAAAAGTTGCTGAACCAGAAGTGTGTTTTGTTTGGCGATTTGGCCAAAAATGGCAAATTACTGAACAAAAATATTGCCCAAAAGCGTCCAAACTATTGGATAAAAATGGTCAGATTTCAGGAGCAAACAAACAAACAACGCTACTGGTATTGCATTCAATCTTTTTCAACTTCAATGGGAATCATCCCAGGCTGCTTTAAAGAAAGACTGTTGTATTTTGTTCTCAGTTCGGTTCGGTCCGATTGCTTTAAAGTTTGCCAAGCTTCTATAGCAAGCTTGTGGAGCTCATTCCTCAGAACAATGGCCAAAACAGAGCAGCTTTTAGAAAAAAAACACACAAATAGGCTTTTTGCATGGTAGTTTTGGTTCCATCGTTTTCAAAATTTAACACGTAGCTCTTCAACGGAATTGTAGTATTTTGATGCCTTTAGCTTAAATTGCTCAAAATATTGCCATAATGGATAAATTTTAGGAAAAAAGCACAAACAATCCTGCTCGTCCCACAAGTCTGGTCACATTGCTTCGAAATTGATATCAATTTCCTTTAGATCCTTTATGCAATATAAGAACACTTTATTTTAATATTTTGATTGCTACCTTAGATGTCAATACTCAGTAGGTTAGAGATATTCAATGTTCTTTTAGATATTTAAATTTAGAATAAAGATATCTAAATGAATTTATAGATATCAATAAAATGGAAAGAATTATAGACATGAAAATCATTATTGGATATATTTAACTGAATTTTAGATGTCTCTAATTGAATTTCAGATATCTGAAGAAAATTGGATTTCAGATAACTTGACTGACTTTTGAATTTCATTTCTGAGTAATTGTCTCAGTTGTCTCAGATGTTACATTTAATTTCGTCTTAGTTTTAAATGATACTAATTTGACAAAGCAGACTGAATATAACACTTCTGCATTGGATCCGGACAAGAAATGACTATTTGAATTTTGTACGTCCAAAATTTTGAGATATCTCTTGATAATTTTAGATAATCTGTTATTGTTATCTGTTATCAAACATTGCAAATCTTTTACTTTACTTGGAAAGAAATGTGGAAATGGCATACTATGTATTTGTTGGGTTCTTCATAAACAGCTAAATGGTTCTATTTGCAAAGTGGTCCTATTTAAGGGATGTACGCATACAACATTGAAATATCAGTACTGAAAATTTAAGCATCTTCAATAAACTCTTTATAGCAGACATAATGCCATCCTCTAAGCCTTACTGCCGTTGCAGATCATAGTGTGCACAGCATAAAACCCAGAGTGCATTGTGAACAAACCCAAAGGATTAAGCAACGAAACGAAATTGTCCTGTCCTCGTAATTAGAACTTATAATCAGAATTTATTTTTTCTTATTTTACTGATGGTTTCAAATAAAACGCATTTTTAATGTGGATTTTATTAACGGCGTGGTCAGTGTTCATTAATTTGCTGGACATTATTCAGTACAAACGTAAGAATGAACTTGATAAGCTGCTGTAGAGATACTTTCTTAATTCTTGATAAACTTTACACCAGGCTAAAACGAACTGCAGATATATGAAAGAATAGGCCAAGTGGCAGGAAGAGGGATCTGCCTCTCTCTCTCTCTCCCTTTCTCTCTCTCTCTCTCTCTCTCTCTCTCTCTCTCTCTCTCTCTCTCTCTCTCTCTCTCTCTCTCTCTTGCTCTCTATCTCTCTGTCTCTCTCTCAGGGGAATACTTTACCATCGCGGACTTTGCTCGCGGGGACTTTACCTTACTTAGGAATTAAACGCGGTACGACATTACCCGCGGATAGAGAAAAATGAAATCTTGGATAAGCTTGTAAAATGAAATGTAGGATATTATTGGGTATATTTGCTTTCATGTAGTTTAACTGTAATCAAAGCATAATCCCTCAATGTATGAAACATTTTAGACCAAACGGCAGAAGACTGAGTTCGTCACTCTTTTCTCAACTCCAGTCTATGATGGATTATACGGGTGCAATGTGCGGAGCGTGGTTGATCAACATTTACGAAATTAATATGATGAAATTTAGTCTAACCGTATTATGCATTAATACCTACCTGACTATTACTTTTTAATGATTTGCGAAAAAATTGTGAAATATTCACAGAAATCCAATTTTCTTAAAGATGTATTTATACCCAGAAATTTTAAATGTTTTATAATTTTGAGACTGAAGGTAAGAAACAAAAGTGTCCACTTGACTATTAGCTTTTCAACTTGCCCAAAATAAGTAGAAATAATGATTGAAAACCAATTTTCTCAAAAAACATAAAAATGATCAAAACCAATTTTTTATTAAGATTTTAACTGAAGCAAGGATATATTCCTGCTTATCGTAACAGTTTTATCAACGTTAGCAGAGAGTAGTACCTATTGCTTTTTGTGATTCACAAAAATGGCCCAAATATTCATTAAAAAGCCAGCTTTCTTTTCCCAGGATCTTAGTCAAAACCTCTTAAATTTTAATTTATTGGTTATTTTGTTATTACGATTTCCCTTTTTATTGAAAATGAGCTAAAGTATTGGCGATAAATCATTTTTGCAATAAAATTTTGACTGGTGCCAGGGATAGAGTCTTACTGTCATGAATTTATGCTTGACGTTTATAATTATGTCTCGTTTTAACTTTGCTGTTATTTATAGCGACTGTTAGGGCCGTACAAAAACACGGGTAGTAAATTGAGTATACACTTTTTTACGACTTCATTGAAGGCTTTGGGATCTGAGCAGTGTTTAACAATTTGACACGGTGTGAAGTGTAGGTAAGGAAAAGCGCAGGCTTAGGGATCTAAGCCGTGTTTAACAATTTGACATGTTATTACGTGTACCTAGGAAATACGAAGGCGATTCTCTGAAACATAGAGAACAATAAACATAAATTCAGTCATCTGTTCAACAAAATGTACACATATGAAACACTGCCTAAAACATGTTTACATAACTATCAACATTTAAAAACAAACGCAAAATGAATCGCACGTAAATTCGCACACATACTAATGCTTTACATATTTTTCTTACAGAGTTAGTCATCCAATAGATTTACACGGTTATTGAGGCGATTTATATAGTAAATGTTTTCTATTTTCTTGGTCCGTTGCAATCACAGGTGCCTGGACTAGCCACTGGTGAGGCAATAATTTGTGTTTCCGTCAAAACTTTGAGCTGCCAATGTGACTAACATGTGCCCTTTAGACCGTTTTATCTTTGTTGCGAGAAACTGCAAGGAAAGATCTACCTATAGATATTAAACTTTTAAGATATAATATTTTGCTTCTCAGAAATCTTAAGTTAAACACACAAATCACAGCTTTATTTCTAATTCAGTTAACCGAAAACACCACTAGTTTAGAAATAGAGCCACCTAACTTTCCACCATAACCTGTTTTCAGCGTCTGAAATAAATCTGAAAGATCCAGGCAGACAGATCACAAATAGGAGCAATAAATTTAACCTGGTGCCAGTTTACTGCAAGTTCAAAAATTGCCAGCCGTAGTGATACAGGCCAAAGTGTAATATTACGTAATACGAAAGACGGCCAGCGAATGCCGGAACAGATTTGCATAAAAATGGAAAGACTCAGAGAGCTCTTTTATAGTTATTTAAACTGCGGATATTTCAAACCATCAGATTCAAGATAAAAATTCAAAGCCGAATCTTAAGTCTACCCGCTGAATATCCCTCTGGACGTCAGATACTTTAGTTAACGTCATAAGTCAACTCATCACACTATTAATATATTAAGATACGTAGCATAACACAGAGCGTTATTAATTGATTTGAAACATTGAGTTCTGTACACTTGTCAGAAAATAGAATCACTTGCCTTTGACAAGAAGCTAATCACAAATTGATTTACATTCATTGATATCTTGCATAGCGCACAGAATGAGCGAGGTATTCAGAATGGAATACCTCGCTCAAACTTGCGGTACGGCTGTAAGATCTCGCTCATGCGCTACGGCTGTAAGACCGGTTACAGACGTGCAATGAGATATTTTCCGTGTCCGGCTCAGAATGTCGCTCGAGTCATGGTTCCACTCAGAAACAATGTTTTTTGCTTTTATTTTCACAACTAAACCGTGACCTATAGTGTTGTACGCTACGCATTTACGTAAATACGGCTTATTTTTCACAGCCTGACACGTGGCACAGTGACGCAGTATTTAGTAACGTTACGCTTTCCCCAATACATCACGTGATTTTACGGCTGTACAAACAGTGTTTGTTGCAATATATTTCGCTCCAGTACACGAAAGTAGTACTCCGTCAATGTAATTAATTTGACGCTTCCAATAGACAAAGTTTTCTAATTGGCTTCGCAACTTCAGTGCCATAGCGAACCACAAAGCTAAGCACCAACCAATCCCTACTCACTTTTACTTCCTTGATCACACCTAGGGGAGACTTACCTCTTCGGAAATTTTCATCCGCGATCATCACGTTTCGGTGTGGCCTTTGCCACTTTTTATACATTTGTACAGAAGGTAAATATTTACGCAGCCACGTTACAAAACACATTGGACAAATATTAAACCTGTTACCAGCGCGTATTCAGATATAAATCTCCCCTTTTAAAGACGGCAGGGTGAAACACCCAAGGGCTTCAATAACAGCAGTTTGTTTGGTGTCAGTGCCTCGGGGTTCCTGTGATCGCTACTTACTGCCTTAAGAATGTTCCACGTGGAATAGATATTTTTCCATATACCGCCAATATGGCTATTCTGGGGTAGGTTGCAGTGCCAGTAAACTCCCCTTTGTAACATTTCATTGCTAATTTATGAGAGATTCCAAGATTGAATGAATTTTCTCATTTCCCGTTCTCCACCACGAAGTTCCTTGTAAACTTTTCTGCAGATATCCGTGCGCTGAAAAATCTGCGAAAGCCAGCGAGAAATGAGTGCGTCGTGACATATGGTCTCTCTCAATATGTACCTCCCTTGTGGTTAGGCATGTAAAGAGACACCCATATTTCTTACACTGCGAAGGTCCGACTTTCACATGTAGTGGACCAAAAAAGTCGGCGCTCAAAAATGTGAACGGGGATTTGTCAAAAGTTTTTTACTCTGGAATCAGAGGTGCCATTTCCATTTTTTCTGACAGGGAACTCCTTTCTGTGTCTACATTTAATTACACAGGACCCGATTTACAGCCCCACGACCTCGAACGACCCAATAGCGTTGTCTTGTAGCCGACAAAACATACTTTTAACATTCTTTAAACCGACTTAATTTCTAGAAATGTGTAATGAGTACTTCGGTGACGTGGTGTTTGAAGGGTAATATTAACAAGCACTTCAACATTTCAGGTAAACCCGCTTCATTCTCCTACCTGTCATCAAACAACCAAGCACAGTCGGATCGAAGACTGCAATTTTACCACTCTTTGTGACAGATTTGTCAATTTCAAGACCCGTTTTCTCGCACTGATCTTGTACAACGCACAGGGTACGTGTAGAAGCAATTTCAATTTCCTTTGCAGACAAACGACCAGTTTCTAGCCGTATATCGTGTCTTAAGTAGCGTTGCTTACAATAGGTCTAATACATGATCAACCACGCCATATTTCGCGATCGTACTCTTTTGGTTTCAACGTCGTTTTAAGGCAAATTGAACTTATCATTGCCAAAAATTGGCCAGCCGAATTCCTAATCAAGTATGAAAGTTCGAGTTGCGGTATTGAGATCTGTGTTATTGGCGCAAGTCTAGATTTGCCCAGAACTAGGGTTCAGCAAACCCGACTTTCTTCTTTTTCTTCGCGAAGATAGCAGTAAGCGCCGTAATCTTGCTCCGATGCATAACTAAATAAACGCAATTCCCTGTTAACCAGTGCCAGCTGGTTTGAAGTATAAGTTTATTGAAACATTTACACATTTTCAAGTAGGGGAGAGTACTCAGCCATTCCGATCAATGAAGTTGGTAACACTCAAGAATTTGCCTTTAGTGTCCGGCGCAACCAGACCGCAGGTATCAAACAATGAACTTACCACAGACAGTATGCCACATCTAGTGAGCTGTCTGTGCTTAACCTCGGTGTTAATTGCATGCGTTTCAGCACTCCACGCAACCCCCAGTGCCCGGAGAGTAGGCAATCTGTCGTCAACATCTAAGTGTTTAACGGATGGCGCTCTTTCACCTTCTTTACTATTGCTAAGCCATTTTGTTAGTTTGAAAACTCTGCTTTGTAACAGCATTTTGACTTCAGACACGAGTTTGACAACACTGCCTACAGATTCAATTGACTACAAGCAGTCGTCGACTTCGTCAGCTGCCTGTTTGAGAGCGAATGAAGCGCAGCTAGGTGAAACCCCCCAATACGTGAACTACCATGCAGCAGTGGCATTGTGTCTTTATCAGATCGCCGTCGGCCACAGGAGAAACGGAAAGCCTCTCTATCGTGTTCATCCATCTTAACCTGATTAAGCATGCCCTCAATGTCAGCTGCTATATATCAGATAGACAATTTGTGAGATCGGGCCCCTGGAGAAGATTATCATTTAGCGATGTTCCACCGCACTTTCCAGCGCAATCAAAGACCATTCTAACTTTCCCAGGTTTATTTCGGTTTGCGACCGGATGATGAGACAAAGTTTTGATCAGATTCTGGTCACTAATCACTTCTTCGGAATATCCTTTATCAAAGTATTCGCTCACGGTGGTATCTTGTGCAGTTTCTTGTCATTTATGAGTTTATGTTTCAAATGGGCTAATCGAGCGTGAGCAAAGCTAATATTGTTTGATACCCTTAGCTCATGTGTTACTATTGCGGGTGGGACAAGATGCGAGGGCTGACCTTGTACGCGTTGATCATGACAGGTTGCTACTGTCATGTGTAAAAAGAAACAGTTGGAAAATTGGCAACTATAAAATTACAAATGCCTCTTATTTACCCAGCTTTTAGGCGGGTCGCCAAAAGAGTAATTTTTCAAGAGAGGCCTACCTAGAGAACAATCGTACAAAATTGGAAAGGAATCCGATGAAGAATTGTAGAAGAAGCATTTTGAAAATTAGACACCAAAAAATTTAAAAATGCCTCCCATTTGATCACCTTCTGGCGGATCGTCAAAATGAGTAATTTTTTAAAAGAGGACCACGTAAGGAATATTCTTACAAAATCTGATCAAAATTATGAGAGAAGAATCATTTTGTAAATTGGCAACCGAAAAATTAAGAAATGCCCCTATTTAGGCAATTTTTGGCGGATCGCCAAAAAAGAAAATTTTAAAGGGAGGACTATGTTAAGAACATTCTTACAAAATATGAAGAAAATCTGATCGAAATTGTTCGAGAAGCATTTTGAGAACTGGCAGCAAAACACTTTAAATGCCTCCCATTTAACCAATTTTTGGCGGATCGCCAAAAGACTAATTTTCCAAGACAGGCCTACCTAGAGAACAACTGTTCAAAATTTTGAAAATTGGCAACCATACAATTATATATGCCCCCCCCCCCATTTGGCCAGTTGCTTGGCGGGTCGGCAAAAAACCAATATTGCAAGAGAGGCCTACCCAAAGAACATTCGTACAATATTTAAAGAAATTCTGGTCAAAATTGTGCGAAAAGAAGCATTTTTAAAATTGGCAACCATAAAATTACAAATGCCTCCCATTTACCCAGTTTTTGGCGGGTCGCCAAAAAGAGTAAGTTTTCAAGAGAGGCCTACGTAGGGAATATTCGAACAAAATTTGAAGAAAATCTGATCAAAATTGTAGGAGAAGAAGCATTGTGAAAATTGGCAACCGAAAAATTTCAAATACCCCCCATTTAGGAAATTTTTGGCGGATCGCCAAAAAAAAAGTTTCAAAGAGAGGTCTACCTAGAGAACACTCGTGTAAAATTACAGAGGAATCCGATCAAAACTGAAGGAGAAGAAGCATTTTAAGTAAAGGTTTACACATGTACATAGGTACATACGTACATACAGACGACGGATGCCCCTCTATTGATGTGATCAGATCATCCCGACATAGTCGGCTGGTCTAAAACAAGTTTGTCCAAGGGAAAAGTTCCAGCTTACGAAAAGCGATAAGACCAATTCCAGCGTGCATGGGCAAGGGAATTTCCCTGAAAAATTGGGCTTCTAAAGATGAGACGGCAAAGAGCTAGCTCAGTAATTAATTTAGCACCGGACCAAAACATAGACCGATAAATGCAAAAAAGATTTGTTTCCAAGAAAAATGGGAAACTGATTTTTTGTATCTCTGCTAGACTGAATAGTCTGCCATAGATACCTTCGAATAACGCTCGCATTTCGGACCAGTGCGCATATTTATGTAACTTGCCTCGATGCGAGGTTCTTATTCAGACAAGTGCACAGGTTTTTTTAATTTGCGTTGATGCGCGGCTCTCATTTTGGAACAGTGCACATGTTTATTTAACTTGCATTGATACGCGGTTCGCATTTCGGACCAGCGCGCATGTTTATTTACCTTGTGTTGATGTGCGGTTCTTATTTCGGATCAGTGCGCATGTTTATTTACCTTGTGTTGATATGCGGTGGTTATTTCGGATCAGTACGCATGTTTATTTACTTTGTGTTGATGTGTGGTTCTTATTTCGAACCAGTGCACATGTTTATTTAACTTGCGTCGATGCGCGGTTCTTATTTCAAACCAATGCACATGTTTATTTTACTTGCGTTGATGAGCGGCGGTACTTATTTTGGACAAGTGCGCAAGTTTCCTTAGGTTGCCTTGATGCGCGGTTCACATGTCGGACCACTTCGCATGTTTATTTAACTTGCGTTGATGCACGGTGCATATTTTGTACCTGTGTATATGTTTATTTAACTTTCGTTGGTGTGTGGTTTGCATTTCGGACCAGTGTGCATGTTTATTCAACTTGTGTGGATGAGCAGTTCGAATTTCGGACCATTGCGCATGTGTATTTAACGTATTGTGATGCACAGTGCATATTTTGTACCTGTGTATATGTGGATTTAACTTGCGTTGATGCGCGGCTCTCATTTCGGACCACTGCGCATGATGTTCCGTGCTTAGTTCGACCAGTTCGCATGTTTATTTAACTTCCATCGATGCGCGGTTCGCATTTCGGGCAATTGTGCATGTTTTTTTAACTTATGTTGATGCGTGGTTCTCATTTTAGACCAGTACGCACGTTTCTTTTGGTTGGGTTAATGCGCGGCTCTTTTTTCGGACCAGTGCGCATATTCGTTTAACTTGCGTTGATGCGCGGTGCTTATTTTGGACCAGTGCACATGTTTATTTAATTGTGTTGATGTGCGGTTTGCGTTTCGGACCACTGCGCGTGTTTATTTAACTTGCCTCGATGTGTGGTTTGCATTTCGGACCAGTGCGCATGTTTCTTTAGCTTGCGTTGATGCGCGGTTCGCATTTCGGACCACTGCGCACGTTTGTTCAACTTGCGTCGATGCGTGGTTCTTTTTTCGGACCAGTGCGCATGTTTATTTAACTTGCGTTGATGTGCGGTGCTTATTTTGGACCAGTTCGCATGTTTATTTATTTCCGTCGTTGCGCGGTTCACATTTCGGACCAGTGCGCATGTTTATTTAACTTGCATCGATGCGCAGGACTTATTTTCGACTACTTCACGTTTATGTAACTTGCCTCGATGTGCGGTGGTTAAATCTGACTACTGCGCCAGTTCATTTAACTTGCGTTTATGCGCTGTAGAAGGAGATTCATTTAATTTTTCTTTCAAAAATTTCGAAAAAATTCAAAAGTTTTCCAATTCACTCAAAAAGCACAAGCCGTATGCATGACCCCCTAGAGACGGCTCATATCAAAAATAAATGAAATCTGATAAAAACTGTAGGAGGAAATGCATTTTGATTTTTTTTCTGCAAAAATTCCCCGAAAATTCCCTGATCGACTCAAAAAGCACAGGCCGTATTCACGACACCCTAAGCATGCCTCAGAGCCAAATAAATGATGTCTGATCAAAACTGTAGGAGAAGATGCATTTTGGGGTATTTTTATTAAAAACTTCCCTAGAATAAGAAATTCCCAAGTCGAGTCAAATAGCACAAGCCATATTCCCGACCCACCTAAGGATGCCTCATACCAAAAATAAATGAAATCGGATAAAAACTGTAGGGGGAAATGCATTTTGAGGTTTTTTCAAAGGCTCCCTAAAAATACAAAAATTGTCCGATCGACTAAAAAGCACAAGCCGTATGAACGACCCTTTAGTTAGTATTTTTTATTTATAATTATACTCGAAATTTTTGCTTAAAAAATCTCCAAAACTACAAAAATCGACTAAACAAGTTTGTCGAGGGACAAAGTCGCAGCTTACGAAAAGCGATAAGACCAATTCGAGCGTGCAGGAGCAAGGGAATTTCTCTGAAAAATTGTGAAAAGACGAGATGGCAAAGAGCAAGCTAAATAATTAATATAGCAACTGACCCGAACATAAACCGATAAATACATAAACAGATTTACCACAGGCGGGGGAAACTGTAAGGGGACAAAAAGGGGAAAAAGGGGGAAGAAAGGTGGAGGATTTTAGTAGTCTGTAGAGTAGTGTGCAGAGCGTAGCACTTCATTAATAACTGCACGTGGAGTCAATGTTTCGAACCTCTCAGAAGATAAAGTTCTAATTCTTACTGTACATATTTTTTCATTTAAAATGCAGTCTGTTACTTAAGTTCCAATTTTTTGTATGTATTATTTTGCAGGGATTGCATTTCGGAACAGTGCGCATGTTTATTTAACTTGTGTCGATGCGCGGTTCGCATTTCGGACCAATGCGCATGTTTACTTAACTTTCCCTTATGCTCTGTTCGCATTTCGGACTAGTGGCATGTTTATTTAACACTTGACAAGCCTTTGGCTTGCAAGGGTTATATGAATTTGCGCGAGCAGCCGTTCGTCCTTTTTTTTCTTCTTGACAGTTTTTCCGATTTTTTCCGATTTCGTTTTCTTTATTAAAACGCCATGTGAAAAGAGTGTATTTTTGCAAGTAAATGCAGAGCATTTAACTTACATCACAGAACACAGATGCTGAGCTATGTGCGAGCTCTCACTGCGTAAACAGCTAACACGGCGTATGCCTGCTGTCAATAAAACCTTAAGCCAACAAAAACCAAACACTACTCGGCTTATAAGACGTATTCAAGCTGTGTTGTTTGCAATATATTATTCAAGCAATAACCCATTCAAGGAAGTATTTTTGCGTTTTAAATTTTGTCAAGTGTTTAACATTTCGCTAGCGAAATAAGGTTCTAGTTTAGCTTGCGTTGATGTGCGGTTCGCATTTCGAACCAGGACGCATGTTTATTTAACATGCATTGCTGCGCAGTTCGCATTTCGGACCAGTGCCCATGTTATTTAACTTGCGTTGATGCGCGGTTATTATTTCGGACCATTCAACATGTTTGTTTAACTTGTGTTGATGTGCAGTTTTTATTTTGGACCAGTGCTCATGTTTAACGCGCCGTTGCGCGGTTCGCATTTCAGACTAGCGCGCATATTTATTCAACTTCCGTTGATGAGCGGTTCGCATTTCAGACCAGTGCGCATGTTTAATTAACTTGCGTTGATGCATGGTACTTATTTTAGACCAATGCGCATATTTATGTAGCTTCCGTCAACGCGCGGTTCGCATTTGGGACCAGTGCGCATGTTTATTTAACTTGTGTTGATGTGGGGCTGCTTATTTTCGACCAGTGCGCAGGTTTATTTTATTTGCGTTGATACCTGGTTCTTATTTAGACCAGTGAGCAGGCTTGGTTAACGTGCGTTGAGGCGAGCTCTGCATTTCGGACTGTTTCGCATGTCAATTTTTTTTTCAAAAATTCCGAAAAAAAAGTTTTTCAATTCACTCAAAAGGTACAAGCCGTATGCATGACTCAATAGAGACGGCTCATACCAAAACATAAATGAAATCTGATAAAAACTGTAGGAGGAAATGTATTTTGAATCTTTTTCAAAAATTTCCCAAAAATCCCCTGGTCGACACAAAAAGCACAAGCCATATTCAAGATCCCTAGAGCATGGCTCAAACCCAAAATACATGATATCGGATCAGAACTGTAACAGAAGATGCAGTTTAAGGTATTTTCTTCAAAAATTCCCCCCCCCCCCCCGCAAAAAAAAAAAAAACAAAACAAAAAAAAAAAACAACAAAAAAAAAAAAACAAGAAATTCCCAAATCAAGCCAAACAGCACCAGCCGTATGCCCGACCCACCTAGCGATGCCTCATACCAAAAATAAATGAAGTCGGATAAAAGCTGTAGGAGGAAATGCATTTTGAATTTTTTCTTCAAAAATTCCCCCAAAATCCCCCCATCGACTCAAAAAGCATAAGCCGCATTCAAGAGCCCCCAAGCATGCCTCACACCCAAACTAAATGATATCGGATCAAAACTGTAGCAGAAGATACATTTTGAGGTATTTTCTTCAAAAATTACCCCCAAAAATCAGAAATTCCCAAATCGAGTCAAAAAGCACAAGCCGTATGCCGGACCCACCTAGCGATGCCTCATACCAAAAACAAATGAAATTGTAATAAAATGAAATGAAATAAAAATTGCAGGAGGAAATGCATTTGGAATTTTTTCTTCAAAAATTCCCAAAAAAATCCCCTGATTGACTCTAAAAGCACAAGCTGTATTCAAGATCCCCAAAGCATGCCTCCCAACCCAAATAAATGATATCCGATCAAAACTGTAACAGAAGATGCATTTTAAGGTATTTTCTTCAAAAATTCCTCCAAAATAAATGAAATCGGTTAAAGACTGTAGGGGAAATGCATTTTGAAACTTTTTCTTCAAAAATTCTCCAAAAGTACAAAAATTGTCCGAACGAGTAAAAAAGCATGAATCGTATGCAGGAACCCTAAGGGGAGCTTCATGCCAAAAATGAACGACAGTGGATCAAAAATGTAGGAGGATGTACATTCTAAAACTTTTTCTTCAAAAATTCCCCCAAAATTCAAAAATTATCCGATCGACTAGAAAAGCACAAGCATTACGCACGATCCCTTAGGGAAATCTCATACGGAAAATACATAAAATAGGTTAAAAAATATAGGAGGAGATGCAATTTGAATTATTTTTGAAAATTTTTCTTAAATATTCACCAAAAATACAAAAATTGTCTGATCGATTAAAAAAGCACAAGCCGTATGTACGATCCCTTAGGGGTGCCTTATACCAAAAATGAACAACATTGGATCCAAAATGTAGGAGAAGATACATTTTAAATTTTTTTGTTCAAAAATTTCCCAAAAAATCAAAAATCACCCGATCGACTGAAAAAGCACAAGCCGTATGCATAATCCCTTAGGGATTCCTCATACCTAAAATAAATGACATCGGATCAAAACTGTAGGAGGAGATGCATTTTGAAACAAAGTTTACTAAATAAAGAACTAACTAACGAACGAACGAACTAACCAACCAACTAGCTAACTAACTAACTAACGGACGCCATCCGCAAACCGACAGGGAAACCCCAGCTTAACGTAACGTAAGCTGGGCTACAAACTCCCCCTGGTAGTTTTCGAGTTAGTTTGGTTTGGTTTTTTTTTGGTGTTTTAAGTCCCTTTCAGCGATCTCAGCGCCATATCAGGACTACCCTGCCACATTATACTGAAATCGGCCATTCCAGTTTTCGAGAAAACATTGTCTTACACACACACACACACACCGCAGACAGCGAAAAGTGATGGGTGAACTTTAGCCTAAAGCCCTTCTTCGACAAAGTGGAAGCTGGGCTAAAAATTACAAAGAAAAAAAAATCGATCTGAAGAACATTAAAAAAAAAGGTTTTAAAAGGTTAAGAAGGTTCCGCTGGGAAGCCTTCAAATGAGATTCCAATACACACATAAACTTTCATATTTATTCTTTGCTTGCTTTGTACGGGAAAATGCAAGATAAAGATGCAAACAATTCTAATTGAGTTTTCTCTCAGAAGTAATTTTAAAATCACTGGGTGGTTTTCTTTTCGAGTGTTTTAAATTTTGCTTTGTTTGGAGAGGACTGAAATCTAAGACCCGGGATTTGTAAAACCAGATACACAAACCTTACACTCATCCCCTTTAACAGTTAATTTTTTCTAGTTTGTACCTAAACATGTGAGATGAAAAACCAGTTTAGTTAAGTGTGCTTTTGATTATTTTACTTCGGTGCTTTAAATTCCGTCCCTGTTTTGACAGGGTATTGAAATGTATAGACTTCAGGACCTAAAAACTATTGGAAAACACAGACCCTGGTGGAAGTGTCAAGTTTTTTTTACATAAACTGTTTTTAATTATCACAAAGAATAGCAGAAAAATGAAGTTCACTGAAAAAAACTCATAAAAGTATCCTTTATTTTGATACAATATTTCATAACATGAGGTTGTACAGGACAGTTGCCAAATTTAAACAAAACACCTGCCACCCCCAGGGAGGGCACGTTTCAATACCAACACGCCATCCTTAAGTAGAGTGGGGTAAGAGGCCCCCCTTAAGCGCGATTTGCTATAAAATTCTATTGAGTTGAGATATGTTCCTTATCTTTTGGTTGTTAGTCAACCTCAAATCCCTCTACCCCCCCCCCCCCCAGAAGGGTACAATGTGAATATCGTCTCAAAAAATTACCATCGCCTATCATCGGTTACACTCCTATGTTTTAGAAACAGCAAGGCCACAAAATTCAGATTTTTATGAAACTGACCCACTAAAATTAAATGTCTTTACTTGCAACATTGTGCCACTGGCGTGGTTTTATTTAGACCACGTGTGCTTTCGACTGCAGCTTCAGTCAGTTTTGATTTTTTTTGAGTGAAAAAAGTAACACAATTCAAAATAACGTTGAGTGGGCCTTCAACCCCGCATGGGCGTCTTGCCCCACCCTACTCTACCAAGTTTCATTAAAATCCTTGCAGCAGTTTTTAAGTTATCATGTTAACAAGCTCTTGATGACAGACCGACAGACCGATCGATTTGTGTGTGTGTGTGTGTGTGTGTGTGTGTGTGTAAATCGCTCAGGTTTGCTCGCCACCTACTGGGACCCTATGTGTATACGAAAAAAAAATATCGAAAAAATCGAATTCTCGCCAATCTGGTAAATTCAACACACCATTTCATCTGAAAGTCACGATCTAAATTCGTAGAAAAAAATCCGCAAACAAATATAGATCCTGACTCTGGGATATGTATTCACAAAAAGGCTCTGACAACATTGCGAGCTTAAGCATTTTTTACGCAAAGGATCTAAAAACACTGCAGAGCCAACTCACACAGACACACAGATACACACAGATCGCACAAACACTACATGTCTCCCCTGCGTCGGGGAGACCTAATAACTAAATAACTAACCACAGACATTGACTACATAACACAAACATTTATTATAACCAGACTGTGAACACTGTTGACGCTGAAAATACTGATGTATAACCACCTCTGATTCGACATCTCAGTCATTCTTTTCAGTGTTTCCACGTCTATACCCACATCTTCTATCACTGGATAACAACATTTGATTTAACATTCCATTTAACAATGTCAGTTTTGTGTTTCTATTTTATTCTCTCTTTCAGCCTCGACAAACTTTTAGCAATCTGACAATTTTCCGGATCCCGTAGTCTCAGGGATCATAGTCCACGTTTTTAATGAAGAGAATGGCTGAGATGAACTGCTCGGGGACTGTAGTGCAGGTTTTTGATAAAGACGATGGCTGAGATGAACTGCTCGGGGACTGTAGTCCATGTTTTTGATAAAGACGATGGCTGATATGAACTGCTCGGGGACTGTAGTCCATGTTTTTGATAAAGACGATGGCTGAGATGAACTGCTCAGGACTGTAGTTCATGTTTTTGATAAAGACGATGGCTGAGATGAACTGTTCAGGGACTGTAGTCCAAGTTTTTGATAAAGACGATGGCTGAGGTGAACTGCTCGGGACTGTAGTCCATGTTTTTGATAAAGATGATGGCTGAGATGAACTACTCGGGACTGTAGTCCATGTTTTTGATAAAGATGATGGCTGAGATGAACTACTCGGTGACTGTAGTCCATGTTTTTGATAAAGACGATGGCTGAGGTGAACTGCTCGGGACTGTAGTCCATGTTTTTGATAAAGACGATGGCTGAGATGAACTGCTCGGGACTGTAGTCCATGTTTTTGATAAAGATGATGGCTGAGATGAACTGCTCGGTGACTGTAGTCCATGTTTTTGATAAAGCCGATGGCTGAGATGAACTGCTCGGTGACTGTGGTCCATGTTTTTGATAAAGACGATGGCTGAGATGAACTGCTCGGTGACTGTGGTCCATGTTTTTGATAAAGCCGATGGCTGAGATGAACTGCTCGGGGAATGTAGTCCATGTTTTTGATAGAGAATATGGCTGAGCTGAACTGCTCAGGAACCATAGTCCATGTTTTTGATAAAGACGATGGCTGAGGTGAACTGCATCCACCAGTACTGCTCCTCGCCGTGCAGGCGCTGCTCGTAGAAGCTGTTCACGTACTGCACGGTCGACAGCAGACTCGGCGGGTTCGCTTTGATGAGCACGAATATGAGGACGGGCATAAAATCGTCCGCGGCCGGCACTGACTTCTCGTTGGCGAGGCTCAGCAGGTTCATGATTGTCGACGAGCAGCGAAGCACGCACTGCAGCTTGTCCTTGGGCGTCTGACAAGGTCAAACATAAACAGCATCAATCAATGACTCTGCCAATTGTGAAATGATTTGACTCCAAGATCATGACGTCACATGCCAAACGATGCTGGGCATTATGAAATTTGATAAAACCAAACGATCAAAATCATGTCTTGATAAAAAATAACCATTAGGAACGTCTCCACAGCAATAGATGTTTTAATGAAAACTGCAAAAAACCAGAAGCTATTTGTTTGTTGATATTTTAGAGCAGGCCGTCGGTTGACGGGGTGTTACTTTTGCGGGTGGGACAAGATGCGAGGACTGACCTTGTACGCGTTGATCATGTAGATCTCGTTCTGCGCGGCGGGCCACGGACACTCGTAGTGGTACATGCGCGGGATGCGCAAGTCCTTGTGATTGGGCGTTATCACCTGAGCCAACTTCTTCATGTGCTCGTATAGAATTCTGCACATCAAACGTGTAAACATTGCATACATGGGATCATATTTTCTGACACTCCACAAAACGCAACTTTCGCATGAAATTTCTCCAGTCTTTTTTCTCTATAACTGGCAAAGTTATCTTTGCTTTTCATTTTCGTTTTTCTTTCAGCAAAACCTATTTTTAAGTGCTGAAAAAATGCACAATGCACGTTAATGTTTAGCGAAAATTTGGGATCAAACAGCGTTTCTGTTGATTTGCCATAAATGTTACATCAAAAGCGAGGCCACTGCGATTCAACAGAAAGGGATTTTGCGTGGAATGATCACAAATCAAACAAATGGTGAGAAAGCGGCGGGTTTGATACTCACTGATCGCGGGCCATGGCACCTCAAATGGTGAGAAAGCGGCGGGTTTGATACTCACTGATCGCGGGCCATGTCGCCACAAATGGTGAGAAAGCGGCGGGTTTGATACTCCCTGATCGCGGGCCATGTCGCCACAAATGGTGAAAAAGCGGCGGGTTTAAAACTCACTGATCGCGGGCCATGTCGCCACAAATGGTGAGAAAGCGGCGGTTTTGATACTCACTGATCGCGGGCCATGTCGCCACAAATGGTGAGAAAGTGGCGGGTTTGATACTCACTGATCGCGGGCCATGTCGCCACAAATGGTGATAAAGTGGCGGGTTTGACACTCACTGATCGCGGGCCATGTGACCTCAAATGGTGAGAAAGCGGCGGGTTTGATACTCACTGATCGCGGGCCATGTCACCTCAAATGGTGAGAAAGCGGCGGGTTTGATACTCACTGATCGCGGGCCATGTCGCCACAAATGGTGAGAAAGCGGCGGGTTTGATACTCACTGATCGCGGGCCATGTCGCCACAAATGGTGAGAAAGCGGCGGGTTTAAAACTCACTGATCGCGGGCCATGTCGCCACAAATGGTGAGAAAGCGGCGGGTTTAATACTTACTGATCGCGGGCCATGTCGCCATCGCCGTTCGGATACATGGCATGAGTGTAGATATGACTCATCACATTTCGCTCTATATACACTTTAGCTTCCTCAACCTGCTCTCTCCGTGCCGCTGTAACAGACAACACTCTTCGTGCAGGCCAACAACTAGAGCGGCAACTGCACACAAAGCAGCTGTACATACAACCCTCTCTGTACAGATACGTAATCGCTCTCCGTGCCGGTCTAACAAACAACAGCATCCGTACATGCACACAGCTAGAACGGCCACTGCACATAAAACAGCTGTACATACAACACACTCTGTGTAGATAAGTAATCACTCTCTGTGCCACTTTTACAGACACGCTCTTCGTACAGAAACGAAATCAATCTCTGTGCAGCTACAACAGCCAACATTCTCCGTACAGATACACAATTACAGTGGCCAGTTCACACAAAACCTAAGAGTACAGTCTTATATCACACTTTCAATCGAAACCTTTTTTTTTTTTTGCTTCTTTAAACAAAAACAAACGTCTCCACGACTAACCCCATCATTCTCCAATAACCATTTTTCATTTTCTTTTTACTGAAATAAAAACTTCACTTCTGCAAACAGAATCATAATTCACTGTCAAAAATGAAAAAAAAAATAAACACAAAACTCGAACGCCAGTGCTCACAAACAAAGGTGTACCTGGACACGTCAAACACTTTTATAAACCAGCCGTTGCATTTTTTGTTTTTATAAACACAAAACCTATTGCCTCGACAGTCCTTTCATAAAATTTTATCTGAATGATTTTGAACTATTTTCAGACTAATAAGACCTTTTACCTAATATAAATGTTTCCCATGTGCCCAGAAGTCGGGTTGCGTATCGCCTTTAAGCAGGTGGCATGTAACTGCCATGCTATGTTACGTAATAGCTGTAGGTGAGTAACGCACATCAAAGGTCAACTAGAGCAGCCAGTGCACACGAAACATAAGAGTACAGGCTTATACTACACACTTTCAATCGATACCTACTTAGTTTCTTGTTTTTTTAACAAAAACAAATGTCTCTCTGACCCAATCCCCACAAAAACAAAAAACAATTTTCGTTTTTGTTTTTTTAATTACTGAAATAAAATATTAATTTCTGCAAACATAATCATAATTTATTAGAAAAAAACTCAAAATAAACAAGTTATCAGTGAAACATGAATGTCCCCCGCCACGAACTATGGTCGAATCGAAAAATAATGCGACGTCGCACAACTTCAATATATATTTTCACTGTAGCAAAAATCAAAAGCCAGGATTGAATAGCGGCTGAGATATCGCGTGTGCACAGTTGCACTGTAGGCAACAGAAATACTAAAGCATTGCCTTTTTCAACAAGTCGCCACTTCGTGCATAAATTAGTGCTTCCAAGTGTTGCCAGACAGACAGACAGACAGACGGACAGGAGGACGGACCCGCATACTATAGTCCCCCACTCCGCGATACGCGGCGGCGGGAGACTAACAAAACTGATGGTGGTCACTAACACAAATATTACTGCACGTCTAATTTTATTCGAGTCTGGACGGTGTTCGCTAAAACGGGTTTCACTGTAGGCCCTTCTTATCCAGGTCTGAAGTCGGTCACTACAGTAGTTTTAGTGTACGTAACATTTTTTATGTTTCCTGGAAGTTGGTCAAAACAGGCAGGTTTTACCGTACGTCTTTTTATCCGAATCTGGAAGGGGTCACGCCAAACGGGTCTTACTTTACCATTTTTTATCAAGGTCTTGAAGGCGGTCTGGATTTATTATTTTTTTTGCTAACCATCATCCTCCAACACCCTCCCTCCCCCATCTATCTAATGTAGGTACGACTGTAAACGCAACTCTAACCCTTTTACCCAAGGTAACGGTAACGGTCTGTACCCTAAGTGTAGACATAGCCATGATATACTACATTGTCTTCATGCAGTGACACCGGCGAAAAGGCACTAGAAAGGCATTCTTCACAACTGCGCATCAGATGACGCATCTCGGTGGCAGAAGTGGGGAGGGCATTTCGGTGCCAAAATGGTGAGCTGCTTCTCTGATGACAAACTTTAAAATCGAAAAACTGCATCATACTGCAAACAATGCTAACCGATACCAAATAGCTCCATATATGGAACACCTAGGTAACCGAATCAAGTATGCGGCGAAAACAAATCAACAGCTAGACCTGCTAAGGACCTATAAATATGGCAATAGCATTCCATGACCACGTAGATAGCGACCTCATCATGCACCACAACTGACACTGACTCCCGACTGAGCGGCATTTTTCGTAATAGCCGTAGATGATTTTCTATACGAGTTTAATAATGTTTAAACAAAATCGTGCGACTTATCCGAGGAATAACTACACCAAGTTTAAAGTCGATCCGACTTTTTGCTTCCGAGATATTTTGCTTAAATGATATCTTTTTGCATTTCTTAATTTCACCACACGCATCAAAAGTTGAAACAGTTGTCTGACTGAACCAAGGAATATCCATCTAAAATTTGAAGTCGATATGACTTTCCGTTGTCGAGATATTGTGCATACAAGATCTGGTTCAAAATATTTACATATTTTACGTGATGACGTCATATGCCGCCCTCGTTCGGTCTACTCGGGACAAACAGAACCTTTCGGACCTACCAAGCATCACCAAGTTTCAACATTTTTCTTTGTTCAGCGGCTGAGAAATTTCGCACACAAAATTTTGACGCTATGTCGTCATACGCCTGCCCCAATTATTATTATTATTTATTGAACTAATACCGCGAATTTTCTTAGACAAGCTCAAAGCGCATAACATAATATAAATGCACACTATTCAACCAAAGCAAGATATATAACTCACTAGACATACTAACACAGGTAAAATAAACGTGACTAGATATCAATAATAAACATTAACAATAATACTCATGAAAAAACTTGACTACGTCTCGAGGAGTACATCTATCCCCCGTGGGCGATACGGTGCGTGTAAGGCTGCTACGTTTTGACTACGCAAAATTTAAAAGTGGAAGATAGGTAGACGTTGTGCCTAACATTAAACGAATCTATCCATTAACCAGTAGGCGTGTGACACTGCCATTGGAACGCTAAGTACACGCCAATTTTGCAAAATTCTGCCATTTTGTCAATTTAAGTCCCATCCTAAAAATTCTTGGTTACTGCACTGCGGAAGGGTCCAGAGAAGCCGTGTACGAAATTTGAAACCAATCCATCTATCAATGTAGCCTGTAGGCGCGTGAGAGTGCCGTATATACCGATTTTCAAAAGTCCGCCATTTTGTCAATTTTTTTTCCGTTCCGGATAATTCTTGGTCACTGCACTGTGGAAGGTCCCAAGGAACCCGCGTGCAGAATCTGAAACGAATCCATCTATGGATTCTGTGAGACTGCCGTATATAAGCGAAGTCAAGTGGCGATTTTCAAAACCATTTTATCATATTTACGTCCCATCCTGAAAATTCTTGGTCACTGTACTGCGGACGGGTCTAGAGAAGCCGTGTACAAAATTTGAAACGAATCCATCTATTAATGTGGCCTGTAGGCGCGTGAGACTGAAGCGTGATAGACGGACGGACAGACGGACAGACAAATGGACAGACCGAAAAGTTCAAAACCATATCCCTCCGTTCCACGGGGGATAATAAGTTTTTAGGCGACTTTTGAAAAAACTCTCACAAGTACGGATATCAAGTGGCAAACTGTTCCATAACCGAGGCATTGCACATTCAAATGATCTTAAACCAAACTTATTATTCAATCTGGGAGCATTCAAAAGTCTAGCATCCCTGGATCTCAATGATCTTGAAGGCTCGTATGGTGCAACTAATTCTCTAAGATATTCTGGTTCCATTCAAACAATTAAAAGCAAAAAGTAAAACTTTAAAATTCTATTCGTTTGATCACAGGTAGCCAGTGTAGTTCATGGTGCAGCGGACTTGCATGAGCAGTAGGTGGTTTGTTAAAAATTAGTCCGGCTGCATTATTTTGCACAATTTGTAGTCTTTTAACTAGAGTAGAATTAACGCCCAGCAGCAAACTATTAGCATAGTCAATTGTAGAGATAACTAAAAGTTTAGTAGCATCTTGGGTAAGAAATCGACGAATGCGTCTAATATTACGAAGATAAAATGAGCAGCTTTTTACCTTTTCATTAATAAAACGCTCCATATTAGCACTGGAATCTAAATAAGCCCCTAAGTTTCTAACACAGTTAATTGAAGAGACAATACTACTTCCTATTTTAAGAGAAATCTTAGGAACCTCACGTAAATTATGACTAGAGCCAAAAAGCATGATCTCAGTTTTGTCATCATTTAGCCTTAGAAAATTACTGGAAAGCCAAACACGAATGTCATCTATACACTTGTTACGAATCTTTGATGGATCCTGGTCTGGGCTGAAGGAGATGTAAATCTGACTTTCATCAGCACAGAAGTGGTATCCAATACCATGCTTTGACGCAATATCGCTGAGGGGAGAGACGTACAGTGAGAAGAGAATGGGTCCAAGGACCAACCCTTGTGGCACACCAAAAGGCACTGGTGTGGGTTCGGAAAACTTTCTATTAACAACAACTTTCTGAGATCTATTATCCAGATATGATTTTATCAAAAGTAGAGCTTCTCCGGTTATGTGAAACCAGTCTTCAAGAACGCGATTTGAATGGAACTCTGTTTTTTGAGTCATTACATAGACGCACTGAGCACGATAGCGACGTTCCAGTCTGATGTTGCCTGTATACCACTGCGAACTAGGTCGTAGAATTATATCCTTACTTATCTGGGGCGCATGCTTGCCTACTATCTCCCATTGCTGTCGAAATTCGGTCGACAGCAACTGTGATGTTAGAATGGTCATCGACTTTGAGTTTGGTAATATCCGATTTAATTTAATCATGATTTATGCTGTTGGTTCTACGGTATGTGACCGATTTTCCTAATGCACCTGGTTTACTGATGCTGATGTTGAATGTAACCAGGATGTGGTCCGAAATACAGGGGTCAGAAACAGTTGCAACCTCAGGAACACAAATTGATCTTGACATAATCACAATATCCAATGTATGACCGCTTGAGTGAGTAGGGCAGTTTACAAGTTGAACCACACCGCATGGGTCAATTAGGGAAATGAATCGCTTGATATGACAAACCTTTTCAACATTGAGATTGAAGTCACCCCCCTATGATTATCATTCCTTTGCTGTGCTAATGTTAATTAAATACTCTTCGAACTCGTCCAAGAACTGGTTGAGATTGACATTAAACGGGTCAGGCCTGTAGATAGAATCGGGTAGAATCTAATCGTATGTGGGATTCTACTATTTCAAATGATTGGTAAGAGGAACGCGATAACTTTGATGGCTTAAGACTAGCCTTGCACACAGTTGCAACACCACCTCCTTGCTTGTCGATCCGGGGTTCATTAATAAATGCAAAGTTATTTGGCGTAATATCGGCAATAACAGCGCCATCATCTTCGAGGCCCAGCCATGTTTCAGGTAAGAGTAAAATGTCCACATACCGTAGAATCAAAATGTCCTAATCATGTGACATGCGTCCAAAGTTTGACAGAACCGTCCGACTGACCCAAGAAACATCCATATAAAATTTGAAATCGATACGACTTTCCCTTATCAAAATATTTTGCACACAATATCATATTCAAAATATATTCATATTTTACGCGATGACGTCATACGCCGCATTCGTTCGCGAAAAAAATTTATAGATTCTTTCGGACCTACCAAACAACAATCCAATCCCACCAAGTTTCAACTTTCTCCGATGTTTAGCGGCTGAGAAATTTCGCACACAAGATTTTTGCGTAATGACGTAATACACCTGCCCTAATCACGTGACACGAGACAAAAGTTGAAAGAACCGTTCCACCTAACCAAGGAATAAATCGATCAAGTTTGAAGTCGATCCGACCTTTCGCTCTCGAGATATCTTGCACATAACATTTTGTTCACAACAAACTGACACACACACACACGCACAGAACGTACAAACACTATGTCTCCCCTTGGTCGGGGAGACATAATTCCTTTATATCATCCTTGGGTTGATAGTTCTGTGGCCAATGTTTTCAAGCATGGCTAAAGAATGCGGGAACATTAGAGAATCTTTGGAAAACGTTAAAATCGCAAGTGTAGTTAATAACTGTGCTAAGTTAACAAAAGAAGGCAAAAAAAAAATAAATAAATAAATAAATAAAAAACGGAGCAGTTGGGGGAGAGGGTGTGGTGTTGATTCAGGGACTGCGTAATATATCACGTAATACTTTTTATTATATGCCTAGAGGTCCGCGTACAAAGAAATGATAGAAAAAAACTAACATGCAGTTTTCACAGGCCAGATTGCATGGTGGGCCCCCTATAAGCACATTCATAATGCGATCAGATATAAACAGTAAACAAAAAAAACAAAACACGTGTTTTCGGACTTAAAAAGCGAAGAGAAAGTGGGTCACAATCAACTGCAACCGTCCTAAAAATCGTTAAATGAGTCATTACTGTGACAGTCTGAAAACTAAACGTCATCTAATTACAAATGTCATATAAATACGCTATTTGTGTATTTGTTGCGTTGTTATTTCGTGATTTGAGTTGAAATAAGTTACTTCCGTTGAACTGACAAAAATAAGAAGGAACGTTCGAAAGGGAGCAAATACTTGCTTATGAGGCGGGCTTGTGAGGTTAGTTCTTAAACCACACGAGTTTAAGGCACATAAATTAAAATGTATTATCACTGATGACAGAAAGGAAGGCATTTTTGAAGGTAAATATTTATTTTAAAGGGTAAATTGTTGGTAATTTTACACACGTCCTTCGGGTGATTTTGTGTGCATTGATTTGAAATTAATAAAGATATAACTGATATAATGCCGCGGCTAGGGGGGGGGGGGGGGGTTACGTCAGAAATAATCATTACATGTAGCAAATAAATACTTAATATTTATTTTCTTAAGTGCAAAAACCGAGTCAAATATCAATGCTCGCTAATTGCAGTAACGATTACACGTCACCCCATCTGAGCATAATGAGTGCAAAAATAGTGCGTGGTAAAATTTTGAAGAACGACATAAAAATAACAAAAGTAGGCATATAATAAAAGTAATACATCATTCTGAGTGCTTACGATATTGTTTTTTGCCTTCATCCTACGGGCGTGTACGGCTCTACGGCTTCAGGCAAAAAAAAATATCGTACGCACTCAGAATCATGTATTACAATTTTACGCATGCGCCTTCCTTAATTTTCTGTACATTTAATGTTTAATACAAACCATGCAACTTATCCAAGGAATTAAATACACCAAGTTTGAAGTCGATCCGACTCTCCGCTATCGAAATATTTTTCACCTTCTACCCAGCAAACTTTGAAAGAATCTTTCGGACCCACCAAACAACATCCCGTCCAAGTTGCAACTTTCTGTCATGGCCAACGGCTGAGAAATCTTATATATAATATTTTATCGCAGTGACGTCATGCACCAGTCATAAGTTGAGAGAACCACCAGACTGACCCACTGAATGCCCATATAAAATCTGAAGTCGATACGACTATTCGTTATCGAGATATTTTGCACACCAAGATTTTGTTCACAATCTGCACATATTTTACGTGATGACGTTAATAATACGCAGCACTCGTTCATTCTACTCACGACAAAATTTAATAGAATCTTTCGGACCTACCAACCAACAATCCCACAAGGTTTCAACTTTCTCTGATGTCCATTTACTCAGAAATGTTACATATAAGATTTTAATGTAATGACGTAATACGCCTTTCTTAATTTCGCTGCATTCATCAAAAGTTCATAGCGCCGTCAAACAGACAACACTGTCCATACATAAAGACAATGTCCGAGCCACTCTAACAAACAACACTCTCCGTACAGATTGACAAACAATCTCCGTGCCGCTGTAACAGACAACACTCTCCATACAGATTGACAAACAATCTCCGTGCCGCTGTAACAGACAACACTCTCCATACAGATAGACAATCTCCGAGCCACTCTAACAAACAACACTCTCCGTACAGATTGACAAACAATCTCCGTGCCGCTGTAACAGACAACACTCTCCATACAGACAGATAATCTCCGAGCCACTCTAACAAACAACACTCTCCGTACAGATTGACAAACAATCTCCGTGCCGCTGTAACAGACAACACTCTCCATACAGATAGACAATCTCCGAGCCACTCTAACAAACAACACTCTCCTAGCCATTGTAACAGACATCACTCTCCCTGCTTTTTCAAGAACAGGTTGCTATTTCAGTGACATCAACTGACCCGCCACAAAGTGAACTGCTGATATCCTTATCACAGATCAGACACTGTGTATTATCATTGATATTTTTTAACAATATTTGTTGTCAGCTTCCTCTAAAAGCATCGAAGATATACAGAAACTACTACTCACTCTGCCAGACGGGATCGCTGTTCATGTCGGCGTGGAGCTTTCGTAAAAACGCTTCCACAAACTCAGTCTGAAGTCACAAAAAATGCTTCTTTAACAATTTTGTTTCTGACATATTACAATATTTTTCAGTGTGACAACAACCCTCCCCCCTTCCCCCTATAGCCCAGATAAAAGCTGTGATGTCACATGATGAATGTACTACAAAGCCCAGATGACATCTGCGATGTCACATCACTGATATGTTATCAAGCTCAGATGACAGCTGTGATGTCACATGATGAATGTACTACAAAGCCCAGATAACAGCTGTGATGTCACATGATGAACTTGACTACGTCTCGAGGAGTACGTCTATCCCCCGTGGGGGATATGGTTTGTGTAAGGCTGTTACGTGTTGACTACGCAAAAAAATTTACAAGTGGAAGGATGTAAGTCGACGTAGTGTCTAACATTTAGACGAATCAATCCTTTAACCAGTATTCGCGTGAGACTGTCGTAGGTACGCTAAGTACAGCGCCGATTTTGAAAAATTCGCCATTTTGTCAAGTCCCATCCGGAAAATGCTTGATCACTGCACTGCGGAAGGTGCCAGGGAGCCCGTGTGCAGAATTTGAAACGAATCCATTCATTAATGTGGCCTGTAGACGCGCGAGACTGCCGTATATATCAAGTCCAGTGCCAATGTTCAAATGTCCGCCATATCGTCAATTTTTGGTCGATCCGAAAAATTCTTGGTCACTACACTGAGGAAGGTTCCAGAGAAGCCGTGTACAAAATTTGAAACGAATCCGTCTATTAATGTGGCCTGAAGACGCGTGAGACTGCCGTATATACGCTACGTCCAGTGCCGATTTTCAAAAGTCCGCCATTTTGTCAATTTTTGGTCGATCCGAAAAATTCTTGGTCACTGCACTGCGGAAGGTTCCAGAGAAGCCGTGTACAAAATCTGAAACGAATCTGTCCATTAATGTGGCCTGTAGATACGTGAGACTGCCGTATATACGCTACGTCCAGTGCCGATTTTCAAAACTCCGCCCTTTTGTCAATTTTTGGCCGAGCCGGAAAATTCTTGGTCACTGCACTGCGGAAGGTTCCAGAGAAGCCGTGTAGAAAATTTGAAACGAATTTGTCTATTAATGTGGCTTGTAGACCCGTGAGACTGCCGTATATATAAAGTCCAGTGCCAATTTTCAAATGTCCGCCATTTTGTCAATTTTTAGCCGATTCAAAAAATTCTTGGTTACTGCACTGCGGAAGGCTCCAGAGAAGCCGTGCACAAAATTTGAAACGAATCCGTCTATTAATGTGGCCTGTAGACGCGTGGGACTGCCGTATATACACTAAGTCCAGTGCCGATTTTCAAAAGTCCGCCATTTTGTCAATTTTCGGTCGATCCGGAAAATTCTTGGTCACTGCACTGCGGAAGGTTCCAGAGAAGCCGTGTACAAAATTTGAACCAAATCCATGTATTAATGTGGCCTGTAGGCGCGTGAGACTGAAGCGTGACAGACGGACAGACGGACAGACGGACAGACAGACGGACAGACCGAAAAGTTCAAAACTATATCCCTCCGTTTCACGGGGGATAATGTATTGTATTGTATTGTTCTTTAGATCCCTTTCAACTGCTATGGTCATATCGGGATCCCCCTGCCACATTATACTGAAATGGGGCATTCCAGCCCTCCTTCTAACCCTTACATGTGGAGTGCCTCACAGGGTAGCAAGGAGGAGTCCCAATTTTAAAGTCTTAGGTATGACCCGACCGGGGTTTGAACCCACGATTTTCCAGTCTCGAGGTGGACACTCTAACCACTAGGCCACCGAAGCTGGTCATGATGAATGTACTACAAAGCCCAGATAACAGCTGTCATGTCACATCACTGATATGTTATCAAGTTCAGATGACAGGTGTGATGTCACATTACTGATGTTATAAAGCTCAGCTAACGGCGGTAATGTCGTATTACGGATATCTTACGATTTACCTTTTCATCGGAAGGAGCTTGATCCTGGAAATTCTTCATGAACCGCACTAAATCTTGTTCCCTTTTCTCCAAAAACATCCTGACGTTGACTGACAGGAAGTACTTGTTGACTATGGTCTTATCTCTGCCAATGAATCGCACATGAAATCATGACACAGAAACGTGTCGCTGACTCTATGTTCTCTTTGTTGTCTTTTTATTTTTGTTCAGTTGTTAAACTGTGCATTGTTTTATACAAATACATTCGTCGTAACTTTAACACTTTGTATTAAAAATGTGTAAAACCTTTCTTGTGACCAGCTCTGACAGGCGCGCTGACCAGCTCTCACAGGCGCGGTGACCAGCTCTCACAGGCGCGGATCAAGCCCTTTCGTTGGCGAGGGTCAATTAATACATACGAATTGTTTAAAAAAAAGACATAGTTCCACACACCTTAATATTTTTATGTGGGGAAATCAGGCTACCACGACCCCTAAACCCGGCGGGAAGATTGGTGGAGTAGTACTCTCATAGTTTCGATATGTGGGCGAATGCGAGAGGCAGCGGGGTGGCAAACGAGGCTGTGGGAATTCAGCAATTGTTGTCGGTATCGATGTTTCCTCGAACCAAAGTATCCCCTTCCCCGGACCCCCCCCCCGCTACGCAGGAACCCTCTCCGCCGGACCCCCCTACGCCGGATTCCTCCCTCCCCCGGACCCCCACCCCCTACCCCCCTTCCCCGCACCCCCTCCCTCCCCCGGACCTCTCTCCACCGGACCCCCCTCCGCCGGACTCCTCCTTCCCCCGGACACCCCTCCAGCGGACCCCCTCCGCCATACTCTCCCCTCCCCCTCCGCCGGACTCCTCCCTCCCCCAGACCTCCTCTCCCTCCCCCGGACCCCCTCTCCCCCGGACCCCCTCCGCCGTACTCCCCCTCCCCGCCCCCGGACCCCCTCCTCCCGTTCCAGTGATCCTCATGCCTGGCACCGACCGTTGAACGCGATTAAGCAGCCGCTCCAGATGCGCCTGCGTGCCCAGCAGCCCCTGCCGGCAGCGGATCAGGTATGACGTGTACGGAGAACGGCTGCGGTGTTCTTCGCGTATCGACTTCAGTAATTTCTTCGTTCTGGAACAATACACCCTGATCAGTGCACCATGATCAGCTCATCAGCATCACAGCACTACGATCAGAGATCCACGGTCAGAACATTACGATCATAGCATCGCGATAAGAGCACCAAAATAAGAGCACCACGATCACAGCACACGTTCAGCGCACCACGATCAGCTCATCACTGTCAGAGCACCACGATCATCGTACCACGATCAGCTCATCACTGTCAGAGCACCACGATCATCGTACCACGATCAGCTCAACACTGTCAGAGCACCACGATCATCGTACCACGATCAGCTCATCACTGTCAGCGCACCACGATCACAGCACCACGATCAGCTCATCACTGTCAGAGCACCACGATCATCGTACCACGATTAGCTCATCACTGTTAGAGCACCACGATCACAGCACCACGATCAGCTCATCACTGTCAGCGCACCACGATCACAGCACCACGATCAGCTCATCACTGTCAGAGCACCACGATCATCGTACCACGATCAGCTCATCACTGTCAGCGCACCACGATCATAACACGACCACTCCAGCAGACTTTTGACGCCGATTTTGTTATTCACATCTAATTATTTTAGAAACAGAAATTTCCCATAAAAGGTTACGCGTCTATGCAGCCCATCTCTAATTTTTTCTAAATGTTTCTTTTTTTTTCAATCCTTCAAATTAAGCAAGATTTGAAACCTTATACACTGAGATAAAAAATACTCTATTGGTAAAGAAAGTATCAGTTTGTCGTCAATCTGTAAAATGTGGCCGGCCAGCTCGTGTAAGTCAGCGAGGTGCCTCCTGCAAGATAGCGAGAAGCCTCCTGCAACACAGCGAGAAGCCTCCTGCACGACAGAGAAGCCTCCTGCACGACAGCCAGAAGCCTCCTGCACGACAGCGGGAAGCCTCCTGCAAGACAGCGAGGAGCCTCCTGTACGACAGCCAGAAGCCTCCTGCACGACAGCGGGAAGCCTCCTGCAAGACAGCGAAGTGCCTCCTGCACGACAGCGAAGCCTCCTGCACGACAGCGAGATGCCTCCTGCATGACAGCGAGATGCCTCCTGCATGACAGCGAGATACCTCCTGCACGACAGCGGGAAACCTCCTGCACGACAGCGAGGTGCCTCCTGCATGACATCGAGATACCTCCTGCATGACAGCGGGAAGCCTCCAGCACGACAGCAAGATGCCTCCTGCACAACAGCGAGAAGCCTCCTGCACGACAGAGAAGCCTCCTGCACGACAGAGAAGCCTCCTGCACGACAGAGAAGCCTCCTGCACGACAGCGAGAAGCCTCCTGCATGACAGCGAGGTGCCTCCTACACGACAGAGAGAAGCCTCCTGCACGACAGCGAGGTGCCTCCTGCATGACAGCGAGGTGCCTCCTGCACGACAGCGAGGTGCATCCCGCACGACAGTGAGCTGCCTCCTGCACGACAGCGAGAAGCCTCCTGCACGACAGCGAGGTGCATCCCACACGACAGTGAGCTGCCTCCTGCACGACAGCGGGGTGCCACCTGCATCCACTTACTCGTAGTTAGAGAACACCGTCAGACATCGTATAGTCTCGTGTAATCTCGCAATCAAATCCTTATCCTGTAGGTTAATGGCTTCAGCCAGTTGGGCTTTGAGGAATGACACCAGTTCATTTTCTTTCTTTTCTCCTCCCACTGTGAGCGGGCTTGACCCGAGAACCCCGCCGCTGCTGCCGCTGAGTGGAATAGCCTGCGAAACAAAACTAGAACATCGAACGTCCCGAACAATACTACAACATCGAACGTCCCGAAAGCGAAACTAGAACATCGAACGTCCCGAAAACAAAACTAGAACGTCGAACGTCCCGAAAATAAAAGTAGAACATCGAACGTCCCGAAAACAAAACTAGAACATCGAACGTCCCGAAAACAAAACTAGAACATCGAATGTCGTGCAGCCATATCACCGCTACCACTAAATGTGAAACAACTTATGGCGCCCAGTCCCCAACGGGAATCCAAGATGGCGGTCACTGTCTCTCCCCTTGAAAACTTGGCGAAGTTCAAATTAGAAATACCATGCATCTACACACCAAGGAATTTCATCTATGTACAAAATATTATGGGGGACTGATTATCAAGGTTGGGTGGACGCCAAGAAAGCCAACACTACAAGATTCTTGCTTTATTTATTTACTTACGCATTTCCTAGAATAATTGTTACTCCTCATGAGTTCAAATTTCGGAAATTCCGCATCTCTCATTTACAGCAGATGCTCGGTAATTAGGTCACGGTTAATTAGAACCATCGACTGACTGGAACCAATTTCTTGGGTCCTAAATTTGGGATCAATGTATTTTAAATCGAAAAGTTCCGACTAACGAATATATGGTTAACTGGAACAGAAAATGAGAAAAACACATCTGAAATTAAAGGTTGTTAACACAAAGTCACAAAAAATGAACCTCATTCTACGTTGTTAGTCCCTTAACTAAGGCGCGATGCACATAATCCGACCTCATCGCATGTAGACGGGGTGGAGGGGGGGGGGGGTGGGGGTCAATCCGTGCGGCGATGCACATAATCCGACCTCATCGCATGTAGAGGGGGTGGGGGTCAATCTGTGGCAAATCTCACAACTCACACCGTTATCACCGAAAGTCATATGCGATTTTGCAATCAACATTCGAATTTCAAAGTGGTAATGCACCATAATGGGTAAATGGAGAAGTGTAAGATCTTCTCTACATTCGGTACCAAAAGACAGCATGGTCCCAAAAGTCAACCCGCGGTAAACCGGAACCAAAGTGCTTGGTCTTAAGGAGCTCCCATTAACGAGCATCTCATGTACTTTCACGTCTCCTATTAACGAGCATCTCATGTAGTTTCACGTCTCCTATTAACGAGCATCTCATGTAGTTTCACGTCTCCTATAAACGAGCATCTCATGTAGTTTCACGTCTCCTATTAACGAGCATCTCATGTAGTTTCAAGTCTCCTACAAAGAAGGCAAAACGATTTTCCTGATTTTAAGACAGGGCTCATTTACAATACCGACCTTTGTTGGTTCTAATACTTCCTATATCTAAAAAATTTCAACAATTGATCCAGAAATGTAGGCTTGAGTGTGTTAACAAACTCATTCAAGTGAAAAGGATTGGGAACATTTGTGAAGTTCAGCTGGGCCAATGTCTTTGGATCGACATGGCTCATTTACAATACCAACACTTGTTGGTTCCAATACTACTTATAGTTAAGATATCTTGTCAATCGATGCAGAAATGTAGGCTTGAGTGTGTTATCAAACTCATTCCATTATGTTGGGGTTGTGAAAAATTGTGAAGTTCAGCTGGGTCAATGTCCTTGGGCCGACAGGGCTCATTTACAATACCGATCCTTGTTCGTTCCAGTACTGCCCAAATATACAATATCTTAACAATCGGTCGAAAAATGTACGCTTGAGTGTGCCAAGAAAAAAGGTGTCGACAGACGGACGGACGGACAGACAAACCCGAAAACTATAGTCCCCAGGTGGGGACTAATAATGCATAGTTGATCTGATACACACAAACACACTATTCTTGCCTGGAAGTCGGCGGTGCTGAGGACGAGCCGCAGCTTCTTCTTGGCGTCCAGGAATGCCTTACAATTCTCTAAGTTAGTCGGGTCGTAGGCGGGAGGCTGTGGCTGCTCCTCGTCAGCCCCCCTCCCCCCACGCGCGCCGCCCCTGTCTACGTCATCGGCGTCGCCCCGCCCCTCCATGACGTCACTCGTCTTACGGGGGGACGAGGAGGCTGGGCGACGGTACTTCGCTAGAATGTCGTCCGTCGTTTCTGTGAAACAAAAGGCAACGCAAGTATTTCAGCCGATCGACAACTTTCTAACTTCTGCATCTAACTTAAGACTGTACAAAGGCACAACATTCGGCTCAACTTCAAGAAGGAAAACATGCGGTGGGAGAAGTGGACCAGTGACAGCGACACCAGCGACTTCTCAACAATACTTTGGTACAAATTTTAGTTTGTCTAAATAGCAATTTCTTTAATAAGTTAGTAAAACTGGCCTGTGACGGTGGAGTCCTCGGAAGACTTCGCCTTCGCAAGAGTGTAGTCACGTGATTCGTGGCCATTTCTCGCTCCACCGGCGTCCCCAGCACTCCCTAAACAAAGCACACGGACTACAGCTACTCAGGCACTCACACCGGCGTCCCCAACACTCCCTAAACAAAACACACGGACTACAGCTACTCAGGCACTCACACCGGCGTCCCAACACTCCCTAAACAAAGCACACGCACTACAGCTACTCAGGCACTCACACAGGCGTCCCCAACACTCCCTAAACAAAACACACGGACTACAGCTACTCAGGCACTCACACCGGCGTCCCCAACACTCCCTAAACAAAACACACGGACTACAGCTACTCAGGCACTCACACCGGGTCATCAACACTCCCTAAACAAAACACACGGACTACAGCTACTCAGGCCTTCACACCGGCGTCCCCAACACTCCCTAAACAAAGCACACGGACTACAGCTACTCAGGCACTCACACCGGGTCATCAACACTCCCTAAACAAAACACACGGACTACAGCTACTCAGGCCTTCACACCGGCGTCCCCAACACTCCCTAAACAAAGCACACGTACTACAGCTACTCAGGCACTCACACCGGCGTCCCCAACACTCCCTACACAAAGCACACAGACTACAGCTACTCAGGCACTCACACCGGCGTCCCAACACTCCCTAAACAAAGCACACGTACTACAGCTACTCAGGCACTCACACCGGCGTCCCCAACACTCCCTAAACAAAGCACACGGACTACAGCTACTCAGGCACTCACACCGGCGTCCCCAGCACCCCCTAAACAAAGCACACGGACTACAGCTACTCAGGCACTCACACCGGCGTCCCAACACTCCCTAAACAAAGCACACGTACTACAGCTACTCAGGCACTCACACCGGCGTCCCCAACACTCCCTTAACAAAGCACACGGACTTCAGCTACTCAGGCACTCACACCGGGTCATCAACACTCCCTAAACAAAGCACACGCACTACAGCAGTTACTCAGGCACTCACACCGGCGTCCCCAACACTCCCTAAACAAAGCACACGGACTACAGTCACTCAGGCACTCACACAGGCGTCCCCAACACTCCCTAAACAAAGCACACGGACTACAGCTACTCAGGCACTCACACCGGCGTCCCCAACACTCCCTAAACAAAGCACACGGACTACAGTTACTCAGGCACTCACACCGGCGTCCCCAACACTCCCTTAACAAAGCACACGGACTACAGCTACTCAGGCACTCACACCGTGTACTGTTTTAAACCATTAAGCAAACTACAATTTCATTGCTTAACCAGAAACAGTCTATCATGGAAGAGAAATGTCGTTGGTGGAGAGCTGTAATATATCACTGCAAAATACATCTTTTTTTGTGTGTGGACAAAAACGTGTTTTTATTCCGAGGCACGAAAGCGAGAGAAAAGCTACGCTATTAGAACAAGAGACCTTCCAAGGCATCAGGCTGTTGTCTACACAAGGTGGATCCCGCTTCCCGGGGGGGGGGGATGTAGGGAGAAAAGCTACGTATTCAGAACAAAAGATCTTCCAAGGTAACAGACTCTGTTGTTTCCACAAGGTGTAGCACAGCTTGCCGGGACGGGGGTGGGGGTGTGGGGAGAAAAGCCCTGTCTTTAAAACAACAGAGCGCCTTTCAGCAACACCTTCGTTACTGAACAGCCTCTAGATATGTAAACACAACATTCTGCCAACTTCTAACTTTTAGAGTGACACTGGCTGTCACTGGTGGACACTTTTCTCTCATGGACAGTTCAACTGGTCCGGAAGGTGTCCGTTATAACGTGGTCTGGATCGATCCACCTGCCAGTTTACTTCTGGATTCTTATGGAACATTTTCGTCCGGAGACAACAGACGAGCGAGAACATCGACCCCCCTCCCTTCCCTGTCGCGGGATATAACTGGTTTCTGGATTTGTATGGGCGGATTTCGCCCGGAAACAACTGACCTTTGTCCAGCTCCACGAGGACAGCGACCCCCCTCTCTTCCTTGTCGTGGGATTTCACTGCTTTTCTCTGTTTACCTGTTAAGTACCAACCAAGAACAACGCTAACATCATCTATTTCTCCCTTACAGTTGAAAATGGGAACAAGAAACGTCTGATTCATTTGCTTATTGGCCCTAGCCCCTCCACTCGACATCCAAAAGGAAAGCCTTTTTCAAGGCAATGAATCAAACAATTAAATATAAACAAAGCAAAGGTTTAAACTACACGAGAAACTTCAATGATTGACGAATTTTTAGCTACACGAGTTAAATCGAATGGCCAAGAAAGTTTCGTTATTAGAAGCGTGACGAAGAAACAGCACAGATGTTCATCTAATGAAATGACGCATAAAATGACGCATAAAATGACGCACACGTGCAACTGTCTATGGGGGCGGGTATTAAGGAAACAAGCACTTCAACCATAGGCAAAAATTATCAGGGAGACAAAACATAAAATGTTTTATTTCAGGCAACATTACTGTGGACAGGCTGGACTATGTGCGGAGGCGGAGGGTGGGGGGTTGGGGATGGGCGGGGGTGACAAGCTCGGCTAGGTGTGAAGGCGGAGGGTTGGGAGTTGGGAGTGGGTGGAGGGTGGGGGGTTGGGGGTAGGGGTGGCGATATTTATCGATACAGCGATATATCGCGATATGTTTTCTCACGATACGTATCGCGATACGAATTTTGAAATATCGATATTTTTCGATATTTTCCGCTGCATTTTTAACTCAATATTTTTGGTGATGTCCTAACGAGTGCTAAAGACATATCTGCACTGCTGCTGTTCATCATTTTACAACCACATTCTGCTGCTTTTCGTTTCGGATATGCCAACATACTTTTTGTATTTGTTATAACGCCATTATCTATAACTGATCAATGCCGTAGGTAAGTGTTACAATTCCTGGAAAAAAGCCATAAAACAGCTGCATTTTTTTTCACTTTTACAGAATTCTAAAAATCGCGATATGCATCGCGATACACAGCCAATATCGCGATACGTATCGCGATATAGACTGAGCCGCGATACCCAGCCCTAGTTGGGGGTGGGCGGGGGTGACAAGCTGGGCTATGTGCGAAAGCGGAGGGTGGGGGGTTGGGGTGAGCGGAGGGTGGGGAGGGGAGCGTGATGGACGGAGATTCCTTCACCACGGTGCCCACAGGACGGAGATTCCTTCGCCACGGTGCCCACAGGACGGAGATTCCTTCACCACGGTCCCCACAGGAGGGAGATTCCTTCACCACGGCCCCCACCGGACGGAGATTCCTTCACCACGGTCCCCACAGGACGGAGATTCCTTCACCACGGTGCCCACAGGACGGAGATTCCTTCACCACGGTCCACACCGGACGGAGATTCCTTCACCACGGTCCCCACAGGACGGAGATTCCTTCACCACGGTGCCCACAGGACGGAGATTCCTTCACTACGGTCCCCACAGGACGGAGATTCCTTCAGCACTGTCCCCACAAGACGGAGATTCCTTCACCACGGTCCCCACAGGACGGAGATTCCTTCACCACGGTCCCCACAGGACGGAGATTCCTTCACTACGGTCCCCACAGGACGGAGATTCCTTCAGCACTGTCCCCACAAGACGGAGATTCCTTCACCACGGTCCCCACAGGACGGAGATTCCTTCACCACGGTCCCCACAGGACGAAGATTCCTTCACCACGGTCCCCACAGGACGGAGATTCCTTCACCACGGTCCCCACAGGACGGAGATTCCTTCACCACGGTCCCCACAGGACGGAGATTCCTTCACCACGGTCCCCACAGGACGGAAATTCCTTCACCACGGTCCCCACAGGACGTAGATTCCTTCACCACGGTCCCCACAGGACGGAGATTCCTTCACCACGGTCCCCACAGGACGGAGATTCCTTCAGCACTGTCCCCACAAGACGGAGATTCCTTCACCACGGTCCCCACAGGACGGAGATTCCTTCACCACGGTCCCCATAGGACGGAGATTCCTTCACCACGGTCCCCATAGGACGGAGATTCCTTCATCACGGTGCCCACAGGACGGAGATTCCTTCACCACGGTCCCCATAGGACGGAGATTCCTTCATGACGGTCCCCACAGGATGGAGATTCCTTCACCACGGTCCCCACAGGACGGAGATTCCTTCACCACGGTCCCCACAGGACGAAGATTCCTTCACCACGGTCCCCACCGGACGGAGATTCCTTCACCACGGTCCCCACAGGACGGAGATTCCTTCACCACGGTCCCCACAGGACGGAGATTCCTTCACCACGGTCCCCACAGGACGGAGATTCCTTCACCACGGTCCCCACAGGACGGAGATTCCTTCACCACGGTCCCCACAGGACGAAGATTCCTTCACCACGGTCCACACCGGACGGAGATTCCTTCACCACGGTCCCCACAGGACGGAGATTCCTTCACCACGGTGCCCACAGGACGGAGATTCCTTCACCACGGTCCCCACCGGACGGAGATTCCTTCACCACGGTCCCCATAGGACGGAGATTCCTTCACCACGGTGCCCACAGGACGGAGATTCCTTCACTACGGTCCCCACAGGACGGAGATTCCTTCAGCACTGTCCCCACAAGACGGAGATTCCTTCACCACGGTCCCCACAGGACGGAGATTCCTTCACCACGGTCCCCACAGGACGGAGATTCCTTCACCACGGTCCCCACAGGACGGAGATTCCTTCACCACGGTCCCCACAGGACGAAGATTCCTTCACCACGGTCCCCACAGGACGAAGATTCCTTCACCACGGTCCCCACAGGACGGAGATTCCTTCACCACGGTCCCCACAGGACGAAGATTCCTTCACCACGGTCCCCACAGGACGGAGATTCCTTCACCACGGTCCCCACAGGACGGAGATTCCTTCACCACGGTCCCCACAGGACGGAGATTCCTTCACCACGGTCCCCACAGGACGAAGATTCCTTCACCACGGTCCCCACAGGACATAGATTCCTTCACCACGGTCCCCACAGGACGGAGATTCCTTCACCACGGTCCCCACAGGACGGAGATTCCTTCACCACGGTCCCCACAGGACGAAGATTCCTTCACCACGGTCCCCACAGGACGGAGATTCCTTCACCATGTTAATATTGCTGCGATATCAATGGCGACATTCGTTTTGGGGAAAATAGTGCTCAAAAGACTAAAACATTCATTTCGTTTTTTATAAAATGTCACATTTAAAGAAAGAAAAATCCTCCCCATTAAGGGCTTCTCGGTGCGTGGACCAGAAAGTCTGAAATCTGGAACAACCCCGCCCCCCGCCCCCCCCCCCCCCCCCCCACTCTACAAAAAAAAATTCTACGGTCATTTGTGGCAAAACAACAGGTCTAAAAACAGCTGGTTCCATAAATAAGAGAGCACCTCAGAAGTCCGAACTCGTCAAAATAAAGAATATTTTACCGCTTTGTCTGTGCGCAGCCATACCGACAGGGAAAGAGCCTGGGAAAATATAGTGTCAATTCGTTAGATTAAAAATATCTCTGAACATAAAATACCAAAAAAGAAAAAAAAACTTCAAGCAAGCGATATCAACAAATTATGCAGAGGAAATACTGTCAAAGACCAAGCAATAGACGCAATCTGACCACAAGCCAGGTAGTGACGCAATACGCGACCTCACACAGCAGGACGTGACCTCACACACCCGGGCATGACCTCACACAGCAGGGCGTGACCTCACACACCGAGGCGTGACCTCACACAGCCGGGCGTGACCTCACACAGCCGGGCATGACCTCACACAGCAGGACGTGACTCACACACCCGGGCATGACCTCACACAGCCGGGCGTGACCTCATACAGCAGGGCGTGACCTCACACAGCAGGGCATGACCTCACACAGCAACGCGTGACCTCACACACCCGGGCATGACCTCACACAGCATGACGTGACCTCACACAGCCGGCCGTGACCTCACACAGCAGGACGTGACCTGACACACCAAGACGTGACCTCACACAACATGGCATAACCTCACACAGCCGGACGTGACCTCACACAGCAGGACGTGACCTCACACAGCCGGACGTGACCTCACACAGCAGGACGTGACCTCACACAGCCGGACGTGACCTCACACAGCAGGACGTGACCTCACACAGCCGGACGTGACCTCACACAGCCGGACGTGACCTCACACACCAGGACGTGACCTCACACAGCATGGCATGACCTCATACAGCAGGGTGTGACCTCACACACCAGGACGTGACCTCACACACCAGGACGTAACCTCACACCCAGGGCGAGACCTCACATTCCCGGGCGTGACGTCAGCCATCCGGACGCGAGCTCATACACCAGGATACGTGGTCAGATTGAGAATATTGAGAATATAGTTAACTTAGCTACAGTAGGTATTAAATACATCAAAGTCAAAATGTTAAACTGATTATGAGCGAAAAGTAAGCACAAATCGAGCGACAATATTTCTATAGGTTTTGAGATCAGACATCATTCCACAAAGGCATTACTATAATATAACCCACACATTTTAGACTTTAACAACTGTAAATATATCAACTGAATATTAACCGAGAATACAAAGAAAGGCGTCAGTGTGTGCTGGAAAAGCAAATCAAGCTTCCCAGCTGAACCCATGAAGACTTTTATCGACAACCCTGAAGCCCTCACAAAAACCTAACCCCCTCCCCCCAAAAAAACCCTCATTTTCCGCAGATTAAAAACTCCTTTTTCGTGGCTGGGATTTTGTTCCTCAGATGGGATTTGAGGCCTTCGCTCTTTTTCAGACCAGACGACTTCGTCAGGCTCACCTAGTTATGTCAATAAGGACATCCGCAGTCTATGCTGACGCATGAACGCATGTCAACTTTTACTTCAGAAGACATTTCTCCCGCAAGTTTGATTGGTTTCCTCTCAAATTTTGCACAAATGATCCCTAAGAAATCTTATCTTGACCAGGTTTTTTTCTGTGGCCGAATGGTACTGACGATTGGAGGTGGGTGGGTAGAAGGGCATTTTGTGAAGTTGCAAGGGCATTTATCATAATTTTCTTGTGTTGTAATTTTTTCTTCAAATGAATTAAAATCAGTATTAGACGTACAGAAATAGGGAAAATCGATACAGTGACTTCATAACGACGTCACAGACAAGTACGTCACTAAATAATTCTTCACAAAAAAGCACTCTGTATGTGCAGCCGTTATCGAAATTTTCGCTAAAAACTACATGAGGTCGTAATACGGTGATGATGACGTCATGAGTCAAATTTGTTCACGTTTTTCAAGATCCTACGCTATGCCACGTTCTGTTTTCCTCAGCCCAGCTGTTTATGAGGAAACGTGTAGAAACCGACGAAAATGTGCGTGAACAACCGCCCCCCCCTCTAAAAAAATAATAAGACAATCAATCACTCAGTCAATAATAATAATAATAATAATAATAATAATAATAATAATAATAATAATAATAATAATAATAATAATAATAATAATAATAATAATAATAATGAAAAGCAAACGCAGCAGACACGAGAAGTAGGGAAGAAATAAGTGAGCCAATAAGATTATATTCTTTTCTTTCTATACAGAGGCAGGTACTGACTAAGCATAGCTTCATTCCATCTTTTTATGCGTAGAAGCATTTTATAAGTCGAGGTTTGTCTAAAAATGTCCCCATAAATAAGGCACGTACAGAAGCCTGGAGCGGCACGAGTACAGGTGGGGGAGGGGGAGGGGGGAGGGTGGAGGGGGGAGGGGGGTACAGAACAAGACCGTCAACTACTGGTGTTGACTACGCAAAATTTAAAAGTTGAACGGATCAATCCATTAACCAGTAGGCGCGTGAGACTGCCGTAGGTACGCTAAGAACAGCGCCGATTTTGACAAATCCGCCATTTAGTCAATTTAAGTCCCACTGCACCGCGGAAGGTCCCAGAGAACTTGAAACGAATCCTGCTATCAATGCGGCCTGTAGGCGCGTGAGACTGCCCTATGTACGCTAAGTCCAGTGCCGATTTTCAAAAGTCCGCGATACTCGGTTCGTTATACAAACGACTGAAACGGCTAGTTTGTGATACGCTGCCCTCGCAACCAGCGCAACACTCACTCAGATGGATCGATTCGGAAAATTCTTGGTCACTGCACTACGGAAGGGTCCAGAGAAGCCGTGTACAAAATTTGAAACGAATCCATCTATTAATGTGGCCTGTAGGCGCGTGAGACTGAAGCGTGACAGACGGCCAGACAGACCAAAGGACAGACCGACAAGTTCAAAACTATACCCCTCCGTTCCACGGGGGATAATTACAGATTCTCTAAAATGATTTCTTATAATTAAAACATTACAGGATCGATTAGCCCTCACAAAATAAAATCGATCTTAAAAGGCGATTCTTTCCTTGTAATTGCAACTTCTTAGGGAGCGCTTATTTCTTGTAATTACAACATGCCATGATTGATTTGCCTTTTTAAAATTAGGCAAAATCAAAATGCAATTCAGCTCAAAAGATTAAGGACACCGAAATTCTATAGCCTGTAACCAAATGTCATGACGGAAAGGGTGGCCTCAGTCAAGATTTTAATGGAAAAATGGTTTATCGCCAATATATCCGCTAATATTTGGTGAAAAAGTGTTTCGGCCGTTTTTTTTCAATCGCCAAACAAAATAAGCATGTCCACGGACAAGACCCAGCCCATTTACCAAACAAGGAAAGAGAGGAAAAACTCTGAAACGAATAGTTAGGTAAAAAAATGAAGAACTTTGTTTCTGAAGGTAACATTTTCATAATTTTAAAACACAAAACGAGTTTTCTCGGGTGAAATCTCAAAACAAACAAAAACAAAAGCACGTCCAGGAACATGGAGAACAGCCCATGAACGTTCACACGTACTATTAAAAAGATTCAATGAAAAAAGCCACAGCGCATGTTTATTGAACTTTAACTGGTTGTCATATTGTTAAACCCGGTTGATGAAAATTCATACAATTTTATAAAGGAATCCGGTCAAATTGTGGGAGAAGAAGCGTTTTGAGAATTGGCTACTAAATATTTTTAAATGCCCCCAATTTGGCCATTTTTGGTGGATCACCAGAAACGAAAAGCAAAAATACTAATTCCAACGTGTATGAGCAAGAGAATTTCCCCTGAAAAATTGGCTTCAAAAGAAGATGGCAAAGAGATAGCTGGATACTTAATTTAGCAACAGACCCGAACATAGACCGATAAATACATACAAAGATTTTTTTCCGAGAAAAACAGGAAACTGATCTTGTGTATCTCTGGCAAACTGGATAGTCTGCCAGAGATACCTTCGAACAACTTATCGAAATTGTATCCAAACATCCGTACTGTTGGTCGGACATAAACAATTATTGCAACAGTACGCATGTTTGTTAGGCTTGCGTTGCTGCGTGGTTCACATTTCGGACCACTGCACATGCTTATTTAATCTACGTTGCTGCGCGGTTCTTATTTTAGACCAGTGCGCAGGTGTATTTAGCTTGCGTTAATGCGCGGCTGGCATTTTGAACTACTGCGCATGTTTGGTTAACGTGCATTGATGCACTCTCAGGCTCCGGACTCCCAGTATCCACACTCCCAGGCTCCCCACTCTCAGGCTCCCCACTCCCAGCCTCCCCCACTCTCAGGCTCCCCACTCCCAGCCTTCCCCACTCTCAGGCTCCCCACTCCCAGGCTCCCCACTCTCAGGCTTCCTACTCCCAGGCTCCCCACTCCCAGGCTCCCCACTCTCAGGCTCCGGACTCTCAGGATCCATACTCCCAGGCTCCCCACTCTCATGCTCCCCACTCCCAGGCTCCCCACTCTCAGGCTCCCCCTCTCAGGCTCCGGACTCCCAGGCTCCCCACTCTCAGGCTCCCCACTCCCAGGCTCCCCACTCCCAGGCTCCCCACTCCATGTTCCCCACTCCCAGGCTCCCCACTCCAAGGCTCCCCACTCTCAGGCTCCCCACTCCCAGGCTCCCCACTCTCAGGCTCCCCACTCCCAGGCTCCCCACTCTCTGGCTCCCCACTCCCAGGCTCCCCACTCTCAGGCTCCCCACTCTCAGGCTCCCCACTCCCAGGCTCCCAACTCTCAGGCTCCCCACTCTCAGGCTCCCCACTCTCAGGCTTCCCACTCTCAGGCTCCCCATTCTTAGGCTTCCCACTCTCAGGCTCCCCACTCTCAGGCTCCCCACTCCCAGGCTCCCCACTCCCAGGCTCCCCACTCTCAGGCTTCCCACTCTCAGGCTTCCCACTCCCAGGCTCCCCACTCCCAGGCTCCCCACTCTCATGCTCCCCACTCCCAGGCTCCCCACTCTCAGGCTCCCCACTCCCAGCCTCCCCCACTCTCAGGCTCCCCACTCCCAGCCTTCCCCACTCTCAGGCTCCCCACTCCCAGGCTCCCCACTCTCAGGCTTCCCACTCTCAGGCTTCCCACTCCCAGGCTCCCCACTCCCAGGCTCCCCACTCTCATGCTCCCCACTCCCAGGCTCCCCACTCTCAGGCTCCCCACTCCCAGGCTCCCAACTCTCAGGCTCCCCACTCTCAGGCTCCCCACTCTCAGGCTTCCCACTCTCAGGCTCCCCATTCTTAGGCTTCCCACTCTCAGGCTCCCCACTCTCAGGCTCCCCACTCCCAGGCTCCCCACTGTGCCGCTCTCTCATCGATCGTACCTTTGCTGAGCTTTTCCTTGAAGGATTTGAAGATGCTACTACCGTACGACTTCTTCTTGTCGGCGCCAGTCTTCTCATCAAGGAAGTGATTCTGATATACAAAGTCACTCAGTTCTCACTCATTAAACAAGAACCCGAAAGGCGAATCCATTCATTTAAAATTTCCAATTTAATTTCATAGAATATTCCACTTGTGTTTAAATTCAGTAGGGTTCGCAGTCTTCGAAAAATATCGGTTTCAATCAGAATTTTTTGTCGGTCGGTGACCGCAGTCACCCATATTTAGAGATTCAAGGTGTGTGCGAGGGAATGGGGGCGAGGAAATAGGGGGAGAGGGAATGGGGGAGAGGGAACAGGGGCGAGGAAATAGGGCGAGAGGGAATGGGGGGGGGGAGGGAATGGGGGGGAGGGAATAGGGGGAGAGGGAATGGGGGAGAGGGAACAGGGGCGAGGAAATAGGGCGAGAGGGAATGGGGGGGAGGGAATGGGGGGGAGGGAATAGGGGGAGAGGGAATGGGGGAGAGGGAACAGGGGCGAGGAAATAGGGCGAGAGGGAATGGGGGGGGAGAGGGAATGGGGGAGAGGGAACAGGGGGGAGGTAATAGGGGGGGAGGGAATAGGGGAGATGGAATGGGGAGAGGGAATGGGGCGACAGTGAGCGGGTGAGAGGGAATGGGGGAGAGGGAATGGGGCGACAGTGAGCGGGTGAGAGGGAATTGGGGGAGAGGGGATCGGAGTTGCTCCAGTTTTTCGTTACCCCCGAATTGTTTGGACAAAACCTCTGACGTCGCAATTCAATTTATGTTAAGAAGGAAAATATTTTATTTCATTATTGCCAGTACCCGTACAAAGGAAACTGGTATTTCGCCCGGTAGTACATTCAGCTGTACTCACTGCTCTTCCAGTATCGAAACGTCACATTTTTACGCATCACTGGCAGTGTGTACATTGTTATAACAGCGTAACTACGCATCAGAAAGCATCGTGGAGGAGTGTAAAAATTATCCAAACTAGATCCAATACAGACGAAATAAAAATGTAACCACATTCGATTTGGACTGATCCAAATACCCTCCTTTAGCCTGGCGCACTGTTCGCACCCGCTTTTCAGGCTCGTGCCAAGTGTTGCAGGATGCCGGTGGGTTTTTTTTTTATAGCAAAGACTGGTTTCAATAACGCCGCCCCACTGGGGGAAAATGTGGCAATAACGCCGCCCCACTGAGGGAAAATGTGGAAATAACTCTACCAACTGGTGGAGAATATGGCAATAACTCTACCCAATGGGGGAAAATGTGGCAATAACTCTGCCCACTGGGAGAAAATGTGGCAATAACTCTGCCCACTGGGGGAAAATATGGCAATGGGGGGGGGGGGGGAGAGGGAATGGGGGAGAGGGAACAGGGGGGAGGTAATAGGGGGGGGAGGGAATAGGGGAGATGGAATGGGGTTATTGCCACATTTTCCCCCAGTGGGACGGCGTTATTGGCAATAACGCCGTCCCACTGGGGGAAAATGTGGCAATAACGCCGCCCCACTGGGGGAAAATGTGGAAATAACTCTACCCACTGGGGGAAAATGTGGCAATAACTCTGCCCACTGGGGTAAAATGTGGCAATAACTCTGCCCACTGGGGGAAAATATGGCAATAACTCTGCCCACTGGGAGAAAATGTGGCAATAACGCCGTCCAACTGGGGGAAAATGTGGCAATAACGCCGCCCCACTGGGGGAAAATGTGGAAATAACGCCGCCCCACTGGGGGAAAATGTGGAAATAACTCTACCCACTGGGGGAAAATATGGCAATAACTCTGCCCAATGGAGGAAAATGTGGCAATAACGCCGCCCCACTGGGGGAACATGTGGAAATAACTCTACCCACTGGGGGAAAATGTGACAATAACGACGCCCCACTTGCTGGAAAAAACTTGTCGAAATGTCTGTTCACCTATTGCACTTTCTTAACTAGTGGCTTCAGGACGCTCCCTTCCTCTGGTTCTGTGATGTGATACAGCATGTGCTACTTGTTGATTTGTCCATCTGGCATGCGCCTGTGCCAACATCTGACGTGCGCCTGTGCCAATATCTGACATGCGCCTGTGCCAACATCTGACATGCGCCTGTGCCAACATCTGACATGCGCCTGTGCCAACATCTGAGTGGCTTCTATTGCTCTCAAACGATGCATAATCAGGTGATAGATGCCGGAAACGAACGGTTTGGTGAATGACAGATGACGAACGGTGAATGACTGATGACGAACGGTGAATGACAGATGACGAACGGTGAATGATAGATGACGAACGGTGAATGATAGATGCCGGAAACGAACGGTTTGGTGAATGACTGCGGTGGAAAGTTTTACATGTTTAATATTCAAGTAACGGAAAAACGGTTTCGGGCATCCCTACTTCCGGTCGGTGACTGCGAACCCTACACGAAGTCAAACTAAAAACTGTGCATTCCAACACCTAAAACACACAAGATTTCTTCCAACTGTCGAATTTTAAGCTGTTTTGCCCAGATACAAATTACGCTTTTATTATTATTATTATTATTATTATTATTATTATTATTATTATTATTATTATTATTATTATTATTATTATTGTTGTTTTTATTATTATTATTACCGGTATTATTATTATTATTATTATTATTATTATGATGAGAGAGAGACCTCAGCCCTGGCTGGCGACGCCTCTGCGGCAGTGACCTGTGGTGTCGCCTCACTCGGCACACTTCCCGCGCTCACCACCTCAGCAGACGACGACATGCCGTCAGTCAGGCTTCTACTCCTCGGCGCAGCAGAAGCCAGGCCCGGGACGGTTTCGTCCAGGGAGATCAGCAGGCCGTCTTCCGGCTTGCATTTGCTGACTGACTCGGTCCCTACAGATACACTGATGCTTTCTCCCACACTAGGATCGAAGCGAACACCCTGGCTGGAGCCTCGCGACGCCTGCTGAGATGTCCTGCTGCTTTCTCTGCTCTCACTGGGCTGGAGCTGAATCCTAGGCGCATTGTTTTGACTATTCAAGACAATTTTCGGTCGGGCCCCTTGCTCGGCATAACTACTTCTGCTGTGGGCGGTCTGTTTGCCGCTCACAGCGAGCGGCAACTTTCGCGACTCTGATTGGCTCCAGTCATGTTGATTGACAGGAGAATCTGCCGTAGGCGGCGCTAGCGGATCAAACACAGTAACTACAGAAGACAGACGCTTGGCATCGATGTTGACATTTTGCTGTTCAGTTAGCTTCAGCCCTGTGGACAACTGGCTCGCGATGCTGTCCACAGAGTTTTCACTCCCTTTCATGGAGGCGGAGTCCCCTTCAGCAAGACTTTGTGAGCCTTCTTCCCACGCCAAAATGGGCTTTCCAGCAGCTCGCACAGCGGCCGCGTCAGCACTGGCGTCCTCCGACTGGCCGCCTACCTGTCTGAAGACGCCCTCGGAGCTGTGCACAAACGTATTTTTCCCCACGTCTAGGTTCGTATCACCACTGGATTGAGGGTTGTTTTGGGCTGCACCTCTTTTTGGTTTCTTCTCCCTGCGTAGCGGGTCTGAACCACCCAGGCTTGAGAGAGAAGGCTCGCTGTAGCGGTCGCTGGCCATCTTCATCGTCTCATTTGAACTATAGGACGAAAACGGATCTCTGACGTCAATCGTTTCCGCAATGGCATCGTCCATCTCTGCGCTAATATCGCCCATGGCGGATGCCGCCGAATCGCCGCCGAAGTCTCCCGAAATGCGCCGATCTTCACTGATCGAACTGTGTGGGCCTGTAGAAGAATCAACAATATATTCTCAATACCGTAGAACAGCATTTCCAATCACGTGACTGAACACAAAGCAATATGAAATACAGCCATCGATTTAATTACACAATGACAGCATCTGTTATCACACATTTAGCAAATTCAGTCGAGCATTATTAAATTCCTTACTGTCTTATTTATTTTGACACAGGTCACGGTCACGGTTAGTAACAGGAAATCAGTTCATCCTACAACCGGACTATGATTTGCGGAAGTCTTGTTTATCATGTGCTCAGTCACAGTGTCGAGAACATAATTCAACACGTCGTAACTGGGTTATCGACAGACAACACGTCGTAATTCGGTTATTGGCAGAGAAATACGTCGTAATCTGGTCATGCGCAGAGACAATATATCGTAATCTGGTCATGTGCAGAGACAATATGTCGTAATCTGGTCATGTGTAAAGACGATATGTCGTAATCTGGTCATGTGTAAAGACGATACGTCGTAATCTGGTCATGCGCAGAGACAATATATCGTAATCTGGTCATGTGCAGAGACAATATATCGTAATCTGGTCAGGTGCAGAGACAATATGTCGTAATCTGGTCATGCGCAGAAGCAATAGCGTAATCTGGTCATGTACAGAGACTAGATGGCGTTGTCATTTGGTTATCGGCAGACACAACACGTCATAATCTGGTTAGCAGCAGAGGTAACACGTCATAATCTGGTTAGCAGCAGAGATAACACGTCATAATCTGATTAGCGCCAGAGATAAGACGTCATAATCTGATTAGCGGCAGAGATAACACGTCATAATCTAATTAGCGGCAGAGATAACACGTCATAATCAGATTAACGGCAGAGATAAGAAGTCATAATCAGATTAGCGGCAGAGATAACATGTCATAACCTGGTCAGCAGCAGAGATAACACGTCATAATTTGATAATCTGACGTCGCAATTTGGTTAGCGGCTGAGACAAGACGGGTAGGATTGAATAAAAACATGAACATGTTACTGGAAGGCTGCGGCGTGTCTTCACTGGCGTTAGCTGCTGCTGCGGCCTCTCCCTCATCCTGCAGCTGGCTCCTGCTGCTCACGCTTGACACCTCCTCCTGCACAGCATCTACCTCATCCTGCAGCTGGCTCCTACTGCTTACACTCGAGACTTCTTCCTGCACAAAAATATCACATCATTTTATCGAACGAAACATACATTAAAGAATGAACACTGCAGTAACAAGACGATCTTGCTGAAAATTTGATTAGATGGTACCGAGCATATGGATCGATTCCCAAGCAACTTTTCGAAATGTGTACCATTTTCCTTCCTGTGTGTGTTAGAGTATGTATGGCCCGCCTATGGACCTATGTTCGTACCTCTCTCACGGGCCGATGGATGGACCGACGGGGATCACCTAATCCCATAGGCATCGCCTTAGGTTGTAGAGGGAGGATCAACTTAGCCCTCAGACATCGCCTTGGGTTGTAGGGGGAGAATCACCTAACCCCATAGGCATCGCCTTAGGTTGTAGGGGAGGATCACCTCACCCCACAGGCATCGCCTTAGGTTGTAGAGGGAGGATCACCTAACCCCACAGGTATCGCCTTAAGTTGTAGGGGGAGGATAACCTTACCCCACAGGTATCGCTATTACAGAGACTGGAGCAAACAGAGCAGCAAAGGAGAAGCAAAATATCCATTCGTAGCAAAGACCTACGTGAAACCATCGGCGATAACAATCACGTAGGGGAAAATACACTGCATTTTCCGAAATCGTCACTTTGGACGTGAAACAAAGAATAATTTCTTCGTACTAATAAGAAAAACATGTCGCTCGAAATCCACGATAACAAAAAGATGGTAGCATCAAGCTTCATCCGCTAGGCGGTGATTTCGCATCCTAACAATAAGAGGTCCGGAGATGGATGGATCAACTAACCCCCTTCTCCCCTTCCCCCTATGTTCAGCTTCCACCTGCTTCCGCTGCTAACCTTTTAACCCTAACCATTTGCAACCTATTATTTTTTGGGTAGTTGAGTTCACCAAAAACAAGCCCTCGTCGAACGAGCAGACCCCAACCGGACACAACAAATCGTCATTTTGGCAATTTTTTACCGATTCGAAAAATAACGCGACGTTGCAGAACTTCAATATATATATATTCACTGTGCAAGGTAGCACATGCCTAGGATAAATAGTTTAGGAGAACTCGCGTGATAAGCACCCAAGTCTTACACTGCAGTTATCTCAAAAAATAATTTTTGTATGCTTTTGAAAACGATTTAACAAAGAAGCCACAAGGCGACCACAAGGCCCGATACACCTTCACATGTGACCACTAGGCCCCATACACCTTCACCTGTGACCACTAGGCCCCATACACCTTCATATGTGACCACTTGTCCCCATACACCTTCATGTGTGATCACTTGGCCCCATACACTTTGATCTGTGACCACTGGGCCCCATACACCTTCACATGTGACCACTAGGCCCGATACACCATCATATGTGACCACTTGTCCCCATACACCTTGATGTGTGACCACTAGGCCCGATACACCTTGATGTGTGACCACTAGGCCCGATACACCTTCATGTGTGACCACTAGGCCCGATACACCTTCATGTGTGACCACTAGGCCCCATACACTTTGATCTGTGACCACCAACCCCGATACACCTTGATGTGTGACCACTAGGCCCGATACACCTTGATGTGTGACCACTAGGCCCCATACACCTTGATCTGTGACCACTAGGCCCCAGACACCTTGATGTGTGACCACTAGGCCCCATACACCTTGATCTGTGACCACTAGGCCCCAGACACCTTGATGTGTGACCACTAGGCCCCAGACACCTTGATGTGTGACCACTAGGCCCCATAAACCTTCATGTGTGACCACTAGGCCCCATACACCTTGATCTGTGACCACTAGGCCCCATACACCTTCATGTGTGACCACTAGGCCCGATACACCTTCATGTGTGACTACTAGGCCCTTTACACCTTGATCTGTGACCACTTGTCCCCATACACCTTGATGTGTGACCACTAGTTCCCACAGACCTTGACCTGTAACCACTAGGCCCCATACACTTTGATCTGTGACCACTGGGCCCCATACACCTTCACATGTGACCACTTGTCCCCATACACCTTCATGTGTGACCACTAGGCCCCATACACCTTGATCTGTGACCACTAGGCCCGATACACCTTCATGTGTGACCACTGGGCCCGATACACCTTCATGTGTGACTACTAGGCCCTTTACACCTTGATCTGTGACCACTTGTCCCCATACACCTTGATGTGTGACCACTAGTTCCCACAGACCTTGACCTGTAACCACTAGGCCCCATACACTTTGATCTGTGACCACTGGGCCCCACACACCTTCTCATGTGACCACTTGTCCCCATACACCTTCATGTGTGACCACTAGGCCCCATACACCTTGATGTGTGACCACTAGGCCCCATACACCTTCACATGTGACCACTTGTCCCCATACACCTTCATGTGTGACCACTAGGCCCCATACACCTTGATGTGTGACCACTAGGCCCGATACACCTTCATGTGTGACCACTAGGCCCCATACACCTTGATCTGTGACCACTAGGCCCCATACACCTTGATCTGTGACCACTAGGCCCCATACACCTTCACATGTGACCACTTGTCCCCATACACCTTCATGTGTGACCACTAGGCCCACTACACCTTGATCTGTGACCACTAGGCCCGATACACCTTCACATGTGACCACTAGGCCCCATAAACCTTCATGTGTGACCACTAGGCCCCATACACCTTCATGTGTGACCACTAGGCCCGATACACCTTCACATGTGACCACTAGGCCCCATATACCTTCATATGTGACTACTTGTCCCATACACCTTCATGTGTGACCACTTGGCCCCATACACCTTCATGTGTGACCACTAGGCCCGATACACCTTCACATGTGACCACTAGGCCCCATATACCTTCATATGTGACCACTTGTCCCTATACACCTTGATGTGTGACCACTAGGCCCCATACCTTGATGTGTGACCACTAGTCCCCACAGACCTTGATCTGTAACCGTTAGGCCTTGTACACCTTGATGTGTGACAACCTGATTTGTTTGACCTTACTGTATTTTACCTGTTCTAACTCCAGTAGTCTCTCCACCTGTAACTCGCTCGTGTCGCTGGCGAGTACGTCCGTGGACCACGCGTCGCTCGCTGTCTCTAGCGCTTCGCATGCCTATAACAAGACAACAAGACAACAAAACGTGAAAAAGGTCCACGCGTCGCTCGCTGTCTCTAGCGCTTCGCATGCCTATAACAAGACAAAACGTGAAAAAGGACATCAACTGGTAAATACATAGAAATATTCCCATATCAATTTATGTGCTGACCGCAATAAACGCAGTAAATGTTTATCTGTATTGCATATTAGTAAACACCATTAAAAAAGCGAAAATAGCACAAATACATAACAATTACCTTACCTCTTGCATCTGGACGCCGAGAAGATTCTGGCGCACCATTTCCTCGGCGATTTCGTCCAGGCGCTCCATCTGGTTCTGTTCTGGAGGTTCCGAGTCTGACGCCAGCACGTCCGTGCTCCACGTGTCACTCACCGTCGACTTGATCTCCTCGCCTGTCTCACATGTAAACAATGCCATGTCGCTAAAACCATTTCCCGCCTGCCTAACATGTAAACAAAGCCTGCCTCACATGTAAACAATGCCATATCTTCAACATTGTTCGCCTGCCTCACACGTAAACAATGCCCTGTCACCAACACCATTCCCCACATGCCTCACACCTAAACAATGCCGTATCACCAACAACATTCCCCACCTGGCTCATACGTAAACACCGCCGTGTCACCAACATTCCCCACATGCCTCACACATCAACAACGCCGTGTCACCAGTAACATTCCCCACCTGCCTCACACGTCAACAATGCCGTGCCACCAACAACATTCCCCACCTGCCTCACACCTAAACAATGCCGTATCACCAACAACATTCCCCACTTGGCTCATACGTAAATACCGCCGTGTCACCAACAACATTCCCCACCTGCCTCACATGTAAACAATGCCGTGTCACCAACACCATTCCCAACCTGCCTCACCTGCAAGTGGTTCAATGAACGGCTGAGTGATACAGAAGGCGTGACGGATATGTGCTCGCAAACTGGAATATGGCTTGAAGCTGTGGACAAAAGTGGACTGCCCGGAAGTTACAAGGCATGGTGCTACTAACACGACATACTTCCGCGCCTGGTATGACCTCTATCGATCTACGACGCGAGTGTAAGTACGGTAGAGAAGCTGGAGAGAGTAATAAGCAGATACCTAAGGAGGTGGCTGAACGTATCTAGGAGCCTGAGTAGTGTTGGACTCTACGGCTCTGGGTCAAAGCTACAGCTACCGCTGACGTCGCTCGTGGAAGAGTACAAAGTAGCGAAGGTCAGACAGTCCCTTCTGCTAAGAGACAGTGCCGATGAGTACGTAGGCGGGGCCGGAGTAAGACTTCGCTCTGGGAAGAAGAAGCACGTAGAATAGGCAGTAAAAGCAACAGAGGAGAGACTGAGGCATAGCGACATAGTCGGAATAGTGACTCATGGGCGCATGGGGCTCAGATGCATCACCAGAAGCCGTTTCAACACAGCAACCCCTAGACGCCGCAGGGAACTGGTCCGGGAAGAGGTGAGGCAAGGTGAGGAGGAATCACACCAGTTAAAAGCGGTCGCCCAAAAAAGCAAGGCAGCTGGGTAAAATGTGAGTCTATCCGAGCAAGAAAGCTACCATGGACCGAACTTTGGAAAATGGAAACAAGACGGATCCGCTTCGCGATTGCCTCGGTTTGCGACGTATTGCCAACTCCATCCATTCCCCACATGCCGCACACGTCAACAACGCCGTGTCACCAGCATCATCTCTCTCATTAACTTTCTGTTAAGCGACATTTGGGTTATTTTACTTCTGAGCGGTCGGTGGAATCAGGTTGGTTGGTTGTTTGTTGGTTTGGTGTTTAACGTCCCGTTCACCAACTAGGATGGGTAGGCTATATTGGAACGCACTTGCTAAAGGAACAAGAGGGCAAAAAAGAAGAAAGAGTGAGGAAATAGTAAAAGAAGAGTTAGAAAGAAAGATTAGTCGCCTGTTACGTCATGCACGGAACACAACGCAGAGGGTGTATTTTTACGATTCCCCCCCTTCCACCCCACAGGGGTAGGTGAAATCAGCAGCTGCCCGAGCTAAGCTACTACTACATCGCCGGTAACTCCCTGCGTTATTTTATTTATTTGTTTATTTATGCACTTTTGTTATCGTCATTTCATATCTCACTTGTACACAGTTAAGCATCGTCAAAACAAGCGATAACCAGAACGGCAAGTGCACACAAACATAAGTGTACAGGGATATCTCGCACACTTTCAATTGAAATCTGCTTTGGTTTCTTGTTTTTGAAAACAAAATGTCTCTCCGACCAAATCCATGGTTGCGCAATACCCAGTTCTTATTTTTCCTTTCACAGAAATAAAAGAATAATTTTCCTATTCTGTAAATATAATCAAAACTAGTGCGGCCAGTGCAGACGAAACATAAGTGTACGGGCTTATATCACACACTTTTAATCGACACCTATTGAGTTTCTTGTCTTTGTAAACAAAAATAAATGTCTCCCCGATTAAACCCACCATTCCCCAATAACCCCTGTCCTTTTTTTCTTTTACTGAAATAAAAGATTAATTTCTACAAACAAAGTCATAATTTATCGCCAAAAATTAAAAAATAAACAAAACTTGAGCGCCAGAGCTAATCAACAACAGTGTACCCGAAATGTCAAACACTTTTATTGGCCCCCCGTTGTCATTTTATTTTTGTAAACAAAAACAAATGTTTCCCCGACAGCCCTTTCACAAAATTTTATTTGAACAAGTTTGTCCTAATTTCAGACCAACAAGATCTTTTACTTCATAGAAATGTATCCCATGTGACCAGAGGTCGGGTTACATAGCACCTTTATCATATTTTTCAAGAGATGGGTGGGGGGTGCGTAACTTGACTTGTGGGTGTCTCAATCCTCTTTTTCTATACAAGTCCAACTACAGGTGTATCACCTGGGTCTAGAAGAGGGTCACCACAATCAGGCCTACGGTACGGTTATCTTAGTCTTGATGGTCGTCACTAAAGCAAGTTTTACAGCACGTCTTTCTCGGTCGGTTCCGGATGGTGGTTACCACGAACACAGTTTACTGTATGCCTTTTTATCCGAAACTGAAAGCTTGTTGCTGTTACCGTGCGTAGACGCTACAACAGTTTTACGGTACGTTTTTTTTCATCCGGGTCTTGAAGGTGGTAGTTACAAATAGGTATTACAGCAGTGTTTTTTTTTTTCTTGCTAACTTTCATTCCCCACCACCTCCTTGATTTTTTGTTTAGTTTTTCGCCAAAATTTTCGCCAATTTTTGGCCCATTACCAACATTTGTAACAGTAAGGTCTGCTACAATCGTTAGAATTTCAAGACAGTAAGATTATTTTACTTGAGTTCGTCAAGATTTTACTAAAAATGTTTTTGTTTTTTTTTTTGTTTTTGGGCCAATCACCAAAATGAGTGACAGATAAGTGGGTTGTAACGCCTGCTACCTCTACTTATAATTTCAAGACAGTGAGACTATTTTCCTAGAGTCCGTTAAGATTTTACGAAAAAAAACATTTGCAGGCACGTAAACGGTCCTTCACAAAATACAAGCTTTTTCAAGGTTTTAATTTTGACTGTAAATAAACGTTTTTTTAAATGTTTTTCTAATGCAAATATAGGTTTTTTTAAGTATGTATGTTTCCTCTAGCCAAAGAGGCGTTAAACTTAGCCCTCAGAGGACTTCACCAGATGACTTCACCAGGCAGCAAGTTACCTAACGTTAATATATTTCTTAAATACAAGTACAAAACGTATTTTATTTGCTTGAATAAAACATTTTGTTTTTTTGTACATACATAATGCACATATGTATTATATGCAAAAATGAAATACGGTGTTTTATGCATGCATAAATTTAGCAACTGAAAATTCTCTTATGACAATTAAAGAAAACTGATAAAGGGTTTTTGAACATGTCCCAAAATAAAGGTTTTTTTAAAGGTTTTAAAGATTTTTTTTTGGTGGGGGGGATGAAATAAAGGATTGTGATAAAAATACAGGTTTTTAAAGGTTTTAAAGGCTTTGTTTACATACCTGCATTTGGTTTTTCGTCAATAATTTCGCCAATTTTTGGCGAATCGTCAAAAACAGTGATAGCCAGGTGGACACTTCTGTAGAAGCTGTGGCTAACAAAAACTTGCGACTTGTCCATAACTACACCACGTCTGAAGTCGATCCGCTATCGAGAGATTTTACCTCACCTTTTCACCTAAATTATTATCTACACTTTTTCACTTCAAGACGTCATATACTGTTATCATTCGTTCTATTCCGGGCAAAAATTTGGCAGAATCTTTCGGACCTACCAGGCACCATTCCCACGTAGTTTCAACTTTCTCCGATGTTCAGCGGCTGAGAAATGTACACATATAAGATTGTAACATAATGACGCCATACGCCTGTCTTTTTTTTCGCTGCAGCCGTTAAAGGCTGACAGAACCGTCCGAGCTATCCAGGAAATAAACAGACGAAGTTTGAAGTCGATCCGACTTTTACTTGTTGTTATCCTCCACACAACATTTTGTTCACAACAGACTGATGCAAACGCGTACACACACACATCCACACACACAGAACGTACAAACACTGCATGCTCCCCCCCCCCCCTTTGGTCGGGGAGACATCAATACTGCAATGACAAGTTTATTGTTGTTCACACAATGACCATATACCCCAAACCAAGAACATTCAGTTCCAACAGGCAGAATAAATCCCATTTTAACTAGTACTGTTATTATCAGAGCAGTTCTACAGTGTCACAAAAGGAAACCGTGACACGTTGATACATGATCAACATCAGGCAAAAGTAACTTACGTTCGATTTCAAACTTCTGGAACTTGTCTGTGACGTCTTCCCTGTTGTTTTTGTGCACGGTGACTGGCAGGTCAGGCCCCGCCCTCCGCTCCTCCACCTGACCCTCCACCTGCGAGTCCGTCTCACACGTGGCCTGTGACGGCATAAAATTGTGTCCTAAATCACGACACCGTGTTTACTTTCCGGAGCGGAGACTGTGTAAAATTCCTGCGCATACCATCCGCACGCCATCCAAGCGCCACCCACACGCCACTCGCATGCCATCCACACGCCACCCGCGCGCCACCCACGCACCACCCACATGCAACCCACGCACGACCCGCACGCCATCCACACGCCACCCGCGCGCCACCCACGCACCACCCACACGCCACTCGCATGCCATCCACGCACCACCCGCACGCCACCCGCACGCCATCCGCGCGCCACCCACACGCCACCCGCATGCCATCCGCATGCCCATCCACGCACCACCCGCACGCCATCCGCGCGCCACCCACACGCCACCCGCATGCCCATCCACGCACCACCCGCACGCCACCCGCATGCCATCCGCACGTCACCTAAGCACCGAGTGGTGTGCACAGTTACGTTTCAGATTTCAGCCGGAAAGAAGCAGATTCCGCCGTGTGGATGCGCCCTCTGCATGGGATTGGCACTCACTCATCCACACGCCACCCGCACGCCATCCACACGCCATCCACACACCACCTGCAAGCCATCCGCACGGGATTGCCACGCACTCATCCACACGCCACCCGCACGCCATCCGCACGGGATTGCCACTCACTCATCCACACGCCCCCGCAAGCCATCCTCACGGGATTGGCACACTCATCCACACGCCACCCGCACGCCATCCGCACGGGATTGCCACTCACTCATCCACACGCCACCCGCACGCCATCCATACGCCACCCGCACGCCATCCACACGCCATCCGCACGGGATTGCCACTCACTCATCTTGTTCACGCTTGTAATAGTTTACTCTAAGTAACAGTACCATCAGTTGTAGATTTTAAGATTATGTTGTGACGTCACCTGAGAAAGCGGGGTGTCCCGCCCACTTATGCTGGGAGTGCCACGCCCACTGACATTCGCTGACACCATGTCTGACAGGTTGTCATTCTCGATATCGGAGCCGACACTGTGGCTCGAGGCAGCTTCGGAAATCGCCTCCAGGTTGTCGCTTGTTGCTGCAAGAATCAGCACTGCTGTCTTCAGTCATTTCAAATACAGCGATGTCTAATTAATTAATGTTCAGTTAGTTAATGTTTAATGATCAACCTACTACAAATGTTTGATTTTTTTTACATTCAAATGCTTTATTTGTTGATTATAGCCCATTGCTTTTGATGCCAACTAGATGCTCGAGAAGCATGAATCCGCCGGGGTTTGGGCAACATTTGAAAGTAATTTTTTTAACAATCACCATTTTGTTAATTTCTACCACCCCTGGGTAAAATTTGAAACAAATCTATCCACTAATAAATGCTCTAGGCGCGTGAGACTAACTCCAGTATATGCTAACTCCAAAAACACACTTTGCAAATGTTTAAAAATTCACCATTTTGTCAATTTCTCTCGTATTCCAAAAATTCCTGGTCACTGCACTGCAGAAGGGTTGGAACCACCCCTGGGTAAAATATGAGACGAATCCATCCACTAATAAATGCTACAGGCGCGTGTGACTGAAAATGCACAGACAGCGCACGGCACGACAGACAGACAGACGGACAGACAGACGGACAGAGTGAAAACTATATCCGTCCCCCGGCGAATAATTATCAGAGCGCAATGTCAGCCATCTGTAGCAACGCGTTCTTTTCAACACACAACTTAGCCAGTCATCACACCACAGAAATAAACCAATAAACAGCAGCGTAACAAACCAATCGAATCCTGATCATGTGACAACGAGAATCGTGTGCGCTTCTCATTGGCTAGAATCTCGCTTTCGCTGATAGGATCGTCTTCGCCTGGCACCAAACTGTTATAACGCGATTTCTTCTGACGATTTTCCTGCTCTATTATCTGCAACGTAAAACTCGTCCATAAGCTTGTCTTTTCTGGAATCATTTTCACTTTTTGTCATATTTGATATTAAAATGAAGCAATCTTACTCACGCCAGGCACACCAGGAATCGCGAGGTGTCCGTGCACCGCCCATATTAGGTGCCTGGAACACCCTTCTCTGACCCTCGCTCAACCGTCAAACGAAATGTTATATAGCTTGAGGCCATAAACAACCAAGCTAACAGAAGCCTTTCCCCAATATGACAGACTCAAGCAGTGCAATTCTCAGACATTCTTTTATCAGCTTCAAGAACCTTAACGTCACCACAAGGGGATACCAGCTTTCCCTTGAAATAATTGAAGAGGTCCATGCATAAACCTGATAACTGCAGTTATCAGCAGTGGAGAAAAACGCTTTTAAAGTTTGAAATTTTAGTAACAAACATAGGTTTTTCCCATCGCCTTTTCCTAAAAATGCCCACTTCTTATCGGTTTTGAGGTGTAAGACTTGTATATGTGATAGAACAGAGGCCAGGAAATACCATGTTGGTAATAGTGCATTTTGCTGATAAGTGGAGTTATCAAGTTTATGCATGGACCCCTTCAATTGTTTCCCATGCCCAGGCACTCTCTGACGACGCCGAGCGACACGACGATGACGTGCTCCGTGTCCCCTCGTTCCTCTCCCCCTCCCATGACTAGCATTACCTTTTGCTCTGACTCCATGCCCGGACACTCGTTGACGACGCCGGGGGGACACGACGATGACGTGCTCCGTGTCCCCTCGTTCCTGTCCCCCTCCCATGACTAGCATTACCTTTTGCTCTGACTCCATGCCCGGACACTCGTTGACGACGCCAGGGGACACGACGATGACGTGCTTCGTGTCCCCTCGTTCCTCTCCCCCTCCCATGACTAGCATTACCTTTTGCTCTGACTCCATGCCCGGACACTCGTTGACGACGCCAGGGGACACGACGATGACGTGCTTCGTGTCCCCTCGTTCCTCTCCCCCTCCCATGACTAGCATTACCTTTTGCTCTGACTCCATGCCCGGACACTCGTTTACGACGCCGAGCGACACGACGATGACGTGCTCCGTGTCCCCTCGTTCCTCTCCCCCTCCCATGACTAGCATTACCTTTTGCTCTGACTCCATGCCCGGACACTCGTTGACGACGCCGAGCGACACGAGGATGACGTGCTCCGTGTCCCCTCGTTCCTCTCCCCCCCCCCCCTCCCATGACTAGCATTACCTTTTGCTCTGACTCCATGCCCAGACACTCGTTGACGACGCCGAGGGACACGATGATGACCTGCTCCGTGTCCCCTCGTTCCTGTCCCCCTCCCATGACAAGCATTACCTTTTGCTCGGACTCCATGCCCGGACACTCGTTGACGACGCCGAGCGACACGATGATGACCTGCTCCGTGTCCCCTCGTTCCTGTCCCCCTCCCATGACAAGCATTACCTTTTGCTCGGACTCCATGCCCGGACACTCGTTGACGACGCCGAGGGGACACGGCGATGACGTGCTCCGTGTCCCCTCGTTCCTCTCCCCCCCCCCCATGACTAGCATTACCTTTTGCTCTGACTCCATGCCCGGACACTCGTTGACGACGCCGAGCGACACGAGGATGACGTGCTTCGTGTCCCCTCGTTCCTGTCCCCCTCCCATGACTAGCATTACCTTTTGCTCCGACTCCATGCCCGGGCACTCGTTGACGACGCCGAGGGACACGAGGATGACGTGCTCCGTGTCCCCTCGTTCCTGTCCCCCTCCCATGACTAGCATTACCTTTTGCTCTGACTCCATGCCCGGACACTCGTTGACGAGGCCGGGGGGACACGGCGATGACGTACTCCGTGTCCCCTCGTTCCTGTCCCCCTCCCATGACTAGCATTACCTTTTGCTCTGACTCCATGCCCGGACAGTCGTTGACGACGCCGGGGGGACACGGCGATGACGTGCTCCGTGTCCCCTCGTTCCTGTCCCCCTCCCATGACTAGCGTTACCTTTTGCTCTGACTCCATGCCCGGACACTCGTTGACGACGCCGGGGGGACACGACGATGACGTGCTCCGTGTCCCCTCGTTCCTGTCCCCCTCCCATGACTAGCATTACCTTTTGCTCTGACTCCATGCCCGGACACTCGTTGACGACGCCGGGGGGACACGGCGATGACGTGCTCCGTGTCCCCTCGTTCCTGTCCCCCTCCCATGACTAGCATTACCTTTTGCTCTGACTCCATGCCCAGACACTCGTTGACGACGCCGAGGGGACACGACGATGACGTACTCCGTGTCCCCTCGTTCCTGTCCCCCTCCCATGACTAGCATTACCTTTTGCTCTGACTCCATGCCCGGACACTCGTTGACGACGCCGGGCGGACACGAGGATGACGTGCTCCGTGTCCCCTCGTTCCTGTCCCCCTCCCATGACTAGCATTACCTTTTGCTCTGTCTCCATGCCCGGACACTCGTTGACGACGCCGGGGGACACGAGGATGACGTGCTTCGTGTCCCCTTGTTCCTCTCCCCCTCCCATGACTAGCATTACCTTTTACTCTGACTCCATGCCCGGACACTCGTTGACGACGCCGGGGGGACACGACGATGACGTGCTCCGTGTCCCCTCGTTCCTGTCCCCCTCCCATGACTAGCATTACCTTTTGCTCTGACTCCATGCCCAGACACTCGTTGACGACGCCGAGGGGACACGACGATGACGTACTCCGTGTCCCCTCGTTCCTGTCCCCCTCCCATGACTAGCATTACCTTTTGCTCTGACTCCATGCCCGGACACTCGTTGACGACGCCGGGCGGACACGAGGATGACGTGCTCCGTGTCCCCTCGTTCCTGTCCCCCTCCCATGACTAGCATTACCTTTTGCTCTGTCTCCATGCCCGGACACTCGTTGACGACGCCGGGGGACACGACGATGACGTGCTCCGTGTCCCCTCGTTCCTGTCCCCCTCCCATGACTAGCATTACCTTTTGCTCTGACTCCATGCCCGGACACTCGCTGACGACGCCGAGCGACACGAGGATGACCTGCTCCGTGTCCCCTCGTTCCTCTCCCCCTCCCATGACTAGCATTACCTTTTGCTCTGACTCCATGCCCGGACACTCGTTTACGACGCCGAGCGACACGACGATGACGTGCTCCGTGTCCCCTCGTTCCTCTCCCCCTCCCATGACTAGCATTACCTTTTGCTCTGACTCCATGCCCGGACACTCGTTGACGACGCCGAGCGACACGAGGATGACGTGCTCCGTGTCCCCTCGTTCCTCTCCCCCCCCCCCCTCCCATGACTAGCATTACCTTTTGCTCTGACTACATGCCCAGACACTCGTTGACGACGCCGAGGGACACGATGATGACCTGCTCCGTGTCCCCTCGTTCCTGTCCCCCTCCCATGACAAGCATTACCTTTTGCTCGGACTCCATGCCCGGACACTCGTTGACGACGCCGAGCGACACGATGATGACCTGCTCCGTGTCCCCTCGTTCCTGTCCCCCTCCCATGACAAGCATTACCTTTTGCTCTGACTCCATGCCCGGACACTCGTTGACGACGCCGAGCGACACGATGATGACCTGCTCCGTGTCCCCTCGTTCCTGTCCCCCTCCCATGACAAGCATTACCTTTTGCTCGGACTCCATGCCCGGACACTCGTTGACGACGCCGAGGGACACGATGATGACCTGCTCCGTGTCCCCTCGTTCCTGTCCCCCTCCCATGACTAGCATTACCTTTTGCTCTGACTCCATGCCCAGACACTCGTTGACGACGCCGAGGGACACGATGATGACCTGCTCCGTGTCCCCTCGTTCCTGTCCCCCTCCCATGACAAGCATTACCTTTTGCTCTGAGTCCATGCCCGGACACTCGTTGACGACGCCGGGGGGACACGACGATGACGTCCTCCGTGTCCCCTCGTTCCTGTCCCCCTCCCATGACTAGCATTACTTTTTACTCTGACTCCATGCCCGGACACTCCTTGACGACGCCGGGGGGACACGACGATGACGTGCTCCGTGTCCCCTCGTTCGTGTCCGCCTCCCATGACTGGCATTACCTTTTGCTCAGACTCCATGCCCGGACACTCGTTGACGACGCCGAGCGACACGAGGATGACGTGCATCGTGTCCCCTCGTTCCTGTCCCCCTCCCATGACTAGCATTACCTTTTGCTCTGACCCCATGCCCGGACACTCGTTGACGACGCCGAGCGACACGAGGATGACGTGCTCCGTGTCCCCTCGTTCCTGTCCCCCTCCCATGACTAGCATCACCTTTTGCTCTGACTCCATGCCCGGACACTCGTTGACGACGCCGAGGGACACGACGATGACGTGCTCCGTGTCCCCTCGTTCCTGTCCCCCTCCCATGACTAGCATTACCTTTTGCTCTGACTCCATGCCCGGACACTCGCTGACGACGCCGAGGGACACGATGATGACCTGCTCCGTGTCCCCTCGTTCCTCTCCCCCTCCCATGACTAGCATTACCTTTTGCTCTGACTCCATGCCCGGACACTCGTTTACGACGCCGAGCGACACGACGATGACGTGCTCCGTGTCCCCTCGTTCCTCTCCCCCTCCCATGACTAGCATTACCTTTTGCTCTGACTCCATGCCCGGACACTCGTTGACGACGCCGAGCGACACGAGGATGACGTGCTCCGTGTCCCCTCGTTCCTCTCCTCCCCCTCCCATGACTAGCATTACCTTTTGCTCTGACTCCATGCCCAGACACTCGTTGACGACGCCGAGGGACACGATGATGACCTGCTCCGTGTCCCCTCGTTCCTGTCCCCCTCCCATGACAAGCATTACCTTTTGCTCGGACTCCATGCCCGGACACTCGTTGACGACGCCGAGCGACACGATGATGACCTGCTCCGTGTCCCCTCGTTCCTGTCCCCCTCCCATGACAAGCATTACCTTTTGCTCTGACTCCATGCCCGGACACTCGTTGACGACGCCGAGCGACACGAGGATGACGTGCTCCGTGTCCCCTCATTCCTGTCCCCCTCCCATGACTAGCATTACCTTTTGCTCTGACTCCATGCCCAGACACTCGTTGACGACGCCGAGGGACACGATGATGACCTGCTCCGTGTCCCCTCGTTCCTGTCCCCCTCCCATGACAAGCATTACCTTTTGCTCTGACTCCATGCCCGGACACTCGTTGACGACGCCGAGCGACACGAGGATGACGTGCTTCGTGTCCTCTCGTTCCCGTCCCCCTCCCATGACTAGCATTACCTTTTGCTCTGACTCCATGCCCAGACACTCGTTGACGACGCCGAGGGACACGATGATGACCTGCTCCGTGTCCCCTCGTTCCTCTCCCCCTCCCATGACAAGCATTACCTTTTGCTCTGACTCCATGCCCAGACACTCGATGACGACGCCGAGGGACACGATGATGACCTGCTCCGTGTCCCCTCCTTCCTGTCCGTCTCCCATGACTAGCATTACCTTTTGCTCTGACTCCATGCCCGGACACTCGTTGACGACGCCGAGCGACACGAGGATGACGTGCATCGTGTCCCCTCGTTCCTGTCCCCCTCCCATGACTAGCATTACCTTTTGCTCTGACTCCATGCCCGGACACTCGTTAACGACGCCGAGCGACACGAGGATGACGTGCTCCGTGTCCCCTCGTTCCTGTCCCCTTCCCATGGCTAGCATTACCTTTTGCTCTGACTCCATGCCCGGACACTCGTTGACGACGCCGAGCGACACGAGGATGACGTGCTCCGTGTCCCCTCGTTCCTGTCCCCCTCCCATGACTAGCATTACCTTTTGCTCTGACTCCATGCCCGGACACTCCTTGACGACGCCGAGGGACACGACGATGACGTGCTCCGTGTCCCCTCGTTCCCGTCCCCCTCCCATGACTAGCATTACCTTTTGCTCTGACTCCATGCCCGGACACTCGCTGACGACGCCGAGCGACACGATGATGACCTGCTCCGTGTCCCCTCGTTCCTGTCCCCCTCCCATGACTAGCATTACCTTTTGCTCTGACTCCATGCCCGGACACTCCTTGACGACACCGGGGGGACACGACGATGACGTGCTCCGTGTCCCCTCGTTCCTGTCCGCCTCCCATGACTGGCATTACCTTTTGCTCTGACTCCATGCCCGGACACTCGTTGACGACGTCGAGCGACACGAGGATGACGTGCAACGTGTCCCCTCGTTCCTGTCCCCCTCCCATGACTAGCATTACCTTTTGCTCTGACTCCATGCCCGGACACTCGTTGACGACGCCGAGCGACACGAGGATGACGTGCTCCGTGTCCCCTCGTTCCTGTCCCCCTCCCATGACTAGCATTACCTTTTGCTCTGACTCCATGCCCGGACACTCGTTGACGACGCCGAGGGACACGACGATGACGTGCTCCGTGTCCCCTCGTTCCTGTCCCCCTCCCATGACTAGCATTACCTTTTGCTCTGACTCCATGCCCGGACACTCGCTGACGACGCCGAGGGACACGATGATGACCTGCTCCGTGTCCCCTCGTTCCTGTCCCACTCCCATGACTAGCATTACCTTTTGCTCTGACTCCATGCCCAGACACTCGGTGACGACGCCGAGCGACACGATGATGACCTGCTCCGTGTCCCCTCGTTCCTGTCCGCCTCCCATGACTAGCATTACCTTTTGCTCTGACTCCATGCCCGGACACTCGTTGACGACGCCGAGCGACACGAGGATGACGTGCTCCGTGTCCCCTCGTTCCTGCCCCCCTCCCATGACTAGCATTACCTTTTGCTCTGACTCCATGCCCGGACACTCGTTGACGACGCCGAGCGACACGAGGATGACGTGCTCCGTGTCCCCTCGTTCCTGTCCGCCTCCCATGACTAGCATTACCTTTTGCTCTGACTCCATGCCCGGACACTCGTTGACGTCGCCGGGGGGACACGACGATGACGTGCTCCGTGTCCCCTCGTTCCTGTCCCCCTCCCGTGACTAGCATTACCTTTTGCTCTGACTCCATGCCCGGACATTCGTTGACGACGCCGAGCGACACGAGGATGACGTGCTCCGTGTCCCCTCATTCCTGTCCCCCTCCCATGACTAGCATTACCTTTTGCTCTGACTCCATGCCCGGACACTCCTTGACGACGCCGTGGGGACACGACGATGACGTGCTCCGTGTCCCCTCGTTCCTGTCCCCCTCCCATGACTAGCATTACTTTTTGCTCTGACTCCATGCCCGGACACTCCTTGACGACGCCGGGGGGACACGACGATGACGTGCTCCGTGTCCCCTCGTTCCTGTCCCCCTCCCATGACTAGCATTACCTTTTGCTCTGACTCCATGCCCGGACACTCGCTGACGACGCCGAGGGACACGATGATGACCTGCTCCGTGTCCCCTCGTTCCTGTCCCCTTCCCATGACAAGCATTACCTTTTGCTCTGACTCCATGTCCGGACACTCGTTGACGACGCCGGGGGGACACGACGATGACGTCCTCCGTGTCCCCTCGTTCCTCTCCCCCTCCCATGACTAGCATTACTTTTTGCTCTGACTCCATGCCCGGACACTCCTTGACGACGCCGGGGGGACACGACGATGACGTGCTCCGTGTCCCCTCGTTCCTGTCCCCCTCCCATGACAAGCATTACCTTTTGCTTGGACTCCATGCCCGGACACTCGTTGACGACGCCGAGGGACACGATGATGACGTGCTCCGTGTCCCCCTCCCATGACAAGCATTACCTTTTGCTCTGACTCCATGCCCGGACACTCGTTGACGACGCCGAGCGACACGAGGATGACGTGCTCCGTGTCCCCTCATTCCTGTCCCCCTCCCATGACTAGCATTACCTTTTGCCCTGACTCCATGCCTAGACACTCGTTGACGACGCCGAGGGACACGATGATGACCTGCTCCGTGTCCCCTCGTTCCTGTCCCCCTCCCATGACAAGCATTACCTTTTGCTCTGACTCCATGCCCGGACACTCCTTGACGACGCCGGGGGGACACGACGATGACGTCCTCCGTGTCCCCTCGTTCCTGTCCCCCTCCCATGACTAGCATTACTTTTTGCTCTGACTCCATGCCCGGACACTCGTTGATGACGCCGGGGGGACACGACGATGACGTACTTCGTGTCCCCTCGTTCCTGTCCCCCTCCCATGACTAGCATTACCTTTTGCTCTGACTCCATGCCCGGACACTCGCTGACGACGCCGAGCGACACGAGGATGACGTGCTCCGTGTCCCCTCGTTCCTGTCCCCTTCCCATGGCTAGCATTACCTTTTGCTCTGACTCCATGCCCGGACACTCGTTGACGACGCCGAGGGACACGAGGATGACGTGCTCCGTGTCCCCTCGTTCCTCTCCCCCTCCCATGACTAGCATTACCTTTTGCTCTGACTCCATGCCCGGACACTCGTTGACGACGCCGAGGGACATGACGATGACGTCCTCCGTGTCCCCTCGTTCCTCTCCCCCTCCCATGACTAGCATTACCTTTTGCTCTGACTCCATGCCCGGACACTCGTTGACGACGCCGAGCGACACGAGGATGACGTGCTCCGTGTCCCCTCGTTCCTGTCCCCTTCGCATGGCTAGCATTACCTTTTGCTCTGACTCCATGCCCGGACACTCGTTGACGACGCCGAGGGACACGAGGATGACGTGATCCGTGTCCCCTCGTTCCTGTCCCCCTCCCATGACTAGCATTACCTTTTGCTCTGACTCCATGCCCGGACACTCGTTGACGACGCCGGGGGGACACGACGATGACGTGCTCCGTGTCCCCTCGTTCCTGTCCCCCTCCCATGACTAGCATTACCTTTTGCTCTGACTCCATGCCCGGACACTCGATGACGAGGCCGGGGGGACACGGCGATGACGTGCTCCGTGTCCCCTCGTTCCTGTCCCCCTCCCATGACTAGCATTACCTTTTGCTCTGACTCCATGCCCGGACACTCGCTGACGACGCCGAGCGACACGAGGATGACGTGCTCCGTGTCCCCTCGTTCCTGTCCCCTTCCCATGGCTAGCATTACCTTTTGCTCTGACTCCATGCCAGGACACTCGTTGACGACGCCGAGGGACACGAGGATGACGTGCTCCGTGTCCCCTCGTTCCTGTCCCCCTCCCATGACTAGCATTACCTTTTGCTCTGACTCCATGCCCGGACACTCGTTGACGACGCCGGGCGGACACGAGGATGACGTGCTCCGTGTCCCCTCGTTCCTGTCCCCCTCCCATGACTAGCATCACCTTTTGCTCTGACTCCATGCTCGGACACTCGTTGACGACGCCGGGGGGACACGACGATGACGTCCTCCGTGTCCCCTCGTTCCTGTCCCCCTCCCATGACTAGCATTACCTTTTGCTCTGACTCCATGACGGACACTCGTTGACGACGCCGGGCGGACACGAGGATGACGTGCTCCGTGTCCCCTCGTTCCTGTCCCCCTCCCATGACTAGCATCACCTTTTGCTCTGACTCCATGCTCGGACACTCGTTGACGACGCCGGGGGGACACGACGATGACGTGCTCCGTGTCCCCTCGTTCCTGTCCCCCTCCCATGACTAGCATTACCTTTTGCTCTGACTCCATGCCCGGACACTCGTTGACGACGCCAGGGGACACGACGATGACGTGCTTCGTGTCCCCTCGTTCCTCTCCCCCTCCCATGACTAGCATTACCTTTTGCTCTGACTCCATGCCAGGACACTCGTTGACGACGCCAGGGGACACGACGATGACGTGCTTCGTGTCCCCTCGTTCCTCTCCCCCTCCCATGACTAGCATTACCTTTTGCTCTGACTCCATGCCCGGACACTCGTTGACGACGCCAGGGGACACGACGATGACGTGCTTCGTGTCCCCTCGTTCCTCTCCCCCTCCCATGACTAGCATTACATTTTGCTCTGACTCCATGCCCGGACACTCGTTGACGACGCCGAGCGACACGAGGATGACGTGCTCCGTGTCCCCTCGTTCCTGTCCCCTTCCCATGGCTAGCATTACCTTTTGCTCTGACTCCATGCCAGGACACTCGTTGACGACGCCGAGGGACACGAGGATGACGTGCTCCGTGTCCCCTCGTTCCTGTCCCCCTCCCATGACTAGCATTACCTTTTGCTCTGACTCCATGCCCGGACACTCGTTGACGACGCCGGGCGGACACGAGGATGACGTGCTCCGTGTCCCCTCGTTCCTGTCCCCCTCCCATGACTAGCATCACCTTTTGCTCTGACTCCATGCTCGGACACTCGTTGACGACGCCGGGGGGACACGACGATGACGTCCTCCGTGTCCCCTCGTTCCTGTCCCCCTCCCATGACTAGCATTACCTTTTGCTCTGACTCCATGACGGACACTCGTTGACGACGCCGGGCGGACACGAGGATGACGTGCTCCGTGTCCCCTCGTTCCTGTCCCCCTCCCATGACTAGCATCACCTTTTGCTCTGACTCCATGCTCGGACACTCGTTGACGACGCCGGGGGGACACGACGATGACGTGCTCCGTGTCCCCTCGTTCCTGTCCCCCTCCCATGACTAGCATTACCTTTTGCTCTGACTCCATGCCCGGACACTCGTTGACGACGCCAGGGGACACGACGATGACGTGCTTCGTGTCCCCTCGTTCCTCTCCCCCTCCCATGACTAGCATTACCTTTTGCTCTGACTCCATGCCCGGACACTCGTTGACGACGCCAGGGGACACGACGATGACGTGCTTCGTGTCCCCTCGTTCCTCTCCCCCTCCCATGACTAGCATTACCTTTTGCTCTGACTCCATGCCCGGACACTCGTTGACGACGCCAGGGGACACGACGATGACGTGCTTCGTGTCCCCTCGTTCCTCTCCCCCTCCCATGACTAGCATCACCTTTTGCTCTGACTCCATGCCCGGACACTCGTTGACGACGCCGGGGGGACACGACGATGACGTGCTCCGTGTCCCCTCGTTCCTGTCCCCCTCCCATGACTAGCATTACCTTTTACTCTGACTCCATGCCCGGACACTCGTTGACGACGCCGGGGGAACACGACGATGACGTGCTCCGTGTCCCCTCGTTCCTGTCCCCCTCCCATGACTAGCATTACCTTTTGCTCTGACTCCATGCCCGGACACTCGTTGACGACGCCGAGGGACACGAGGATGACCTGCTCCGTGTCGCCCTCGTTCCTCTCCACCTCCGGGTCGGACTGGTAGCCGTTCTCGTGACGGTCGGCTGTCAACAGACTCCTCAGGCGTGCTTGGCGGTCCTTTGCTGGAAGCAACACTAACACCCTGGTTCACTTACACCAAGACTCCGGGGCATCTGAATAAAGCTCGAACGGCACTTACAATACAATTACCATGCATATACCCCTGCATGCAACGCGTCAAACACGCTCACACGACCATGTGTCTGTATCGTATAAAAGCCTTATGTTCAAATATTATATGTGTCTAACTTTATTTCAGTTTTTTATTGACGTTACTTTTATTTATTTTGTTACATCGGCACATTAACGACGCTCCCTTGCTGTCCGTTACCTTTCATCTTTTTGGCCGACGGCGTTCCGGGCGGCGTGCCATGGGGGGTCGTGTTGGGCGTATGTTTACTTTGCATCTCTTCCAGTTTGGTATCACTGGGCAAGCTCGAAAGTAGTGCGCATAAACGCTCTTTAACGGCTGACTCGCCACCCATTATTTCAACCACTTGGCGCAGTTCACGCAACTAAAAGCAAAGGATTCTCTCATGTCAAATTTCACGAATTCATTCACATTTTAAACTCTTTCTCTCTCTCTTTTTTTTTTTTTTTTTTTTTTTTTGTTGTTGTTGATACTTCAAGACCTTTAAACAGCGTTCAACTATCACGTATTCTCTTATTAAAAAATGGTAAATGTTGAGTATGGATACTGGCTGATGTGACTGGCTGAAATGATTGGCTGAAGTGACTGGCTGAAGTGATTGGCTGAAGTGACTGGCTGAAGTGATTGGCCGAGGTGACTGGCTGAAGTGATTGCCTGAAGTGACTTCTGAAATGATTGGCTGAAGTGATTGGCTGAAATGTTTGGCTGAAGTGACTGGCTGAAGTGATTGGCTGAAGTGACTGGCTGAAGTGATTGGCCGAGGTGACTGGCTGAAGTGATTGCCTGAAGTGACTTCTGAAATGATTGGCTGAAGTGATTGGCTGAAATGTTTGGCTGAAGTGACTGGCTGAAGTGATTAACTGAAGTACGGTTCTTCTCTACGTACCAGTCCCCTCAGCTAAGCCACGGTCATGTACATGGCTGTTCTCTACGTACCAGCCCCTCAGCTCAGCCACGGTCATGTACATGGCTGTTCCCTACGTACCAGTCCCCTCAGCTCAGCCACGGTCATGTACATGGCTGTTCCCTACGTACCAGCCCCCTAAGCTCAGCCACAGCCATGTGCATGGCTATACTCTACGTACCAGGCCCCTCAGCTCAGCCACGGGCATGTACATGGCTGTTCCCTACGTACCAGCCCCCTCAGCTCAGCCATGGTCATGTACATGGCTGTTAATACGTACCAGCCCCCTCAGCTCAGCCACGGTCATGTACATGGCTGTTCCCTACGTACCAAGCCCCTCAGCTCAGCCACGGTCATGTACATGGCTGTTACATACGTACCAGCCCCCTCAGCTCAGCCATGGTCATGTACATGGCTGTTCCCTACGTACCAAGCCCCTCAGCTCAGCCACGGTCATGTACATGGCTGTTACATACGTACCAAGCCCCTCAGCTCAGCCATGGTCATGTACATGGCTGTTACATACGTACCAGCCCCCTCAGCTCAGCCATGGTCATGTACATGGCTGTTACATACGTACCAAGCCCCTCAGCTCAGCCATGGTCATGTACATGGCTGTTACATACGTACCAGCCCCCTCAGCTCAGCCATGGTCATGTCCATGGCTGTTCTCTACGTACCAGCCCCCTCAGCTCAGCCACGGTCATGTACATGGCTGTTCCCTACGTACCAAGCCCCTCAGCTCAGCCACGGTCATGTACATGGCTGTTCCCTACGTACCAAGCCCCTCAGCTCAGCCACGGTCATGTACATGGCTGTTACATACGTACCAGCCCCCTCAGCTCAGCCATGGTCATGTACATGGCTGTTCTCTACGTACCAGCCCCCTCAGCTCAGCCATGGTCATGTACATGGCTGTTCTCTACGTACCAGCCCCCTCAGCTCAGCCATGGTCATGTACATGGCTGTTCTCTACGTACCAGCCCCCTCAGCTCAGCCACGGTCATGTACATGGCTGTTCCCTACGTACCAGTCCCCTCAGCTCAGCCATGGTCATGTACATGGCTGTTCTCTACGTACCAGCCCCCTCAGCTCGGCCACGGTCATGTACATGGCTGTTATATACGTACCAGCCCCCTCACCTCAGCCACGGGCATGTACATGGCTGTTATATACGTACCAGCCCCCTCAACTCAGCCACGGTCATGTCCATGGCTGTTATATACGTACCAGCCCCCACAGCTCAGCCATGGTCAAGTACGTACCAAGCCCCTCAGCTCAGCCACGGCCATGTACATGGCTGTTATATACGTACCAGCCCCCACAGCTCAGCCATGGTCAAGTACGTACCAGCCCCCTCAGCTCAGCCATGGTCATGTACATGGCTGTCCTCTGGATCATCTGCGAGTTGTTCCCGCCCTGTGGAGGCTGTTCGCTGCTTGCCGCGTCCAATAAACCACTGAGCAAGAACGTCATGCATTCCTGTTAGCGGCAAACAAAATAAGAGCCGGAGAAAAATTTATAAAATATAATATTTTTAATCGATACATTAGGTGTTAGTCAACTGTCATTTGTTCTTGGACATACGTAAGATTTCAGTACTTGTGCTTTCTCCTCATTTATGGCAAGAAATCTTAAAGATTTTTCTAACCAAACCGAACCCATCACGCCCATGCGACAACATGACACGAAGCAAAACCACTGCCAACAGCGCTAAAATCAGCTGCTTGTCCATATCTGAAAATAACGATTTAAAGCATGTTTAGAATTTACCTTTTCGAATTTGCCGTACAGATCTTGCTGCCTTGGGTCCGCGCCGGTCGGTGTAGAGATTGCCAGAACCTGCAGAATCTGAGCGACCTGCATCAGGTTATGCCTGGCGATGTAACTGATGGGCGCATCCGAGGTGATTCCCAGGGGTTCGGGGTCGCAGATCGCGGGGCAGATGAACAAGGCCAGCACCAAATCCGCGCACATTGCCCGCGCCTCGGTGGGCGTCACGTGCCCGCGTGACGTCACAATGCTGTAGAGCTGCGACACCAGCCAGCACAAGCTTTGCGGGAAACAATACATGTTGTTTTTGATACTAACAATGAAGCGATCCGCGATCGTCACCAGTTTCGTGGCTGTCAGGTTCCGGTAATGCTCGGTTTTCTGTACATACTCGGCAGTTTCCGGGGAGCCGAATCTACGTTTTCGTTCATCGGGCGGGAATCGATGAAGCGCCCGCTGTGGATCAATGTCATAAAACCACTCGTCTTCCATTAACAGCTGCATGACGGGCTTGTGTAAGGCGGCGGTGAGAAAGAGTCTGGCGGAAAACAGGCCTTCTATGAAGAGTTTGAAGAAAACACCGAAGGCTGATGATTCTTTACGCAGAAGTTTGCGCGGGTTTTCATGGACAACTAATTGCAACTCAATCAATGATTTCAGAATCTGCAACAAAAGTAAGATATCCAGTTATAGAAATGTCTGTTATCTGACGTGTCTCATTACGCCATCTGACGTGTCTCATTACGCCATCTGACGTGTCTCATTACGCCATCTGACGTGTCTCATTACGCCATCTGACGTGTCTCATTACGCCATCTGACGTGTCTCATTACGCCATCTGACGTGTCTCATTACGCCATCTGACGTGTCTCATTACACTTGGGGCTTTTCAATCCACTAGTTTACTGAATTCGGTAAAGTGTTTCCGTATGATTTGGTTTTCCCGTCAAAACCTTGTCACGCGAACTCCCCTGACTGCTAGGGCTAGGACGACCGAATTTGACAGACATAACGTAGCTGGTCCAGCACATTTTTTGATAGCACCTGGAGCTGTTGGAAATAAGTGCAAATGATCACACTGAATTTGAATTGCGCTTGTAACTCCCACTTTGGATCTCATCGTTGGATTTCAATTCTGGCTTCGGATCAGAACTATAATTACTATAATTATAATTACTATAACTATAATTTGGCCGGTTAAAGCACTAATTGTATGGACATCTCTGGTTTTGGATACTTGCAGTTATTACATGGATCGCTTTATATATCAATTTGCATCAATATAAACTTAACATCTCAACTATGCTGAAAAACTGAAAACAATTTGTTTGGCGAAAGATCTGTGTTTTTAGCTGGCATTGTGAAGATTGAAAAGGAGTTACAAAGTGCAGTTGTGAAATCAAAGTTTTCTGCACAACAGTCAACTTTTTTGTAAAGAATTAAAAAGTTAAAAAGTGTGACTCTGCCTTTACATACTTATGTAGAGTGCGCAGGGGTGCACATAAGACCTTCGTATTTCGCCATGGCGAAGGTGAAATCCATTTGGTGAAGGTGAATTTTTTCATAAACAAGCTTGATGAAAAGTTAAACGCTTTAGATAAAAGCTACAAATCGGTCAGGACTGAGTAACTACCGATGTAGCTCTATGAAGACATAAACTGGACAATATAAGAAGATGTATACTTTATATGCAATAAACAAATTAAGTTACAGTTTTAGTAAGAGGGTTAATTTGGCGAAGGTAAATTCGAATTGGCGAAGGTGAGCTGAACGTCCTTCGCCAAACTGGCAAAGGTAAAAAAAAATCCTTATGTACACCCCTGAGTGCGTACTTCATTCGTGGAGTTGAAATGTATTATAAATAAATGATTTTTAATTGAAATGCTCATTTTAATACAAAGAAATTGATATATAAGGAGTGCTATTATATAAATAAATGATTATGTAATCAATTTTTGTTGTTATTCTTATTCACCAACATCCAAGCGTTCATTGTGATCCAATAATGTCCCAATATAGGACACCTTGCTTGGAACCACGCAAACAAGACCACCACGCAAATACGACCACTTTGGTCCGGCCCCGAGGTGGTCGTACTTCCGGGTTCTAGTATATATATATATATATATATATATATATATATATATATATATATATATATATATATATGTATATATATAATATATATATGTATATTTTTTAATATATATATGTATATTTTTTAATATACATGTATATATATTTTAAATATATATATAGCAGGTCAAAGCACCTCTTACATGTCGTCATATACTTGTACTGTTTTATTTCCGACAGAGAGAATATATGCGATCGACCGCGCATGTCGGTCTGTCGGTCTGTCATCAAGAGTTTGCAAGGATTTCAATTAAACGTGGTATGTAGCTTCTATGGGAACAAACACAGATCGGTATTGTAAATCGGCCAGGTTCGTCCAAGGAAAATTGACCAGCTGGACTCAGAAAAATTCAGCTCTTCTTTTAAATGTTTTAGTTTACACTATTTGGCGTAGGAACATGAAATTTGGCTCACTGATAGAGGATGATGAGACATCGTGTCATCCACAAATTTTGTTGTTTTTTTTTTTTTACTGACCTTAGAGAACGATTGATAATAACTGTTATAGAGAAGAGAGAGGGAGGGAGGGAGAGAGAGAGAGAGACAGAGAGAGAAGAGAGAGAGGGGGAGAGAGAGTGAGAGAGGAGAGAGAGAGAGAGAGATGGAGAGAGAGAGAGATTTTGAGCTTATTTTCGACTTTATGGGCGCATCAGGCGATATGTAAGAGGTACCTTGGCGACCTTGACTTCCTCGTTCATGGTCAGTTCTGAATTTTAAGAGTTCAGTATCGTATATTTTGCGGGCTCCAAGTGTAATTTACGATACTCGTTAGCGACAACGGTCTAGTTTTTTTTCTCTAGGAACTGAACATTTTAAGAGAGAACCAAAGCATATCAATTACAGTGTTGCCACGGAGTCATCAAGAAAAAAAGGATAAAAAAGGATAAAAAAGGATAATTTTGGGGAAAAAAAAGTATGAAAAAAAAGGATAATTCATATTTTGCTGAAAATAGAGAAAACATTATTGTTACTTATATCGTATCATTTTTTTGTAATTTATGATGCTCGTTTTCACAGCGATTAAAAATGTTTGCATACGTGGTTGTACTTTACAAATTTATAACGGAATCCGGTCAAATTGTGTTAAAGAAGCGTTTTGAAAATTGGCTACTAAATATTTTTAAATGCCCCCATGTAGCGAATTTTCAGCGGATCGCCAAAAAAAAAAAGTAATTTTTCAAGAGAGGCCTACTTAGAGATTAAATGTTCAAAATTGGAAAGGAATCCGATCAAAATTGTGGGAGAAGAAGCATTTTGAAAATTAGACACCAAAAAATTAAAAAATGCCTCCCATTTGGCCCATTTTTGGCGGATCGCCAAAATGAGTAATGTTTCACAAGAGACCTACCTAGAGAATATTCGTACAAATTTGGAAGAAAATCTGACCAACATTGTGGGAAAAGAAGCATTTTGAAAATTGGCAACCGAAAAATTTTAAATGCCCCCCATTTAGCCAATTTTTGGCGGATCGCCAATTTTTTTTTTTTTTTAGAGAGGTCTTTCAAGAGAACATTCGTATAAAATTTGAGAGGAATCCGATCAAAGCTGAGGGAGAAGAAGCATTTTAATTTAAAATTTTTAAAGTAAAGTTTGCACACGTACACACAGACAACGGATGCCCCTCTACTGATGTGATAAGACCAGCCCGACATAGTCGGCTCGTCTAAAAAAAGGTGCGCAAGTACTTTATCGATGGTCCCTAGGGACATGCAACTCAAAATTATAGATTGAAGTTAATTGAAAATCATTCAAGAAATAAAAACTTCTTAACATCATTTAGAACACTGGATATTTTACAGTGTGATAAGATATTGATCACGTTTACGAAGAATACGTTTCAGTTCCATGAAAAAATACCCTTTTTCTACAGATGTATTGATTTTAACAATAGACGCTGCAAAAAAGTTGGAAATTACATACACATACAGTGTAAGAGCGGTTAATATTATGGCCTAATCAAGGATTATGACTAGAGTGAGAAAACGTTCTAGCAGAAAAAAAACATATATCTAATTAGGAAAAAATAGTATTTTGAACGAAAAAAACTGAAAAAAGTATCAAAGTAAAAAAAAAAAAAGGTTGAAAAGCGAAAAAAAGGATAAAAAAAATGATGAAAATTTTTTAAAAAGTATAAAAAAAAGTATTTAAGGATAAACAAAGGATATAATCGGGCTTTTTTTTAAAAAAAAGGATAATCCTTTTAAAAAAGGATGACGTGGCAACACTGCAATTAGCACATAAATTATATGTGTGAACCAATTGAACATTTTGGACAACTCTGAAGAAATTGAAATCTAGGGATTGTTATTACCTGCAGAACAAGTGACTCGTCCTCCTGCATGACCGTGTTGCCATAGACACCGGACATGATCACGTGCGCCACGTACTGCAGTCTTTCGGATCCTTCTTTTTCAGCCTGCATTAGCACCATAGCAACCAGCTCCGGATCAGCCCTCAACACATTCAAGCACTCCCCGATTTTTGCCTCGTGGTAGGTCAATGTCTTATACCCATCGACAAACTTAACAGCCTCCAGTGCGTTGGCTTTCTGGCAACACGCCACGGGGGTGACTTTGCGAGCCGCGCGCACGAGGTCACTCAGATTGGCCTTTTGTTGCCTTGTTACCCATGAGAGACAGTACAAGCTTTCTGCCGTTTTACACACTTCCGAGTTGAGCTGATGTAACTGGTCTCGCTCACAGTTAATGAACAGTCTCTCCTGTTTGAGCTGACGAGAGAGCTCGATTAAATCAAACGCGCTTCCCATCTTTGTGTTGTGACAACACCGCAACCGCCAACGCTACAAATAGAAACACAGAAAATGTGTGATACACATATACATGCTGCACCAGTTCAGTCTAACATGCGATCACCCACAGTCTAACATGCGATCTCCCACAGTCTAACATGCGATCTCCCACAGTATAACAAGCGATCTCCCACAGTCTAACAAGCTATCACCCACAGTCTAACAAGCTATCTCCCACAGTCTAACAAGCGATCTCCCACAGTCTAACATGCGATCTCTCACAGTCTAACATGCGATCTCCCACAGTCTAACAAGCGATCCCCCACAGTCCAACAATCGATCTCCCACAGTCTAACATGCGATCTCCCACAGTCGTTTTATTTCAAGAAGTGATCACCAATGGACAACTGTGAACCTCTGAAGTATCTTATACTGAAATTTTGAAAGCTGTTTCGTTTCAACTGCAAATTCTTAAGACAAAATTATAAAAAGAATATGGAAAAGCATCGGGGAACGAATGCCTACAGTAGATCCAAATTTGTGAAACGAAAACGCGCATCATCCGTAACTGAAAACAATTTTCATTTGTCCAATATCACAAAATAAGGAACAGTTGGGTCTAAAGAGTTGCCAAATTTACATTATTTAGTGGAGTTGGAATTCAACATTTTACCGTCATCAGTTATGATCTACTACAAGCAATATTATCAGTTATATCTCCCTCATATAGGCTACCAGAAGCGGAGCAGGTAAGGATTAGCTCAAAGAGGCGGCTCGCTACTGGATCGGCACCGGAGTAATATCAAGAAAGAGCCGATAACGAAGATAAGACACCAAGAAAGCGAGTCGGTGCCATCTTGGAACTAGAAATATGCGCGTTGGAACGCGGATGCCCCAACAGAACTGCCACACAGTTTGGGGAGTAGGAAATCCTAAAAGAGCAATTGTCTGGATGTATTTTTCAACTGCAGAGACGTATTAGGCCTCTCACACGAAAACTTAATAAAAACTTGGTATGGGAAATCCCGTGTAAAATTTCCAAGTCCTGCAGTGACCTTGAGCAACGGCACAAGGTCACCAAAACCTAATCAGCTCTAGAATGTTATATATAAAAGCTACATACCACGTCTGATTGAAATTCGATTGGTAGAGCTTGGGATATGGTGTTCAGAATGCCCTTGGTATGGGAAATCCAATGTGAAATTTCAAGGTTCCACAGTGACCATGAACAATGACGCAAGGTCACCAAACCTAATCAGCTCTATAACATTACATATAGAAGCTACATACCAGGTTTGACTGAGATCCGACTGGTAGAACTTGAGATATGGTGTGCACAATCATACAGACGTATACAGAATGTCCCTTCTAACCTGGCTAAGTCCCCAGCAGGCGTGCAATTCCAGGATTTCATTTTTTCGGCGGCCAGCAAAAGCTATACCCCGGTGCACAACTACAGCTTATATTCTTTCCCTATGCAAGGTTTAAATGGAATCCCTCGAGTAGTTTCTGAGATCTATCGCACAAAAGACATCATATCCAAAAAATTGACAGAGTGAAGGACAAACCCGAATTCAAAAGTCCCCCGTTCGTGGGGCGTAACAAATCTTCTAACTGCTCTAAATCTTCACATTTCGGAGAAATTCCTCACTTAAAAATAAATGGAACAAGTACATACTTTTGCAAAGATCTTTTAGAATTAGTATTAAATTTCTATTTTAGGATTTTGTTGAATATCTCGTAGACTGTGAGAGAAAACTAGTTTATTGTGAGAAATTTTATTATTATAGAAACTTTGTTATTTATCAGTAAAAAAGAACCGACATCCAAAAAGTAAAATGTAAACCATTTTAAAATATACTGAAGATAACTTCCCACACGTTGTCAGCTTTCTATAATTTATACATTGTAACGAAAATACTGGCAACTTTTCGTTAAGGAACGCTATGATTTCTGCCAGGCTGAGCGATGTGGGCAAAAGTAAAAAGTTGCATGATTGAGCAATATTCGACAGGTGTAGTAAAGCTTCGAGAAGCGGCGTACCGCTTCAATTCCGTCCTATGTAACTATGAATAAGTCAACTGCGTCCGTTTTGAGGCGATTTTGTGCGGCGGTTCAACGACCCACAAATCTTTCTTGGCTTTTAATAAAGGCTCTCAAAGTACATCGGCGATGATATACAACCTCTGTGTTAGCTTTCTTTAATACAAAAGAAAGCGGAAATAACCAAAAGATCTCCTGCAATAATTGACATTTGTTCATGTACAGGGAGCCTGGACAGTGATAATGTTGTAATTATCCACCGTAAACTTTTGCACTGATATTTCAAAAAGGCGTGGTAGAAATTAAAAAGTCAAATATTTTGACTGTACATAATACATTTATGTCAAGTTCTGCGCCTATCAATTACTTCAGTATATATTTTACAGATAACCCATTAACCCTTTATTTAATCTTTTTTGGTCACTTAACTTTGGCCATGTGACATTTAAAGCTCGGAGCGTAAGCAAACATTCGACAGGGGAGTGCGGAAGCTACGAGGCAAAGAGCATCAAATTGAACAGCACATCGTAACTGGTTATGTTACAAAATAGTCTGTTAGCTGCAAGAGATTTTCATGACTTATAATAAGAATCACATGGTGAATTGATTGGCTTTGTAAATAAGGCTGGAATAAGCGGCGAAATGCTCTTTTCACACTGGAAGAACACAACTTTCAGCAAATGTTTCAATGGTACCATAGAGATAAGCATGCAGGATTCGTGCGTCAGAACCTATGTAGGTCACCCCCATTTGCAGAACAATGAAAGGCTTCGTGGCTCTGACAGAGAGAGATATGAAATAATTGAAGGAAGAGCTACAAAGTGAAAAGATCAGCTGTTAGGAGTTAGATTTGCACGATCGACTTAACGCTGTTGTACACCTTGAAATTAACTACAGGTTAAAATCAGAGTTCATTTGCGGTTTGACAACGGTTGTAGATACCTTAATCAAGTGAAAGCTATCCGTGAAAACCAAGAATGAAACCTAAAGTCATCCCACAAAATCAAAACAATTAGGCTGCGTTTTATTCAACGTATTTTTTCTGCGAGAGTGTTTGAAACTATTTTAAGTTTTTCGATAACCATCTTATTTCAGACTTTCTCGGAAATTAATAACGAAATCTCCTCGGTTGCTTCTTCCGGGATAAGTTTTCAAATGTTTACAAAATAAAACGTTATACATTCTTACAGATTTCACACAAATATGTATTTATTACAAGCAACATATGTTATATGTTATGTTAAATGTCGTATTCACATTTCTTCTTCGCCTAAAAACAGCAACGAGCACGTTTTGATAAAACCTTTTATCTCGCGAATCAACGCTACGCAGACACACAGCTATGGCGCAGAACATTTGTGGCTCGCTGTTATAAAACATGTGTGTGTAAACGCAGAGGGGGTGTGTATTTTAAAAAGCAGTGCCCCTCTTTTATAAGTTTAATTTTTGAGGAATCCCCAGTGGGTCTGCGGAGTAAAAAGTATTACACAACAGACCGAACCGCCGAAGAGGTTTGCTGTTGAACACACAGAAACATCGTAATTTTCGATATTAAAAACAATTATTTATTTTCCGTTGGGACAATTGTTTTTTCTTCAAACCTACGGCAACACAGAACAAAATACAGATAAATTGGAAAACGCAAAGCATTTATCTGATAAGTTGTGATTTACGGGTTTATTTTTGGTGGTTAGTCTCGTGGAGCATGATTTTTTTTTCTTTCCGGAAGATGCACGTAGAACAGATATCGATTCAGTTAACGCTCCAAGAGAACGATATTTGTAGATTATGTGCATGAATATCCTGTGAATAACTCCACTGTGGCTTCACTTCCGGTGTAAACACAAGCGACGCCAGCTTGAGTAAGAACTTAATAAAATATACGTTTAAACCCGTTGTTCATCCTTCCTGCTTGCTGCCTACACACCTATTAACACTACCACTCAACTAATCTTTATGGTGTCAGATGTTTTGAGTTTCGAACATGGCAACGGCATTGAGAAAACCTGAGATCCTCAGCTTTGAAGGCAACTGCGCTGAAAACTGGAGAGTGTTCGAATTGGAGTATGACATATATGTTAATGCAGCTCATCCAACCGCAGACGCTAAAACACGTGCCTACATACTACTCAACCTCGCAGGGAAGGACGCAATAGAAAGAGCAAGATCTTTCGTGTACGGTGAAAACGAATCTGCCGAAAATCCAGTGGATCTAAAAGCAAAGTTCAAAGCGCTATGTGAACCGAAGAAAAACATCACCATGCTTCGTCATAAATTCAACACCCGCAATCAGAAGACGAATGAGAATTTCCAGACATTCCTCGTCGATCTACGAAATAAAGCGGATGCATGTGAACTGGGCAACAAGAAAGAAGAATTTATTCGCGATCGAATTGTTGTTGGTATTTCAAGTGACACGGTACGTAAGCTTTTATTAAAAGAAGCTGATCTAACGCTTGATAAAGCAATAGAAATATGCCAACTTCATGAGTTAGCTGAGACTGATAACAAAACTGTTAACCAGGATCCAGATGTTAACTCTATTAAACAAAAGAAGATTCAAAACAAAAGAAAACCCCAGTCAGAACAAGTTAGAAAGAACTGTTTTAATTGTGGTACTACACATCCGATCAGAAAATGTCCTGCATACGGAACACAATGTTCTCTCTGTGGTAAATATAACCATTTTGCTGTAAAATGCATGTCTTCTGGTCAGAAGCAATCAACTTCGCAATCGCAAAACACCAACCAATCGCAACAAAGATCATACAGAGGCAGAGGACGTAGAAGATTTTCGCAATATGGCCGACGTAGCAATCTCCATGAGATTGATTACACAGATGACACTTATGACGAAGAATCCGAACCGGATATCGCATCTGCACAATTAGAAAATTTTGTGATCGAAACTGTAGACATCAACCAAAACAACGTGAAAGATGAAATCCATGTTACAGCCTACGTGGATAACTCGCCATTTGAGTTAAAAGTGGACTCGGGTGCCAAATGTAATGTGATCTCAAGTGAAACACTCGCATCGTTATCTCTCATTACACACCCTCAGATCAACACCAGAAACAAAGTGAGGTTGGTGACTTACAGTAAGGACACAATCGAAACGGTAGGAACCATTTCGCTTAACTGCAGAATTTTTAACTCCATTGAACCTCTCGTGTTTCAAGTGGTACAACAGAACTCGAAAACAATTCTAGGTTTGAAAGACGCTCTTAAGCTAAATCTTATTTCGTTACATCCTGATGTGCGTGAAATTAGTACAACCCCGTGTGAGAAGCTTCAAAATCCCCAAAATATCCCGAGCGATATTTGGAGACACCACAGTGATCTCTTCAGCGAAGAACCTGGATGTCTGCCAATTACATACAAAATGAAGCTAAACCCGGATGTGACCCCTGTCATCAAGCCTCCTCGTAATGTGCCACACGCCATGAAAGATAAAATCAAAGAATCCCTCGACAAAATGGAGAAAAATGGCATCATAGCAAAAGTCACTGAGCCTACCGAATGGGTTTCATCAATGGTAGCAGCAAAAAAAAAGAACACAGATGAATTACGGATCTGCATTGATCCTCGAGACCTCAACAAAGCACTCATGAGACCTCACCACCCTTTGAAGACACTCGACGAAGTAGCATCTTCAATACCTGGTGCAACTGTATTCTCAGTTTTAGATGCCAAGAGTGCTTTTTGGCATATCAAGCTAGATGAGAAATCTAGTTATTACACCACCTTCAACTCCGTGTTTGGTCGCTATAGGTATTTAAGAATGCCATATGGTATTTCATCTGGTTCTGAAGTCTACCAACAATCCATTGAAACGTTGATGGAAGATACACCCTGCAAAGTGATTGTCGACGATATTCTCGTTTACGGTACCAATATGGCTGACCATGATGCCAATTTGAAAATCGTCCTCGAAAGGCTACACAAAATAAACCTCCGCCTAAATGTCAACAAATGTCGATTTCGAATCAGTGAAGTCAAATATGTCGGCAACATATTTACTTCCAAAGGTCTACTTCCGGATCCAAATAAAGTTACAGCCATCAACAACATGGCCGCTCCTGAAGACAAAACAGCACTTCAACGATTTCTCGGAATGACGAACTACCTCACGAGATTCGTAGAAAACTACAGTGACAAAACATCTGTGCTCCGAGAATTACTCCATGACAACGTCGCCTGGCATTGGGAACAAAGACACCAAAATGCCTACGATTCACTCAAAAACTATCTGTGCAGTCCTCCAGTGCTTTCGTACTACGATGTAAAAAAGCCAGTAACTCTCACTTGTGACGCATCCAAATCTGGAATAGGTGCAGCTATCCTACAAGATGATAAGCCGATCGCTTATGCCTCTCGTGCATTAACCGAAAATGAAATCAAATGGGCACAAATAGAAAAAGAAATGGCCAGCATCGTCTTCGCGTGTACAAAATTCCATGACTACATCTATGGGAAAAGTGTGACAGTCGAAACTGACCATAAACCTCTCGAAAGTATTTTCAAAAAGCCGATTTCAAAAGCTCCTGCCCGTCTTCAAAATATGTTACTCAAACTGCAAAAGTACAGTCTCCATATTGTTTTCAGAAAAGGTAGTCAAATGTATCTTGCCGATACCCTCTCCCGTGCTTATCTCAAAAATGGACCATCAAAACAAGAACAAACAAAATTCGAAGTAATGGACGTCGACATTCCCATTTCTCCAAAGAAGACAGAAGAATTAATAGCAGCTACAAAGTCAGATGAGACTCTTTCAAAATTAGCTCAACTCATAATTCAAGGTAACTGGCCTACCAAGTTTCAAAGTGCACCTACATGGCTAAAACCCTTCTACCCATTTAGAGATGAGTTATCAATAGACAATGACATCATTATGAGAAGCACCAAAATTGTAGTTCCATCAGCACTACGCACAGAGTACATAACACAACTGCACAAAAACCATTTAGGTGCAGATTCAACAACAAGGCTAGCTAGAGATTATTTTTATTGGCCAAAAATGGAAGAAGATGTTCACTTCCATGTCGATCAGTGTTCTGCCTGTAATGCAACAAAAGCGCACAATCAAAAAGAACCAATAAATCAACATCCGGTACCAAATTTACCTTGGCAAATTTTAGCATCTGATTTGTTCGAATGGAACTCCATTGTGTATTTGATTTTAGTTGACTCTTATTCTGGATGGTTTGAGTTCAATACCCTGAAGGACACGACCAGTAAGTCTGTAATTACCCTCCTGAAGCGCCACTTCGCAACCCATGGAACTCCCCAAGTGCTTATAACTGACAATGCTCGTCAATACACCTCGCAAGAATTCCAAGAATTCTCTCAAGTTTGGAATTTCGAGCATGTTACCTCTTCTCCAAGATACCCTCAAGCAAATTTCGCAGAAGAAGCTGTAAAGAGAGCAAAATCGTTGCTCACTCGAGCTGAGAAAGACAATTCCGATGTTTATTATGGATTACTTATGCTCCGAAATACTCCAAGGGATAATCACTTGAAGTCACCAGCTGAACGTTTGTTTTCTAGAAAAACAAACATTCCACTTCCGACAACAACAAACACCCTGAAACCACATCTCATCTCCGGTGTTCCTAATTTACTCTACAAAAGTCGTTCACAGAAGAAGAAATATTATGATAAAACTGCTAAACCCTTGTCTGTGCTTTCACCCAATCAAACTGTAAGGTTGCAAACTGATAAAGGTTTCGATAAACAAGGTATTGTGACTGGTTTCGCTCAAACACCTCGTTCATACATTGTACAGTCAGGTAATAAAGAGTATAGACGTAACAGACGCCATCTATTGCCAGTTTCTGAAAAGTACAATCCGCCATCTAAAAAGGGCGTATCAAGTGTTCCTCAAAATATTGTGAATTCAAATCCAGTCATTGCTCAAAATAAAAGTACAGAAAAGAGTATGGTAAATGTTCCAAAAAGTGTTAAAATTTCTGAACCTGTAGCAGAAAAAATGATTGTCAACCTCCCTACAATTACCAAAACAGACCAAAATGTTAGGCAAAATGTTATGCGTAGTGGTCGTATCTCAAAACCTAACCCAAAGTACTGTTGATTATTTTCAGAGCGATATTGAAGTGATTAAAAGATTAAAAAAAAAAGATAGATCTACATTATGTGCTCATATATGTGCTTAACAATGATATAATGTTAGTACATGTTTCTCATGTATTGATACTTTATATGTGTCTTCGTAGAATTTAGAATTCATGTGTATCTTAGTTGTTAAGTATGTTATTTATTTAATTTATTTTACAGCGAGCGATAAAACCTACAGAAATAACAGTGATCTACTAGTTTATACCGAAAGAACACAAAGACTTTAGAGCCGTGTGCAAAATATAGACTATTTATATGCTGAAATACAATAAATAACAAATAATTTCACATGTATGTTTCAGTGATATATGATGAGAGACAATAGCAGTTCATAAGTTAGTTTACAACAGTCATCAAAGTAAATGGTAATACTTATGTAAATACTTTGATTATAATGTCAACTTCCTGTTTCATAAGTTGCAAAATATTTAATTTCGTTTAAAAGTCGTTTTATATTGCATCTAAGTTGATTTCGTTATCATACGTAAGCAGTGCTTTATTATTGCTAATGTTCTACACGAGTACAGTTCATATACATAAATGCCTTTATGGTATATTTCAAAATAACTTAAATCGTGATCGATAATTTAAGATTATGTGACACTGTCTTATTTTGTTAAAAGGAGAGATGTAGATTATGTGCATGAATATCCTGTGAATAACTCCACTGTGGCTTCACTTCCGGTGTAAACACAAGCGACGCCAGCTTGAGTAAGAACTTAATAAAATATACGTTTAAACCCGTTGTTCATCCTTCCTGCTTGCTGCCTACACACCTATTAACACTACCACTCAACTAATCTTTAATATTATTCGTTGTTGTCCAACAGCCAACCTCTTTTAAGAGGTCAGCTGTTTTATAACAACACATAAGTACCCAAAAAAATTATAACCAAACCCTAATTTTACGAAGTCTTATTCATTACTAGAAAGAAAAAGGAAAATGCAATCCAAAATTCGCATGTTTGTCATAATACCTTAGCAAAGCACACGGGGATTTTCTATACAAAAATAACAATTTAACCGTTTTATATAATTAGCTGACCCATGAAGGGATCTGTTTACCCAACCACCGTAGAGGTTAGCTGTAGAACAGCAACGCAAATGCACGAGAAACCTTACTCCTCTTCGTTGTTGTCTAAAAGCTAATCTCTACGTGAGAGCGATCTGTTATCACATCTTTTTAATCGGCAAACCCACTGGAAATTCCACAGAAGTAGTACTAATAAACGAGGGGAACTACTTTTTAAAATATCTGTCTGCTTTGTGCTTGTTCATAGCTAAATTGGTTACCACAAGCCACTCTAGAGTAGTTTATTAACGACGCTTGCCGGTCTAGTTGTAGGGGGAAAATGACAGTTCTAGAACAGGAAGTGACGCCATTCTGACGTCACTTCCTGTTCCAGAACTCTCGCTTCAGTCACGTGACCAACCCCCTAGGCGACTTAACCCTAACCTTAGACCATGAAACATTGAACGTGTGCACTATGACCTTATATGACATGTTTACCAGAGCATTCTGTTTAGGTTCTCTATAGTGTGTTGGCAGAGCATAGGACTCATGGTCGGAAGGTTGGTGGTTCGAGCTCAGGTATAGGCGGCATAATTCTAGACCATACTATGTGACTATGTGACTATATGACTATGTGAGGACCCCCTCTAGAACATACTATGTGCCGACCCCCCCCCCTAACCTCCAGGCGACATACACGGGTGCGCTATAACCTAATGTTAAATGTTTTCCATATCATTCTCCAGAAGTGCTCTGTAAAGCAGTCGGTAGAGCATAGGACTCATGGTAGGAAGGTTGGTGGTTCGAACCCACCTATGGGTGGCATAACGCTGAACCATACTATGTGACTATGTGACGCCATGTGACTATGTGATGATATCGTCAGAAGACGTCGCTCTCCGCTAGATGTCTCTGCAGTGCATGTCTAGGTGGTGTAAAAGGATGAGAGAGACACACATTTTGCCCATATCAGTTCTAGCAATTGATGTGACAACAACAATGGCAACTGATTTAGACTCACAAGTCCTCTGTTATGACTGTGATGTAACATTTCCATCTATGGAATTGTTCGAGGCACAGACATGTAACCCAGCTTAGATGAAACGTGCTTGTGAACAGCTTGTTGAGGAGAATGAAGCCAAGAGACGAAAGATGGAACATGATGGCATTTACATACCCAGATCAGTCCTCTGGCATGGATGCTATGTGATGTTTATATCTATGGATGTTTGAGGCGCATATATACACACCACCACCTAAGAAGGAAAATGTACTTCATGAAGAACAAGTTACAAAGAGACAAAAGACGGGACAAGTAGGGAGAGCCAGAAGAGTTAGTCTTGGTGAAAACGCGCAGGAAAACTGAGAATGGAACGGATTTACTACTTGAAATGAAGAAGAGAACCGTATCAAGACACATTTGTTGGGGACATTAAACCATGGAATGAAATGGTATATTGTGGTGCATGCGCTTCAAGAAAATGACGCCAAATACAGAAGGTGCCATGACAGAACAAGTGGATAAAGCATTTATCAGCAGTCCAACATATACAGCATACAATATAGCAGATATTGAACAGGACTTGCCAGAAGTCTATAAAGAATTGTTTACTAAGTTTGATGAACAGCTTTGGCTGGGTGTTGGATAACATACTATACATTGAAGTACATACAGCTACGTTGGTGCCTCTGGAAGCAAGCAGTTTTTTCCCACAACCGAAGAAAGAGTGAAGAATACGAAGGCTGTGTTAAACACTAGCAATGACAAGAAAAGGCATTGCTGCTTAATCAAGAATTTCAGCAGACTTAAGTATTATCGATCAAAACATAATGTAGCTGCTTTTTATTGTTTCAACTGTCTTCACGGGTTTATGCGACAAGATCTTTTAGATGAGCATCGTGAAGTGTGTGGCAAGCATGGAGCGCAACGTTTATCATTCCCCAAGGAACCTTTCATCAAGTGTAAGAATGTAGACAAACAACAGCGAGCACCTTTTGTGATTTATACCGACTTTGAATGTTTCACGCGAAAGCATGAAGAAGGAGAAAAGTATCAACATCATCGTCCAAACAGCTTTGCCTATGTGGTTATCAGTCAGTACGACACACGTACATCAGTCATGTATTGAGGAGACAATGCCGTGAAAGTCTTTTTAGACCATATGGTGAATGAGCGTGATCGTATTGTGCGCGGTTTACATCTGCCAAAGGATACGGTGATGACTCGTGAAGACCAAAAGAATTTTAAGAACGCTGTTGATTGCTACATTTGTCACGAGCCTCTAGGAGCGGGTCGTGTAAGAGATTATAACCATATCAATGGCAAATACCGCGAAGCTGCACATAATGAATGCAACTTACAATTTCGACTTAGAAAGGATAAGCAGGGGGATAAAGATTCTTTTATCATCCCTGTGTTTTTCCACAATTTGCGAGACTATGACAGTCATTTGATCATGGAGGAAATTGGAAAATTCAAAGATGAAACGATTACGGTCATTCCAAATACCATTGAGAAATATATTGCATTCACCATGAGCAATCTTAAATTTACGGACAGCTTTCAGTTTATGAGTACCTTTCTACAGAAGTTGATATCTAACTTTGTGACAGAAGGGAAAGATAACTTCTACAACATGACATCCACGATAGTGACCAACAAGATTTGCTGCTGAGAAAGGGAGTGTACTCTTATGATTACGTGGACGAGCCATCCAAGTTTGCTGAAACACAACTATCGTCAAAGGATAAGTTTTACAGTCAACTCAGCGAAGAGGACATTAGCGATGAGGATTATGCTCATGCGCAGAAGGTGTGGGATATATTCAACTGTACCACATTCGGTGAATACCATGACCTGTACCTGAAATCAGATGTGCTTCTGCTGGCTGACGTGTTTGAAAATTTCGTCAAATGTGCCTCAACACGTATTAATCGGATCCTGCTCACTACTATACAACGTCAGAACTGTCATGGGATGCTATGTTAAAAGCGACAAAGGTGAAGTAGGAATTGATCAATGACATTGACATGTACCAAATGGTTGAATAACGGCTACGTGGAGGAATATCTGTGACCACCCACAAGTGTGCGAAAGCAAATAACCCCTACGTAGCAGATTACGTAGCAGATACCGAACAACTACCTGATGTACCTTGACGCAAACAACTTGTATGGCTGGGCCATGTCACAAAGCATGCCTCAAAGCGGATTTATGTAGGTGAGCGAGCCAGAATCCGTTGAGTTCATAGATGTGGCTGAAGATGATGACATTGGATACATTTTAGAATAGATTTAGAATACCCACATACAATCCATGATCGTCATAATCACTACCCAGTGGCTCTAGAACGGGAATGTGTCAAAGTTGGAGAAATGTCAGAGCACAGTCAGAAGCTACGGAAAGATCTGAACATGACAAGCAAACCCAGTGAAAAGCTCATTCTTAACTTGTGTGACAAGAAGAAATATGTGCTTCATTATAGAAATTTGCAGTAGTACGTGTCATTGGGGTTGAAAGTCACTAAAGTGCATCGTGCCATCATGTTCGCACAGAGCAAATGGTTAGAGAAATACATTACCTTGAACACGGAAAAGAGAGAATTGGCCAAGAACCCGTTTGAGAAAGACTTCTTCAAACTGATGAACAACTCTGTGTTTGGCAAAACCATGGAAAATGTGAGAAAGGGAATCAATGATGAACTTGTTCACAAAGAAAAGCGATTCAAGAAATTTGTGACCAAGCCTTCTTTCCACAAATTCAAAATTTTCAACGAAGATTTGACCGCCGTACATTTGCGTAAAGTGGATTTGCTTCTGGATAAACCCATTCAAGTCGGCGTTACCATTCTCAACATCAGTAAAGTGCTTATGTTTCACTTTCATTACAATTACATCATGGTCAAGTATCCCAATGCCAAGTTGTTGTTCAGCGACACCGACAGTCTATGTTATGACACAGAAACGGAAGATATCTACAAGGATATGCAGCAAGATGCTGACTTGTTCGACACAAGTGACTATACTCCGGATCATTTCTTACATTCTAGCGTGAACAAAAAAGCGCTTGGGAAAATGAAGGATGAGACGGCAGCCATCCCCATTGAAGAGTTTGTTGGACTCGAAATGTATAGATAATGTATGGTGATGTATAGATAATGTATGGTGGGAAAGAAAAACATACAGTCAAAGGCATCATTCGAGCTTGTCAAAGACGCATTAAACATAAGCAGTATAAAGACAGTTTGTTAAACCAAACTCAAACCAGGACATATCATTCGAAGTTATGGCCACCAGATTTTCTCGGAGAAGCTGAAGAAAGTAGCCCTCTCTCCATGTGACGACAAGCGATAGGTGTTGAGTGATGGCTATTCCACCTTGGCGCACGGACATTACAAGGCGACAGTATAAAATCAGGAGACTCTCCAACTTCAGAGTTATTTGAGGTGTTAACACTGAAGCGTTAACATGGAAGTTGGAAATCGTAAGAGATCTGCAACTGATATGGATACTCTTGCTGATACAGTCAAAGACTTAAAAGTCAAAAATCCTATCAATACCACCAGCAAGAAATTGAAAGTGGAGACCCCACCAGCACCACAGTCGTGGGAGGGAATGCTTTCTCTAGGAAATGGAAGGTATATCAAAACTATGAAACAAAGCAATGAAGGAGTGGTGAACATTGGAAAGTACCTGAAAGATGAGGGGTCTAGAAGAAACCGTCCTACGAAAAAGGGTATTTTACTGACAATACCTGAATGGAAAATGTTGAAGAAGCAGGTGAAAGAAGTGGATAAAAGACTTCTAAGACAAGAAGATACCTCATAAAAGTGTACGTTCTGTTAGTATGAATGCGTTAGTGTTTACCGGTGGTGCTTACTTCGCTGTGAATGACTTGAATGAAGTGATGATAAATTTTGCCTTTCGGTTTAAACCTGAAGTGTGGAAAGACTTTAAAGCATACCGATGATAGTACCTGGGTTTAAACGTAAGCTTGAAAATAATGTTGAAGCGTTAGTGATTGGACATGATTCATTAAACATATGTGTTAGATTCTGCAAAAATTTTTTACAGGATTATCCGGAGGATTATGATGGAGTTGTGCCAGATACTCCATTTACAGCATTAATTGACTTTGATATGAAGAGATGGTGCGCAGTCTTCCGATTCGTAGAAGCTATACAAGATCCGCTCTTCACCATCATCCGAACATAAAAACACCCTTCACAGACAAAAAAGCTCATAGTTGATATAACTGTTGAATGAGATGGAAGACTTGGGAAACGCATGTGATGACATTGCGCTAAGACATTTTGAAAAGTATAGCATACTATCGCCTGAAGCACAATCCGTGTTGACGAACCATCTAGAGGAGCTGAGGATACCTTGCTTTCTCATACTGTCAGATGATTTAGAAGTGCGTGTGATTGAGAACTGCCTAGACGTGTTTGTACAATTTCGCCAATATGACGAGCTTACAGAACGCTACGACTACATCACCCTCAACACATTGGAATGGTACGCTCTGTTACAAGCATTGGATTGGGAAGAACCTGACGCTTGAATTCAAAGAGGACTTGAAAATGCAACTCATGCCGGGTGCCAAGTCCATTGAGCTGACACATCCCATGTGGGTCGTGATGATGGACATAGACATGAATCAATATGGGTATGAACTGAAACTATCTAAACATGAAACTGTTAAAATTATAAAGTTTGGTAATGTGAGCTATGAGTTTTCATAGCATTTACAAATGTAGGTATATAGTCTATTATACATACATTAATTTAGAATGTAATGAATGGCATTCGTTTATCAATGTATTGAATGCATTTGTAAAAAAGTTTGTGAAATAATTGACATGTATTGAATGCGTTTGTAAAAAATTTGTAAAATAGTTGTTGAAATATAAATAATTTATAACACAATAAGAAGAAAGTTGTATAAAACTGTCTTGTTTTATTATAATAAAAATAAAATTAACAATTACCAAAACAGCTTAACTAATACAACTATGTATACAACATTAATGAAACAATGGTTTATAATGTCTATAGACAAAACCTTTACAACAAAATCACCAACACTCAATGCATCTACAATATCAAACATACTATGATCTCTAGCTCTATGCAATATATAATATACACAATAAAAACCACTTGTAGATGATATTGGTGTTTATAATGGTATGGAATTATACATATATTCGTCACTTAAAACTTTTCTTAACGATTATCTATTGGCAAAAGTCCATAATGGTCAAAATATCCTGCAGGGTCTTTGTCAAAATATACTGCCACCCAATGCTCTCCTGGTTCATCATGATCGTCTGTGTTGATAACATAGGCATTGCGTTGTAAAGATGGTAAATGTCCATAATGGTCAAAATATCCTGCAGGGTCTTTGTCAAAATATACTGCCACCCAATGCTCTCCTGGTTCATCATGATCGTCTGTGTTGATGACATAGGCACTGCGTTGTAAAGATGGTAAATGATCCATGGAAAACACGCATTTGCCATGACATCATGGGTCAATATGGCATCTATCTGCTTCGTGTTCATGACTGGTAGTCGAATTGAATGCTGCGATTTGCACTCATTTCAATAATGTTATCAAATTCGGCATAGACTGTTACATCGACTGTATTTTACAGGGCACCGGCAAAATTCATCTCTAGCTCTCTCATGTTTGATAAGGGGATAATGATCATCACCATCATAATCAGATGTTAAGTAGAAAGAAAATAAAGCATAACCTCTAGGCCAATCTTCCCATTTTATTATGGAACTTTTCTCACCATTCAATTTATCAAAAGATTTGTAAAGAGTTTTAAAAGCGTCAATATATTTGTTCCGAAGTATTTCAAGCTTGAGAGGTTTGGATATTACTGGTTCACCATCAGTGTAAAGTTGCATGTAGTTAAGATTAAACTGTTCGATATTGAATGGATTTCTCAATGCTGTTCCAGCAAAGGATTCATCATGAATCAGTCCAATGACAATACGTTTTGGTAATTGACCAAAAAAGATATTACCTTTCACAAAAGATAGAAATCCAGCTGGAATGGCTATAATTTTACATTACAAACTTGACGGGATTTTCACCAATGCATCTTGTATGTCCTAACTGAATACCTGGACTAACCCTCACTTTGCGAATGGTTAAAAACGCATCTTTCACTTATACCTTAAAGAGATCATTTGCACCATTAATACATATTCATCTTTTTGTTTATGTAAACGCAATTTCATACTGATGCCATTAGGAAGACAGCGATCCTACCCAAACAAATCTGCCCTTAAACCGCCTGTCAGCATAAACTCACGGCTTAGACGCGTATTCAAATAACGATTATGTAAAACATTATTTCGCTTCGTATATATCACCACCGTCAGGATTGACATGAAACCTGATACATATCTTTCATGATTAGGTCTTTTCACCTCATAGCCATTCATTGACCCAGCAGTATCCTTATACATGAGACACACAGAGCGCTCAGAATTGAGACTTTCTTCCGAGTCATGAATGAGGTGAGAAATAATGCTGGTATAACCATGGGTATTGTTACTATGTGATACCAATCGATCATTTAGAAATAATAATAATTCAATATTGGACAATAACCCATTAAACAAGTCACTGATGTATGATACGTTATTATCTGCACCACACGGTGTTCCATCACCCTTTACAATGCAGCATACAATGTGAAGTTTGCTGTTCTTTAAATCTAAATATTCTTCTGTACTTGCAGGAATGTAAAATTCTATTGGAGCGCCCTCTCTAATGGTAGTCAGTGGTTGATAGTCTACATTGTAACTTTTTCTACAGCAATTTGCGTTGGTGGTATGTGAAACCAATCCAATGGGGAAAGACTACATTCACAAGAATAGTTATGAATTAAAGACATTTTTATATTCAAAGTATCTCTTTTTATGTTTTGTTGATGTTATCCGTCTAGCTGCATTTTGTTTTCTGGCGCGTTTTGTCGGTTGCACTGTCTTTTGTCATCCTAACACATCACCAATCATATGCTGTGCAACTCGGCCCGTAACATCTTTCGCGACATCTTTTGCAGCCTTTTTAAGATGCGGCGCAACGATCTTAGTCCCTGCCTTAAGTGGTGGAATAGCTTTGCCAGCCAATGATCCAATTGAACCAATACCATCGCCACACTGTGTTCGCGCTCCTTTGAATCCTGGTAATTCCCCGCCAACTTGACGAAGAAAATGGTTGCGACAATCAGATGGATCGTGTGTGTATGCTTTCATAATGCTTTTGGTCGAAAATGAAGTTTACAGATCACCTTTCCAGTTTGAAATGTTACATTATGACCTGTGTCATCCTTAATATTCATTTCTATCGTGTTAAATTTTGATGTGTTCACAGGAACATTTTGAGGTTCTTCATAAATTTTCATAATAATATCACCACCATCACCTTTAATGGGAACAAAACGTAGCAAAGGAACATAATAATTTCCAACAACTTGTGGCTCACAAATACTACAGTACACATCAAGTATATAAAATCCCTGTTTCACAACTGCTTTATGTTCAGCAGGGCTAGATTATCTATACCATTGATTTGGTATAAATCCTAAAATCTCGGCTAATCCAGTAGAAAAGACAATTTTATAATCATCTCTCAAAATAAGAAAAACTCTAATTTTGTCATACTTTAATCTAATAGAGCTTGCATCTAAAGATAGTTCTAATTCTTTATTCACTGCAGTACATATTTCAGGTATGGATCTGTAGTAACCATATGGAATGACAACTTCACGAGACGTGTCATTTAATGATATCCGATGATGAATGTGATAGTCCATTCCATGTCTCGTGGTTGTCCATGTATGTGGATACTGAATTTCAGCTAAGGCCACTTAATATTTTCCTTTCAGATATATGGTACGAGGCATACGAATTTGATAAGTAGAAGCCTTGTTGTTGGGATAATAGTTCATACTAGCATTACTGGGTAAAGTAATGTAAAAACTTGTTGACTCAATGATGAGTAAATTGTATATGTGCGTTGACGGACTGGATTCGTATATACATTACTTTATGCATGGTGCGCGCCATGCACACTACTTGTACTACTGCGTGCATGGTCTACAGCGTTGCTGTCTCTTACTTATCCTTCACAACAAGCACTTGCACATCTTATTTTTACAGGAATATGATTTGCAGTTTCAGTTTCATTTTCTTGACAAGAACGTAACTCTTTAACCCATGTTAAAAATTTTCCCATCTTTCAGGAAACTGTCTTTGTTCACGCCGTTTCATTTCTTTTGTAATGTCGTCACTAGTTGTCCTTTTACTAAAAATTTAGTGGATAAACTGATTCCAACCATGTGGTGGTTCTCCTCGTTCTTTTCTTCTTGTAGCAACCAATGCTTCTTTCAACAATTCTATAATGTTGGAATTGGTGATGATATTACCCGATTTCAACACAAGCTCATTTTTCTCTGTCCATCTCGTACCATGTTTCTTAAGTTCTACCAGAAGTTGTGTTAGTTTTCCATGATAAATAGGTTGAAAGTGACTTAGAAATATTAACTTTTCTGATTTTTCTGCATTAGATAATGCAACAGACTTTGTTGTGATTGACTTGTTCGTAAATGACGACCAAGAAGTTGAGACATTTCCAGTGCCTTTTCACGAGTTTGTTTCCCACGTAAAAATTTATATACTTTTGTTTTGATTCCACCGTCTTTCTTTTCTAACAATATTCTATATTCGTATTCAGGAATGAGAACCATTTTCAAAGTATGTTTCATTGTAACAGCAGCTGGGCTAACAAGAGTAATGCAAATTTAGCAATAGCTCCAATGAATCCTCCTTTCTGATTAATCAACTTTTTTTTTCTTCGAAGTGATATCTTCTTACCTGCTAGAGTGCGTAGGGCATGACAGTCACTCTTGAATGCCTTATATTTTTTTTAGCTTAAGCGTAAATGCCCTCGCAATATATTCAAAGAAATTTCAAACAAGCTAGTTAATTCCTCGTTGGTAGCTTGTTGTAGCAAGGACATACGTCGTTTAGGCCCACTGCATGCGAGCAAGTGAAGAAAAGGTTGGTTAGCTCAAATACGTTTAGACATCTTGTCTGCGAATGGTCAAGCGACTTGGTTCTTGTTCATACACCACTTTATCAATATATACATAATGTGTATCTTTTGGTAAAACGCAGTTGGTCATTTGTCTTTGGTTTTAAATCAATGAATAAATAGCCATGAGGTTTGATAGTAGCATCTTGATAGGCTTCTATGAGAAATCGTGATTTTTTACAAGATACAATTGTCGCGCTAATGTACCTATTTGTTGACTGTCTCTAGGATTTTTAAACAGAATGATGTAATGTGTATTCAAACTAATATTTTGCATTTCTTTACCATGATGAAATAAATTGTGTACAATAAAAATGATGCTTAGATTTTGATGCCTGCTACCAACACTAAAGAGACGTGTCATACGCTCAACACTATGACATTTGGCCATTAAGTTATCAATGACGAGTAAGTTTGGCTTTTTAGGGTTAAACCGCTCTTCAATATCATCTGGAATGCCTTGGTAAAATTCCACACCTTTCATTTCCTTATACCAAGGCTGATCTCCTGCATCGAGCCATGAAATGTTTTTGGAGCTGGTTTAATTAACTTTTGTTCTAGAATTTCCTTGACTAGAGAAGTTTTACCACTGCCTGTAGGTCCAGAGACCAAACATGTAGATGGATGCTTCATTTTTGAATGTCTGTTTCTTTCACCTAACTGTTAAACTTGTTTAGCCAACCTAACCACTTGACAAATAATTCTATAGCACCTCGTCTTATTCGTGTTTTCAAGACTTTTTTCAATTCTGTAGACAGATTCAATATCTTTTGTCACTTTCTGCAGTTCTTCCTCATAGAAATTTCCATCGATATCTTCATCCAAGAAGTCTTTACACGATCCAAATGTATTCCTTGGTTCTTACAACGATGTGTGACAATGAAGACTGCTTGCGTCCACTTTATATGTTAATCTCCTTGAAACACATATTTCATGTGGGAAATGCGAACATGTTGACCAATTTTAAATTTGTAGGGTTTCTACTTCTTCTTTGGTTTCAATTTCAATTTGTCCTCATACATATACTTCCACACTTTAGATTCATTTTCTTTTCGAATATCTATAGGGAGAGAACCATGAGGTCTATGGTTGCAATTGTACACCAAGTCTGGAAGGGTGTCCATATAGCGCTAAGTTGGATTATGCAGGAAATACCGATACATCATTCCCTTTATAGTACGAATGACTCTCTCAGCAAAGATGGCTTTGGTTTCATTCTTTGTTGTACAGGCATGAATTCTCTCCTTCTTCAAAAATGCTTTTACCCATCTGCTTTTAAAATCAGCTCCTTTATCTGACCTTAGAGTTTGCGGCCTTTGATGCGTTTCATGAAAAATCTTCTGGAAGGTTTATATGACGCTGGTATGTGATTTCTTGGGTACTGGCTGCACCCACAAATATTTGGAAAACACATCAATGACAATCAGTAAAAAGCGGATGTCACCATTATAGGTGGCTATGTTTCCCATATCAGCCAAATCAATATCCCACATGTCATCAATACCACGTGTAATGACACGTTATCTTATAAACCTGTATTTTACAGGTTGTAGTAAACTGAATGCATCTTGATCCTGCAGCCATTTCTTTACTTGTGAATGAGTGACTGGTTGATTATGCTTTCTTAATATGTGGTAAAGACCAGCAAATGAACTGGGTTGACCAGGTTTAAAGTAAATGTTGGTTAAGTAGTCTTTCCACGTCGACATGTTAACACTAAATCATCAAGACTTGTCAACATATCTTACATTTTATTTCGTTGTCCAATCAACATATCATTTTATTTCGTTGTGCAACCAACATATCATACATTTTATTTCGTTGTCCAGTCAACATATCTTCCAGTTTTTATTCTTTACAAATCAAGTATAGATACAATGGTGTGAATAATTGAAGACCATTGATCTTCAATGTACACTAACCAACTAATTAATTCATGAAATGTTATAGTATCTACTCCATATTTCTCATAACGTTGATTTGCATTGTCCAACACTTTATCGAAATGAACATAATATTTAGCTTCATTCCAAGAAGACAAGTATGTTCTTGACACTCTTCATTTTGACAAGCAGGACATACTAAACATGCAAATTGTTTTACAGCCAATAACGTGTCTTCACAATATGCTTTTTGTACAATATATTGTCTCAATGTAATGTCTGCCATTATACTGCAATATAGATTAACCACTCTCTCACTTCATCAAACAGTCTTGGATCATATCGAACAAAGTGATATACTGCTTCCACATCAAACTCCTCAGCTCCGTCAATGTCTGAAAACACCCACTCTTTGATAAAATCCTCACGTAAGTTCAGCGTTGAATGAGCAAGTTCCCAATATATGTTGATGTGTTGCAGTTGTTGCTGAACAGACCCAAAACGTGCCAGTTCACTTATTATGTAGTCCACGTACTTGTTCTTGAAACACGTTTCTACATCCATCCTCGCTTCACATGGCCATACGTCTGACGGCTGGTGAGCAAATGATTTCAAAAGTCTCCAGCCACACTTGTTGCAGAAGTTGTGTGAATCTTTCAACGTTACTTCAGGTAAACCAACCCGACATATAATACAACTTTTATTATACCCCCACACATGCATGGTTAGCTTTTCTAACAACTTTCCCATGGCTACTATTTTGTTCTCAGACTTCAGGTACTCCACACCTGCTGCAGAAGTTGTCTGGTTCATACATTTTGCAATTTTACTTGTGGCAGTGGCAATGATAATCATCAACATATCCGTAAGCACCACAATATTCACAGGTAAGTTCAAGTTGATTTTGCACGTTCATATTCTCCAATTGTACTTCAGTGAGTCTTTTCTTGGGTAGTTTTGACACCTTCATCCGATTGTCCGTTTGCAGTTTGATGGTAGTTTACTTGTCATGACATTCCGCACATGGCTCAGGTTTGACGAATAATACTGAGTTGATGTTATTCATATCCTGAAGCAGTGTCTTCACCATCATTCATTTTGATGTGATACGTATATTCTTTCCCTTCAAACAGTGATGTGCGTACAAAACTCACATAACGCATGTCTAGATGTGAAATGACTTCAAGCCACTTCCTTTGCGTTAAGTACAGTTTGAAACCAATGTCGCTTAAATTTTTCAAGCTCTGACACACAATCTTCCACAAGGATGGCGCTAAAGTAAGCCATTTCTCTCCACGTTTGTTTCGAGGAAATGGTCCAAATTCTCCATGCTCCACAGTAATGTTTAAGTTTGCACTATTTTTAAAACTACTTGTCTTCTCCATGGCGGCATATTGACTGATGACTTGGTCCTCTCCACCCGCTTCTTTTATACCATGTATGTTTGTAAAAATTGCAGAGTAAGCTCCTTTACTGTTCTTCAAACATTTTACAAATGTCTATTCAACTCGTCCATTGTTGAATAGGACAAGTTGTAATATATTCTTTGGCAATGGAACATTATCATCATAATGTAAAATAATTCTAGCAGCCACAACTAGCATGAGGTTAGCTGCCCAAATTGTATTGGCGTTGATAAATTCTGAATCAATGTTTTAAGTGTTCCCTGATATATGCAGTTCTTCGCATTCACTCAGAAAAGAGTGGATGAAACGATTTCTTGGAATTGTCATTCCAACAGTGATTATGCATATTCTTTACTTGTCAAATCCAATCCGATTCAAAAGCAGGAAGCTTTGAAAACACATAGTCAGTACGGTTCACTTAGAAGACATCAACCATTGTCTCTACACGTCTGTGAAGAGGTGATGTTGGCATTGTTGACACTCAAAGAATCCACCACGCGAAAGCTGATATGTGGTTTCTCGTTCGTCCATTTATACGCCTAGGTTTTCTTGCATTGCCTGAAAGTTTCCGTTTCAACATCGTTTCACTAGATTCAAATTTAGATTTGAGATGTCGTCGCTTGACATGATCACTTCTTCCTCGTCTTCATCGCTTGACATGACCAGCTTCTCAATGCTTCAGAAGTGCTTTTCAACTTTGTGACCCAGAACGAGTAGTTAGGATCTGTCATTCCTGGCTGCACTGCAGAGACAACCGACGGAGCGTCTGTCATTCTTTTACTTCACTGGAACGACATCTGATGGAAAGCCTAACGATTCCCACATGTCTTAAAAATAGATGCAAAATTTTCCATAAATGTTGCAAAAAAATTCTAGAAATAAAACTCGATCAAACGGTACAATTTTGATTGTAATCGGTTAAACATGACGAAAGTTATCTACTTTTTATTTTTTTAAGTTAAAATTTTAGGATGTAGAAATTATGCTTATATACATATGCAAATAGCCTATAACAACTTTATGTAAAAACTAGACATAAAACTGGATCAAACGGTAAAATTTTCATTGAAATCGGTTAAACATGGCGAAAGTTATCTACTTTTTTAAAAAGTTACTATAAAGAGATGTTGAAAAATTTCCCCAGTCTAAAAATAGATATGGGGTCCTCACTTCCTCACTATGGTTACGCCGCCTATTATGACGTCACATAGTATGGTCTAGGGTTATGGCGCCTAAGGAGGTCCTCACTTCCTCACTATGGTTACGCCGCCTATTATGACGTCATAATGTGTTCCACACATAGTACGGTCAAGGGTTAGGGTTATGCGGCCTAAGGGGTGGGGGGGGGTTGGTCACAAGGTGGTTTTGAATGCCCATTTCTACCCTACTCATTCCATCCCAAGCATTACATGAGCTGGACAAATTACCGCGTTCCTTATTATTATTGCTTTCTCAAAACACTTCAGCTGCTTGAGTAATGTCGTGAAGTAATTTTCTTAAGAATTGCCGTACAAAGAAGAACATAAACACAACTGTCTTCGTCTTGATTTTCAACCTCAGCAGCTTTTGCGGAAGATGGGACAATATTGTTCAGTTCACGTAAATGAAGTTGTTTGTATGCCTGCTTTGATGCATTCCATTCTAAACATTTCAGCTGAATTCCTCCAAGAAATTTCCATTTGCCATTTTCATCACCTTGTCAGTGACAAATATTTACAAGTCAGTAAGGGGATTTGACATTTACATAGAAATATGTACCTAATTCCCGTTTATAATATGCAGTTTTCTTGTTCACGACACACTGCAGCTGTTTCCTAATAAGTGTTATTTCTAATACACGTTGATTGGAAGGGAAATATTGCGAGACGAGTCGTTTGTAATCAAGGTTGACCCAAGTAGTCGTAAAGATCCATTTTTCCATCATATTCATTAAGGGCCTCGCCTTAAACGGGGTTTAATCGCTTTTTAAGACTTTATGCGTAATGTTTCGTGAGAAAATTTAATGGCATTTATCTAGCCTGTATCCTTTCTCTTTTTTCCGTCTTGTGTCATTCAATTTTGCATCTTTTCACACACGGATCTGGTAACATAAATTTTTCAGGCATCGGACGGTGGCAGTAAGCACATTTTCTTCCCTGTTTGCCACACTTTTTGTATGGTTTAGACGTAACAAAAATTTTCAAGGCAATCTATAGTTCCTGAAAATAAGCAACAAAGAACCTCAGAATACTATCACAGTATCTTCAAAAAGTTAATACAGTGAAATATATATTCACCGAGAACTCTTCCTATGGCTTCTGCCCGTCGAGTATTGGAGAATATCCGGCAGGAAATGATATTTCAATAAACTCTGAGTATCGATGTGCTGTCAGATCTCCAATAACCAACCACATCGGCCAGTGCAAACAAACCATCAGAGTACAGGCTTATATTAAACACTTTCAATCGCCACCTATTTTGTTTCTTGTTTTTGTTAGGGTTATGCGGCCTAAGGGGTGGGGGGGGGGGGGTTGGTCACAAGGTGGTTTTGAATGCCCATTTCTACCCTACTCATTCCATCCCAAGCATTACATGAGCTGGACAAATTACCGCGTTCCTTATTTCAAGCATGATTATTGCTATTCTCAAAACACTTCAGCTGCTTGAGTAATGTGGTGAAGTAATTTTCTTAAGAATTGCCGTACAAAGAAGAACATAAACACAACTGTCTTCGTCTTGATTTTCAACCTCAGCAGCTTTTGCGGAAGATGGGACAATATTATTCAGTTCACGTAAATGAAGTTGTTTGTATGCCTGCTTTGAGGCATTCCATTCTAAACATTTCAGCTGAATTCCCCCAAGAAATTTCCATTTGCCATTTTCATCACCTTGTCAGTGACAAATATTTACAAGTCAGTAAGGGGATTTGACATTTACATAGAAATATGTGCCTAATTCCCGTTTATAATATGCAGTTTTCTTGTTCACGACACACTGCAGCTGTTTCCTAATAAGTGTTGTTTCTAATACACGTTGATTGGAAGGGAAATATTGCGAGACGAGTCGTTTGTAATCAAGGTTGACCCAAGTAATCGTAAAGATCCATTTTCCATCATATTCATTAAGGGCCTCGCCTTAAACGGGGTTTAATCGCTTTTTAAGACTTTATGCGTAATGTTTCGTGAGAAAATTTAATGGCATTTATCCAGCCTGTATCCTTTCTCTTTTTTCCGTCTTGTGTCATTCAATTTTGCATCTTTTCACACACGGATCTGGTAACATAAATTTTTCAGGCATCGGACGGTGGCAGTAAGCACATTTTCTTCCCTGTTTGCCACACTTTTTGTATGGTTTAGACGTAACAAAAATTTTCAAGGCAATCTATAGTTCCTGAAAATAAGCAACAAAGAACCTCAGAATACTATCACAGTATCTTCAAAAAGTTAATACAGTGAAATATATATTCACCGAGAACCCTTCCTATGGCTTCTGCCCGTCAAGTATTGGAGAATATCCGGCAGGAAATGATATTTCAATAAACTCTGAGTATCGATGTGCTGTCAGATCTCCAATAACCAACCACATCGGCCAGTGCAAACAAACCATCAGAGTACAGGCTTATATTAAACACTTTCAATCGCCACCTATTTTGTTTCTTGTTTTTGTGAACAAAAGCAAATATCTCCCTGAATAAACCGGGAACTCTTCAATAACTATTTTCTTTTTTCCTAGTAATGAAATAAATAAATAAATTATTCATTTCTGCAAACACAATCATACTTCATTGCCAAAAATTCGAAAATAAACAAAAATAGATGGTGGTCACTAAAACAAATTTCACTATACATCTCCTTTATTTGAGTCTAGAAGGTAGTCCCTAAAATGGATTCTATTGTAAGTCTTTTGTATCCGGTTCTGGAAGTTGTTCACTGCAGCAGTGTTACTGTAAATTTCTGTTCGGACCTGGAAGTTGATGAAGTTGGAAGTTAGTTGCATGTTTTATCGTACCTCTTTTTTGTCCGAATCAGGTTTTACTTTACGTCTGTTTACCTGGGTCTTGAAGATGGGCGTTGCAAATAGGTTCCACCGCAGTCTTTCTTATCTGGGCATGGAAAGTGATCTACTGTAGGCAGGTCTCGTAACGCAACCCTAACCTTTTGCCCAAGGATGCGGTAACAGTCTGTACACTAAGTGTATTTATAACCATGATATATATTTGACTTTGTTTTCGTACATTCCAATCGGTCAAAGAGCACCACAAAGCATTCTTAATAATTGCGCAACAGATGACTCGGTGGAAAGAAGGGGAAAATAACGACTTCATAATGCACCATAACTACCATTGATCCCTGAGTGACATGTTACGTCATAGCCGTAAATGAGTAACGCAGAAAAAAGGCAAACTAGAGCGGCAAGTACACAAACATCAGAGTACAGGCTTATATTATACACTTTCAATCGACACCTACTTAGTTTCTTGTTTTTGTAAGCAAAAACAAATGTCTAAACCCATAATGCCAATGCCCCCCCCCAAAAAAAAAATCCTTTTTTAATTACTGAAATATATTATTCATTTCTGCAAACATAAACATAATTCATTGCAAACAAATTCAAAATAAACAAAACATATGGTCGTCACTAAAACAGATACAAATGGACGTCTTTTTTCAACCGAGTCTGGAGGGTTGTCGCTAAAACGGGTTTTATTGTAAGCCCTTCTAATCCAGGTCTGAAGTTGGTCACTATAGTAGTTTTACTGTATGTTACATTTTCATCCGGGTCTGGAACTTGGTCAAGACAGGCAGGTTTTACCGCACGCCTTTTCACCCGAATCTGGAAGGGATCACGACAAACGTATCTTACATTACATCGTTTTATCCGGGTCTTGAAGGTGGTATGGATTTTTTTGGTGACCATCACCTTCCACAAACCCCCCCCCCCCCAGCTATTTAATGTAGGTCCGACTATAAACACAACTCTAATCCTTTTACCCAAGGCAATGGTAACGGTCTGTACCCTAAGTGTAGTTATAGCCATGATATACTACCTTGTCTTCGTACATTCCCATCGGCCAAAAAGCACTAGAAAGGCATAACTGCGCATCATATAACGCACCTCGTAGGGAGAAGGGGGAAGTATTTCGGTGCCAAAATGGTCAGCTTCTTCTCATAACACAAGATTTTAGATGACCGAATTTCATAGAAAAAAATGCTTCAGCAGACAATGCTAATTGATACAAAATAGCTCCTATATATAGCGGGAACGTGACAAGTAACTACTGGTCAAGTTCCCACCGGATAAGTCCCAATCGGTCAAGTCCCTACTGGACAAGTCCCTACTTAGGACAAGTCCCAACAAGGATTTCTCCCTACTTTTTAATTTTTCAGTTTTGATTTAGAAGTCACATTAGGAGACCTATGATTTGATTCATGTGGAAGATTACGCTATGATTACGCTAATTGCAGTTAATGAAATACTTTAGTTTATTCATAAGGTTAGATCAATAAACTTCTGACATCAACGATAAATATTCTTTGATTACTCTAATTGCAATTAATGAAATTAATTCTTTACTTTTAAGAAAAACACAGTATGTGTCAACTCAAACAGCCTTATTAAAGTGGAGCTACATCGTGTCATAAAAACATCTCCGTACTATTATCCCAACCGAAGACTTTTACATATTTATATGTTTACCGCAAAGAAATAATCACATGTGAAATATCTTACTTGTTGCATGTACATTTGCTAGTGTTGTTACATATTTACATGTCTGTCAAGAAACCATCTGTGTTTTCTGAAATTACTCGCAAGTAATAAATTATTAATATATCAAATAAATATGCAAGCTCGGCGTCTTTGCTGAAATAGAAGAATCACAATTAGTAACAAATCATACAAATATCTTGCTACGCGTTTAACCTCTCTTTCAAACGTCTTTTGATGTGAATTCAATCAACATAAAAGGCGAGCATGTACCAACTATGCGTCTAAATGAAAATTGAAAAAAAGTAGGGAGAAATCCTAGTAGGGACTTGCCTTAAGTAGGGACTTGACCGGTAGGGACTTGTCCTACACTCATATATAGAACACCTTGGCAGCCGAATCAAGTATGCGGCGAAAAAAATCAATAGCTAGACCTACTTAGACCTATAAACACGCCAATAGCATTCCATGACCGCGTAGATAACGACTTCATCATGCATCACAGCTGACACTGACCCCTGACTGAGTGGCATGCCACGTAACAGCATTAAATGGGAAACGCACAAAAAGCTCGATTTCAGGCAATAACAAATAGGAATGGCAATAACAAATAGCAATGGACAGTACTGTGGTTACTGTTTTGACGCTTTCTAAAGAATGCGGGAACACTCGAGAATCTTCTGGAAAACGCTGAAACCTTCAACGTAGTTAACACTCATGCTTAGTTAACAAAGGAGCCAAAAAATGGGGAGGAGGGGGGTTGTGTTGACGTTAGGCACCTTTCTTGATTTTCTATACGAGTTAAATAATGTTTAACCAAAACCGTCGGACTTATCCAAGGAATAACTACACCAAATTTAAAATCGATCCGAATTTTCGATGTCGAGATATTTTGCTTAATAACAGATAATATTTACAGTCAAAAGTTTAAACAGTCGTCTAACTGGACCAGGCAATATCCATATAAAATCGATATGACTTTCCGTTATCGAGATATTATGCACGCAAGATCTGGTTCAAAATATACACATATTTTACGCGATGACGTCATACGCCGCATTGTTCGTTCTACTCGCAAAAAAATGTAGTTTCTTTCGGACCTACCAAGCAACAATCCCACCAAGTTTCAACTTTCTCCGATGCTCAGCGGCTGAGAAATTTAGCAGACAAGATATTTTTACGTAATGACGTCATACGTTTGCCCTAATCACGTGACATGCGTCAAAAGCTGATAGAACCGACCGACCTAAGCAAGGAATAAATCAAGTTTGAAGTCGATCCGACGTTTCGTTCTCGAGATATCTTGCACACATTTTGTTCACAACAGACTGACACATACACAGAACGTACAAACATATACACAGAACGTACAAACATTGTATGTCTCCCTTGGTCGGGGAGATATAATCACAGGCAATGCAAGAAATGAGTCGATATCGATGTTGCTGTTTTGAATCAGTCTAAAGAATGCACGAACTCTCGAGAATCTTCTGGAAAATGCTGAAATTTCGAGGATGGATAACAAATACAAATTTTGATGTCAATCCAGCTTTCCACTGTCGAAATATTTTGCTTAACAACATAACTTTTTACGTAATGAGTACTTTCTTAATTTCCTACAACCCACGGGATACACTTCTTGTTCAAATTATGGACATTTTACGTGATGACGGTATGTGCCAATTTTATTTATTTTACACATGACAAAATTTGAAAGAATCTGTCGAATGTACACAGGAACAACCTCTATAAGTTTTAATTTTCTCCGATGTTCAGCGGCTGAGAATTTTTGCAAGAAAGATTTTTATGTTATGACGTCTTATGCTAGCCCTAACAACGGTCGGACCTAACCAAGAACTACTCATAAAATTTCAACTGACATACACAGGTCGTTGCCGAAGCAATCTTCCATCGTCATTAAAAACCAAACGTCCCAATTTGGCAACTCTACCTGAATAGTGAATGTCCGATTGCCCGCTGTTCCTAGGGCAGTCATTATTCAATGCAAGGCAATATATAAGAGATCTTTCGTTTGTGAATTCCAAGTTTTACGGCTGAAGTAGCTTCTTCAGTCAAAATTCGATCCCGAAGATGCTCAATTCTGACCCTTCTATCTCGGTGTTTTTTAACACGCGGTCCACCAAACTGTTGTCGATCCAACAGTTCGTGACTCATGGTTCCGTCTAACGATTTCACACATTGTTGATTTCGGCATGAAATGTTTGACAGTATTACTTTGCTATCAGCAGACATCAATTAAGCCAATTACTCTGCGATATTCACGATAGTCCCACTTTAAAAATACTCCTAGAACATTTCCATTAAAATCCGTCAGATCATGTGATTGCGGCTATTAGTGTAAAGGTATCAGACTACCGATGTTTGGCAGGCTGCTAGCAATATACGTGGCTGACTCACAAAAATGGTGACAGATAGGTAACACATCATTAGTTTAAATACCATATCATATTGATTTTCATCCCCAACAGAAACTTTGAAAAATGTAAGATTTTGTTCAGTTATATTTCAGTTATAATGCTCTCATATGAAGTCATGCGTGAAAAACAGGGACACATTAAAATTAGGAATCAATCAGCAACAAAAACCTTCTGCATGACCCGACCATGCTAACCGTCCAGTCTACGGGAAACGATTGACACTGGCGGTGCTTGAAAAAGTCACGGACTGAGTACAGGTGAAGTGTCACTGGATCACGGGACATAGTCTTAAGATGAGGACGAGTGGACAATTGTTGTCGTCTACGTATTGTTAAGAGAACTATATAAACCTTATACAGACACCAATAAATACCTGGGACAATACCTCTGACAGTGGCAACCTTGATACAAATAAGACGAGTTTTTTATTATCGGTAGTTACCCTGCAAAATATTTGTTAATCATCAAAATATCAATGTAAACTAGAGCCTCAGTAAGGCAGGATCCCCCGTGAAGCAGTAAAAGTAAAATGAGGTCAAGTCACGATGCAAGGTTTCACGCTTCCAGAACTATCTCTTCTATGAGAAGTCGGCCGGACAAAACATCGTCTCACGGCTAAGTTCAAGCCAAAAATGCACAATTTTTGACAACTTCCCACAACGTCAATTTTTGGCTGATTTTAACAATAATGCTACGTTGCACATCTTCAATGTAAATACTTTTCCCGTGCAAGGTTTCAAGTTCCTATGACAATCACTTCTATGAGAAGTTGGCCAGACAAAACATCGTCTCACGGTTAAGATCAAGCCAAACATTCACCATATTTTACAATTTCAAACGACGTCAATTTTTTGCCGATTTTGACAATGATGTCATGTTTTCTTGCACATCTTCAACAAAAATATTTTCACCATGCAAGGTTTCAGGTTCCTATTACAAGCCCTTCTATGAGAAGTTGGCCAGACAAAACATCGTCTTACCGAGTCAGCAAGTATTTTGTGCGAACATGCATGATTTCGTCATCGCATCCGAGCATGTTCGAACATGATGTCATGTCGTCACAACATCGAGGCACGATCGTCAAAGTACGGATGTACTTTCGCCATCCCATCACAGCGCGTTGGGACGTCATGGGGGAAAAATGCTGAAGAAGTGTTGAGAAATGTTGAGGAGGTGGCGTGGAAGTACTGGGTTTTTTTCCCAAATGGTGTTAAAAAGTGCTGTGAAAGTGTACTATGTCACAGTATTGGAAGCTCGGAAGTCAGCCTAGATCCATAGTTCCGCTATGTAAACATTATTTTATACCACCTTTTACTGTAAGCTCTTTCACAAATACACATATATAACAGAGTGTGGAAGAATGACTTAAAGTAAACACCGCGAACCCCTTCACAAAGAAGAGAGGGTGAAAGAAATGCTTTCTAGGAAAAAAGGGGAGCAAGTATTTCTTCAATTTATCTAGGCTAAAATAGATCAAAATACGAAGTCATACTGAACAATTTGCTGAATTATTTTAGTATATGCCGTCATTCATAAACACTTCAAGTCTTCCTGCTTACTATGGTAAAAAGATGGTTGAAATCGAACGAAGGTTTAGAGATATGTGGTTTGAGATTTTGGCAAAATGACGTCATCCATAATAAACACTTCAAGTCTTACTGAATACTATGCTGAAAAGAAGGTTGAAATTGACCAAGTAGTTTTAAAGATATACAATTTAAAAAATTTTACTAGATGACGTCATCGGTGACATCCTTGATGTTATCCATAACCACGTAAAGTCTTCCTGAGTACTCTGGTTAAAAGTTTGTTTAAATCGAACGAGTAGTTTTAAAGTTATGTACGTTTGAAATTTTGAGTAAATGACGCCTTCCTTGACGTCATCAGTGACGTCACCAATAAACACGTAAAATCTTTCTGATTACTATGATGAAAAGATGGTTGAAATGGACCAAGTAGTTTTAAAAATATACACGTTAAAATTTTGAGTTTAGGAAGTAATCTATGACGTCACCAGTAGACACATAACGTCCTACTGAATACTATAGTGAAATAATGCCTGAAATTGACCAAGTAGTTTCAGAGATATGTGTGTTTAAAATTTTGAGTAAATGATGCCATTCATGACGTCATCAGTGACCTCACCAACAAAAATTTAAAGTCTTCCTAAATAATGTAGTGAAAAGATGATTAAAATTGATCAACTAGTTTCAAAGTGCGTTTGAAATTTTGAGAAAATGACTTCATCTGTGACGTCATTAGTGATGTCATCCACAAGTACTTCAAATCTTCCTGAATACTATGGTGAAAAGATGGTTGAAATTGACGGAGAAGTTTAAAGATATACATGTTATGCTCGATTAAATTTTTTAATCAATGACGTCACTAGTGACGTCATTGGCATCATTTACTCAAAATTTTAAACACACATATCTCACATTAGTGACTTCATTCATGACGTCATCATTACAAATTTAAAAGTCTTTCTAAATGCTATGGTAAATAGATGGTTAAAATAGGCCCAATAGGTTTAAAGTTATGCTCGATTGAAATATTTAGTAAATGACGTCATCCGTGACGTCATCAATGACGTCCCAACGTGCTGTGATGGGATGGCGAAAGTACATCCGTACATCGTGCCTCGATGCTGTGACGAAATGAAGCATGTTCGAACATGCTCGGATGCGATGACGAAATCATGCATGTTCGCTGAGTCAGCACAAAATACTTGCTGACTCGGTATGCTGAGTCAGCACAAAATACTTGCTGGCTCGGTAGGCTGAGTCAGCACAAAATACTTGCTGACTCGGTATGCTGAGTCAACAACAAATACTCGCTGGCTCAGAATGCTAGACTTTCATTTGTTTACTTACTTTTATTCGTTTATTTGTTTTATTTGTATTAATTTATTTGTATTAATTTATTTGTATTATATTTCATTTGTTTATTTTTTATTTGTTTATTATATTTTGTTATTTGTTTATTTTATTTTTATTTATTTTGTTTATTAATTTCCATTTATTAATTTTTTCAAATTTTCTTTCATTTGTTTATTTTTTTATTTATGTTTTTGTTTGTTTACTTTATTTTTATTTGTTTATTTGCTTATTTTATTTGTTTATTTTTTATCTGTTTATTTATTTATTTCACTCTCCATCCAGATCGCGCGCTTTTTTATTGCTTCGGAAAACTGTGCTCAGACCCCCATTTTCTATCTACTAAACGCTACAGACCAAATGTTCACGGCATAAGTCCCATTCTTTCTTAATAATAAAAACAATTTAAAAACGCAAACGTTGAGGATTTAATTTACACAGAACAAAGTTTCCATGATGTCTTGTACTTAAGACGACCGACGTGAGCCATAATCAGTGCTAATACCTAGTCTCCGGATCAGAAATAGCAGCCAGCTCTCCTTGCTGGGTGACTTTCGCTCATGTGAGCACTATTAACTTTTACTTTTCCTGGTACTTTTTTACTTTCAGGAGTGAATCGAATACGTTGCTAGTAAAGAACACAATTTTTAAAGTAACTTTTAGAAATACTGGAAACCACAGTGTTATTATACCACAGTGTAAGTGAGGAGTTTATTTATAAGCATAAATTTATAAGTATAAAGTACGAGTACCTTCATGACGCGTGACACCACTTGCGCATGCTTATGGAATCTCCAAACAAATTCCTATTAATTTATGTGGCGTCCCTCCTTAAATTATCTGCTGCTCCGAGTATCCTATGAAGACAACATTCCCGAGATTTATTTAAAGGTTTATGAATGTATTGTCACCATTCCAGATATTTTTTAGGGTTTATTAATGTATTCAGTCACCATTCCCTAGATTTATTTAAAGGTTTATTAATGTATTGTCACCATTCCAGAGATTTTTTTAGGGTTTATGTATGTATTCAGTCACCATTCCAGAGATTTAAAGGTTTATGAATGTATTGTCACCATTCCAGAGATTTTTTTAGGCTTTATTAATGTATTCAGTCACCATTCCCGAGATTTATTTAAAGGTTTATAAATGTATTTTCACCATTCCAGAGATTGTTTAGGGTTTATTTATGTATTCAGTCACCATTCCGGAGATTTATTTAAAGGTTTATGAATGTATTATCATCATTCTAGAGATTTTTTTAGGGTTTATGAATGTATTCAGTTACCATTCATGAGATTTATTTTAGGGTTTATTAATGTATTGTCACCATTCCAGAGATTTTTTCACGGTTTATGAATGTATTCAGTCACCATTCCAGAGATTTATTTTAAGGTTTATGAATGTGGTTGAAGCAGTTGGTTTTATTTTACTTTTCCTGGTACTTTTTTACCTTCTGGAGTGAATCGAATACGTTGCTAGTAAAGAACACAATTTTTAAAGTAACTTTTAGAAATACTGGAAACCACAGTGTTATTATGCCACAGTGTAAGTGAGGAGTTTATTTATAAGCACTAAGTGAGGGTTATAAATATAAAGTACGAGTACCTTCATGACGCGTGACACCACTTGCGCATGCTTATGGAATCTCCAAACAAATTCCTATTAATTTATGTGGCGTCCCTGCTGCTCCGAGTATCCTATTAAGTCACCATTCCCGAGATTTATTTAAAGTTTTTATGACTGTATTGTCACCATTCCAGAGATTTTTTCACGGTTTATGAATGTATTCAGTCACCATTCCCGAGGTTTATTTTAAGGTTCATGGATGTATTCAGTCACCATTCCCGAGATTTATTTTAAGGTTCATGGATGTATACAGTCACCATTCCCGAGATTTATTTTCGGGTTTATGAACGTATACAGTCACCATTCCAGAGATTTAAAGGTTTATGAATGTATTCAGTCACCATTCCAGAGATTTAAAGGTTCATGGATGTATACAGTCACCATTCCCGAGATTTATTTTCGGGTTTATGAACGTACACAGTCACCATTCCAGAGATTTAAAGGTTTATGAATGTATTCAGTCACCATTCCAGAGATTTAAAGGTTTATGGATGTATTCAGTCACCATTCCCGAGATTTATTTTAGGGTTTATGAACGTATACAGTCACCATTCCAGAGATTTAAAGGTTTATGAATGTATTCAGTCACCATTCCAGAGATTTAAAGGTTCATGGATGTATACAGTCACCATTCCAGAGATTTAAAGGTTCATGGATGTATACAGTCACCATTCCCGAGATTTATTTTCGGGTTTATGAACGTATACAGTCACCATTCCAGAGATTTAAAGGTTTATGAATGTATTCAGTCACCATTCCAGAGATTTAAAGGTTCATGGATGTATACAGTCACCATTCCCGAGATTTATTTTCGGGTTTATGAACGTATACAGTCACCATTCCAGAGATTTAAAGGTTTATGAATGTATTCAGTCACCATTCCAGAGATTTAAAGGTTTATGGATGTATTCAGTCACCATTCCCGAGATTTATTTTAGGGTTTATGAACGTATACAGTCACCATTCCAGAGATTTAAAGGTTTATGGATGTATTCAGTCACCATTCCCGAGATTTATTTTAGGGTTTATGAACGTATACAGTCACCATTCCAGAGATTTAAAGGTTTATGAATGTATTCAGTCACCATTCCAGAGATTTATTTTAGGGTTTATGAATGTGGTTGAAAGAGTTGGTTTTATTTGTTCTTTATACTTCGAAAAAGAAGAAAAGCGAGAGACAGAAAAATGAAACTACAATGAAAATGCTTTATTTAAAATAAAATGCTATTTTAACTTTCCAATAATTACGTAATCCTCATGCTTGCAATAATGTAGATGACAATGAGGCAATGCACGTAGATAGTTTTGGTCTTTGAAATGCCTTTAGATAATGTACTTAAACTATTTTCTGCCTCATACTAAGGGCTGAACAAGTCATTTCCACACTTTTCGAAAAAAAAAAAATCGAGCTTTTATGAAATTTCTACAGAAATAACTTATGTGTGTCCTTTAACTGTACCCACTCTGCGATCCTGCACATACCTATGGCTGAGGATGTATAAACTGCTTTATAATAACAACTTTTCTACAACACCTTTTCACTTAATTCAGTACGCCATCTCAAGATAACTGTCATATAAAACGTCGACGGTCAATACGTCGACAGGTGAAAAAGCGGACAAAACGTCGACGGTCAATACGTCGACAGGTGAAAAAGCGGACAAAACGTCGACGGTCAATACGTCGGCAAGTGAAAAGGCGGATAAAACGTCGACTAACAGATGCTGGCTGCAATGACATTTAACTGGCCTTAATCGGTTCTATAATGAATTAACTTTTTCGAATATATAGTCATTTATCAACACTCGCCGTCATAAAAATAAAGTGTCCATAAAATACAACTTTCAATGACGTCATTTCGCCATATTCTAGACAACAGAGGAGCTGTGGTTCAGGCACAAACACCCCGACTAACAAGTGGCCGACGTTTTGTGGACCATTTACACCTCTCGGCGTTTGTGCTGACATTTTGAGAAGTCGAGGTTTTGACCGTCGACATTTTGCTCGGATATCCTCAAGATGTCCCACCGGCTGTTACTTCACCAACTGTGCTGTGATTACCAGAAAAAAGTCACACGCATTCTTACATGAATGACCAAACTTAAATACACAAACACGGGGCGGGGCATCGCCTCACATCCAACAAATCACTACTATGTACTTTAGTGCTGATCACTAGTTTTAAAGCAAAATTACAAAACACCGAGCTTTATAAATTATTGATTTCAACACACCGGAACCAAACACGGACACATTCACATACTTCAGAATATCCGATGTTACTAATCGCCAGTAACATAAACAAGTTGTTCTTCATGAAATTCAGCGACTTTCATCAGATTTTCAGGACAGACCAAACATCGTCATTTCTGTACCGCATACACCACTATATAGCTTTTGTTTGTTTGTTTTTTAAATGCAAAGACAAAGAGTTCATTTGGAATCCAAGATCAGAGACACATCTCCGCAACGAGGTCCACATTCCAGCTGCAATCAGTTTTTCAGTTACCTTCGTCCATTGATTCGAAACCGCCGCCACTACCCCTGAAACCGCCGCCACCACCCCTACCAAAACCGCCTCGGCCGCCACCGAAGCCACCTCCACGGCCACCGCCGAAGCCACCTCCACGGCCACCGCCGAAGCCACCTCCTCGGCCACCGCCGAAGCCACCTCCACGGCCACCTCCTCTGCCTCCTCTGTAGCCACTGCCTCCGCCACCCCCAAACCCACCACCTCTACCTCCAAACCCGCCAGCGCGCCCACTAAAGCCACCCCGGCTGTAACTACCACCGCGGCCACCTGCATAACCGCCTCGGTCACTAAATCCGCCACCACGGCTGCCGCCAAATCCACCACCTCCACCAAAATCACCACCGCTTCCCATTCTCGGAACCTTAGCGCCCCGGCCACGGAAAAGAGAGGCTCTGAAAAGTGTAAACAATCGTGTATTACAAACTAGCCCATTAGGGTTGATTTGAATTTGTTTTGCTAAACATAACAGTCTGCTCAATAGAAAATCGAGATTATACAAAAAATAGGGATTGGCGCTGGAGTTAAAGTCCCTCTCTCTCCTGGGAACAATGTCACTGTAATTGTAGGTAATTTAACTTTATTTCAAACAATTAAAGGCAAATAAGTCTGTTCTGTTAATATTACAAAGTATATACGAATTAAGGCAAACTTTCAAATTTTTTAGCCTTAAAACCAGGCAGTTTATAAACTGTATACTGCCTGATTATCAGTTAGCCTGTAATATGTTTTCAGAATAATTAATGCAACATGAAAGATGATGCAACATGAGAGATGATCAATTAAGTACTCGTACAGAGATAAGAGTATGCATCCTGTGGCTAAAACGACACAAAAATTTTCGGTGAGCTCGCAGCTCTGAACTAAAAGTGAGACACTTGCCCCATGTCGGGTCGTTTAAAGGGTAATAAAAGATGATCCGCCACAGTCTGAAAATTAGCAAGCGAAAATCGGAGTGAAAAAAGGGAAAAGAGGAAAAGAAGTAAGAAACTAAACAGCGCACCCTTGTTCGCCCTCGGGCTGGCGAACGCCGTGCCTGCCGGCGCTGATCTTGGAAAGTCCGCGCACGACATCCATGAGAGCGGAGTCGGCAGGGTCGGGCTCGTCCAGACCCTCGGGGTTGTTGGTTGCCTTGACGATGAGCGCCTCCAAGGCCGGGCGCAGGGCCACCACCCGCGCCGCAATTCCCGGATCCATCTGTAGGTTGATCCTGCACAACATACAATATTTTGTTTTTCTCTTCTCCTTAATGCCAACCTTTCAATTGTTGAAGCTCCCATTATGTCAAAATTTTAATGTATGATTCGTGATTTGAAATTGAAATATACTTATTACAAAAGGGACTGTAAAACGGGTCCGTACCAGTCATCCAGTGCTACGATCTGTCCATCCGTCTTAACCCATCTGGCGGCAAAAAGCAGCAGTTGTAGAGGCGAGACCATGGTCATCTGTTTGCACGACACTGCCCGGGTACGGATCTGAAAAGAAGAGCCCACGTGTCTTCACACTAAGCCCCAGGCGAGCCAACGCCTTCATACCAAGCCCCAGGCGAGCCCACGCCTTCACACAAAGTACCAGGCGAGCCCAAGCCTTCATACCAAGTCCCAGGCGAGCCCACGCCTTCACGCCAAACCCCAGGCGATCCCACGCCCTCACACCAAGTACCTGGAGAGCCCACGCCTTCACACCAAGCCCCAGGCGAACCCACGCCTTCACACCAAGCCCCAGGCGAGCCCACGCCTTCACACCAAGCCCCAGGCGAACCCACGCCTTCACACCAAGCCCCAGGCGAGTCCACGCCTTCACGCCAAGTCCCAGGCGAGCCCACGCCTTCACACCAAGTCCCAGGCGAGCCCACGCCTTCACGCCAAGTACCAGGCGAGCCCACGCCTTCACATTAAGCCCCAGGCGAACCCACGCCTTCACACCAAGTCCCAGGCGAACCCACGCCTTCACACCAAGTACCAGGCGAGCCCACGCCTTCACACCAAGCCCCAGGCGAACGCACGCCTTCACACCAAGCCCCAGGCGAGCCCACGCCTTCACACCAAGTACCAGGCGAGTCCACGCCTTCACGCCAAGTACCAGGCGTGCCCACGCCTTCACACCAAGCCCCAGGCGAGTCTACGCTTTCACACCAAACCCCAGGCGAGCCCACGCCTTCACGCCAAACCCCAGGCGATCCCACGCCCTCACACCAAGTACCTGGAGAGCCCACGCCTCCACACCAAGCCCCAGGCGAACCCACGCCTTCACACCAAGCCCCAGGCGAGCCCACGCCTTCACACCAAGCCCCAGGCGAACCCACGCCTTCACACCAAGCCCCAGGCGAGCCCACGCCTTCACACGAAGTCCCAGGCGAGTCCACGCCTTCACACCAAGTCCCAGGCGAGCCCACGCCTTCACGCCAAGTACCAGGCGAGCCCACGCCTTCACATTAAGCCCCAGGCGAACCCACGCCTTCACACCAAGCCCCAGGCGAGTCCACGCCTTCACGCCAAGTCCCAGGCGAACCCACGCCTTCACACCAAACCCCAGGCAAACCCACGCCTTCACACCAAGTCCCAGGCGAGCCCACGCCTTCACACCAAGCCCCAGGTGAGCCCACGCCTTCACACCAAGCCCCAGGCGAGCCCACGCCTTCACACCAAGCCCCAGGTGAGCCCACGCCTTCACACCAAGCCCCAGGCGAGTCCACGCCTTCACACGAAGTCCCAGGGGAGCCCATGCCTTTACACCAAGTCCCAGGCGAGTCCACGCCTTCACGCCAAGTCCCAGGCGAGCCCACGCCTTCACACCAAGTCCCAGGCGAGCCCACGCCTTCACGCCAAGTACCAGGCGAGCCCACGCCTTCACATTAAGCCCCAGGCGAACCCACGCCTTCACACCAAGTCCCAGGCGAACCCACGCCTTCACACCAAGTACCAGGCGAGCCCACGCCTTCACATTAAGCCCCAGGCGAACCCACGCCTTCACACCAAGCCCCAGGCGAGCCCACGCCTTCACGCCAAGTCCCAGGCGAGCCCACGCCTTCACACCAAGTCCCAGGCGAACCCACGCCTTCACGCCAAGTACCAGGCGAGCCCACGCCTTCACGCCAAGTACCAGGCGAACCCACGCCTTCACACCAAGTCCCAGGCGAGCCCACGCCTTCACGCCAAGTACCAGGCGAGCCCACGCCTTCACACCAAGTCCCAGGCGAACCCACGCCTTCACACCAAGTCCCAGGCGAGCCCACGCCTTCACACCAAGTCCCAGGCGAGCCCACGCCTTCACACCAAGTCCCAGGCGAGCCCACGCCATCACACCAAGTCCCAGGCGAGCCCACGCCTTCACGCCAAGTCCCAGGGGAGCCCACGCCTTCACACCAAGCCCCAGGCGAGCCCACGCCTTCACGCCAAGTCCCAGGCGAGCCCACGCCTTCACACCAAGTCCCAGGCGAACCCACGCCTTCACGCCAAGTACCAGGCGAGCCCACGCCTTCACGCCAAGTACCAGGCGAACCCACGCCTTCACACCAAGTCCCAGGCGAGCCCACGCCTTCACGCCAAGTACCAGGCGAGCCCACGCCTTCACACCAAGTCCCAGGCGAACCCACGCCTTCACACCAAGTCCCAGGCGAGCCCACGCCTTCACACCAAGTCCCAGGCGAGCCCACGCCATCACACCAAGTCCCAGGCGAGCCCACGCCTTCACGCCAAGTCCCAGGGGAGCCCACGCCTTCACACCAAGTCCCAGGCGAACCCACGCCTTCACACCAAGTTCCAGGCGAGCCCACACCTTCACGCCAAGTCCCAGGCGAACCCACGCCTTCACACCAAGTACGAGGCGAGCCCACGCCTTTACACCAAGTCCCAGGCGAGCCCACGCTTTCACACCAAGTCCCAGGCGAGCCCACGCCTTCACACCAAACCCCACGCGAACCTATGCCTTTACACTAAGTCGCAGGCGAACGAAAGCCGCCGCTTTTCATCACAATGACACTTTATCTCGAATACTTATGACCTATGACTTGTGACCTTTTCTTGAGGCCATCATACCACGTTGTTCTTGTAATTATTCGGACCATTCCCTCTGATGGTCCGAATCCGTTCTCTCATCAAACACTGCCTCCAAAAAGCCAATTCGCTTACTGGTACAAGTAGCTGCTAAATCACAAGCCCATTCACCTTAACGCCAGACGTACCTTTTCGCCAAACACAAAGAAGGGCGACTGGAAGAAGACTTCATGGTTGTTGCAGTTGACCGACGACTTGTGCACGAGCGCCGCCTTGTGGTCGTACGTCAGCACCTTGCGCTTTTCCTTGTGGTAGCAGACGTTCGGGTACAACCCCATAGCCAGCAGCGAAATCACCTTGACACAACACACGGACAGCAGGAGGTAGTCAAGAATTTTCTCCAATTCATGGCTATGCGCCATTCCACTTGTATTTATTTCACTGATTAGTTGGATCAAAGTTAAATAAAATGCTTTGCTGGGTCATGAGATGCTGTGACGTCTACTTATGACGTCACCTTTATGACGTGTTCTTATCATCCCTTACCACGTCCAGCTTGAAGTCGGGTCCGCTGAAGTTGAAGACTTGCGGGGCGAGGGACTCTTCGGGAAAGCCGGCGTTGACGAGGATGTCGCGCAGTTGGTTCTTGGCCTCGCACGTCATCCTCAGGATCTGCCAGTTCAGCTGCTTCTGCTCACAGAAGTACATCTCGTTCTCCTCCCCGCTCGCCCTGGGAAACACGAGTCACGTGACAGCATACAGTGTTCAGGACAGGCCAGAGTCACATGACGATATACAGGACAGAGTCACGTGGCAACACACAGGACAGGCTAGAGTCACATGACAACACACAGGACAGGCCAGAATCACGTGACGACATATAGGACAGAGTCGCGTGACAACATACAGGACAGGCCAGAGTCACGTGACAACATACAGGACAGGCCAGAGTCACGTGACAACATACAGGACAGACCAGAGTCACGTGACAACATACTGGACAGGCTAGAGTCACGTGACAACACACAGGACAGGCCAGAGTCACGTGACAACATAGAGGACAGGCCAGAGCCACACGACGACATACAGGACAGGCCAGAGTCACGTGACAACATACAGGACAGGCCAGAGTCACGTGACAACACACAGGACAGGCCAGAGTCACGTGACAGCATACAGGACAAGCCAGAATCACGTGACAACATACAGGACAGGCCAGAGTCACGTGACAACATACAGGACACACTAGAGCCACGTGACAACATACAGGGCAGGCCAGAGTCACGTGACAACATACAGGACAGGCCAGAGTCACGTGACAACATACAGGACAAGCCAGAGTCACGTGACAACATACAGGACAGGCCAGAGTCACGTGACAACACACAGGACAGGCAAGAGTCACGTGACAACATACAGGACAGGCCAGAGTCACGTGACAACATACAGGACAGGCCAGAGTCAGGTGACAACATACAGGACAGGCCAGAGTCACGTGACAACACACAGGACAGGCCAGAGTCACGTGACAGCATACAGGACAAGCCAGAGTCACGTGACAACATAAAGGACAGGCCAGAGTCACGTGACAACATACAGGACACACCAGAGCCACGTGACAACATACAGGGCAGGCCAGAGTCACGTGACAACATACAGGGCAGGCCAGAGTCACGTGACGACACACAGGACATTGTCACGTGACAATATACAGGACAGGTAAGGACTGTTAATCGGTAACGCCAAAAGTTTTGTTTCTAAAACGCAATAAGAGCAAAGGCGTGTGGCGTGCGAGCACTCACCTGGCCTCCTCCCAGGCCTGGAAGGCATTGAGCATGGCCACGTGGTCACTGCAGCGTGTGCCCGCCAGGCTCTTGTGCACCCAGCCCAGGCGTCGCCGGTCGGTGGGCGTGAGGAAGGGCTCGGAGAACGTCGACGCCGCCCCCATCGTGCACATCGCGTCGCCGCAGCTATCAAACAACGCCAACCCGTCTCGGTTTCTTTATATTTGCTGCATCCACACATTTAATTCTCCACGTTCTTCGCAGAATTCAGTCCAGAACTCTGCAATTTGCCACGTTCGTTACCCATTCTTTGGTGGTCACGTTCGTTACACATTCTTTGGTGGTCACGTTCGTTACACATTCTTTGGTGGTCACGTTCGTTACCCATTCTTTGGTGGTCACGTTCGTTACCTATTCTTTGGTGGTCACGTTCGTTACCCATTATTTGGTGGTCACGTTCGTTACCCGTTCTTTGGTGGTCACGTTCGTTACCCATTCTTTGGTGGTCACGTTCGTTACACATTCTTTGGTGGTCACGTTCGTTACCCAGTCTTTGGTGATCACGTTCGTTACCAATTCTTTGGTGGTCACGTTCGTTACCCGTTCTTTGGTGGTCACGTTCGTTACCCATTCTTTGGTGGTCACGTTCGTTACTCATTCTTTGGTAGTCACGTTCGTTACCCATTCTTTGGTGGTCACGTTCGTTACCCATTCTCTGCTGGTCACGTTCGTTACCCATTCTTTGGTGGTCACGTTCGTTACCCATTCTTTGCTGGTCACGTTCGTTACCAATTCTTTGCTGGTCACGTTCGTTACCCATTCTTTGGTAGTCACGTTCGTTACCCATTCTTTGGTGGTCACGTTCGTTACCCATTCTTTGGTGGTCACGTTCGTTACCGATTCTTTGCTGGTCACGTTCGTTACCCATTCTTTGCTGGTCACGTTCGTTACACATTCTTTGGTGGTCACGTTCGTTACCCATTCTTTGATGATCACGTTCGTTACCCATTCTTTGGTGGTCACGTTCGTTACCCGTTCTTTGGTGGTCACGTTCGTTACCCATTCTTTGGTGGTCACGTTCGTTACACATTCTTTGGTGGTCACGTTCGTTACCCATTCTTTGGTGGTCACGTTCGTTACCCATTCTCTGCTGGTCACGTTCGTTACCCATTCTTTGGTGGTCACGTTCGTTACCCATTCTTGGCTGGTCACGTTCGTTACCCATTCTTTGGTGGTCACGTTCGTTACCCATTCTTTGGTGGTCACGTTCGTTACCCATTCTTTGCTGGTCACGTTCGTTACCGATTCTTTGCTGATCACGTTCGTTACCCATTCTTTGTTGGTCACGTTCGTTACTCATTCTTTGGTGGTCACGTTCGTTACCCATTCTTTGCTGGTCACGTTCGTTACCCATTCTTTGGTGGTCACGTTCGTTACCCGTTCTTTGGTGGTCACGTTCGTTACCCATTCTTTGTTGGTCACGTTCGTTACTCATTCGTTGGTGGTCACGTTCGTTACCCATTCTTTGGTGGTCACGTTCGTTACCCATTCTTTGGTGGTCACGTTCGTTACCCATTCTTTGGTGGTCGCGTTCGTTACAAATTCTTTGGTGGTCACGTTCGTTACTAGTTCTTTGGTGGTCACGTTCGTGACCCATTCTTTGGTGGTCACGTTCGTGACCCATTCTTTGGTGGTCACGTTCGTTACCCATTCTTTGGTGGTCACAGTTACCGAATGTTTCACGGCGAAACCACAGACCAGAACCGTCAGCGCATTACAACGTGTTGACGATGGCGAGGGAACACACGGGAACACACGGGAACACACGGGAACACACGGGAACATGCGGCAACGCTTCAGCTTACACTGTGCTTTCCAACCAAGGATTGACCATATTATTTCAATGTAAAGAGAGACAAACGGTTCAGCGTGTAGAGATGGCGGGGTATGGACAGCCCATACACTGACAACCAAACATAAACTTCGGTTGGAAAATACGACATCTTTACAGCCGCTTTACTCACTAGAAGATGCAGCCGTAGACGATCATTTTGCCGAGTTGTGGCTCGATCGGCATTCTGGCTAGAATCTTCCCGAGAGGCGTGAGCTCATCATTCTTGTCCAAGGCCTTCATTTCTGAAAACAAGCAAATAAACGATTACTCCCCACATAAGATCGATTACTCACCACATTAGATCGATTACCCACCAAATAAGATCGATTACTCACCACATAGGATCGATTAGTCACCACATAAGATCGATTAGTCACCACATAAGATCGATTACTCACCACATAAGATCGATTACTCACCAAATAAGATCGATTACACACCACATAAGATCGATTACTCACCACATAAGACCAATTACTCACACATAAGATCGATTACACACCACATAAGATCGATTACTCACCACATAAGACCGATTACTCACACATAAGATCGATTACACACCACATAAGATCGATTACTCACCACATAAGATCGATTACTCACCACATAAGATCGATTTCACACTTTTTTTCTGCGCATGTTTCAAATTAATATTATCTATTTATTTACTTTATTTGTTGTACTTTTAAGATGTGTAAAACGGACCTCTTAGTTTCGCCTCGGCCTCAATGACGGCGTCGATGGGAGGGGGCTCCACAGCTTTGGCCAAAAACTGTCCAATAGAACCGAGCCTCAACAGTTTGATTGACAGCGCTAATTCGTGAAGGGGCGTCCGCAGGATTTCCGGCGTCGTGTGTTGATCCAGTCTGGAATACACCAGTAAAATAGTTTTCTGTACAACTAACTTCGCTAATGACCACCAACTATTCGAGACGGTAGTATCTTTGAGACTTCTACCCAATACCCCTTAAAACTTCTTGCATTAGCTGCCACACTCATAAGTAAAATGAAGAGTCTCGGTGAGCAGCGAGAGCTCTTTGATGCATGTTCAAATGTTATTTCAAAACGCCTACATTGTAAAAAATCAACACTTACTTTTTCTATGCATACTCACTTCGGTGCGCATGCTCACTTTTCTGCGCATGCCCACTTCCGTGCGCATACTCACTTCCCTGCGCCTACTTCTGCGCATACTCACTTCTCTATGCACACTGACTTCTCTGCACATACTCACTTTCGTGCTAATACTCACTTCTCAAAGCGCGCCCTGCTGCAGAGGTGGAAGGCAAAGCCGGGCCTCACGCGCCCAGCGCGCCCGCGCCTTTGCTCCAGGTTCGTCTTCGACGCCCACACGGTCGCGTAATTCGTCATGTTGTTGTGTGACGTAAAGATCTTCATCTTCGCTTTGCAGGAATCGATGACGAACACTACGTCATTGATCGTTATACTCGTTTCTGCGATGTTTGTTGACAAAATGATCTGTAGAATTTTAAACAGAAAAATGGTTCAAAATCTGCCATTTAAAGTAAGATGCAGTTCTCACATTACCCTGTCAACTTTCTGGCATAGCCACTTGTTATGTTTATTTGTTTACCTTGTTATGATTTTGTTTACCTTGTTATGTTTATATGTTTACCTTAACTTGTTAGAGTAAAGGCTGTATCTTTCATATTTCACTAAAATAAGTTGTCAGTTCATCAGGCATTATGTGGAAGACAGCAACATTAAACTCTAGTCTCTTAATGCTATCACAGAAGTAATTTTTATGCTACCCGCCCTCCCCCGGCCTCTTCCCAAAAAAAGCCCCTTTGCGAGTCTGTTCTGCGATTCAATACCTTGGTGATTCCTGGCAGGACTGGATCGAAGACTTTCCTCTGGTCTTCTCTCGGAATCTGCGAGTGCAGCGGCAGAATGCGATACGCGCCGGAGCCTGGGTAACAGTCAACATGTCATGCTATAAGCACCGGAGCCCGGGTAACAGTCAACATGCCATGCAATACGCGCCGGAGCCTGTGTAACAGTCAACATGTCATGCGATACGCACCGGAGCCTGGGTAACAGTCAACATGTCATCCGATACGCGCCGGAGCCTTGGTAACAGTCAACATGTCATCGGATACGCGCCGGAGCCTTGGTAACGGTCAACATGTCATGCGATACGTACCGGGGCCTGGGTAACAGTCAACATGTCATGCCATAGGCGCCGGGGCCTGGGTAACGGTCAACATGTCATGCGATACGTGCCGGAGCCTGGGTAACAGTCAACATGTCATGCTATAAGCACCGGAGCCTGGGTAACAGTCAACATGCCATGCGATACGCGTCGGAGCCTTGGTAACGGTCAACATGTCATGCTATAAGCACCGGAGCCTGGGTAACAGTCAACATGCCATGCGATACGCGTCGGAGCCTGGGTAACGGTCAACATGTCATGCTATAAGCACCAGAGCTTGGGTAACAGTCAATATGTCATGCTATAAGCACCGGAGCCTGGGTAACGGTCAACATGTCATGCAATACGCGCCAGAGCCTGGGTAACAGTCAACATGTCATGCCATACGCGCCGGAGCCTGGGTAACAGTCAACATGTCATCCGATACGCGCCGGAGCTTTGGTAACGGTCAACATGTCATGCGATACGTACCGGGGCCTGGGTAACAGTCAACATGTCATGTTATACGCACCGGAGCCTGGGTAACAGTCAACATGTCATGCTATACGCACCGGAACCTGGGTAACAGTCAACATGTCATGCTATAAGCACCGGAGCCTGGGTAACAGTCAACATATCATGCGCTACCCACCAGAGCTACGGCCAGGGTCATTATGTCATGCCATACGCACCGGAGCCAGGGTAAGGGTCAGCATGTCGTGATACGTACCAGAGCCTGGGTAACGGACAACATATCATGCGATACCCACCAGCGCCTGGGTAACAGTCAACATGTCATGCGATACGCACTAGAGCCAAGACAATGGTCAACATGTCACGCGATACGCACCGAAGCCTGGATAATGGTCAACATGTCATGCGTTATATACCAGAGCCTGGGTAACGGTGGATATCCCCCGTGTAACAAGGACGACCTATGAACTCGGTGCTAAAGCAGAGGCACGATTCCCCCCATCCCTGTACAGTGGATGACCCATCAAACTAGATGCTGTCAGAGCAGCAGCAGGACCCCGTGTCACAATAAATAAATAACTATACGCCATTTTATTAAGTCTCCTTGACAGATTTTTTTACATAACGAGAAGCATTTCCTATAAGAGTACACACAACCCCGCCTGGTGGAAAAGCAGGTGGAAAAGTATTGGTTTGAGTATATTACCCTGAATATACTTAAAACAATCTTGAAGAGATCACCTAGCCATGCTTTGTTCTTGGTGATAATATTTGCAAATAATTACACAAACTCTATATTGACTCCTTAGTAGCAGTCTGTATGTTCTCTACATGTCTTAAATGCTCGGTGGAGAACTGGGCTTGACTAACCCTCTATCACATGAAAACATCAAGCCCATTTTCAGAGGGCTGTAATTTCGGTAATTTCCAATCGGCCAACTGTAAACTGGACGTGCCAAACCTTTATTCCCTAATTATTGCATAATTGAAAGAATAACTGCTCTTACATAATTCCTTTATAGGCTAGTGGACTCCATAAGGTACCCTCTGTGATACAGAAGCGTCAATTTAGCCTATTTTCAGAGGGCTGTAATTTCGACAATTTTCGATCGATCAAACTGAACGTTTGACATTGCACATCTTCATTCCACATTTATTTGATGTACGAAAGAATAATAGCTCTTACTTGATTCCTTAATAGTGAAGTGGACTCCACGCGGTACCTTCTGTGACACGAAAATTTAGCCCTTTTAAAATTTAGCAAACAAGTTTCCACAAAAATATACATTTTTGACAAGTCGTACTTTTGACAATTTTTGACCGATTTCAAAAATAATGCGACGTTGCACATGCACAGTATATATTTTTTCGCTGCATAAAATTTCAGAACGCTGGATCGGATGTTTCGGAGAACTCGTCTGAACAAATCCTCCGTGCTAACAAATTTACTGAAAAACAGCCATTTTTGACAAGTCGTATTTTTGTGAATTTTTGGCCGATTTCAAAAATAATACGACACTGCACACCTTCAATATACGTTCTAACCGTATGCCAAAGGAAAAAGCTATATGACAAATACTTTCGGAGATACAGCCCGGAAACGAGGGCGCACGAAAGCGGTCAGGCAGACGGACGAGCTGAAACCCATATCCGCTCGTTACGGGGGATAATAAATGTAAAGATGTTGATAAAACTGTTCCCAAATGTCAAAATACTGACATATTGACAATTCTTCATGAATCCCAATGAAAATACGTCACTGTACACCTTCAATGGAGGCTCTAGCCGCACGTGAAATTACAAAACACTCCAGTTAATAGCTTTTGACAACGAGCCTGGACACGCCGTAGAAAATACGCTGAGGTCCGACAATGACACTTGTCATGAATCCGAACAAAAAGACGATTTTGCACAGCTTTAATATGTGCTCTATCCGTGTGTGAAAACAAAACAATCGCACCTAGTGTCAGAGATAAAGCACTGACACGCATGCGGACGGACGGACGGGCAAATCCATATCTATATCCCTCCGTCACATGGGGGATAATAATATGTACTAACCAAAGACAGGGTGTTGCTGCAAGTGCCTCATGAGCATGAAGATGAGATTCCAGCCGGGCAGGAAGACGAGGATGGAGCCGGGCTCGCCCAGTTCCTTGATATACTTGATCAGGGCCTCGATCAGCTCAAACGGCAGCTCTCGCTCCGTCAGCATGGCCATGGCGCGCCGCGTCTGGTCCGTGTACTCGCTGCTCACCTGCATGTTGCAGTTCTCCTGCAACGGCGCACAGTCCCTTACGTCAAAGGCGCACAGTCCCTTACGTCAAAGGCGCACACTCCCTTACGTCAAAGGCACACAGTCCGTTACGTCAATGGCGCACACTCCCTTACGTCAAAGGCGCACACTCCCTTACGTCAGAGGCGAACACTCCCTTACGTCAAAGGCGCACAGTCCCTTACGTCAAAGGCGCACACTCCCTTACGTCAAAGGCACACAGTCCCTTACGTCAAAGGCGCACACTCCCTTACGTCAATGGCGCACAGTCCCTTGCGTCAAAGCGCACAGTCCCTTACGTCAATGGCGCACGCTCCCTTACGTCAAAGGCGCACACTCCCTTACGTCAAAGCGCACAGTCCCTTACGTCAAAGGCGCACAGTCACTTACGTCAAACGCGCACAGTCCCTTACGTCAAAGGCGCACACTCCCTTACGTCAAAGGCGCACACTCCCTTACGTCAAAGGCGCACACTCCCTTACGTCAAAGGCGCACACTCCCTTACGTCAAAGGCGCACACTCCCTTACGTCAAAGGCGCACACTACCTTACGTCAATGGCGCACACTCCCTTACGTCAATGGCGCACACTATCTTATGTCAATGGCGCACACTCCGTTATGTTAAAACCACCGCAAATTCTACCTACATTCTTTTATAGGAGGGTGATTCTGATGTGGGGAACCATCTATATTTATACCACTCGAATGAGGCCATGCAATGAGATGGTGTATGGGTGGTGTATAGGATGGTGTGTGGGGTGGAGTATAGAATGGTGTATGGGGTGGCGCATAGGATGGTGTATGGGGTGGCGCATAGGATGGTGTACGGGGTGTTGAATGGGAGAGTGTGATTGGAAAGATGTCTACATTCTACAAGGGCTTGATAACAATAACATGTTTATAACACATTTAAACAATTTTCGTTCCGGTGTCACTAAAATTGTGACGTTTACCCAATCATCGACGGCTGGCAAGCTCTCATCGCCAAAGTCGTTACCTCACGCCTGCTTCGTCGTCCCCGGCACACTTACCTCATCATCCAAGTCTGCCAGACCCTCGTCGCCGTCAGCGTCTCACCTCGTAGTCATTCAGGCTGCCAGGCCTCGTCGTTATCGTCATGCTTACCTCGTCGTTACCGTCACGCTTGCCTCGTCGTCACCGTCACGCTTACCTCGTCGTCATCCACGGTCGCCAGGCCTCGTCGTCACCGTCACGCTTTCCTCGTCGTTACCGTCACGCTTACCTCGTCGTCACTCACGCTTACCTCGTCGTCACCGTCACGCTTACCTCGTCGTCATCCACGGCTGCCAGGCCCTCGTCGTTACCCTCACGCTTACCCCGTCGTCACCGTCACGCTTACCTCGTCGTCATCCACGGCTGCCAGGCCTCGTCGTCACCGTCACGCTTTCCTCGTCGTTACCGTCACGCTTACCTCGTCGTCACTCACGCTTACCTCGTCGTCATCGTCACGCTTACCTCGTCGTCATCCACGGCTGCCAGGCCCTCGTCGTTACCCTCACGCTTACCCCGTCGTCACCGTCACGCTTACCTCGTCGTCATCCGCGGCTGCCAGGCCTCGTCGTCACCGTCACGCTTACCTCGTCGTCACCGCCACGCTTACCTCGTCGTCACCGTCACGCTTACCTCGTCGTTACCGTCACGCTTACCTCGTCGTCATCCACGGCTGCCAGGCCTCGTCGTTACCCTCACGCTTACCCCGTCGTTACCGTCACGCTTTCCTCGTCGTCACCGCCACGCTTACCTCGTCGTCACCGTCACGCTTACCTCGTCGTTACCGTCACGCTTACCTCGTCGTCATCCACGGCTGCCAGGCCCTCGTCGTTACCCTCACGCTTACCCCGTCGTCACCGTCACGCTTACCTCGTCGTCATCCGCGGCTGCCAGGCCCTCGTCATCGTCGTCGTCAGCGTTACGCTTGTTCTTGTTCTTGCTCTTCTTCCGCTCGTCAGGCGCGGGCATGAAGTTGAGCATCTGCACGATGTCCTCCAGGTAATAGTCTGCGGTCAAACACATGCTTCTGAGCCTCCGCCTGCCACTACTTTTTTTTTCACTTATCGGGATTAACCGCACTGTCGCCGTTAAAATTAATAAAACTGCATTGTGACCAGCCGTGCTCTAATGAATCACCTATCAATAAGCTTGTATGGTCGCCAAAATGTCGTAGTCATATTTTAGAACCGATTATTGATAATTCGTACAAAATTTTTAAAGAATCGGGTCAAAGTTGTGGGAGAAGCATTTCGATAATTGCCACCCATTTAGTAAATTTCTTTTGAATCGCCAAAAAAAAAAAATCACTTTTCAACAGACGGCCGCCATGTGAACATCTATGCAAAATTTGACGGCAACCCCATCAAAAGTGAGGGAGAAGGAGCATTTTAAAAATTGGCAACCAACAAATTATAAATATTCCCAATTTAGCCATTTTTAGCGGATCGCCAGAAAGCAGCTTTTTTCAAATCGGATCGCCTAATGAACATTTGTGCAAAAATTTGAAGGCAATCCTATCCAGATTGTGACAGGAGAAGCCTTTTGGAAATTGGCTAGCGAAAAATGCCCCCCCCCCCCCATTTGTGAAATTTTTGGCGGATAAAAAAGTAACTTTTCGCGACAGAAACATCTACTGAACAATCAAAATTGTGGCAGAAGCATTTTGAAAACTGCTTACCAAATTGTTTTTAAATGCCCATCATTTAGCCCATTTTGGCAGATCGCCAAAACATTTCAAGGAAGGTCTGCCCAGTGAACATTCATACAAATAGTAAAGAGCTAAATATTTGATGGAAAGCATTTAAAAATAAGAAGAAGCACATTTTCAAAATACTTCTTCTCCCTCAATTTTGATCGAATTTCTTTCCAATTCTGAACGATTGTTCCCTAGATGATTTTTTCTTGCCATTTAGCCAAATTTTAGCGGATCGATAACGAGAGAACCATCCAGGGAACAATCGTTCAGAATTGGAAAGAAATTCGATCAAAGTTGTGGGAGAAGGAGCAGTTTGAAAATTTTCTACTTCATTTTTTTAAATGCCACCCCCCCCCCCCCCCCCTCTCGTAAAAAAATAAACCCTATCGAGATTGTGGGAGAAGAAGCATTTTGAAAATTGGCAACCAAAAAATTAAAAAATGCCCGCCTTTGGTCAGCTTTTGGTGTATCGCCAAAAAAAGGAATTTTACCTAGAAAACAACATTTGAAGACAATACGATAAAAAATGTGGGAGAAGAAGCATTTTGAAAATTAGCAACCAATTAGCAGCAAAAATGTTAAATGGCCTCTATTTGGTGATTTTTTTTCGGATTGCCGATAAAAGTACTTTTTTCAAGACAGACCTGCGTAGAGAACATTCGTGCAAAATTTGAAAAGAATCCTATCAAACCTGACGGAGAAGAAACATCTTAAGTAAAAGTTACACATACGTACACACGTACATACAGACGACGGATACCCCTTTTAGTGATGTGATGAGACCTGTCCGACGTAATGTACACGCGTGGTCTTGTCACTGCGAATCGCGGATAGGAGAAAACAACTTAGCTTCTAATCCGCAATCACGTGACATTTACAGCAGTTTACACACGTGACATTTACAACACTTTACACACGTGACATTTACAGCAGTTCACACACGTGACATTTACAGCAGTTCACACACGTGACATTTACAGCAGTTTACACACGTGACATTTACAGCAGTTCACACACGTGACATTTACAGCAGTTCACACACGTGACATTTACAGCAGTTTACACACGTGACATTTACAGCAGTTCACACACGTGACATTTACAGCACTTTACACACGTGACATTTACAGCACTTTACACACGTGACATTTACAGCACTTTACACACGTGACATTTACAGCACTTTACACACGTGACATTTACAGCACTTTACACACGTGACATTTACAGCACTTTACACACGTGACATTTACAGCAGTTTACTATCTGCGGTTGAATTTGCCAAGCACTCACTTTGTACCGGGTGAACTCGGCCATAAATCTCCACAATCTGTGTACTGCCGAAGTACTCGGCAAAGACGGTCGTATCGACAGTGGCCGACATGAGGATGACGCGCAGCTCTTGGAAGGCGTTCACCATGTCGCGTAGCAACACCAGCAGGAAGTCAGTCTGCAGTCACGTGACCAAAGCTCGCAAATAACTCACGGCAAATGACAGCCAGTAGAAACACAAGTGCGTGGGTCGTTACGACAAAACGACACGTGTATTTCTGTTTGTAGACACATGCATATGTTTTTTCCAGGGTACTCGCTAACATTATTTCATCTCCTAGAAACCGATTTTTGATGGTTCCGCCCACGAAAAGAAAACCATCAAAAGACTCCGGTCATCGTCTTCTGCCTTAATCATACAGCTTTACAAAACATGTCTGCTCAGATTGTGATGCCTATAAAACACTAGAGCTGCCAGTGCACCCCAAATCAATGTAACCGAACCTGTCAAAGATTTTTATTAGTCACCCGATGCTGCTTTTTTCCCCCTCCCCCTCTACCCATCCTTTTCCACCGCTTGTCCCGCTTTCTTTATTTGGACAATTTTGTACTATTTCAAAATCATAAGTCTATTTCCAAACTATAAGCCTGTCACGCGATGTATATGCGTCAACTATAATAGCCACCGGCAAAATCCCACCAAGTTTGAAACTGATCCGACTCGGCGTTCTCCAGTTATCGATTCAACATAGTCAGGCGTACCCAATATTGTTTTGACGTCACATGACGAAAGTCAAGTTTCGTTGTGCAGTTACAGTTACGACTCATTTCTTTTAGGTTCTGACGTTACGCGTTGTCCAGTATTCCTTAAAAACCACAGCAATCGGCGGACCCACCTAAGGCATAACGTCACGAAATTCGAAGCTGATCTGACTTATCGATTTACAGTTATCCTATTGTCCACAACACATTATGATATCATGTGACGTCATACGTTACGCTGTATACAACAAATACAATAAGAACCGTTGGACCTACCTAAGGCATAGTCCCGAAAAGTTTGACGTTGATCCTACATTGTGTTCTTAAGTTGCAGTGATGACGCACTTTACAAGTTTTCATGTCCTATGACGCACCAAATACAATCCTATCTAGAGGGTGGGAATGAGGGGCACACTCAAACTGATGCCTCGCTCGGGAATCTCGTGCAGAGAGTGGGAATGAGGGGCACACTTACATTGATGTCTCGCTCGGGAATCTCGTGCAAAGAGTGGGAATGAGGGGCACACTTACATTGATGTCTCGCTCGGGAATCTCGTGCAAAGAGTGGGAATGAGGGGCACACTTACACTGATGTCTCGCTCGGGAATCTCGTGCAAAGAGTGGGAATGAGGGGCACACTTACACTGATGTCTCGCTCGGGAATCTTGTGCAAAGAGTGGGAATGAGGGGCACACTTACACTGATGTCTCGCTCGTCAATCTCGTGCAGAGAGTGGGAATGAGGGGCACACTTACATTGATGTCTCGCTCGTCAATCTCGTGCAAAGAGTGGGAATGAGGGACACACTTACACTGATATCTCGCTCGGGAATCTCGTGCAAAGGGTGAGAATGAGGGGCACACTTACACTGATATCTCGCTCGTTAATTTCGTTGAAAGAGTGGGAATGAGGGGCACACTTACATTGATGTCTCGCTCGGGAATCTCGTGCAGAGCGTGGGAATGAGGGGCACACTTACACTATGTTTAGCTCGGGAATCTCGTGCAAAGAGTGGGAATGAGGGGCACACTTACATTGATGTCTCGCTCGGGAATCTCGTGCAAAGAGTGGGAATGAGGGGCACACTTACATTGATGTCTCGCTCGTGAATCTCGTGCAGAGAGTGGGAATGAGGGGCACACTTACACTGATGTCTCGCTCGGGAATCTCGTGCAGAGAGTGGGAATGAGGGGCACACTTACACTGATGTCTCGCTCGGGAATCTCGTGCAAAGAGTGGGAATGAGGGGCACACTTACATTGATGTCTCGCTCGTGAATCTCGTGCAGAGAGTGGGAATGAGGGGCACACTTACATTGATGTCTCGTGCATAGAGAGGGAATGAGGGGCACACTTACATTGATGTCTCGCTCGTAAATCTCGTGCAAAGGGTGGGAATGAGGGGCACACTTACATTGATGTCTCGTGCATAGAGAGGGAATGAGGGGCACACTTACATTGAAGTCTCGCTCGTGAATCTCGTGCAGAGAGTGGGAATGAGGGGCACACTTACACTGATGTCTCGCTCGTCAAACTCGTGCAGAGAGTGGGAATGAGGGGCACACTTACATCGATGTCTCGCTCGGGAATCTCGTGCAAAGAGTGGGAATGAGGGGCACACTTACACTGATGTCTCGCTCGGGAATCTCGTGCAGAGAGTGGGAATGAGGGGCACACTTACATTGAATCTCGTGCATAGAGAGGGAATGAGGGGCACACTTACATTGAATCTCGTGCAAACAGTGGGAATGATGGCACACTTACATTAATGTCTCGCTCGTGAATCTCGTCGACGATCACGTGTGATATTCCTCGCAAGCCGCCTTCTAGCTTCCGCAGCAAAGTGCCTAAAACGCAGAGTCATTGAGTGCTTGCATATAGTATTGCTTGTTTGGAACAACTACTGCCGACCAATGAGCCGCGTGTTATAACCCCTTAAATAACATCAACCCTTTCTCTTTTTTTATTTGTGTGCCCCTATCAAAGGAAACAGCAGTATTTGTGACAGGTAAATGCGCACAGCCGTACTTCCTGCTCTCGTAGTTACGGCAGCGTCAAGTTTTGTGCACGACAGGAAACATCGCAGACGAGTACAAAACATATTAGTACAGCACTGATGCTTACCCACAGTACAGTACATGACATTGATGCTTACCCACAGTACAGCACATGACACTTATGCTTACCGCAGTACAGCACATGACACTTATGCTTACCCACAGTTAGTAGATGACACTTACGCTTACCGCAGTACAGTACATGACGCTAATGCTTACCCACAGTACAGTACATGATGCTGATGCTTATTCACAGTACAGCACATGACACTTATGCTTACCGCAGTACAGTACATTAGGCTGATGCTTACCCACAGTACAGCAGATGACATTGATGCTTACCCACAGTACAGTACATGATGCTTACCCACAGTAAAGTACATGACATTGATGTTTACCCACAGTACAGTACATGACGCTAATGCTTACCCACAGTACAGTACATGATGCTGCCGTAGGGGCGTGGCAGGGCGGATTCAAAGCGGACACTGTAGCCGACGGACTGACCCAGCTGCTCGCACCTCTCATTGGCTACCCGCTCCGCGATGCTCACCGCGCTGATGCGGCGCGGCTGTAAACAACAAAAGTCCAAATATGAATACACTTTGAACTGAACAAGATTGTCCATGGACAATGCCCTAGCTCCTGGATGCCAATGTCAAGATTTATGACATATAATTATAACCTGTAACCCAAATGGCAAAAAGAAGTAATAGCCAGGTGCATATATGCCAGTACCTTTCATCAAAATTTTGGGACCTTTCCATTTAAATCATAGGAGGACATACGTTTTCATGAAAATTGTTTTTGGCTAATATTTACCAAGTTGATTCGAATCACGCAAAAACGTAATAGCCCAGGTGGGTAGCAAAGCCTGCCACATTTAATCAGAATTTCAAGAGAATAAGGCCAAATTCATACAGCCACCTGCGTTTTCAATAATATTTAAGGCGAATCAACAAAAAAGTTATAGCCAGAGAGGTACTAGTTTCCGCTTATATAATTCGAAATTTTAAGAAAGTAACATAATGCAATATGACAACAATAAGACAACAACAATGGACCAAAAAGATGTGTGTAAACCTTACACACTGTATGCCTTTTTGAACAGAAACGTCTAAAGACAAGATTTAAAAACTTGGATAGTTTTAGCCTTTCGAAGCTCTTGTGGTGTACTCTTCCACAATCTAGGAGCATAAATAGAGAAAGCACGATAACTATATCAGGGTTCGCGTTGGCGGGGTTTTTGTCCAGTTTTTTGGGCATTTTTTATGAAATGACTCACTTTTTTTCGGAACCCACTGAGTCTTTCTGGACCCAACTGAGTCATACTTTCCTTTTTCTACTCACTTTCCTGAGAACCCAGCGCGAACCCTGTATATGTTTTGAGAATAAACGTAGGTTCTACAAGTCTCATTGCATTTTGAGATCTAAGTGTTCTTGTCGGCACGAATGGCTCAAGCAAATCACTTAGATAATTTGGGACCTCTCCCTTTGAACATTTATAAACCATTAAGAGTATTTTGTAATCAATACGGTAAGATATCGGGAGCAAATGTAGACACTGGAGCACAGGTGAGATATGGGATCGACGGGGTGTCAGTGTGATAATCCTTGCTGCCAGATTCATCACCTTCCGCAGCTGTTGCAATAGTAGAGATTCGACAACACTAGCGCATGACATTGTGTTTTTGCTGTAGCTTCGTCTATAATCTTACGAACTTTATGGATAGCACTGAGCTGTATATAGCACGCTTTTTTTTTTGCATATATTGTCTAAACAGACAGCAAAGTTCTTTGCAACAGGGGCTGGATGACACATTTAACGAGTCAACGGAGATTTTACTCTTTTGATGCCTATTTATCAAAATCATGAATTCAGTCTTGCTTTCATTTAAACTGAAGTTTATTAGGGTACATACATGTTTTGATTTGGGAAATGGGTAGTAGTGTCTCCTACTGAGTGCACAGCTAATGGCCACGAGCACGATTCCATCCCGCACCGGCTATGCACCCTGAAACTTGAGGCCAGCGCTCTACCAACTGAGCTATCCGCCACCCCCCCCCCCCCCTCCTTTTATGGACTTCGTTATTTACGCCAACAAATAAGACAAATCCACGATAAGGGAAACCCGCACATAGATAAACCCCTGTTTCCCTTAACCTTTAAATTGGCCACGTGTCAGTGAACAGACAATGCTGCAGTATCCCCCGAACCCCTGCCCCCCTCCCTCCCGTCACTGTACAGACAATGCTGCAGTATCCCCCGAACCCCTGCCCCCCTCCCTCCCGTCACTGTACAGACAATGCTGCAGTACCCCCCGAACCCCTGCCCCCCTCCCTCCCGTCACTGTACAGACAATGCTGCAGTATCCCCCGAACCCCTGCCCCCCTCCCTCCCGTCACTGTACAGACAATGCTGCAGTATCCCCCGAACCCCTGCCCCCCTCCCTCCCGTCAGTGTACAGACAATGCTGCAGTATCTCCCGAACCCCTGCCCCCCTCCCTCCGTCAGTGTACAGATAATGCAGCAGTAGCCCCTCTCCCCCTCCCCGCCCCTCACGTACCTGTGTACAGACAATGCTGCAGTATCCCCTCTCCCCCTCCCCTCACGTACCTGTGTACAGACAATGCTGCAGTAGCCCCTCTCCCCCCCTCCCCTCCCCTCACGTACCTGTGTACAGACAATGCTGCAGTAGCCCCTCTCCCCCCCTCCCCTCCCCTCACGTACCTGTGTACAGACAATGCTGCAGTAGCCCCTCTCCCCCTCCCCTCCCCTCACGTACCTGTGTACAGACAATGCTGCAGTAGCCCCTCTCCCCCTCCCCGCCCCTCACGTACCAGTGTACAGACAATGCTGACATAGCCCCTCTCCCCCTCCCCTCCCCTCACGTACCTGTGTACAGACAATGCTGCAGTAGCCCCTCTTCCCCTCCCCGCCCCTCACGTACCTGTGTACGGACAATGCTGACATAGCCCCTCTCCCCCTCCCCTCCCCTCACGTACCTGTGTACAGACAATGCTGCAGTAGCCCCTCTCCCCCTCCCCTCCCCTCACGTACCTGTGTACAGACAATGCTGCAGTAACCCCTCTCCCCCTCCCCTCCCCTCACGTACCTGTGTACAGACAATGCTGCAGTAGCCCCTCTCCCCCTCCCCTCCCCTCACGTACCTGTGTACAGACAATGCTGCAGTAACCCCTCTCCCCCTCCCCTCCCCTCACGTACCTGTGTACAGACAATGCTGCAGTAGCCGCCCTGTCCTTCTGTCACATACTGATCCAACAGGAACTGTGGTACCTAAAAAAATTATAAACACAAAGCACTTCTGAACACCAATTACAGTTCCTTTTACACTTCTGTCAATTATTATTCTTCAATACATGCGTCTACCCTAAAAACAGCATAACTCTAGCATAAAGGTTGGTGAAGAAGGCCAAGATGGAACTTCCCATTTAAGGCGCATGGTGATGACGAAAACTGACCTCGTTGATCCTTACAGTTCCTTAGTCATGAGACAAATAATTCAACGTGCTCAGTACACATGCACTCGGTACAAACTTGTCAAGTGCATATAAGTGTGTATATACTTTGTTAATATATGAAAACTAGAAAAATTCTTTTAACAAGAATGTCCAGGAACATTGTGACCAGTCGAGATATAGCGAATCACGCATCAATAGGCGTGTATGGTCGAAAAAATGTGGTAGTCATGTTGTAAAACCTGTTTGTTGAAAATTCGTACAAAATTTTAAAGCAATCCGGTCAAAATTGTGGAAGAAGAAGCATTTTGAAAATTGGCTACTAAAAAGTCACAAATATCCCCATCTGGTCAGTTTTTGGTGGATCGGTTCTTTAAGAAAGAATCGTCTGGGGAACAATCGTACGAAGCTGAAAAGAAATCCTATCCAAATTGTGGGAGAAGAAGATTTTGAAATTTGGCTACCAACAAAAATTAAAATACCCCATTTGGTCAATTTTTGATGGATCGCCAATATAAGTAACTTTTCAAGAGGGGCCTTCATAGTAAACATCTATGCAAAAATTTGAAGACAATCGGATCAAAATTGTGGGTAAAGAAGCATTTTGAAAATTGGCAAGCAAAAAAAGCTTAAATGGCTCCCATTTTGCCAATTCTTGTCGGATTGCCAAAAACAAGTAATTTTTTTGAGAGAGGGACACCTAGAAAGCATTCAATTAAAATTTCAAAGGAATCCGATCAAAACTGAGGGAGAATAAGCATTTTAAGTAAAACTTGACATACGTACATACATACACGTGTACACACGTACATACAGACAATGGATACCCCCTATACTGATATAATAAGACCAGCCCGAAGAAGTCGGCTGGTCTAAAAGTGCCAGGCTCAAAGATTTCCCGTCGGGCTCCCAACTTTCTGTAGTCCATAGCTCGTCGGGCCACAATTTCTTTGCTAGAATTCTCGAGCGCTGGCGTCATAACACCTCCCAGCATAAAACCTCCCGGCATAACGCCTCGTAACATAATGCCTCGCGACAAAACGCCACAAAATGCAAACTGCGACAAAACTCAAGCTCCCCATTTCTTGGGAATTTTTATTTTACTTTTAGTATGATTTTATTATAGTTTTAGGAAATTTGTTTCTGAATTTTTACTCCTGCTTTCTTCAATTTTTCTAGCATTGTTTTGTAGATATTTTATTTTACAAAGAAAGAACAGCCACAATAAAGAAATTCTTCCTTTGCTGTTCCCGCACTATCAGCGTCACTGAATGTCAGAGCTATCGGAGTATCGTATGGCACTTAACCCTCGAAAGACGCTAAACTGACTGCAAAATCAAGTCAAATGCCAACATTGCTTAATTCACAGGTGCAGATAACACCTAATCCCCCAGTCGTTCTTAACAGTATAAACGCTCGTGGATTTTAGAAGGCAAGTCAGGAGTATTTGGGAACTACAATAGAGATAATAGCCAGTAACAAAGGCAAGCCAAAATTCTGCTTAACGGATATATGTACAAGAAAAATGAACGAAAGTTCACAATATGGTCGTGTGTTCGTCAAACCCTAGCTTGCATTGTATCGTATTGTTCTTTAAATCCCTTTCAACTGCTATGGTCATATCGGGATCCCCCTGCCACATTATACTGAAATGGGGCATTCCAGCCCTCCTTCTAACCCTTACATGTGGAGTGCCTCACAGGGTAGCAAGGAGAAATCCAATTTTAAAGTCTTAGGTGTGACCCGACGGGGGTTTGAACCCACGATCTTCCAGTCTCGAGTCGGACACTCTAACCACTAGGCCACCGAGGCTGGTTCTCTAGCTTGTAATTGAACGAGTAAGACGATCTCAGAAATGACAGGCCTGAAAATTGTAAATATGCGTAATCAGGATCCAAATCCGGATGAGGTAATAATTAAAATAAAACATAATAACATAACACGGGAAATCATATTCAAAATATTTGATAACGGATCGAAATGAAACATAAGGAAATACTTTATCTAAAATGAAGCAATTAAACAAACAGTGAAAGGTACAATTGACGCGCCGAAATGACTGGAGGCGCGAGACCACTGTTCGGTCAAGAGTCCGTTCCATCTGAACGCTGATCGGCGCAGTCAAGAAAGAGCACTGTGCTGTACGTACAATGATAGCACAGGATGCGACTGGAAATCCGCCCAGGAAAAGGGTTCGACGAGAAAATAAAGACCTTCAACAGCGTCTACGTACTGCATGCCGTGACTATTGCTCAGTTGTTGCCGGTGTCGATAACAACTTAATTTGGAAAGCGATCAACCGTGAACACCAAGAAGGGGATGAACAATGGACTGGAGAGTTTAAATATCACATTGAATGCAACCTGTGAGAGCTGGTAGTAACTCTACAGTTCAGCTGTCGAAATTTGTGTTTTAATTGTTTCGAAAATGGAGGCGTTTTGTCACACTTTATTTGTTGAAGCGTTTTGTCGCAAGGCGTTATATCGCGAGGCCTTACGTCGGGATACCACTCCATGCACATGAAATCAGTATACACGTTCTCAGTGCGCATGCACTCGATACACATCCACGCCAGCAGTCTTAAACTTACCTGGGTCGTTTTACCGCTGCCAGTTTCACCACGAATAATTGTCACACGGTTGCGATTTATGGTTTCTAAGATCTCACTGCGCGATTCCCACACTGGTAACTTCGCACGTTCCTTAAGAGCCTGTAGGGCAAGTACAGATGAAATCGCATACAGGTTAACCGCACAATTCGGTTATTTGCATAAGAATGTCAAATCTCAAATAACTTCCTACGCTCTCTAACGTAAGTTGCATAAACCGGATAATGGCATAGCTTTTAACGGGCTCCCAGATGCATGGTCAGTTTGTGCTCCCCTCACCTCCCCTCCCTGGTGTTTTAAATTCGATAAATATCCGCTTCTAATATCTTAAGTTATTTTTAAAAGATGTTGTAAAGTTTCTTTTGCGCGTCAGTACAGTTCAAAAAGAAGTTTCAAGAAGAAACTTTGAGCAGAATAATTGTTTAAGTGAGCGCAGTGAAAATACAAGATTGTCCATGGACAATGCCCCAGCTCACGAATGCTCATGTCAAGACCTAAGACATATAAGTATAACCTGTAACCAAAATTTGGCGTCAGTCAAGATTTTAAAACAAAAATCATTTATCGCCTATACATCCGCCAATTTTTGTCGAATCGCCAGAAAGAAAAAGTAATAGCCACATGTTTCGACCATTTTTTTCGCCAATAAATCAGCCATTTATTCCGAATTACGAAACAAGAGTGTCCAGCTGAGTGACAAGCCGAGATCTGATGCATCAAGTATCAATAGGCTTACAGGGTCGTCAAAAAGTAGAAGTCATATTTTAAAACCGGTTATTCAAAACTGAATTCGGTCAAAATTGTGGGAGACGAAGCAATTTGAAAACTGGCTATTAAATTATTTTCACCTACCCCCCCCCCCCCCCCCATTTAGCCATTTTTTTGTGTATCGTCAAAATATGTAAGTTTTCAAGACAGGACAGAATTTGAAGGCAATCCTATCAAAATTTTGGAAACAAGCTATCGTCGAGGACGCAGACCCCAACCGAACATTGTGATTGACTAAACGATAACAATCACTGGAATGTAGGAATCAGCAACAGTGGCACTATGGAAGAGAGTTCAACAAAAATTGCACATACCTATTACTAGTGCTGCAAATTCGGTCCAAACTTGAAACTGGTTATTCCAGGAAAATACATGACTTATATTTAGGTTATGTTAATATATTGTACATGTTTACTGTGATATTTAGTGTGGAACAGTGAAATACTACCGTGTTCGTTGCGTCTTTGTTGCAGAAGCTCAGTAGATTATCAGATTAGCTACGGAAGCATTTGCCTCTCTCTTTCGACGAACTCACGTGGAAAGCCCCCAAGTCTTACACTACAGTTATCTCAAAAATGACAATTTTTGACAAGTCGCAATCTTGGCAATGTTTGACTGATTTGAAAATAAAATGACGTTGCAGAACTTCAATATATACATTTTCACCGCGCAAGGTTGCATATGCCTAGGATAAATAGTTTTGGAGAGCTCGCGTGGAAAGCACCCAAGTCTTACATTGCAGTTATCTAAAAAAATCACAGTTTTTGACAAATCACCATTTTGGTAATTTTTGGCCAATTTTACAAATATAACACCACGTTGCACAAGTTCAATACATATATTTTCACTGTGCAAGGTAGCAATAGTTTCGGAGAGCTCGCGTGGAAAGCACCTAAGTCTTACATTGAAGTTATCTAAAAAAAAATTACAATTTTTGACAAGTCGCAATTTTAGCTATTTTTGGCCGATTTAAAAAATAACACGACGTTGCACAACTTCAACATATATATTTCATCTACTCAAGGTTGCATATGCCTCGGGTAAATAGTTTCGCGTGGAAACCACCTAAGTCTTAGATTATAGTTATCTACAAAATTGGCAATTTTTCACAATTTTTTACCCATTTGAAAAATAACACGACGTTGCACAACTTCAATATATGTATATTCACTGTGCAAGGTTGCATATGCCTAGGTTAAGTAGTTTCGGAGAACTTGCGTGGAAACAAAACAGAATTCAAACAGGGACGGACGGACAGACGGACAGAGGGCAATCCTATAGACCGCCAAACAATCGCCAAATAATTTCAAGGCAGCAAAATTTAAAGGTAATCTGATCCAAATTGTGGGAATGGAAGCATTTTGAAAATTGGGAACTGAAACGGTTTAAATGCTCCTCCATTTGGCCAAATTTTGGCGGAACGCTAAGAGCTAAGGTAGGTTAAGCGCCTTATAAATGTATTGCAATAATAATAATAATAATAATAATAATAATAATAATAATAATAATAATAAAGTAATTTTTCAAGAGAGGCCTGCCTAGAGAACATTCGTACAAAATTTGAAAGGAATCCGATCAAAATTGAATGGGAAGAAGCATTTTTAGTAAAGTTTGCAAACGTTCATACGTACACACGTGCGACCAAAAACTTATAAATGCCTCATTTGGCGGATTGACAAAGAAAAGTAACTTTTCAAGAGAGAAACATCTGGGAAACAATTGTACAAAATTGGAAAGAAATAAAATCAATATTGTGGCAGAAGAAATAAAAATTAGCTTAATTTTTTTTTTAATGAACCCAAACCCTCCTATTTGGCCAATTTTTGGCGAATCGCCAAAAAACTGACTTTTCAATAGACGAGCGCATATTGGACATTTATGCAAAATTTGGAGGCAATCCTATCCAAATTGTAGTAGAGGAAACATTTTGAAAATGGCTACCGAAAATCCCCCCCCCCCCCCCCACCATTTATCCAAATTTTCATGGATCACCAAAAACTTACTTTTTCAAGAGAGAACCGCCTAGTGAACATTTAGGCAAAATTCGAAGGCAAACCAATCAAAACTGCGGAAAAAACTATTGGAAAATTGGCTACTAAATATAAAAAATGCACTTAATTAACCTATTTTTGGTGAGTCGCCAAAATATCCGAAGAGAGGCCGAGGACAGGAATCCGATCCAAATTTTGTAACAGAAGCATTTTCGAAATTTTCCTGTGAAGTTCGTTAAGATTTTTCTCAAAATGTTCCGGTTTTTCCCAAAATTTCCGCAATTTTTTTTGGATAATCACCAAAAAAGTTATAGCCATGTAGCTAATAATTTTTGCTACCTTCACCTAAAATTTCCAGATAGTAAAACAAATTCCAGCAATTAGTTGAGATTTTACTGAAAATATTTTGTTTGTTTTTTTTTTCACCAAACTTATTTTGGCAAATCATAAATAAGAATGTCCAGGGACATTGTGACCAGTCGAGATCTAGTAAATCACGTATTAATAGGCTAGTATGGTCGCCAAGAAAATGGTTTTCATATTGTTAAATCCGGTTGTAAAATATTCGTAAAAATTTATAAAGGAATCCGATCAAAATTGTGGGAGAAGAAGCATTTTGAAAATTAGCTACTAAATATTTTTAAACGCCCCCATATAGCCAATTTTTCGCGGAACGCCAGCAAAGGATGTTTTCAAAAATGAACTGCCTAATGAACATTTCTGAAAAATTTTAAGACAATCCGATAAAAATCGCGCAGGAAGATGGCCTTTGAAAAATGACCAATCCGCCCCCTCCCATTAGGCCAGTTTTGGGTTGATCACCAACAAAGTAACTTTTGAAGAGATGGCAGGATAGTAAATATTTCGCAAATTTGAAGGCATTCCGATTTCCAGGTTTCGGCGGATCGACAAAAACAGTAAATTTTCTGGAGAGAACCATCTAGGGAACCGTTCAAAATTAGAAAGAATTCCGATCAAAATTGTGGCAGAAGCATTTCCACAATTCGCTACTAAATTTTTTAAATGCCCCCCACCCACCCCCTTTAAACAATTTTTGGCGGATCACCCAAAAAATAACTTGTCAAGAGAGGACCGCCTGGTGAACATTTATGCAAAACTTGAACACAATCCGACCAAAATTGTGGGAGAAAAAAACCTTTGGAAAATTGGCCGCAAAAATTGAAAATACCCCCTATTTGGCCAATTTTTGGTGGACCGCCAAAATATTTCAAGAGATGCCTGCACAGTATATATTCGTACAAAATTCAGAGGTAACCTGATGGAAAATTATGGGAGTAGAAGCACTTTGAAAAATGCTAGCCAAAATGTTATAAATACCCCCCCCCCCCCAATTTTTTAGCCAATTTTTGGAGGGTTGTGAGAAAATGAACTTTTCAAAGGAGGACCACCTGGTGAACATTTATGAAAAATTTAAGGCGATCCGATCAGAATTTTGGAAGAAGCTCTTTGAAAAGCGTCTCTGCTGTGACAAGGACCGGCTTACCCAGTCTCCTTCAGATCAGCTCATGTGCAAAGTTTGGCGCACTGAGACAGAACAGGGGAAGTTAAAGTGACCGGGCAAAACACCCACACGTACTGAGAAGAAGAAAAAAATTATCTAAGTTCAGACGGCCATAACTCCGGCAATTTTTTGTCGATCAAGCAGACGATGCTTATCTACAATATGTATTCCACTGTGTGAAATTTCAAAACGACCAAGCAGAGTTAACAAAGTGGCCCGGGCAAAGGGGGGCACATCAGGGTTGCGGACGGACGAATAGACAGACAGACAGACAGACGGACAGACAGACAGACAGACAAGAGGCGTTTCTATATCCCCCGCCCACGCAGGTGCGGCGTAGAATAAAAGAATTTGAACGAAAGGCCTGCCTGGTAAACATTAATAAAAGATTTGAAGACAATCCGATCAAAAATTTGGTCAGTTTATATCTTAGTATATCTTAGTAATTGGTAAAGAATTGTAGGCTAGAGAGTGTTCACAAGCCACATGTTAAGCAAACTTGATGATGGTGCAAATAAGAAAATTTCCAAGTCCAGCTCAGCCACTGTCCTTGGTCTTATATGGCTCACAAACAATAGGGATCTTCATTGGTCCATATACAAGCTATATTTAAAATATCTAATTGGCCAAAAATTGTAGGCTAGAGCGTATTCATAAGGTAAATGTTAACGGGCGGACGGACGGATACGCCCATAGCACAATTTTCTTCTTTTTTTTTTTCTTTCAACAAGCCAAATAACAACTTAACAGAATGTCAATATTGACCTTATGCAATACATCGATTCTCAGAGAAGTAAAACTGTCCCCTCCCCACCCCACCCCACCCGCATGTATTAACCGTTCGTGCCTGACCTTCTGTAGTGTGACGTCATTCTGTAGCTGCTGCTCGGATGCTTCGTATAAGTCTTGGCTGATATCCTCAAGGCTGGCCTGCAACAAACATACAACTCTCTGTCAAAGAATGCACCTCACACGCAAGTTCTTAACAATCCCAACCAGCAGTATTTTGCCAGACCGGTGAAATGATATACTCTTGGACGAAGTACGAATGCGAGTAGCCCTGGTAAACTTGTTTTATTACCAAACCTCATAGAGTCATAAACTAGAGCGGCTAGCACCAGTTTAGTGGGTCTAACATGTCGAGCACTTTTACTAGTCAGCCGTTGCCTCTTTTGTAAACACCAAGAATGTCCGTGGACATTGTGCCCAGCCGCAAAAGTAAAGACATTACAAAGATGAAAGGAGATACACATACACACCCCTCACACACGCACCCTCACTCCCCTCTCACACACACCCTCACACACACGCACCCTCACTCCCCTCTCACACACACCCTCACACACACACCCCTCACACACACGCACCCTCACTCCCCTCTCACACACACCCTAACACACACACCCCTCACACACGCACCCTCACTCCCCTCTCACACACACCCTCACACACACACCCCTCACACACACGCACTCTCACTCCCCTCTCACACACACCCTCAAATACACACCCCTCACATACGCACCCTCACTCCCCTCTCACACACACCCTCACATACACACCCCTCACACACGCACCCTCACTCCCCTCTCACACACACCCTCACATACACACCCCTCACACAGACACCCTCACTCCCCTCTCACACACACCCCTCACATACACACCCCTCACACACGCAACCTCACTCCCCTCTCACACACACCCTCACATACACACCCCTCACACACGCACCCTAACTCCCCTCTCACACACACCCTCACACACACACCCCTCACACACACGCACCCTCACTCCCCTCTCACACACACCCTCACACACACACCCCTCACACACACGCACCCCCACTCCCCTCTCACACACACACCCCTCACACACGCACCCTCACTCCCCTCTCACACACACCCCTCACATACACACCCCTCACACACGCACCCTCACTCCCCTCTCACACACACCCTCACACACACACCCCTCACACACGCACCCTCACTCCCCTCTCACACACACCTCACACACACACCCCTCACACACGCACCCTCACTCCCCTCTCACACACACTCTCACATACACACCCCTCACACACACGCACCCTCACTCCTCTCTCACACACACACCGTGACATACACACCCCTCACACAGACACCCTCATACACACAACGTACAAAAACAAAAATGCTTCCCCTTTACGGCTGAAGCATATTTACTTGGTTCGAAACATCCACTTGAGAAAGTTGCTGACAGCCAGACTGCCAGCCTGCACCATCAAGGACGCTCGATATATATCGCTATAAAACAGCCTACAGACAAAATGCAGTGTTAGAGTATGGGCAGTACAGCCCCCTTACCGTGGCCAAGGGGCCCTCGTCGATGTTGCCGCCCAGCCAGGGGTTCCAGTTAGGCTGCGGCGGCGACCAGGACACGACCCCCGGGCGAGTTACGCGCGACTCCGACTCCTCGAAGTCCTGCAGCTGCTGCTGTATGATCAGTGAGGCAGGCTCCTCGCTCGTGCCGTACTGTAGGCCCAACAACAAACAACAACCGGTGACGCGTGACATCAGTTCTACACATGGCGGTTAGTCGCATATCATTCTCATACCACTGTCCGTTCTGTACACCGGATACGTACACCGGATACATAATACCATAACATGTACATTCTTATCAAAGCCTCAAATAACGGATAATTTTGGATCACTTGTAAAACAATAATGAGGAACACGAAGGGGATATCTACACACACGGTATACACACAGGGGAGAGACACACGGGATACACACACGGGTTACACACACGGTACACACACACGCGACATACACACGGTATACACACAGGGGATAGACACACGAGTTACACACACGGGATACACACACGGAATTCACACACGGGATACACACACGGTACACACACACGCGACATATACACAGGATAGAAACACGGTATATGCACACACGGTATACACACACGGGATAGACACACGGGACACACACACACACGGGATACACACAGGGGATACACACACGGTATACACGCATGGGATAGACACAAGGTATACGCACACACGGGATAGACACACGGGACACACACACACGGGATAGACACACGGTATACACGCATGGGATAGACACGGGATAGACACACGGTATACCCACACGGGTTACACACACGGGATAGACACACGGGACACACACACGGGATAGACACACGGTATACAGGCATGGGATAGACACACGGGACGCATAAATGAAGGGCCTTTTACCTCTGAGGCTGGCTCAATGCCGAAGTTTTCCAGCACCCTGTCCAATTTAGAGACCAATTCTGGCGCCACACCCACTTCGTAAGGCGGTAACTGAAACAGAGGTATCGCAAAACTCAACAACTATCAGAAAAGAGAGGTGTCGCAAAACTCAACAACTGACAGAAAACAGAGGTGTCGCAAAGCTTAACAACTGACAAAAAAAACAGAGGTGTCGCAAAACTCAACGCAAATACACCTTCTTCACAATTTAACGTTTGGCTATACAGCGTTGGGATTTCTTTACTTTTCTCTTACGTAATAAACTACCATGAAATGGCACATAAAAACGTACATAAACGTCTGTCCCCTCTAAAATCGAACTCCAAAACATCGGAAATCTGAACTTATTTGGGGAACACAGAGAGTCTGAGTTGAGTCCGGTAGGGTGAGGCTGGGGATTGGGGAAGGGGGCTTACTTCTTCATCCTTCCTCCTCTGTCTGACCCCCGTGTACGCCTCGACGACCTTGAGATGGTAGAGCTGGCGTACGAGCGAAAGGGCGCAGTTCTTTGATGCCGTTTGTTTGTTAGAGCCTGCCTCACGACCCGTGATAGCTGCAAAACACGGCACGGCACTGCCCCTTGATCAAGCCCTCACGACTCTTCCCCCCCCCCCCACTTTCTCTCTCTCTCTCTCTCTCTCTCTCTCTCTCTCTCTCTCTCTCTCTCTCTCTCTCTCTCTCTCTCTCTCACCCTCTCTCTCTCTCTCTCTCTCTCTCTCCTCTCTCTCTCTCTCTCTCTCTCTCTCTTCTCTCCCACACACCCCCTCTCTCTCTCCCTAGAAATCCATTGTCATAACTTTATGAAAGCCGTTTTTCAATTACCTTCGTTAACTGCATGACCATTTTTCATGTAGACATTTGCTGTCACTGCTTTATTTACATTTATTTTTTCGGGAGGGGATATTTATTCACTGATTCGTTGTTTTCGGGGGGGGGGGGGGGGGAGAGATGTATTTTGCACTTGAAGATTTATTTGAAGCTTCGAATTTAAATTGAACTTACTTCGTCCAAGTTTTTTCACATAAAAACTCATTTCTGCCACGAAACTCCTGCAAAACATTCAGCAATATGTTAGAAAATATTCCAGGCCAATGACCTCGATTACTGCAAATTCTCTACGTTCTTATAAAAGCGAACACAATGAAACAGAACAGGTAAGTGAATTTAACAATCTTTTTTTTTGCAACATAAAGCATAATGTAGGTTTCTAGTGTGTTCACATCTGCAGCGGAAAGCTGTCAACTTGAAAGTTGTCAGCCTGAAAACTGTCATCCTGAAAGTTGTCAGATTGAAAATTGTCACTCTGAAAGTTGTCAGGCTGAAAACTTTTATCCTGAAAGTTGTCAGATTGAAAATTGTCACTCTGAAAGTTGTCAGCCTGAAAACTGTCATCCTGAAAGTTGTCAGATTGAAAATTGTCACTCTGAAAGTTGTCAGACTAAAAACTGTCACCCTGAAAGTTTCAGTTAAAAACTGTCATCTTGACAGTTGTCAGCCTCAAAACTGTCATCCTGAAAGTTGTCAGGCTAAAAACTGTCACCCTGAAAGTTGTCAGGCTGAAAACTGTCTTTCTGAAAGTTGTCAGCCTAAAAACTGTCATCTTGAAAGTTGTCAGCCTGAAAACTGTCATCTTGAAAGTTGTCAGGCTGAAAACTGTCATCCTGAAAGTTGTCAGGATGAAAACTGTCATCCTGAAAGTTGCCAGGCTGAAAACTGTCATCTTGAAAGTTGTCAGGCTGAAAACTGTCATCCTGAAAGTTGTCAGGCTGAAAACTGTCATCCTGAAAGTTGCAACAGATTTAAAGCAATAAGACTTGAAAGCTAAATTACATTCCAATTATATTTATTTATTCCCAACAGTTTATCTGTTCAAACGACGCCCTTTGCTAAAAGCCACGACTAATTTGGACCACGAAAAGATACGAAAGAAAACCTCAAAGCATACACGCCGACGCAACGCGTCCCGGGTATAGCATTACTTCTGCTTACTTTCTGAGAGAATTCCCTTACACCAGCCACATGTACTTACCGCTACGGCACTCCCCATTACCTGCGCCATCGCCACGGAACTCCCTATTACCGCAGCAATGCCACGGCACTCCCGATTACCTGAACCCAACACGATCCTAAAGCGCAGCTCTGCTCATCTTGAGGATCAAAATGGCGCTCCCAGATGATACCCTTTTCTTTTTCCGCATGGAAACTTGTACATATTGCCATAATATTTTAAATATTTTTTCTGCAACCAAATAACTTTTGATGATGTATACTAAGCAAATCCAGGCTTCCGTTTCAGTGCTCCCCCCCCCCCCGCCCCCCTCCCCCTCACATGCTGTGATACTTGCCACTGTTTAGTCTACTGGACTTCAGTTCGGGTCAATGCCGACCTCTGTATAAGCAGTGAGCGAGGCAGTACAGCACTCCCTGTTTTCATTGGCATTTATCTTTTAACTATTTTTTTCATAAGTGTTGTTCCTATGTGGTTGGATCTACAGCACTTCGCTTACACGTCAAGCATGCCCCGACTAATCCAGGTGCACTTCATGTTGCAATCACGATTTTATTCCCAGCAAAGTCGAGGTCCTTATCACAACCTACAAAACAAAGGGATTCCACGCTGAGCAAATTGAATGGCTTTCAGTACGAATGTGCTTGCCGTTCACTCCCCAGATGATTGGCACGTGTCACAATCTGACACTACCGACACCTGGGGGTAACAGCGAGCACACTACAGCCCAGTCACAGCGCTCAGCATGAACCCCTCTGTCCGTCGGCCCCGTCTTCATAGAACACCACCAGCTAAGCAGCACCACTAGCTCAGTTATAAACGGAGATTTATCAGCATGCGCGGAAAGTGTACCTTCGAGTGTGTTAGCCAATGGCTGCGTAGGACTGAGGGAAGTCTACGCCCCGCCCTCTGCCTTCGGGTGTGATAGCCAATGGCTGCGTAGGACTGAGGGAAGTCTACGCCCCGCCCTCTGCCTTCGGGTGTGTTAGCCAATGGCTGCGCAGGACTGACAGAACTCGACGCCCCGCCCTTTCCCAATGCCACAAGTAAATGTGAAATAGAGAAGAAAACTTTCTGCGCCAGGTGTCGCTTGTATGAGCTATGGTGCTACTCGCTCTGGTTGTGCTGAATGGGATCCGCCCAAAGTGGTGGCTCCGGCCGTCATGTCTCCTAAAAATGGAGGGGGGGGGGGGTTAAACATGCCTCCGGCCATGATGTCTCCTAGAAATGCAGGTAAAAATGTCACTAGACATCACTAGACGAAAGACACTAACTGCCAGTACGAAAGACACTAACTACCAGTACGAAAGACACTGTAACTGCCAGTACGAAAGACACTGTATCTGTTAGTACGAAAGCCACTGTATCTGCTGGTACGAAAGGCACTGTACCTGCTAGTATGAAAGACACTGTATCTGCTAGTACGAAAGACACTGCATCTGCTAGTACGACAGACACTGTATCTGCCAGTACGAAAGACACTGTATCTGTTAGTACGAAAGACACTCTATCTGCCAGTAAGAAAGACACTATCTGCCAGTGCGAAAGACACTGTATCTGCTGGTACGAAAGGCACTGTAACTGCCAGTACGAAAGACACTGTATCTGCCAGCACGAAAGACACGGTGCTAGTACGAAAGACACTCTATCTGCCATTTTATCCACCCCGACCTTACACAGAGACATTTTGGGCGGAGACATTCTGACCGCCTACATTCTTTGGGAACATTACGGCCGGAGACACCATGGGTGGAGACATTTTGACCCGGATTCGTGCTGAATAAATACGGACCTCGACTTTATGCTCCGACACAGCATGGCAGGAATGTCATTTACCTCATGCTTATGCTTCGACACAGCATGGCAGGAATGTCATTTACCCCATGCTCATGCACTGACACAGCATGGCAGGAATGTCATTTACCTCATGCTTATGCTTCGACACAGCATGGCAGGAATGTCATTTACCCCATGCTCATGCACTGACACAGCATGGCAGGAATGTCATTTACCCCATGCTTATGCTCCGACACAGCATGGCAGGAATGTCATTTACCCCATGCTCATGCTCCGACACAGCATGGCAGCAATGTCATTTACCCCATGCTCATGCTCCGACACAGCATGGCAGGAATGTCATTTACCCCATGCTTATGCTCCGACACAGCATGGCAGGAATGTCATTTACCCCATGCTCATGCTCCGACACAGCATGGCAGGAATGTCATTTACCCCATGCTCATGCTCCGACACAGCATGGCAGCAATGTCATTTACCCCATGCTCATGCTCCGACACAGCATGGCAGGAATGTCATTTACCCCATGCTTATGCTCCGACACAGCATGGCAGGAATGTCATTTACCCCATGCTCATGCTCCGACACAGCATGGCAGGAATGTCATTTACCCCATGCTCATGCTCCGACACAGCATGGCAGCAATGTCATTTACCCCATGCTCATGCTCCGACACAGCATGGCAGGAATGTCATTTACCCCATGCTCATGCTATATCCGAAACATGCACCAAAAGCATAAAACAAAGAGCCTTTTTTCAAAGCCAAATGAATTCTTCTCAAATGGATAGCTTCTTGAATGGCAAAAGCCTCGGACTTGAAACAGAAATCTGCAACATGAAGAAAGCTTTGAACGTTCCACAGTTCCGCAGAGAGACAGTGGACCCCGCACACGCTCCCCGCGCCGTCACGTCTTCGCGTGCTTCGTTCTAAAACCTTTACCGTTCCGCAGAGAGACAGTGCACTCCGCACACGCTCCCCGCGGCGTCACATCTTCACCGTTCCGCAGAGAGTTAGTGCAGCCCGCACACGCTCCCCGCGCCGTCACGTCATCGCGTGCTTCGTTTTTAAACCTTTACCGTTCCGCGGAGAGTTAGTGCACTCCGCACACGCTCCCCGCGCCGTCACGTCTACGTGTACCTCATTCGCTAGGTACAGCATCTTTTCTTTTAAATCTTCACAGCAAAATCGCTACAGCATAATATTACTCCTTGGCCAGGTGTAAGGAAATTCTTCAGAACACACAATGACACTATGGCCCACACTTTGGCCTCGTGTGTAAAACACTGCGCATTCTGCCACGTGGCCGTCACTTTGATACATCAACAATTACTGCCACGTGGCCGTCACTTTGATACGTCAAAAATTACTGCCACGTGGCCGTCACTTTTATACGTCAACAATTACGTGCAATCACTACCCTGTACCTGACGGAATGCGCACAAGTTTTCTGCCCACAAGCGCTCAAAATGTAGGGCATAGTGTCCGCTAACTCCAACCAGTTCTCCTTCGTCACAACATAATACTACCGAATACTGGAGACCGGGGCACAGGCCCGTCCCCGAATACTGAGACTGGGGCATAGGACCGTCCCCGAATCCCGGTAGTCAAGCACTGTTGCCTTTGCACAGAAGACTAGGGAATGGGATGTTTTTCCCCATATACGCCTAGTCTTCTGTTTTGTATGTTACACGAACTACATTTCCCAAAAGAAAACTTGAAGGGAAGGGAGGTTGGCTGCAGATGGCTCTTCACCTCACGGCGTTGTCGTGAACAACACACGGCGTTGTTATGAACAACACAAGGCGTTGTCATGAACAACATACGGCGTTGTCATGAACACCACACGGCGTTGTCATGAACAACACACGGCGCTGTCATGAACAACACATGGCGTTGTCATGAACACACGGTGTGATATTGACTTTGGCGTGGCGTCTCAAAACGCAACTAATTCAAAACGCAGGGTTCGTGCGGAATTTTCCTGATCAATTTATAGGAGTTTCCAGGAGATTTTGGATCCATTTTCCAGGAGATTTCATTAGTTTGCCAGACTTCAACAAAAATGTCCAGGGACATTGTGACCAGGTGAGATCTAGTTAATCAAGTATCAAAAGACATGTATGGACGCCGCAAAGTGGTGGTTATAGCTTAAAAACCTGTTACTGAAAGTTTTTTCAAAGGCCGGCAATCGCTCAATCTCCTGCGGATATAAACCAAGTAAATTTCAAACAGCCCTCACGTTGGAATAGCCTAAAAATAAAAGCAATCTGACTAAAATTACTGGCAGAACTTTTTGAAAAGCAAACCGCGGCACAAGCAAAATTTCTGGACGTGTGCAAACAGAATGTTACAGAAAACATTACATAAAGATCAATATTCTATAAGATCGAATAAATCTCATCAAACTGCAGCTGGCAACGCATGCTGGAAAACAAAAAGATTTCAAATCCCGCGGATCACCAAATACAGTAATTTTCAAGAGAGGCCTACCTAGAGAACATTCGTACAAAATTTGAAAGAAATCAAAAACTGAAGCAGAAGAAGCATTTTAAGTTAAATTTTACATACATACATACATACGTACATACAGACGACGGATGACCCTCTATTGATGTGATAAGACCAGGCTGACTTTTCAGCTGGTCCAAAAAGGGAAGAAATTAGTATAAAGTATAATTGTTTGATTTATTAATGAGCATCCATAAATACATACGCATAGAATGGAGGACTGTTGTTGAACCAAGGCGTACGCTAAGGCATACGCAGATTGGATGATGTCACAAATGTGCGTATACGGGAGCGGGTGAAAAGTTGAAAGAGTGCATATGTAATTTATGGACTATTCTTTCATATACAACTGTGGATGTATCCATGCTGCATCATATGACTTGAATAAGGACCATGGTATACCTTTTAACTTCTCCAGATAGACCAGATATATCCTGTAACCCAACTGACCCTTCCCCATTAACATGCTTTTCCACCCAGACTTCCTCCCCAACGTCCTTAGTTAATCCCTTCAGACCCAACCCTAAGACACCGTTCACACATTGCAAACTGACATGCAAATCAGGCAAGGACATAAATCTCCCTGTCCCCATGTGAAATATAGAAATAGGCTTTACTTTAGCTTGACTATCAACCAAGGTATAAAACTAACAAGTTATCAGTGAAACTGATGAATGTCCCCCGCCACGAACTATGGTCGAATCGAAAAATAATGCAATGTCGCACAACTTCAATATATATATTTTCACTATATCGCGTGCACAAACTTACAAGTGTCGCCAGACGGACGGACGGACAGACCCGAATATTATAGTCCGCCGCTCCGCGCTACGCGGCGGCTGGGGACTAATAAAATTATTAAACATTGCCCACTTCTTAACATGTATTTTCTGTTATGAAATACCCTTAGTGAAAAATATTTATATGTCAACATTGTGAACAGACAAATACGATTTCTTGTTTATGACATCGTTTGCCAGTGCAAATTTATTTTGTATTGCGTCAAAAAGTCAGTAGTCGTAAAAAATTTTAATCCAAAAATCTCTGTTGTACGCATAGGCGGACTTACATTATATACAAGGCCAATGATCAAAGCCTCACCCCCTTCCCCCTCCCACACTGTGTGAGTAAGGTGTAAACTAGTGATGTGATCCGTCACTGATGGGTCCGGTTCGGTTCGGTTCGGTTTCGGTTTTTAAAGAAAAATCCGCGGTTTTTTCGGTTCGGTTTGCAAATATATATAAATTAAAGATATTAAAGATATCCCAATTAATTTTCTGTTTTTATTCTAGAAAGTGATAAGTAAACACATTGCTTAACTGAAAAAGGAACTCATCTGGAAGTATAAAATAATGCTGCGCTAAGATAATGAGCTGAAAATTCATAGCAGTTAAAATGATCCTGAGAAAAACAAAAATAATGTTAATTAAAAACCGAAAATGAACCGCGATTTTCCACAGAGCACGGTTCGGTTTAACCGAACCGCCACCTTCAAGGTTAACCGTCCCAAACGGCCTAAATGTATCACAATCATAATGGACATAGAAATACATATCTTCATTACCAGAAGTTCATATGAAAGTGTCTTGTACAAGATTTTGATAAATAGGACAAATGGAAAATCACCTATTGATCCTTTTTAGTTAAATTATATCAAACTCTGGATATATGATTTTATATAATATATATAGATATATATATATGATTATGATATATTATGATATCAATTTCCAGGAGTTTTCCAGGAGTCTTGATGGAATTCCAGGAGTTTTCCAGGAGGTTTTGTGACCATTTCCAATTTCCAGGAGATTTCCAGGTTTTCCAGGAGGCGCACGAACCCTGAAAACGCCATGAAGCAACTGCTCTTGAAATGAAAATACTTGTAGATCCCACAGCCTAACAACAGATCAAGACTGACTGACTTTACAGCAAGGAGTCAGCATTTCTTTTTCAGATTTCCCTTGTTATGGCTCATTTCGCTACACCACGCGTTCTTCCCAAATACTGAAGTGCTTTAAAAGCCCTCCCTCACTCCCCCTCCCCCCCCCCCCACCACCTTCCCACCACAAACAAAGACTTCAACTGTAAAATCTATTACTTAAAATTAAAATTCACTATTCTGCTACAAGAAAAACTAGAGCGGCCAGTGTACACAGAACATAAGAGTACAGGTTTATATCACACACTTTCAATCGACACCTATTTAGTTTCTTGTTTTTATTAACAAAAACTAATGTCTCCCCGACTAAACCCATAATTCCTCAATACCGTTTTACTTTTTTTTTCTTATTACTGAAATGAAATATTCATTTCTTCAAATATAATCACAATTCATTGTCAAAAATTCAAAAATAAACAAAAACTAAATGGTGGTCATTAAAACAGAGTGTACGTCTTCTTTTATTCCAGACTGGAAAGTGGTGGCTAAAAGGGATTTTACTGTAAGTCCTTTTAATCCGGGTCGGGAAGTTGGTCAAGACAGACAAGTTTGATCGTCTGCACTGCAACACATGATTCACTAGGGTGGGGAAGGGGGGAGGGGGGATAGGGGCATTTCGGTGCCAAACTGGTGAGCTGCTTGTCATAACACAAGATATCAGATGACCTACTTTAAAAGTGGAAATTACTTCCAGCTACTGCAAAAACTGCTAACCGTTGCTCCCATAATGACTCTCATATATGGAACAGCTTGGCAACCAATGAAAACCAGTTTACAGCTAAAAAAAAAAAACAAAAAAAAAAAAACAATAGCTAGACATGATGATGCCTGTAAATACGAGGATAATGTGCCATGGCCGGTCGTAGATAACGACTTCATAAAGCACTACAACTGACACTGACCCCTGACGCAGTGGCATTATGTCATACCTGTGGATGAGCAACAATCCCACTAGCTTTCTCCAATGTTCAGCGGCTGAGAAATTTCGCACACAAGATTCTTACGTAATGACGTCATACGCCTGCCCTAATAATGTAACTTGTGTCAAAACCTGACAGAACCGTCCGACCTATTCAAGGAATAAATCGATCAAGTTTGAAGTCGATCCGACTTTTCGTTCTCGAGATATCGTTCGCACAACATTTTGTTCACAATAGACTGATACACACAAACACAGAACGTACAACACTATGGGTGAATTTCTAAACATAGCCTGCATTTGGTTTCCCATGGATTAGTGTACGGAAACCAGGTCTACACTTGGGCTGAGAAATTCACACAGAATTCATAGAGATCAAGTATGTCTACGTCACATAATATTCTTTGCTACATAAAAAAATAAACAAAAAATAAACAACACCATATTCTTTTTTTTTTCTTTTCAATATATCCTCACGATTTTATTTACTTTTTTTCTGAAAAAGCACCCTCCCCACAGCACCCCCCCCCCCCCCATTACGAACCTGTTGTGGTCCGGGCCTATCACGTGATATTTATAATCGGCGCGTATCTTGTGCATCTGTAGGAACTGATGCAAGCGACTCTTGGCGTTTTCCATCGTCCAGTTGCCGTGCAGATTGGCTGTAAAATCTGCCTCTTCTGCCTATCAAAGTGAAACTAGAGCCTCAGAGAAACACCGTCCCACGTGTGACGTAGATCACTTACGAATCAGTGCCAAAGTCGGCTTGCAAATTGCCATACTACTCCCACTTCTCTTCTTTTACAATTCTAAGTTATGCAGTTTTAAATTTCGACAAAAGCGAAGTTTGTATTTGACAAAATTTATTTTGGTAATTTTCAATATTTGTTTCATCCATGTGTGAAATTAAAATGAGAACAGTTTTGGAGACACAATCGGTTACGCCAAGTCGTATCAAAACGCGAAGTTTTAGCGAAGTTCAAGATACTGACATTTTGACAACTTTTTAAGAATCCGAATAAAACTAGTTGCTCTCAGAGAGCAGCAGGATCCCCCGTGAAACTCAGTGTCACAATAAATTAATAACTAGAGCGGCCAGTGCACACAAAACATAAGAGTACAGGCTTATGTTGTACACTTTCAGTCGATACCTACTTAGTTTCTTGTTTTTGTGAACAAAAACAAATGTCTCCCCGACCAAACCCATGATCCGACCTCCCCCCCCCCCCCCCCCAAAAAAAAAAAAATCCTTTTTTTTTAATTACTGAAATAAAATGTTCATTTCTGCAAACATAACCTTAATTCATTGTAAAAAAAAACTCAAAATAAACCACACAGATGGTGGTCACTAAAACAGCTATAAATGGACGTCTTTTTTTCATCCGAGTCTGGAAGGTGGTCGCTAAAACGGGTTTTACTGTAGGCCCTTCTTACCCAGATCTGAAGTAGGTCATTACAGTAGTTTTACTGTACGTTACATTTTTATCCGGGTCTGGAAGGGGTCACGACGAACGGGTCTTACTTTTTATTCAGGTCTTGAAGGTGGTCGGGATTTTTTTTTTTGTTAACCATCATCCTCCACACGCCCTCCTCCCCCCCCCCCCCCCCCCCACCCCAGCTATTTAATATAGTTCCGACTATAAACACAACTCTAACCCTTTTACCCAAGGCAACGGTAACGGTCTGTACTCTAAGTGTAGTTACAGCCATGATAGACTACCTTGTCTTCGCACATTCCCATCGACCAAATAGCACTAGAAAGGCCTTCTTCATAACTGCGCATCAGATGACGCACCTCGGTGGGAGAAGGGGGAAGGCATTTCGGTGCCAAAATGGTGAGCTGCCTCTCATAACACAAGATATCAGATGACCCACTTTAATAGCGAAAAATGCTTCCGCAAACAATGCCAATCGATACAAAATAGCTCCTATATATAGAATACCTTGGCAACCGAATCAAGTATGCGGCGAAAAAAAAAATCAATAGCTAGACCTGCTTAGACCTATAACATGCCATGACCTCGTAGATGACGACTCCATCATGCACCACAACTGACACTGACCCCTGACTGAGTGGCAAGTTACGTAACAGCCGTAGATAAGAAACGCACAAAAAGCTTAATTTCAGGCACTAACAAATAGCATTGGACCGACATTAATGCTGTTACTGTTTTGAAGCTTTCTAAAGAATGCAAGAACACTCGAGAATATTCTGCAAAACGCTGAAATCCCCAGCGTAGTTAACACCTATGTTTTGATAACAAAGGAGTAAAAAAATGGGGAGGCGGGGGGGGGGGGGGGGGGGGGGAGTGTTGACGTTATACACCTTTCTTGATTTTCTACACGAATTTAGTAATGTTTAATCAAAACCGTGCGACTTATCCGAGGAATAACTACACCAAATTTAAAGTCGATCCGACTTTCCGATGTCGAGAAATTTTGCCTAACAACAGATATTTTTTTTAAAAGTTGAAACAGTCGTCTGACCGAACCAAAGAATATCCAGAATCATTCGGAATTACCAAAGAACAATCCCATTAAGTTTCAACTTTCTCTGATGTTCAGCAGCTGAGAAATTTCGCACACAAGATTTTTACGTGATGACGTCATACACCTGCCCTAATCACGTGACATGCGTGAAAAGTTGACAGAACCGTCCGACTGACCCAAGGAATGTTCATACAAAATCTGAAGTCGATAGGGCTTTCCATTGTCAAGATATTTCGCACACAAGACTTTGTTTATAATATATACATATTTTTCGTGATGACGTCGTACGCCGCATTCGTTCGTTCTACTAGCGAAAAAATTCTATACAATCTTTCGGACCTACCAAGCAACAATCCCACTAAGTTTCAACTTTCTCCGATGTTCAGCAGCTGAGAAATTTCGCACAAAAGATTTTTACGTAATGACGTCATACGCCTGCCCTAATCACGTGACATGCGTGAAAAGTTGATAGAACCGTCCGACTGACCCAAGGAATGTTCATATAAAATTTGAAGTCGATAGAACTTTCCGTTATCGAGATATATTGCACACAAGATCTTGTTCAACATATATACATATTTTACGTAATGACGTCATACGCCGCATTCGTTCGTTCTACTCGCGAAAAAAATCTACAGAGTCTTTCGGACATACCAAGCAACAATCCCACTAAGTTTCAACTTTCTCCGATGTTCAGCAGCTGAGAAATTTTGCACACAAGATTTTTACGTGATGACGTCATACACCGGCCCTAATCACGTGACATGCGTGAAAAGTTGACAGAACCGTTCGACTAACCCAAGGAATGTTCACATAAAATTTGAATTCGATACGGCTTCCCATTGTCGAGATATTTCGCACACAAGACCTTGTGCAAAATATATACATATGTTACGTGATGACGTCATACGCCGCATTCGTTCGTTCTACTCGCGAAAAAATTCTATACAGTCTTTCGGACCTACCAAGCAACAATCCCGCCACGATTCAACTTTCTCCGAAGTTCAGTGGCTGAGAAATTTCGCACAAAAATTTTTACATAATGACGTCATACGCCTGTCCTAATTACGTGACATGCGTGAAAAGTTGATAGAACCGTCCAACTGACCCAATTAATGAAGTCGATAGAACTTTCCGTTATCGAGATATATTGCACACAAGCTCTTGTTCAAAATATATACATATTTTACGTAATGACGTCATACGCCGCATTCGTTCGTTCTACTCGCGAAAAAATTCTACAAAGTCTTTCGGACATACCAAGCAACAATCCCACCAAGTTTCAACTTTCTCCGATGTTCAGCGGCAGAGAAATTTCGCACACAAGATTTTTACGTAATGACGTCATACGCCTGTCCTTATCACGTGACATGCGTCAAAAGTTGATAGAACCGACCGACCTAACCAAGGAATAAATCGATCAAGTTTGAACTCGATCCGACGTTTCGTTCTCGAGATATCTTGCACACAACACTTTGTTCACAACAGACTGACACACACACACACACACACACACACACACAGACACACATATACAGCTACGTCGGGAAACGAACGACGAATCGCGATTTCTTCTCCAACTCGCGAAATGTACGCCAAAAATCTAACTTCGTTATTAGGGACTTTTCAGACATAAGTTGTATATGAAAATCTCGGTAGATTTTTTTTACATTCAATTCCGAAAGCGAAAATATATAAAAGACAACAGATTAAGAGAAATTTAACAAAGCATGAACCCTGCGAAACGGAATATTTTGTTTACATAAGTTGCATATTTTACACCATTTTATGATATCTGCAACTATAAGTTTGCTGTGAAACGATACTGTGTAAAAAATGTAAACAAACCGATTTTGTTTATAAACAAAGGCCACGTGCTTTCTGTAAAAGAGTATTAGGGAAACACTAAATAAAAGCCAAACAAGCCTAGAGTTTGTTTTCTTTTATTTACACCATAACCCCCCTGTAATATTTATTTTCTTTCATTTCTAAACATAAACTATTTAACATTAATTGAAGAGTTACAAAATATTGAAGAGCAGTACAAAAGATATTCAAACAGATGAATGTTTAAAAACATAGATTTATATTATACAGATGAAATGTTTAAAAACAAAATACAGATTTATACAGATGAATGTTTAAAAACAAAACTCTTTTAAAATAAAAACAAAATACAGGAAAAATAATACAACAAAATCCTTTACTGATATAACCGTGATGTGTAAATAACCAACTCTATCTTATTTTCAAGCTCAGTGTTACGTGCACTACTTAAAATTTAATGATTGGCCGAAAAAAACGTGAGGCAATGAGATATAAACCACATAAAAGCTTCCTAAAGAAAACAAAATACACAGCTGAAACTTTCAAACTAACATGCGAAATGTACATACACAACCATGCACAAAATTTGTTTAGAGACCCTGCGACACAACTTGGGTGTACTACCCCATCTCGTGACGTTCATAAATTTAAAGTCGGTGACTTCGTATAAGAAAAATGAACTGAAAATAACACAGTTAAAACTTTCAAAATGACATGCAAAATGTACGTACAAAACCATGCGAAATGTGCGAACACCAAAATTTTTTTTATCACGGAAATATCGGCAAATTTCCAAGTTTTGAGACCCTGTCACGTTTGCGCGTACGCCCTTCTCGTGACGTTCATAAATTTAAAGTCGGTCACTTCGTATAAGAACAGTGAACTGCAAATAACAGGTAAAACTTTCGAACTGACAAGCGAAATGCACGTTTATACACAATCATGCGAAATGAACGTATAAACAACCATGTATATGACACGGTCTCAAGCTTTTGAAACTTTTACCGATGTTTCTGTAAATAAAAACATTTTGGTGTTCGCACATTTTGCATGGTTGTGTACGTACTAAAGTCGGCGACTTCGTATAAGAAAAGTGAACTGCAAATAACACAATTAAAACTTTCAAACTGACATGCGAAATGTACGCACACAACCATGCGAAATGTGCGAACACCAAAATGTTCTTACTCACAGAAACATCAGCAAAATTTGTAAGTTTTGAGACTCTATCGCATATTATTTACTCGTACTACCCAATCTCGCAACGTTCATAAACTTTGAAATTGGCCACTCCGAACAGAGAACTTTCGAACTGACAAGCGAAATGTACGCTAATACACAACCATGCAAAATGTAGTGCAACCACGCGAAATCTACGACCCAAGTATTTCTTTTTTAAATACATCGGCAAACTTGGCAGCTTTTGTGACCCTGTCACATGAAACTTATCCGTACTACCCATCACCGCCACTTTCATAAATTTACAGTCTGTCACTTTATACGAGAAAAATCAAATGCAAATAACACACTGAAACCTGATACGCGAACGCACAGAGCCATGCGAAATGTACGAACCAAAAAAATTCTTAACACCTCGGCAAATGTGGCAGGTTTTGAGATCCCGTTACATGAAAATTGCCCGTACTACCCAGCCCCGTGACGTTCACAAATAAAAAGTCGGTCACTTCTAAGAACAGTGAACTGCATGGAAAAACTGATACATAAAAGAAAAAAAAAACTCCCCGCACTTGTGTAAACCAAAACAGAATCCCACAAACATGACATCACAGCGAAATGTCCCCAAAACAGTTTTTTTTTTTTTTAAACGGATCTGAAGCTTCATCCGCCTTTTTATTTTTCTTGTAAAAATTTGAAAGGTATGCCTGCAACTGAACTTTGTCCCTGTGTCCTAAAATATCACATGCGAAATGTACGTCCACAACCATGTATGTAACAGGGTCTCAAACATCGAAAATTTTGCCGATGTTTCTGTGAATTAGAACAGTTTGGTATTCGCACATTTCGCATGGTTTTGTATGTACCAAAGTCTGTCACTTGGTGTGAGAAAAGTGACCTGCAATTAACGCAGTTAAAGCTTTCGAACTGACAAGCCAAATGTACGTACACAACCATGCGAAATGTGCGAACACCAAAATGTTCTTACTCACAGAAACATCAGCAAAATTTGTAAGTTTTGAGACCCTGCCACATATCATTTTCTCGTACTACATCATCTCGCAACGCTCATAAATTTAAAGTCGGCCACTTCTTATAGGAGCAGTGAACTGCAAATAACACAGCTAATACTTTCGAACTGACAAGCGCAATGTGCGCAAACATCTACAACCATGCAAAATGTAGTGCAACCACGCGAAATCTACGACGCAAGTATTTCTTTTTTAAATACATCGGCAAACTTGGCAGCTTTTGTGACCCTGTCACAAGAAACTTATCCGTACTACCCATCACCGCCACTTTCATAAATTTACAGTCGGTCACTTTATACGAGAAAAATCAAATGCAAATAACACACTGAAACCTGATACGCGAACGCACAGAGCCATGCGAAATGTACGAACCAAAAAATTCTTAATACCTCGGCAAATGTGGCAGGTTTTGAGATCCCGTTACATGAAAATTGCCCGTACTACCCAGCCCCGTGACGTTCACAAATAAAAAGTCGGTCACTTCGTATAAGAACAGTGAACTGCATGGAAAAACTGATACAAAAAAGAAAAAAAAAACTCCCCGCACTTGTGTAAACCAAAACAGAATCCCACAAACATGACATCACAGCGAAATGTCCCCAAAACAGTTTCTTTTTTTTTCACGGATCTGAAGCTTCATCCGCCTTTTTATTTTTCTTGTAAAAATTTGAAAGGTATGCCCGCAACTGAACTTTGTCCCTGTGTCCTAAAATATCACATGCGAAATGCACGTCCACAACCATGCATGTAACAGGGTCTCAAACATCGAAAATTTTGCCGCTGCTTCTTTGAATTAGAACAGTTTGGTATTCGCACATTTCGCATGGTTTTGTACGTACCAAAGTCTGTCACTTGGTGTGAGAAAAGTGACCTGCAATTAACGCAGTTAAAGCTTTCGAACTGACAAGCCAAATGTACGTACACAACCATGCGAAATGTGCGAACACCAAAATGTTCTTACTCACAGAAACATCAGCAAAATTTGTAAGTTTTGAGACCCTGCCACATATCATTTTCTCGTACTACATCATCTCGCAACGCTCATAAATTTAAAGTCGGCCACTTCTTATAGGAGCAGTGAACTGCAAATAACACAGCTAATACTTTCGAACTGACAAGCGCAATGTGCGCACACATCTACAACCATGCGAAATGTAGTGCAACCACGCGAAATCTACGACGCAAGTATTTCTTTTTTAAATACATCGGAAAACTTGGCAGCTTTTGTGACCCTGTCACATGAAACTTATCCGTACTACCCATCACCGCCACTTTCATAAATTTACAGTCGGTCACTTTATACGAGAAAATCAAATGCAAATAACACACTGAAACCTGATACGCGAACGCACAGAGCCATGCGAAATGTACGAACCAAAAAACTTCTTAATACCTCGGCAAATGTGGCAGGTTTTGAGACCCCGTTACATGAAAATTGCCCGTACTATCCAGCAACTTCTCAGAAGACGCCCTTTCAACAGCCGATTCCGCATTCTCTGAGAGTTTTGTGTCTTTCTCGCCCTGCGATGAATGTGTGTTAGCCGACTCTTCCCTTTTCACTGGTCTCTCACAAAGCTCTTTTGACATGGTATCAACGCCTGTAATGACGCAATCGCTGTCCGAACTGCGTTCTTCGGATTGCGCCACCCCCTCCCCAACGGTGACCGTAACTTCTGTGTCACGGCTTCCGATTGCACAACTGGGACATTTTCTGAAAATGTATAACACTGGTATTACAAACGCTAAATCACTGTCAATTCGTACGACAGAGACACTGACAACTTCACATCAAGTCAAAACAGCAACTACCTTTGAAGAGACCATGAAGCGCCCAGGAATAACCTTCACATTTCATTTTCAATTCAAAGCTGAACTGTACAAAACTCTTACAATCTTAGCAGTGGGCACCGATAAGCAGTCCGTTTCGCCGACAAACACAACGCACGAAAAATGTTTTGAATTCTTTAAAACGTCAGCACCTGGTTGGCTTGACCAAATCTGCACTGGTGCTACATATATCACGATACTCCTTCCGACACATCTCAGCAACAATTCTTACCCTTTATAGATGCAAAAGCATCACTTACCCAGCAACTTCTCAGAAGACGCCCTTTCAACAGCCGATTCCGCATTCACTGAGACTTTTGTGCCTTCTGTGTCATGGCTTTCGATCGCTGCAACGGGGATATTGTATGAAAATGTAAACTATTTATTCTGTGCAAGCGAAATGAACAGATGTTTTAAAATTAATTTAAACTCTGAGATTTCTTCCAATGCCAATGTTTCATTCTAATGTAACAGCCGAGTCATAAACTATAACGTCCTTATTTCATCCTTGAACAATTTAAAGCTTAGCCGCACAGGACATGCATGTTCAAAATTCTGACAACAGTCCGTTTCGCTTCAGTCTTACAAGTTCCGGTTCAGTAATATAACGAAACTGCCCTTCGGATCACACGCACACACACACAAAAAAATGTCGAATGAAACGAGAAATACGCGTCAAGCAAAATATATGTTGTACATTCGTCCACCTGTAATTACCTGAAATCGGCGCAGGGATATTTTCCGCTGCTTTCTTAATCTGGCTACAGGCTTGGTTAACATCCGAACTGTCATCACTATCTTTAACCGGTCCCCCAACAATTTCACCCACAAAATGGGTCAAGTGGCCCTGTTCCCTGCCGCATAACCTCTTTGCGGCTTCTGCCCAGGCCTTGATGTATCCCTTCTCGGGGTTTTTACACACCTCTTCTGCAGAAAAAAATGACGGAATGCTTGATCATTCCACATTTCATTCCATACAAGTTTAGACGCACATAAATCATTCCCAAAAACCATGCGAAAACACACTGTGTGTAAAGGAAAACGATACTTTTTTATCATTCCAAGGCGTGAGCACAAAAATGACACGTACACAATGGTAATTTCAATTTCTATTCCACGCAAGTTACAGAGAGAACAGATACCGAAGAGAAAATTTAAAAATAGGTGGTATACGAATAAGTCAAATCTCGCATATACAGTCCGTTTAGCAATGAGAACGTGCAACTGGCAATACAGGGATTCAGCACTTCATCTAAGATACTGAAAAATACAAGTCCTTTTGGGTCTGATGCTTCCGGCTAGATAATCGAACCTGCAAACTTATGAAGCACTATCATGCAAAACTCAACGGAAACGGAGATTTGCAAACCATAAAACGACAAAACAGAGATTTAACCCAATCACAGGGAAGGAAAAAAATCTGTCATTTCTTAATAACATATTACCAATTCCCACAGCCATAGGAAACAGTTTGAGCTTCCTAGGATCGGAAACTTTCTCCGGACTAAAAATGAAGAATGTTTTGAAATCATGCATCACTCTCAGCTGCTGTAAGGACGTCACTTCTGTCCTTGTCAAGTTTTTTTCAGTTATTACAGGAGCAAAAAAAAATGTTTCGATACACTGGTCTTTCAACTCTACAAAAGTACAATTTCTGCGAATAGGACGTCATCATTCCACAAGAACACGCAAAAACAAAAGGGAATCTAAATCAACCTGGTTTTACAGGACGTCCACGACCTGGAAAGGAAAGCAATAGAAAAATGTTTAAGAACTTACGCAAAGTCAAAACCGCAAAACGAGACTTCTATACTTCAGTCAGGGTCCCGGCCTTCCACACGTGCACGCCACCACTTCCTTCTATACATGTGAAGCACAACGTCACCTGTTCTGTAGCGCTGCAGATCAACGAACCTCTCTGGGACCTTTTTAATCCACCCTTTTTTCCGCGTAATCTGTGAAAGCCATAGGAGAATGATCATTAGCTGAATATATTGGGAATTTGAAATAACGACAACACAATCAATAAATCTTAGCGAAACTAACCGACCAGTGACCGGATACATTTTTTGCAGCATTGTGACTTTCTATCTTTTTTTTTATTGCTATGGCCGTATCGGCAAAAATTTTCCGCAAAAGTCTAAGTGTGAATTGGCTTATTCTTTTAAGCGTTCAAGGTGGAGGGGGGGGGGCCAAAGCATCCGGACTGCGTTCAGGGTAGGGGGTTTAAAATTGGCAGAAGTCTGTGTACGTATTAACAGGGCTGGAAATTTGCGGGTGTCCGAGACCCTCCTTTTTGGCTACCCAGAGTCCGACTAAGCCGCAAAAAACCAGGTCTTCTTGCGCCCTATGTTATCTTAACACGGTTTGGATCCTCCCTAAATAGCTTTGGACCCTCCTTTTTCAAAGACCCGGGTCCCAAGGACCCGGATCAAAAAAGCTAGTTGCCAGCAGTGGCCACTTACAAAAAATTGTAATCCAAGAAATCCAGGAAAAGACAACATCGACAGCATTTTCAAGCGAAACTGAGCAATAATTTTCTGAGCGAACATTTCTAGACACTTAAATCCGTAAAATGAAAAGATATGTTAGCTCAGAATTTGATGCCCTCACAATTAAGCCTGTATTGTTACAGCAGCATCTTACACATTCTTTAAAAAAATGACACAAATCACATCAAACACGCTAAAATAACATTTTTTCGTGATTCACAAAATAACCGCGCTTTTAACACGTGTGTATTTACCTTTCAGGCATATCCTCATTAACTTTTTATCCACTTTTAATTTTTCCAAAAATTATCCACGTGTAACCTGGACGTTTCTGCATTGAAAGTGATGCCACCAAGAACAAAGCCGCGCGCATACACCTCGTGACAGGTTAATTTGCATACTGAGTCAAAAAAAAACATTCAAGTTCATGTACACAGTGTAGTGTTTCGCAGATAATTTCATTCCAAACCTTACCATATTTTTTTATAAACTAACACAAACTAAAAAATATCACCAAACAAGCATTTTAATGGCAGAAAACCTTTACAAAATAACGGATTATTTTGCGCGTAAACAGTAACAAGGCAAGCCAATCATAAAAGTAGTGCTCACACAATTAAAACAGCGCACAATATTATACAGTCAGCCTGTCATGAGCGTGGGAATCTCTCCCTTTTAGCCCGTTCACAGATCAAAGCAAATCTACTGAAGCAAATAGAGCTTCTGATACGTGTTTGAATTGGCAATTCCGCAGTGAAGGAGGACGGGGGTGTGGCAGGAGAGGGGGGAGGATCTGCGAAGCATATATGGAAGATAAATATGACATTTTTCGCGTGTAAATAGCAACAAGGCAAGCCAATCATAAAAGCAGTGCTCAAACAAATAAAACAGCGCACAATAATACACAATCAGCCTATCACATGTGCGTGAGAATCTCTCGCTTTAGCCCGCTGACAGATGCAAGCAAATCAACTGCGAATAGCCGTTTTGGTGTGTTTATCAACTGTCAATTTCGCAGTTGGCGTATACAAAAGAGGAGGAGGAAGGGTGAGGGGGATCTGGCCGGCAATTTTTTTTTCACTTCTAGACTTTACCAGTGCATTTCACTTTTTGGGGAAAGGGTGGGGTTTACCCCGAATGCCCCCAACCCCGTTGTTGCACCAATTTAACAGCACAAATACTACAATTTTTGGCTCGAAAAAAAAAAAAGCCATTTTGATGTGCCAAAACGCAAAGGCAACGTGAAACGAATCGATTTCTCTCTCTCTCTTTTTTTTTAAATAAAGCATACTCAAGATTAAGGACAGTGAGATAGTGAAACTCAGTTAAAGCGATAAGGGAGGGGGAGGTTTGCACGTCATTATCTCCCACCAGCATCACTAATGGAGCAATATATTTTTGAAGGATTGCGTCCTGCAATGAATAAAATAAGCCCATTTTAATGCGTTTATCAACTACCAATTTCGCAATGGTTGTGTACTGGAGAGGGGGGAGGGAGTTCTCGCCTGCAATAATCTTAAGTTTAACGGTGTTAAACATTTTTTTATGACTAATAGGCTTTACCATTGCATTTTGCTCTTGGGACGGGGGGGGGGGGGGGCGAGGGAGGAGTGGGGGAGGTCGCGCACCCTCTCTATTTGCGCTAATACAAAAATGCACTTTTGAAGTATTAGTTTCAGTCAAAGTGAAATAAGTCGAATTTGAAAAAAAAAAAAAAGACAGCACAATTAAGATTAAGGTCACCAAGCAGTGAGAAACAATACTCAGTTCAAGTGATATTGACGGAAAGACTGAGTGTATATTAAACTTGTACGCACATGACACACGCTTGTACACCCCAAAAATATAAATGGCATCACACAAGAATCTGCCTCTACACAGCGAAACCAGGCGAATTTGGGAGAATTTGGTGAACACAGCACTCAAGTTTAAGGGCATCAAGTAATGAGAGATGAAGTCAATTTCAGCGATAGCCACAGAAAGATTGAGTGTAAATAAGACATGTACGGACACGAAACACGCCTGTTCGCACAAAAAAAAAGTTATAAATTGCACTGAGAGTTTACAGTGACTGCAATTCACACACAACACGCGTACATGAGGCTTGCGAAACAGACCGGCTTACATAAAGAAACCGAGAATAATACGTCAAACAAATGACTTGGTTAAAAAAAAAACAAGAATCTACGAAGAATAACAAACTCTAACGATTGCTTAATAAAATATGTGACACTTTGCTTCAGTTAAAAAAAATATGTACTTTAAAAAATGAAGTGGAAACTTTCTGGTATTATCGTCCACTACCAAAAGGGGTGTTGCCTTGTTTACCCTCAACTTTAACTTTGATTTTTGAGATTTATAGGCTACAAACAAAACAATAAATAACTTTAAAACGTATTTGCGATATTATTCTTCCTGTTTTAAATACAATTCTACGTATATGCCACCCCAGAATCTACTAAAATGTAGGCCAAAAAGTAGACAACCACCCGGGGCCGGGTCCATTCCAACACGTGGTCGCGCTCCCCTGACACATGTGCTAGCACCTGATTGGCTGAAATGTGATATAAAAATAGATTTCACACAGATCGAAAGATGTGTACGCCTTCTGATTGGCTCTCGTTCCACGTGCTTTTCTCACACAGAGTTCATGGTAGGTAGCCACCTATATGTTGGTGTGAGAACTATTTTACACAGAAATTTTGAAGGTCTCTGTAAATTTCTGCGAAATAGGCATGTGGTCTCAGGTGAAAGAGCACGTCCTGTTTCGCAAAATGAACCCCTAACACAGATTTGCGAAACGGACGACCCGACCAAAATGCGAAACGGACCGAAATTCGGTCCGTTTCACTTTAACATTGCAACGTGATACACACCAATTCGTCTTGTTTCCCGACGAAGCCGGATCCACACACACACACGTACACACATACACACACACAGAACGTACAAACACTATATGTCTCCCCTTGGTCGGGGAGACATAACTATACGCCATTTTAAGTTTCCTTGACAGATTCGAAACCACCATCTATAAAGAAGTTTTATTGCTGTAATTTTGATGGCGTCCAGGTCTCGGCGCCCTCATACTACCCGCAGCCCTCGCCCCCCCCCCTCTACCCTCACCCCCCCCCCTCTCCACCCCCACGTCGGGGTTTTAGTCATACCTCCTCCATGTCTTTCTTATTGGCCGCGTTGATGGCGTCCAGGTAATCCTGTCTGGGCGCCGGACGCTGATACGGGTTCGTGGGTCCGTGAAATCCTCCCCCTCGGCCCATAGCCCCGCCACCTACAACATAAACGTGCCGGCGGCTCAGCGGGAACCACTGTGTTCTGTGAATCACGACGACAATTCGTAGACCATACGATGCCACTCTGAGGTAACTCGGTACATTTCATTATTCGAGAGCACTTGAATTTGGAAAAATTTCATCAATTTTACACCAGTCTTGTCACGAGTTACGTCACTGCACATGTTTCCTTCCTTAATGTCTTTTCAACAAATCTGTAAACCTTAGATACATGAACAAAAATTAAAATTTTGTTTTCTTTAATACAAGTTTTGCTTATCTTTCCCTGATAGCGACGATTAAAGTGTAGCATGTAATAGCTTACCAAATCCCCCTTCACCCTCTCCGCCCATCTGCAAACAAATTCATGAAAAAATTAAAGCTGAAAGAAATACATGCTCTCCAATTCGTAAAGACACAAAACACACCTAACTATTCGATACAACAGTAAATTCTTTACAGTATCGATTTTTGTGGGACACTTAAGATATGATTCCAATGTAACTATATCGGTTATCACGACCCCTCTGCCGAGTTCTGACATAATCACAACAGTACCCGAGTAAACAATGACGTCACCTGCACATTAAGGTTCGGCGCTTCATTTTCACTGACATGCCCCGTGCGCAGCAGGAACTGGATCATGTCCTTGCAGGCGTTTCCCTGCGCGTCCTTCTTATTGGTGGAATTCCCCACCGCCACATACTCGTAACCAGTCACTGTGCACTGAAAGAAAATCACGCATATGCATCAATTCCCCACCGCCACATACTCGTACCCAGTCACTGTGCACCGAAAGAAAACCACGCATAGGCATCAATTCCCCACCGCCACATACTCGTAACCAGTCACTGTGCACTGAAAGAAAATCACGCATATGCATCAATTCCCCACCGCCACATACTCGTACCCAGTCACTGTGCACCGAAAGAAAACCACGCATAGGCATCAATTCCCCACCGCCACATACTCGTAACCAGTCACTATGCACTGAAAGAAAGCCACGCATAGGCATCAATTCCCCACCGCCACATACTCGTACCCAGTCACTGTGCACCGAAAGAAAACCACGCATAGGCATCAATTCCCCACCGCCACATACTCGTAACCAGTCACTATGCACTGAAAGAAAGCCACGCATAGGCATCAATTCCCCACCGCCACATACTCGTACCCAGTCACTGTGCACCGAAAGAAAACCACGCATAGGCATCAATTCCCCACCGCCACATACTCGTAACCAGTCACTATGCACTGAAAGAAAATCACGCATATGCATCAATTCCCCACCGCCACATACTCGTAACCAGTCACTGTGCACTGAAAGAAAACCACGCATGTGCCATCAAAAGTGTCCAGGGCTGGTAGGAAATATTTCAAATGAAACATTTCAAGAAATATTTCAAGGCAAAAATTTCAAACATTCTAACTTTATAAAATTTTCAATTCATTTATTTAGAAATTAATATTTCGCCTGAATCTGCGCTTCATATTCACATGTCTATCCCGCCAAAACTAGTCAAAACTCCCACTCATGAAACCACGAACACTATCCATCCCCAACCCCATATATGGCTTACTCGTGTCATAGCTGTCACTATCTGTGCTCTAACTAAACAGTCATCGGGGCATAAAGTTTACTGGGTTCCGGGGACCCCTGATAATCGGCTCGGGACCCCTGGGGTCCCGCGGAACCCCAGAAAAAAGACGGTGTTCTCTTGCAACTGTTCAGTATCACCGCTAAGATCGAAAATGATTGATTTTTGTCATTGTTTAATGTGGCATCATTCATTGTTTCTTTTTTGTGGTGAGACGTAGTAGTTTTGTGATTTGCATGAATCACTAATCGCATTTATTTTTGCTGCAATAAAATTAATTTTATAGCATTTAACTTTTTTTATTGCCTGAAAATGTCGGGACCCCACCACTTTACCTCGGGACCCCTGGTTTCAGAGGTCGGGGTCCCGCGGCACCCCCAGCTGAAAAGTAAACTTTTTTCCCTGGTCATATAAGCTACCTGGAGACTCAGTGTCTGCACAGAAGCCACAAGTGAAATATATCATCGATAAAGGTCCAAAAAATAAACAGTAATTTAAACAAACTGATGCGCAATATGTGTGGTGCTGTAAGTGTCGCTGTGAGTGAGTGAAGCCAGAGTGGAGGTCCACGCCCCGCGGGCACTTCTCACTTCACTCGTGGCTACAGGGCCCGCGGGCACTTCTCACTTCACTCGTGGCTACAGGGCCCGCGGGCACTTCTCACTTCACTCGTGGCTTCGGGGCCCGCGGGCACTTCTCACTTTACTCGTGGCTACAGGGCCCGCGGGCACTTCTCACTTTACTCGTGGCTACAGGGCCCGCGGGCACTTCTCACTTCACTCGTGGCTACAGGGCCCGCGGGCACTTCTCACTTCACTCGTGGCTACAGGGCCCGCGGGCACTTCTCACTTTACTCGTGGCTACAGGGCCCGTGGGCACTTCTTACACAATCACTGGCTTCAGCACAATCTTCACATAATAATTCCATGGTTTACACAGAACGTCCAGGCGGCTCTAACAGCTTACCTAGCACCTGAGCGTCCAGGCGGCTCTAACAGCTTACCTAGCACCTGAGCGTCCAGGCGGCTCTAACAGCTTACCTCGCACCTGACCGCCCAGGCAGCTCTAACAGCTTACCTCGCACCTGAGCGTCCAGGCGGCTCTAACAGCTTACCTCGCACCTGAGCGTCCAGGCAGCTCTAACAGCTTACCTCGCACCTGACCGCCCAGGCAGCTCTAACAGCTTACCTCACACCTGAGCATCCAGGCGGCTCTAACAGCTTACCTTGAACCTGAGGGTCCAGGCAGCTCTAACAGCTTACCTCGCAGGTGAGCGTCCAGGCGGCTCTAACAGCTTACCTCGCACGTGAACCGCTGGCGGCACTTCTTACACAATCACTGGCTTCAGCACAATCTTCACACAATAATTCCATGGTTTACACAGAACGTCCAGGCGGCTCTAACAGCTTACCTAGCACCTGAGCGTTCAGGCGGCTCTAACAGCTTACCTCGCACCTGAGCGTCCAGGCAGCTCTAACAGCTTACCTCGCACCTGACCGCCCAGGCAGCTCTAACAGCTTACCTCGCACCTGAGCGTCCAGGCGGCTCTAACAGCTTACCTCGCACCTGAGCGTCCAGGCGGCTCTAACAGCTTATCTCGCACCTGACCGCCCAGGCAGCTCTAACAGCTTACCTCGCACCTGAGCGTCCAGGCAGCTCTAACAGCTTACCTCGCACCTGACCGTCCAGGCAGCTCTAACAGCTTACCTCGCACCTGAGCGTCCAGGCGGCTCTAACAGCTTACCTCGCCCCTGAGCGTCCAGGCGCTTCTAACAGCTTACTTCGCACCTGAGTGTCCAGGCAGCTCTAACAGCTTACCTCGCACCTGACCGTCCAGGCAGCTCTAACAGCTTACCTCGCACGCGAACGCCCAGGCGGTTCTAACAGCTTACCTCACACCTGAGCGTCCAGGCGGCTCTAACAGCTTACCTTGCACCTGAGGGTCCAGGCGGCTCTAACAGCGTACCTCGCACGTGAGCGTCCAGGCGGCTCTAACAGCTTACCTCGCACGTGAACCGCTGGCGGTGCTTGGCACCCGTAGTTCTGAACTCAAACGACGGCGCGTGGCCTTTCTTCTGGCACCACTGATTCAAGAACTGCTTAATCTCTCCCGCCATGCTGTCTCACTAAAAACAGAACAATGGTGCGTCTTCTTTTAAAAACAAACTATAAGAACTCAGTTTTTCCTCCAAAAGCAAGTATATAAATGTTGAGCACTGCAAATTACATTTCTTCTACCCCTCAGTGGTGAAGCATACATTTTTCACCTGATGAAAAGAAATGCGTTGAGCTCTATAATATAAACACGTTTGTCCAAGGACAAAGTCCCAGCTTACGAAAAGCAATAAGACCAATTCCAGCGTGCATGAGCAAGGGAATTTTCCTGAAAAATTGGGCTTCAAAAGATGAGATGGCAAAGAGCTAGCTTAATAATTAATTTAGCACCGGACCAGAACATAGACCGATAAATGCATACAAAGATTTCTTTCCCAGAAAAATGGGAAACAGATTTTTTGTATCTCTGGTAGACTGGATAGTCTGCCTTAGATACCTTCAAACAACGCTCGCATTTCGGACCAGTGCGCATATTTATGTAACTTGCCTTGATGCGCGGTTCTTATTCAGAAAAGTGCGCATGTTTATTTAATTTTGCGTAGATGCGCGGCTCTCATTTTGGAATAGTGCACATGTTTATTTAACTTGATGTGCGGTTCGCATTTCGGACGAGCGCCCATGTTTTTTTACCTTGTGTGGATGTGCGGTTCTTATTTCGGATCAGTGCGCATGTTTATTTACCTTGTGTTGATGTGCGGTTCTTATTTCGGATCAATGCGCATGTTTATTTATATTGTGTTGATGGGCCGTTCTTATTTCGGATCAGTGCGCATGTTTATTTACCTTGTGTTGATGTGCAGTTCTTATTCCATACCAATGCACATGTTTATTAACACTTGACAAGCCTTTGGCTTGCAAGGGTTATATGAATTTGTGCGAGCAAAATTCGTCCTTTTTTTTTTCTTCTTGACAGTTTTTCCGATTTTTTGTGTCTTCTTCTCTGACATTATGGGTCCTACGACCATGAAACTTGGGACTTATGAAGAGCTTGATCTGAACATGTGCATGTCACTTTTTATTTTCGTCTTTGATTTCGTTTTCTTTGTAACAACGCCATTTGAAAAGAGTGTATTTTTTTTCAAGTGAATGCGTAGCATTTAACCCACATCACACACAGTTGCACAGTGAGCTTTGTGCGAGCTCTCACTGCGTAAATAGCTTACACGGCGTATGCTAGATCAGTCAATAAAACCAACAGAAACCAAACACTACTCGGCTTATAAGACGTATTCAACCTGTGTTGTTTGCAATATATTATCCAAGAAATAACCCATTGAAGGAAGTATTTTTGCGTTTTAATTTTTGTCAAGTGTTTAACATTTCGCTAGCGAAGTGAGGTTCTAGTTTTACTTGCGTTGATGAGCGGCACTTATTTTGGACAGCCCAAGTTTCCTTAGGTTGCCTTGATGCGCGGTTCGCATTTCGGACCAGTTTGCATGTTTATTTTACTTGCGTTGATGCACGGTGCTTATTTTGGACGTGTGCATATGTTTATTTAACTAACGCTGGTGCGCGGTTTGCATTTTGGACCAGTGTGCATGTTTATTCAACTTGTGTTGATGAGCAGTTCGAATTTCGGACCATGTCGCATGTTTATTTAACTTGCGTTAATGCGCGGTTCGAATTTCGGACCAGTGCGCATGTTTATTTAACTTGCGTTGATGTGCAGTGCTCATTTTGGACCAGTGCGCATGTTTATTTAACTTGCTTTGGAGCGTGGGTCGCATTTCGAACCACTGCGCATGTTTATTTAACTTGCGTTGATGCGCGGTTCGAATTTCGGAGAAGTGCGCATGTTTATTTAACTTGCGTTGATGCGCGGTGTTTATTTTGGACCAGTGCAAATGTTTATTTAACTTACGTTTGGCGCGTGGTTCGCATTTCGAACCACTGCGTATGTTTATTTAACGTTCTTATTTCAGGCCAATGCGCATATTTCTTTAACTTGAGTTGATGCGCGGTTCTTATTCTGGACCAGTGCGCATGTTTATTTAAGTTGCGTTGATGCGCAGTTCTTATTTTGAATAGTGCGCATGTTATTTAAGTTGCGTTAATGGGCAGTTCGCATTTCGAAATAGTGCGCATGTTTATTTAACTTGCGTTGATGCACGGTGCTTATTTTGGTCCAGTGTGCTTGCTTATTTAGCTTGTGTTGATGTGCGGTTCGCATTTCGGCCCAGCGCGCATGTTTTTTTAACTTGTGTTGAGTGAATTGGAAAACAAGCACTATGCGAGACCTACTTAAGGATGCCTCATAGCAAAAATAAATGAAATCGGATAAAAACTGTAGGAGGAAATGCATTTTGAAGTTTTTCTTCAAAAATTCCCAAAAAAATACAGAAATTGTCGGATCGACTCAAAAGCGCAAGCCGTATGCTCAACCCCTTACGAATGCCTCAACCCCCCCCCCCAAAAAAAAAAAAAATAAAAAGAAAGAAATCGGTACAAAGCTGTAGGGGGAATGCATTTTGAAGTTTTTTTCTTCAAAAACTCCCTAAAAATACAAAAATTGCCCGATCGACTAAAAAGCACAAGCCGTATGCACTCACACCAAAAATCAATGATATCGAATCAAAATTGTAGGGGTAGATGCATTTTGAATTATTTTCGAAATTTTTGCTTAAAAAAATTCCCCAAAAATACAAACTAAAAAAGCACAAGCTGTATGCACGACACTTTAGGGGTGCCTCCTACCATAAATAAATGACATCGGGTAAAAAATGTAAGAGGAGATACATTTTAAAATTTCTTTAAAAAATCCCTAAAAATTCAAAAATCACCCGATCGACTAAAAAAGCACAAGCCGTATGCACGACCGCTTAGGAATGCCTCACACCAAAAATAAATGACATCGAATCAAAATTGTAGGAGTATATGCATTTTTTTTAAAATTTTGCTTAAAAAAATCCCCCAAAATACAAAAATTGCCCGATCGACTGAAAAAGCACAAGTCGTATGCACGACCGTTTAGGGGTGCCTCCTACCAAAAATAAATGACATCGGGTCAAAAATGTAGGAGTATATGCATTTTTTTTCAAAAATTTTGCTTAAAAAAATCCCCAAAAATGCAAAAATTGTCCGATCGACTGAAAAGCACAAGCCGTATGCACGACCGTTTAGGGGTGCCTCCTACCAAAACTAAATGACATCGGGTCAAAAATGTAGGAGATACATTTTAAATTTTTTTCTTTAAAAATTCCCCAAAAATTCAAAAATCATCCGATCGACTAGAAAAGCACAAGCCGTATGCACGACCCCTTAGGGATGCCTCACACCAAAAATAAATGACATCGGATGAAAATTGTAGGAGGAGATGCATTTTGAAACAAAGTTTACAGCGAACTAACTAACTAACTAACGGACGCCATCCGCAGACCGATAGGAATACCCCAGCTTACGTGTAACGTAAGCTGGGCTAATAACACAATACTGCACACAACTGTTAGTGTTAACACGAAGCGGCGTACAGCTGCACCCGAGGATTAAAGTCAGAAGTAAATCTCTGCGAAAATGGCACAGCATTAGTCTGGAACTGGATCCAGACGGCAGCGCTTAAGCCCTGCGATCAGTCCCGCTCCAACGCGGCGCATAACAGTCTCAGGGAGTGAACTATTTCTCTTTTGAGCATAAAACCTGTACAATAAAAACTCTACATATGACAGAAGTTCGTATATTATGTGACTTTTTACAAAATAGGCACAACTTTTTATTACAGTTGAACCCGCTTATCTCGAAGTGGCTGGGACCAGCGAAATTTGTTCGAGATATCCGAAGTTCGAGATATCCGATAGAACTAAATTTGAATTCGAGATGATTGTCTTAGCCTAGATATTTGAATAAACACATGATATTACATATGTTTGTGGATATGTTAGTTGTTTTATTGTAAGTGTCTGATTTAGTTAAAAAATATGATGTTCAATGAAATATTAATAACCTTGTTTAATTTTTATAAAGAAAGCTTTTATAAAATAGTAAAAGAAACAAAATTCAATTCATATTTTATTGATAAAATCGGTAAAATTGTTGAAATACAATATGTTCATAAAAGATATTCACAAAATACACAAATAAAATCACGTAAGTGTTTTCAACATTAATCACAAGGCTGATCTATTGTTTTACTAGGTTATCGAAAAGTGACATGTTCTCAACCTAGGACTGACAAGGGCATTGTTGTTTCTATTACATGAAAGTTCAATAGATGTATGCCTTTTGATATCAATTCAAACAATATTTTCAAGTTTGATCTGACCGCTGTGCTTATAACTTTAAATCATAAAGAAATAACTTCGAGAAGTTCGAGTTTTGTAATGAGATTCTAGTCATTTTTTGCCAAATTCTGTCAAAAATATGAAAAATTTTCAGCCCAAAATATGTTCGAGATAAAAAAATTCGAGATAACCGATAGTTTATAAGACTTATATAAGGAAAAAACATCGGGACTTGGCAATTTGTTCGAGATAACCGAGTGTTCGAGATATCCGAGTTCGAGATAAGTGGGTTCCACTGTAAGTACATTTCTTTCACTATTTCAGCAGAAAAAAATTATCCTTTTGGACAAAGCTGTCTAATGCTTATTATATCTGCAGAGTTTATTTGTAGAGTTGCTGAATTCCTAAGATGTGACAATGTTTTTGCGTCTGAGTCCTGACCAGTTCGGTCACCAAAAATGTAAATAAATGAGTTATGTATTGTCTGTTACACATCTCCATTATCTGATGGAGGCAGAAGTATCTTGGGTATTCGTAAAATGGAAGTTGTGATTTGCTGCATGACTTTTGAAACAATTCAAATTATTGGCGCACAACTGTAAAAAAAATATTTTTTTTGGAATGAAGCACACTCACAGAATGAAGCACACTCACAGAATGAAGCACACTCACAGAATGAAACATACTCACAGAATGAAGCACACTCACAGAATGAAACACACTCACAGAATGAAGCACACTCACAGAATGAAGCACACTCACAGAATGAAACATACTCACAGAATGAAACATACTCACAGAATGAAGCATACTTACAGAATGAAGCACACTCACAGAATGAAGCACACTCACAGAATGAAGCATACTCACAGAATGAAGCACACTCACAGAATGAAACATACTCACAGAATGAAGCACACTCACAGAATGAAACATACTCACAGAATGAAGCACACTCACAGAATGAAGCACACTCACAGAATGAAACATACTCACAGAATGAAGCACACTCCCAGAATGAAACATACTCACAGAATGAAGCACACTCACAGAATGAAGCACACTCACAGAATGAAGCACAGTTCCGATCACAGAACTTACAAGTCTGCTGTTTTGAAAGATTGGATGGTTGAACCGTTATCCCGGATAGACAGCAATGGTCCAATGGAACTAGTTACTTCTAGGGCCTCACAGCGACAGAAACATGATACAGAACAGTACGTCGGCATTGGTATAACTGAAAATGTGTTCTTTTAACAGAAAAACAGCGTCTGAACCAGTTAATCCAGGTTTATTTTTCAAACTAGAAGCCACGCAATTCATTACATTCTTATTACAGGTCGTGGTAATCTCCTGACCAAAGCAGAGAACCATGAAACAGAACAGTACATCGAAATTAGCAGAACTGAAAATGAATTCTTTTAATTTGAAAACAGCGTTGCTCCAACTAGAAGCCACGTAAATCATTATGACATTCTTATCCTAGGCCATGATAAACTTCCTTATTAATATATAACACTGCCAGAGCAGATCGAACCAAACATTGCTAATACAAAGCACAACAAATTCCTGGCATATAGACAATACTAGACACAAAAGTATCAACTGTTTCCACAGTAAACAAAATAAAATGTGCTGCTCGTGAACCAACCAGCAAAAACGATAAAAACGATGTCACAGAACCACGATGAGATGGCGACGTCAACTAAAAAAAAAAAAAAGATCAATCGGGCCAGTTTTGTTAACTTTTCCTTTGAAAAAAAAGATGGTATTTTCAATACAATATTATGAGATACACTTTTCCAAATATGTGGCTGTAAGGATATCCAATAGTAAAATGAGTAAAGTAGGTTTCAGCCTAGCTCCAAGAAGCGGAATGCTTCAAGTTTTCCACGCATCGCTTTAAATCATCGCTATATAACGATATGCAAGTCGCTCGCCTTGAGGCACCGCTGTGGCTACGTTAGGCGAGTTTCAACAACCCAGAAGTCTATATTGGCGTTTCAGGGTTGAGATTTCGCGGTCGCCCGGTCATACATGGCCACCACCTTTTGGCTCGGGCGACCAACTTTTTCGAGGTGGTCGCCCGAGTGGCGACTAACTTTTTTCTTAGTATTTTCAGGTAAATACCGTTGATTATTTTAAATTTTGTTGCTGTTTTTTTTTTTTTCTGTGAGGCCGGCTAGACAAATTTTGCAAAAAAATTGCGCCGGGCGACTAACTTTTGTGCCGGGCGACCAGAAAATTTTACGAAGTCTCAACCCTTCCTTTGCTAAAGGCCCCCAAAAGTACAACGATAATTAAGAATGTACAACTTCTGTGTTACGCTTTCTTCAAAGGAAAATAATTCGGAAATAACCACAGATCTCCCGCCATCAATGATATTTGTATACAGAGAGCATAGTTTATTTCGTGAAAAAGTAACAATAATTTCTGCAATTATCTACCAAAAAAACGTTTGAATTGATATTTCAAAAAGAATGGAAGAGATTAAAAGTTAAATATTGTGGGTGATATACGAGATTAAAAGTTAAATATTGTGGGTGATATACGATGTTACTTAAGTCAGAGCTGACTTGGAGCCAGTTTCAATCTAGTCCCGAGTGACCCTAGTCCATCATCACTCTTCTACCTGGACTAGGCTCTGCGGAGGTGGCAGTCGCCTGGGATTAGTTTCAGTCTATCTGTGTCAAACTTCTTATTCTATCACCCATCTCAATTTCGTATCTGGCACTTGTACTAAAAACTTATTCAGTTGTTTAATTTTTCATAGTCCTAGATGCTTCTTGCGGTCTTTCTATGACAGCAAGAGACATAGATCCTACAATAGGAAATGTCATTGATGTCGATTTTCAAATCTCGGCGCACCACTGGGGCCAACGGCGTTATTTTAGAAAGGGTGCATCACATAAATGGCCCAAATTATAAATAAATAAGTTTTATGATCAGATAACAATTTTCTACTGAGAAAAATGTGTGTTTTCTTGAGATCAGGATATCGAACCCCCCATTACCGCCCACAACAACAGTGAATCCACAGTTGCAAAACCACGCTTAATCTAGTTTGGGAGTTTCGCTGAGGTCGAAAATAATGCGCCAGGGTACTTCTCAGTGTGCTTTTAAAGAAAAAGCCTGCCAGTTCGAGCCTCGGTGTCCTTGAACTTGCGCCGAAAGATCCAGAGGCTCGAAAATTGAGATCAATGGCCATTTCTATTGCAGGAACTGTGACCCTTTCTGTCCTAGGAAGATAGAAAGGGTCCGCTGGAACTAAATTTTTCACAAAGTGGGCCCTCAAAACTAGCTCCAAGAAGCGGTGCGCTAAAGTCTCCAGGCACCGCTTCAAAGCCTCGCTATATAACGATAAGCAAGTCAACTGCGCTCGCTTTGAGGCACCCCTGTGGCTACTTTGTGCGAGATTCAACGACCCATAGGTTTTTATTGGCATTTGCTAAAGGCCCTCAAAGTACAACGGTAATAATATACAACTTCTGTGTTACGCTTTCATTAAAAGAAAATAATACGGAAATAACCCCAATCTCCCGCAATAATTGACATTTGTATACAGGGAGCATACTTTATTACGTGAAGCAGTAACAATAATTTTTGCAATTATTCATAAAAAACTTTTAAATTGATATTTCAAAAAGAACGTAAAAATAAAAAGTCAAATATTGCGGGTATACAAAATAAATTTATACCTAACTCTGCATCTATCAACTATTTTAGTATGTATTTTAGAAATAAACTATGACCCCTTTATTTAAATTTTCGGTCCCTTGACTTTGGTTACGTGACATTTAAAGGCCAGAATGTAAACAATCATTTGACAGGTGGGTGCGGAAGCTAAGTTTTCTGCACTTTTATGAACAAATAAAAGATATACAGCTCACTAAAAACTGCGCCTGTTTTACAAAAAGGGCATATTGGGCATGAACTTTCTGTAGATGTTTGAATAATAGGGGCTGGTATGCAGGATTCGTGCCTCAGAAAATATGAAATTGACCCCTATTAGTGGAGTAATGGAAAGCTTCGTAGCTCTGACATATGTACGATGTTATACAAGTCAGAGCTACTCGGAGCTGCCTCAAAGCGAATGATACTGACTTTTATAAGCCTAATCACACTTTGGATTTTTCGAATAAAATCCACAAGAATTTCGACTGCAAAGGAATCTGGTAAAAAAAAAAAAAGAAAGATCAAACATAGAAGAAATATAGGAAAAACAGCTTATAGAAATTGAAACTACTTTTAATAAATTATACGAGTACGTAAAATAGCATACTCGTAGAGGTTGTTAAAAACACGATTGTTCTTTGGTGAAATAAAATTGACATTTATCATTTCTGTTTTTCTTACACGGTTAGTTTGTATTCGAAATGCAGAATTTTTGCGCATTTAATTCGGAGCGTCCAAAGTGTACTCGTACCGTACGAGTAGCCGTGTTAGCCGAGAAGCGGGCCGCCACTGGAGACCGCTTCAAATCCTCGCTTTATACCGAAAGTCAAATGCGCTCGCTTTGAGACTAGGCCGAAGCTATCACAAAATAAAGGCATCTGAAAATAAGGATTTTACCGTAGCGATGGTCTGTATTTTCGTGAGTATTTTTTCGTAAATACTCTTTGCAATCCACCTATGCACCTTACCGTAAACCCCCAAACTGCAATCCACCCAGGGTGCAAACAATGCAAATTATCGACTATCTCAATGTTTTCGGTAAACTTTTCACATTACACGTGTCTATGTATAAATACCTTTGTCTCTTTCAACTAAATTCGGTATTTTTTTCATCTGAACTTTAAGGTCACATGCTTTCGCACCTTTTGTTGTGTTTTTACAATGGCCTACTGGTGCTCTTGTTATGACCTGGTTCACTGCCAGAAACAAGCAAGTCTTGTGTGAAAACCAGCGCAATATTATTTCAAATATGACCATACTGGAAATGTGTGTCTCAGGTGGATGCCGGTTTATACCTCTAGTAGCCTAAGGCCCGTTGATCGGATAGTTGTACAGAGAAAAAGCCCCACTGATGAGCACGTTTATTCGTGAATTCTCTCAACGTCTCAAGTCAACTCAACTCAACGTGGAAAACTACAACAGATTTAAAAAAAAAAAAAAAAAAAAAAAAAAAAACAATCCTTACAATTTTGAAAACTACGAACACGTTTATATCACGCTTCATAAACCATTTATACCCTTTACGTGGTCGTTAAAATCATTAACAACCTTGCAAAACCGTGATGTTAATGCGTTTCAATTAACATTTGCCTTAATTGAAACGCAAAGGAAGCCTTAAAATCTTTAGACGGGCTTGCGATTAAGGATCTAATAAAAACAACGTGTCTTTTGGCCCTTAGTAGTAGGAAAGTAAGGATTCCAGACCACCCCCCCCCCTAGCCGGCAGTCGGGACAGACCCCCCTCCCCCCCCCCCCCTAGCCGGCAGTCGGAACAGACCAACCCCTTTACTTAAAATTGCGATAACATTCGTTATAGTTGACCGATTTACATCAAAATTTCACTGTTTGATTCAGTTTTATGTAAAGTTTCAACTTAGTCATGGGCTACAGTTGTATGCATTTTTGCAACAAGCCGCCATTTTAACTTAAAATTGTGATAACTTTCGTTATAGTTGACCGATTTGTATGAAAATTTCGCTGTTTGATTCAGTTTATATCTAGTTTTAACATACTCATGGGCTAGTTGCACCGACGGCTGTATGCATTTTTTGTCGCATGCCGTCATTTTAATTTAAAAGTGACCTAACTTTCGTCATAAGTAGTAGGAAAAAGGCCGATTCCAGCTCACTTGGTTGTGCCGCCGATTCCAGCTCAGTGACGTCAGACAACTCCCCCCCCTAGGCGGCAGTCAGGTCAGACCATAAAGTGTGGACGTCGATTCCAGCTCACTTGGTTGTGCCGCCGATTCCAGCTCAATGACGTCAGACCCCCCCCCCCCCAGGCGGCAGTCAGGTCAGACCATAAAGTGTGGACATCGATTCCAGCTCACCTGGTTGTGCCACCGTTTCCAGCTCAGTGACGTCAGACCCCCCCCCCCCCCCCAGGCGGCAGTCAGGTCAGACCATAAAGTGTGGACGTCGATTCCAGCTCACTTGGTTGTGCCGCCGATTCCAGTTTAATGACGTCAGACCCCCCCCCCCCCAGGCGGCAGTCAGGTCAGACCATAAAGTGTGGACGCCGATTCCAGCTCACTTGGTTGTGCCGTCGATTCCAGCTAAGTGACGTCAGACCCCCCCCCCCCCCATAGGCGGCAGTCAGGTCAGACCATAAAGTGTGGACGCCGATTCCAGCTCACTTGGTTGTGCCGCCGATTCCAGCTCAGTGACGTCAGACCCCCCCCCCCCCTAGGAATTTTTTTTTTTGGGTGGCAGGTGGCAGTCGGGACAGACCAGCATTGCGTCGTAATTCTCATTTGATTTGACTGTGCAGTTGGTTTTGAAAATAATAAAAAAATATATAGGAAGTTGTTGCTAGAGTGCCGCTTTATATCTACTTTAAAGTGAAAAAAATTGCTCTCGTTGACTAGTTTTTTTAACCATGTACTCCCGTACTGGTTTATGAATTGTGTATTTTGACTGGTCAGTCTGTTTTGCAACATTTTATAGCATTGTAGAATTTTTTTTTACTAAAAAATGTCCAAACACAAAACAACAGAAAAAAACTCACCTAAATATATTATCTCTTACTAATCTAAATTAATATTTTACAAACCATTTACTATGCTATCCTAAAAGAGTTAGCACCCGTATTAAAAGTTAAACAAAAAACGTTAGCACATATTTTTTAGAATGCTCTTTCAATATTTAAAAGTTCTCGCAAGTTCTCGCCTGTTCTCTAACAGCATTTTCTCTATGAGTAATTCTTTTCTCAAATAGCTTAAAAGTACAAAGTCTACTGTGCTACACTAAAACACACAGCTGTTGTTCTGCGGCAAAGTTGGCGTTGCTATGGATACTGTAACAGGTGGTAAAAATCAACATTGCTATCAGTATTATGGTAATGGAGATTCCAGCCGGCAGTCGGGACAGACCCCCTTGAATTAAAATTGCGATAACTTAGTAGTAGGAAAGTAAGGATTCCAGACCACCCCCCTAGCCGGCAGTCGGGACAGACCCCCCTCCCCCCCCCCTAGCCGGCAGTCGGAACAGACCAACCCCTTTACTTAAAATTGCGATAACATTCGTTATAGTTGACCGATTTACATAAAAATTTCACCATTTGATTCAGTTTTATGTAAAGTTTTAACGTTATCATGGGCTACTTGCACCGACGACTGTATGCATTTTTGCAACAAGTCGCCATTTTAACTTAAAATTGCGATAACTTTCGTTATAGTTGACCGATTTGTATGAAAATTTAACTGTTTGATTGAGTTTTATATCTAGTTTTAACATAGTCGTGGGCTAGTTGCACCGACATCTGTATACATATTTTGTCGCATGCCTCCATTTTAACATTTTAAATTGACCTAACTTTCGTTATTCTTAACCAATTTGTATGACAATTTCATTGTTTGATTCAGTTTAGTTTAAATTCTGCTGAGTCAGCAATTTTAACAAGTTTGAACAAGTTACACATCATATTTTGATTACATGTTCAACATGTTCAACATATACAACATGTTCAACATTTTTTGTTCAACATGTTGTTCAACATGTTGTTCAACATGTTCAACATATTAAGACAACTCACTATAGAGACATAAGACATAACGTACATTCTGTATCAAGATACTGAAGAGTGAACATGTCTGCAGTGAGTGAACAACAACTACCATCTATGACAATGCCTGCAGAAAATTTTATAGCAAAGCCTGAGACAATACCTACAGCAAAGTCTAAGGCAGTGCCCATGGTAAAGTCCAAGGTGAAGTCACGTCAGCAGCGTCAAAAGCGGCCACATTTTAGAAAGATAAAACGAGATGAGGTACCAGCTAAGACGGCGTCATGTAAAATGCGAAAAATTGAGACAGAGTCTAATATGAAGCGAGAACCGGAGCGTAAAGCTGATAGTACCATGAAGAAGATGCGTTTAGACCATTCACTGGTTATGATACCCATTAATGGAGAAGCATATATTAAATTGGTGAAATATCAACGGAAAGTGATGGTTAACATTCGTAAATATATTACGAATCATGCATCTGGGAGGTTATATCCTACCAAGAAGGGAATTTTGTTGTTATTGAAAGACTGGCAAATGCTGAAGTAGCAAATGGCGTCAGTGGATCTCAAGCTTCAGAAAATGGATGTGTATAAATGTAGTGACTGTCAGAAGATGGTTGAGTAGAAAGTCATATGCGACTGTATACAATTTTAACAGTATGACTATGAAATGAATTAACATTATCTATGTTGACGTAAAGTTAGATCTTATAACATTTATAAACTTATCAATTTAAGTTCTTATGAGTAGGTACATGTATTGGCATAATATGTATTTGAAATAGTTTTGTTTTTATCATAATTGTAAATATTTGTAATATTTAATAAAAGAAACAATATGATGCTTTTCAACTTATTTATTTTTCTCATGCAATACTTGGATATAATACATAATAATAAAATACTTGAATATAATACATAATGATACAATACTTGAATATAATACATAATAATACAAAATTAATTATAATTCTTCTGCATCTGTTTCACTCTGTTGCACCTCGCTGTCCATGCCACTTTCTTCGTCACTGCTACCATTCTCCTCCTCCTCCTCCATATCTAGTAGCTCTTCAAAGAATGCATTGTTTTTCCTTATAGCCGCCTTTAGTGCCTTTGAATACTTATAATATTTTTCATCAACAAAGTAATTAAAGTCCTCTAAAATCTTTTGATAATGTTGGCTTTGTTCTAGACGCTGGGTATAGTTGAACAGTCTCATAAACAGTTGTTTTAGTCCATGCTTATAAATGGGTCGAAGGTCATAACTTGCTATTTCACGCGCATTTTCAAGTCCTTGTTCTTCATATTCTAAAACCTTTTCTTGAAATTTGTCATCATAGTCATCGTAGACTTCTTGAACCATATCATGCCAAGCAGAGTCTATTTCTGACTCACTTTCAGAGTCTGTTTCTGACTCACTTTCAGAACTCCTGTCATAGCATCCTTACCACACGTCTCCATATGTTTGAGCAAAGCTTCTTCGCTGTTGTATAATGCACCACATTCTGTACAAGCATGTGCATTCTTTTCAGCTATGTTGACGCTTTGACTTTCCATAGAAAACTCATCTAAAGTTTCCGTGAGAGGTAGTTTTACAGGGTTTTCCATATCCGATTCTTCATCCACTTCTGAAGTGTGAGCAACCTTTGAGTGTCTTTTAAGACTTTGTGGCCACTTGTAAGATTTCAAACAAATGTTGCATTTATACATCCTTTAGGTTCAACCTACACTATTCAAATGATGAGAAAGTCTTTAAACATAGCTTGATATACAACTTATTGAACATGTTGAACAACTTGTTGAACAACAACTTGTCGAATATGTTGAACAATATGTTGAACAACATGTTGAACAACATGTTGAGCAACATGTTGAACAACTTGAACTTGTTAAAATTGCTGATTCAGCAGAACTTAAACTAAACTGAATCAAACAGTGAAATTTTCATACAAATTGGTTAAGTATAACGAAAATTAGGTAAATTTTAAGTTAAATGGAGGCATGCGACAAAAAATGTATACAGCCGTCGGTGCAACTAGCCCACGACTATGTTAAAACTAGATATAAAACTGAATCACACAGTTAAATTTTCATACAAATCGGTCAACTATAACGAAAGTTATCGCAATTTTAAGTTAAAACGGCAACTTGTTGCAAAAATGCATACAGTCGTCGGTGCAAGTAGCCCATGATAATGTTAAAACTTTACATAAAACTGAATCAAATGATGAAATTTTCATGTAAATCGGTCAAGTATATTGAAAGTTATCTCAATTTTAAGTTAAAATAGAGACATGTTACAAAAATGCATACAGCCACCTGTACAACTAGCCAATGACTATTTTATAGCAAAACAATATATAAAACTGAATCAAATGGTGAAATTTCCAGGCAAATCGGTCAAGTATAACAAAAGTTATCCCAGGTTTAAGTTAAAATAGCGACATGCTACAAATATGCATACAGCGAGCTGCGCAACTAGCCTATGACTATTTTATAACAAAGCTATGCATAAAACTGAATCAAATGGTGAAATTTTCAGGTAAATCGGTCAAGTATAACAAAAGTTATCCCAGGTTTAAGTTAAAAAAGCGGCATGCTACAAATATGCATACAGCCAGCTGCGCAACTAGCCCATGATTACTTTATAACAAAAGTTTACATAAAACTGAATAAAACAATGAAATTTTCATACAAATCGGTCAATATAATTAAAAAGGAACTGGTTTAACACGACAATAAAATAAATAAAGGTTTTTTATAAAGGTTTTTATAGATTTATTGCCTTACTAGTTTCGGTCGTATGGACCTTCTTCAGAGGCTGATTTGTACAGGTAAAATTTCGTGCTTGAGCTACCCTAAATTAGGTGCTTATTGTGACGTCATTAAAAAATTTTGCTATTGTGTCCTTTTTACTATGACGTAAGTCATTTCGACGAAAATGCGGTGCATTGTTTGGTTTCTATGTAATTGTCCTGTGCATTCGCAATGAATTAAATTTTGCATTAAATAAATTACAACCATTTTAAGAAATTAAAATAATACATTTATAAAAGAGTTCTCTTTACAAAAGGATTACAAAACGTTACAAAATTGTTCAATTACTGCACTTTCTCAAGAGATATTAAAGTTTTTGGAATTTACTCTTTACTTCAGCACTGTAATCTATCTGTTCCTTTAATCATCTTGGTCGTCGGATGAGAGGTACAGGTCCTGTTCTAAGATATCAATGTCCGTTATTGGAGTGTTCTGCTCTTTGCGGGTGATGGGCATAATTGATACTATTTGTGGATCATTCGGGGCTAGGTATCCCTCCAGTGGTCCATCTTTTTGAAAGCATATTGTTGTGAAAATGGAGGTGTACTTCTCGTTGGATTCGTATCGGAATATTTTTCCTTTTTCTGTCAGAGTTCTCGATATCTTCTCCCTGTAGTCAGATGATTTCGGGAAGGTTAAATTTTGGCGTTTTCTGATGGTGGTGAAGAATCTAGGATATTTGGCGATGTCTGATGTGCAGAAATGTCGTTTTGGTATTATGTGCGATCTCCTTACAGTGATGGTGTATATGTTATCCTTCAATGTCATGTTGGTAGCAACTGGTGGCAGTGGTTCGTCGACCACCGGTCTTTGGACTTTGGAATAAAAGTTTTTGGCTTTTTGGCGTTATCCTGGTGTTTTCCGATTTCCGTTCCTATGTTGCACTTTTCAATGTTCATATCATGGGCTCGTTTTAAATGCACTCCAAGGTTGTCATGCCGAGTGAATGGCCTGTCGCAAATAGGACAAAGATGTCTCTTCGGTGCGTACAAGTGTAGAGTGTTAATATGCCTTTTCAGTGTGTGTGTTGATGCATATTTTTTATTGCAAATGGGCATGTTGAACATGTTCAACATGTTCAGCAAGTTGTTGTTCAACCAGTTGTTCAACATGTTCAACAAGTTGTTGTTCAACATATTAAGACAACTCACTATAGAGCATAAAAGGCATCTGTCCTCAGACATAACGTACATTCTGTATCAAGATACTGAAGAGTGAACATGTCTGCAGTGAGTGAACAACAACTACCATCTATGGCAATGCCTGCAGAAAATTTTATAGCAAAGCCTGAGACAATACCTACAGCAAAGTCCAAGGCAATGCCCATGGTAGATTCCAAGGTGAAGTCACATCAGCAGCGTCAAAAGCAACCACATTTTAGACAGATAAAACGAGATGAGTTAACAGCTAAGACGACGCCGTGTAAAATGCGAAAAATTATGACAGAGCCTAATATGAAGCGAGAACCGGAGCGTAAAGCTGATAGCACCATGAAGGAGATGCGTGTAGACGATTCACTGGTTATGATACCCATTTATGGAGAAACATATATTAAATTGGTGAAATATCAACAGAAAATGATGGTTAACATTCGTAAATATATTACGAATCATGCATCTGGGAGGTTATATCCTACCAAGAAGGGAATTATGTTGTCATTGAAAGACTGACAAATGCTGAAGCAGCAAATGACGTCAGTGGATCTCATGCTTCAGAAAATGGATGTGTATAAATGTAGTGACTGTCAGAAGACGGTTGAGTAGAAAGTCTTATGCGACTGTATACAATTTTAACAGTATGACTATGAAATGAATTAACATTATCTATGTTGATGTAAAGTTAGATTTTATAACATTAGTAAACATTTAAGTTCTTATGAGTAGGTGCATGTATTAGCATAATACGTATTTGATATAGTTTGGTTTTTACCACAATTGTAAATATTTGTAATATTTAATAAAAGAAACGCCTATGATGCTTTTAAACTTATTTATTTTTCTCATAATAATAATAATAATAATATTTATTTATTTATTTATTTTTCTCATAATAATAATAATAATAATAATAATAATAATAATAATAATAATAATAAAATACTTGAATAAAATACATAATGATACAATACTTGAATATAATAGATAATAATGCAAAATTAATAAACTATTACAACATTTACAAAGTCTTTATTTTAAAGTTTAGTCAAATAAGACTATTCTTCTGCATCTGTTTCACTCTGTTGCACCTCACTGTCCATGCCACTTTCTTCGTCACTGCTACCATCCTCCTCCTCCTCTATATCTAGTAGCTCTTCAAAGAATTATTGTTTTTCCTTATAGCCGCCTTTAGTGCTTTTGAATACTTATAATGTTTTTCATCAACAAAGTAATTAAAGTCCTCTAAAATCTTTTGATAATGTTGGCTTTGTTCTAGACGCTGGGTATAGTTGAACAGTCTCATAAACAGTTGTTTTAGTCCATGCTTATAAATGGGTCGGAGGTCATAACTTGCTATTTCACGCGCTATTTCTTGAAATCCTTGTTCTTCATATTCTAAAACCTTTTCTTGAAATTTGTCATCATAGTCGTCGTAGACTTCTTGAACCATATCATGCCAAACAGAGTCTATTTCTGACTCACTTTCAGAGTCTGTTTCTGACTCACTTTCAGAACTCCTGTCATCAGCATCCTTACCGCACTTCTCCATATGTTTGAGCAAAGCTACTTCGCTGTTGTATAATGCACCATATTCTGTACAAGCATGTGCATTCTTTTCAGCTATGTTGACGCTTTGACTTTCCATAGAAGACTCATCTAAAGTTTCCGTGAGAGGTAGTTTTACAGGGTTTTCCATATCCGATTCTGCATCTACTTCTGAAGTGTGAGCAATCTTTAAGTGTCTTTTAAGACTTTGTGGCCAATTGTAAGATTTCGAACAAATGTTGCATTTATACATCCTTTAGGTTCAACTTACACTATTCAAATGATGAGAAAGTCTTTAAACATCGCTTTACATACAACTTGTTGAACAACAACTTGTTGAACATGTTGAACAACATGTTGAACAACAAGATGTTGAACGTGTTGAACAACATGTTGAACAACATGTTGAACATGTTGAACAACTTGTTAAACAATTTGTTGAACAATTGTTGAACTTGTTAAAAAAATTATTGGACAATACCATGACGTAATATGTTCTAAAAAAAATAATTCAAACACGTGTTTCGAATGGGGCTTGTCAAGAACTAAATTTGTTAAATTTGGTTTAGAACTCTGATTTTTACCCTACTACACCATGGTAAAATGTTCAAACTTATTTTATACATTATATGTTTTCCAAAAACTACATTTGTTAAATGTGCTTTAGAACTACTATAACATAAAACATAACATTGGGCTTAACGTAGGGAACATCCCATTCCTTCTCAAATTTATTGATCGTTTCACGCTCTGAACGAGTGCACTCTGAAATTTATGCTACTTACATGTAATCAAAATATGGTGTGTAACTTTTAAAACTTGTTCAGAATTGCTGACTCAGCAGAATTTTACTCTCTTGAATGTCGCACCTGCAGTTGTAGAGCAGCAGAGACATCTAGCGGTGAAGTCAAATGGTATTTTCATACAAATTCGTTAAGTATAACGAAAGCTAGGTCACTTTTAAGTTAAAGTGACGGCATGCGACAAAAAAATGCATACAGCCGTCGGTGCAAGTAGCCCATGACTATGTTAAAACTTTACATAAAACTGAATCAAACAGTGAAATTTTCATACAAATCGGTGTCATACAATGTCACCGCAAATAATCCCGCGTTTGCGACGTCCGTCACATGGCTCCCCAAAAATTTAAAGGATTGCCTTAAATTTTTTAACTTTAATTAACAGTTAAGTTTCAAAGACGTTTACCGACATAATACACTTACAGTTAGTACAGAACCGCATTCAGCAACAAAGGCTGTACGTATAATGTATGGTTATACGATGTCACCAATAATATGTGTCACAGTGTAGTAAATACACAAATACAGGTATTTCAATTCGTAACATAAACCCTGTGTACACTGCACAATTAATCGTATCGGGGCGGAATGACGGATATGTTCGGGAATAAAAACGGCCTTTTGTGACTGGCGCCTGGCAATGAATACAGTTCGCTTAACCGAGTCCAAGGAGGAATTCATAGCACACTTTCATTGGCTCTTCGATTTCGGAATCCCTCGGTTTCCCGTCGTGGAATCGTGCACGGGTCTTTCTAACACGGATCGTGCCTTTGTTCTTACTCCATGATGATTCAGGTGTTGACCTGCCACTCGTACTTTTCGCACATTTCCATCCGTGGAGAGATATGTGCCCTCAATGATTGCAACTGGCCATGTATTGCGTGGCAGTTCATCTTCCTTGAGTAAAACGATGCCGCCTTTTGTCATGTTGCGTTGTGGGTTCGTCCATTTTTGACGTTTCTGTAGCTGGGACAGGTATTCTGCTTTCCACTTTGTCCAGAAAATGTTAACAACATACTGCACCCTCCTCCACCTTCTTGTCGCGTATAGTTCTTCTTTGACGGTAAAAGTTCCAGGTGGGGGCAACACGACTTTGATTTTCATTGTAAGAAGTTGGCTCGGTGATAAAATGTCGGAGAATGGATCATGTAAGTGATCTAATGTGAGTGGGCGACATTTCACGATTGCCATAACTTCGTATAAAACTGTCCTAAGGCAGTCGTCATCCAGTTGAGTCCCCACTGTGTCCGACATCGGTTGAAGAACACTTCTTACTGTGCGAATTTGGCGCTCCCAAACCTCACCCATGTGAGAAGCACTTGGGGGATTCATCTTGAAGTAAAAATAGTCACAATTTGCGTTCAGTAGAAAGTCTCGTACTTTGCTATGATCCATATTGGCTATCTCTTTGCCTAGGGATTTTTTGCACCTACAAAACTGGTTTCCCTGTCACTACGAAGATGCCGTATTGGTCCCCGAATCGCTATGAAACGACGAAGGGCGTTAATGGATGCGTCCGTGTTCAGCGATCTTTGAGACGACAACTTTGCAGTAACCACTTTCACGAATTACATTCATTGTTGAACCTCTCCCTTGATGCACTTGACTGTGGATGTATCTCGCTATCAGTGTTGTTATATATCTGTTCTTGAGAAGAATAATTGGGTGTTTCATTTCGTCGCCGAGTTGCAATTTATTTAATCTTTCACCGAATCTCAGAACACCGAAGTCGTCCACAGAACTATCCAGTTTATCCAGTAAACTTCCTTTCTTGAAAACTATGCCCTTTTGAAGGCCAGCAGCTTTTGTTTCGAAAGCGTTTTCCTGTACTGACTTAATTATTTCCCTCTCAGCGTCACGGAGCAGTTGTACACCAATACCAGGATTTCGCTTGTGCGCTATGCTAGGAGCAGTTCGACAGTGCAAGAGCTTCTTGTACAACAGGCAATACACCACGGCTTTCTGTAGAGTCTGCCACAATGGGAATCTTGTCCAGCGTTCTTCCATTGCCGTGTTCTATGTATCCATCACAGCAGCTAAGTTGTGTATCCGTTTGAGGCTGGAATCTGTTGGTGAAAAATGAGCAGTTACGATAGAAGCGTTGACTTGATGTTTCCAAAGAAACTCCGGTCGGTTTAGCCATCTGCTGGTCTTAATCAGTGTACTGGCTTTCATTCCTCGAGATACACAATCTGCTAGGTTTTCTCCCGGGCGAACGCAGCGCCATTGTTCTGGTTCGGTGGTGTCTCGGATCTGTTGAATGCGGTTAGCAACGAACATGTTAAACCTCTTGGCGTTGCTGCTGACATAACCCAGGACAACGGTGCTGTCTGTCCAGAAAAATTCTTTGTCGATTTTGATTCCTAGTTCTTTATTTAGTTGCTTACTTTGACAGATAAAACCGCGGCACACAGTTCAAGTCTTGGAATAGTCAGTTGTTTTACAGGCGCAACTCTTGCCTTGGCTAAGACAAGACTACATTCCACTTTGCTGTTGGAGTCGACCATTCGAAGATAGGTGCATTGCCCTTATCCACTTATTACAAAAGTGATGCAGTTCTGCAATTAAGACCTTGTTTACAAGTGGCGTGTAGAATAGGTCGTCCTTCAAGAATGACGGGAGCTAAAAAACCGATCGGATCGTAAACTGACCTCACAGATGACAGAATTCCCCTTCGTGTAGGTGGGCGATTCTGGAGTACGTTTCTGAACTGAAACACATCGCTGGCAATTGACCACTCGATCCCATCGTAGCCTTTTAGGAGGTTCATGTTTTGACGTCTTGTTGCCCGATCAACATCTGGAATGGCTGCCATGACCACCTCGGAGTTGGAAGCTAACTTGTGCAAACGAACTCCCCATTTTGCACAAAGACCTTGACCGTTTGGTGCCAACTCCATTGCTTTATCGTCCGTTTCTACCGATACCAGGCCATCGTCCACGTAGAAATTGTCTCTGCGGCTGCGCTTCCGAAATCTTCTTCACCGAAATCCGCTGCAAACTTCAAGCCGAGGTTAGAACATCCTGGGGATGATTTGGCACCAAACAAATGAACAGTCATTCGAAATTCTGTTGGTGGTTCACTTAGATTATTTTTCCACCACAAAAAACCACAAGAAATTTCGATGACTGGGACACACTTTGAACTGATAAAGCATTTTTTTCTATTTGTAAATGCAATCATCTCCCTCCGAAAACGGCAAAGAATTCCAAGCAGTCTATTTATTTGATCAGGGCCTTGTAAAAGCATGTCGTTGAGGCTCACTCGCAATACTGCGCACTCGCATCGAAAACTTCCCGTATCTTTTCTTTTTAGGGTTGTATACACCAAGGTGGGGCAAATACCACATTTTCTCCGGTGGGAAAGTTTCATCGTATTTCTCGGCAAAGCCCTTGCTAATTACGTCGTTCATAGTCGGCGCGGTATATGTTGTCATTGAGTAATTTCCTTTTCACGCTTTCGACTCGCTTCTCTACCAAAGCTCGGTTGTTCGGTCGCGGAATGGCAGACGCATTTCAAAGTGTCCGCTTGGTGTCCTTGTTATGCGGTCGTTTAGGATGTTAAAAATCTCTGGTCTTCCAACGAGCGTTTGCTGTCTCCAAGGTCATTATTTCCAATAAATTCAATGTCCATCAATTTGCTCACGTCGATCGGGTTGATAATTTCCTTTACTTTCGCTGCCTCTATTGAGAAAGTCACAGAATGCAGGTCCGTACTGATCGGAGCATGTACTTCCTTAGTGACAATCTGTGGGTGGTAGCTACGTCATTCTCGTTCCTAGTAGAATGATCGAGGTTCTTAACGACCCCCCTCCCCCATCCTAGGTCAGCACGTTGCCTGTATGCTTCTTCGCCCGGAGCTGGTATAACCTTTCTTGGCGTCAGAGCACGGGGGCAGTCATATCCCAAAAGCAGCCCAATTTCGCAGTTTGTTACAGGCATTAAGTCACCAGCTATCCTGTGCAGATGTGGAAATTTCATCGCCGTCTGCGGGGTTGGAATATGATTCCTGTTTGCTGGCATCACATCCATTGTAAAGGCACTATGTATCGGAATCACCATCGGGTTGTTAAACCCTCTAACGCATAAACCGGTGATTTTGCTGCATGGTAGCACTTGATTTTGCTAAGACAACGTTGATTGTAGAAGCTGTGTCTCATAGCCGTCAAGGCCAAATTTTTCGCATATGCCTTTGGTCGCAGAGTGACTCGTCATGGCTTCTACGTTTCCCCTTTGGAATTACTGTGTCCAATCGTTGTTCTGGAGGGACGTTGGATGTGGTTTACCGCATTTTTTGCATCTCTTCTTGTATCTGCAGTCCTTTGCAAGATAATTCGGGTTTAGGCACGCGAAGCATAACTTGTTAGACCGCGCGTATTTGGGACGGTTCTCAGTATTCATAGCAAGGAATTCTGGACAGTTGTCGGCATGGTGATCTTTCATGCACTTAAAGCAAGGACGCCGCTTGCGAGCTTGCTTTGGATCTTCCGTACTCTTGCCGGAGCTGATATTGCTTGAAGTCTTGTCGGTCTCTGCTACAGCCTCCTTTTTTGCATCTTTAGCTTTCTTTATTCCTGACAAGAACGATTGTTTCATTTTCTTGAGTGCTGGTTCTTTCCCGATACCTTGACTCTTGTCTTGGGTGTCCTTGAGAGCTTGAAAAGATGTAACTCAGTCGCAAGCTATCTTGGCCTCTTTCTCGATGAAGTCGGCAAATTGCTCAAACGACGGATACATGTCTCTGAGCTGCTTCTGATCTAGCACTTTTCTTGACCATCGAAAGACCAGAGTGTCAGGAAGTTTCCCGAGTATAATTTGGTTCTCTCGGGCATCATCTAGTATACGCAGATTCAGGTTGCTTCTTTTTGCCGACTGGCACTGCTTCAGAAAGTCAGAAAGCCTTTGCAACGTGGAGCCATTCTTGTTTGAAACCTTTGGTCATTCAAGGAGCTTCTCTCTAAAAGCTGTCGCGATGTTAAACGGATCGCCGAACCTAGCATCCAACCTATCATTTGCTTCCGTATACCCTATGTCTGAGCCCCCCCAGGAGAAAACCGTTGATACACTCCTTGGCTTCACCAGCCACATTTCGTGGAAGATAATACAGTTTTTGTCTGCTGGAGCGATATTCTTCTGTTCAATAAGAAGTTCGAACGATCTCTTCCACATGTTGTACTCCAAGAGATTACCATAAATACGCCAGGTTCTGCTGAAGGCATCCTCGCTGTGGCAATCGCTCTGACAAAGCTCACTTGTATCGCTGTTCTGTCCATGCCCAGGTTCGTATGCTCGATTATCGCTTGTAACCTGATATGGCGTTCTCCCTGTGAGTGTCGGAGCAGAGATGAAAGGCATAGATGCATCTGGTCTTCTGTTATCTCGATCGGAACTCTCTGGCAGCCACGAAGTTTTAGCGTTGCGTGACATTGCCGGTTCCGGACCCCATGCCTGTGTGCCTGGAACGTTGGTCACATGGTTACCATGAGACAGTATGAAGGATTTTGTCCCAGGAAGCGCTACGTTTTGAGTGTCCCACGTCATCAAATCTTGTTCAGATACATGCTGTTCAATGAATCGCTCAACTACCGTAGTGTCTACAGGTAGCGACCGAAGAGTTTCTTCAATGTTACTCTTGTGTTGGATTGCTCCTTTTTTGGTAAGTCTGTAGCTTAGCGTTGGCAACGACCAGGTCCCTTTCAAGGGCTAATTGTTCTTGTTGTTTCAGCTTCAATTGTCTCTCCTCCAGTTCTTGATTGATTTTCATCCTTTGTTCTCGTGCTCCAATTTGCGATAACTGAGCTGTGCAAAAATTTCAGCAGCACGAACATCAGCTTTCATTTCCATCACTGAAGTCTTCCTTGAGAGTGTTGATGAACGCCTTGAACTAAGGGAACCCATTTCACAAGCCAGGTCTTTTAACTTCATAGCTACTTAATTTCCGATGTCACAGTGCCGATCTAGCAACCCTTCTATATTCGTTCATGTATTGGGTTGCAGGCTATGCAGGTCATCAATTTTGTCTTTACACACTTTGATGCAGGCTTGCAGAACATCCCAAGCTTGGCTTATTTACGTTGTGTTTTCACAGCTAATTATCATGCACTCTAGTTCGTCGGCTTTGCGTCGCCATCGGTTAACTGCAGCTGATACGGCCTTTTCTTTCAGTTCGACTTGATATTCAAAGCCCTTTTCCGTCATTGCACGCTGGCAAACTGATCGCATGCTTGTAGCCGTCTCATCCCTCTCCTCTGCAGGAGTTAATAAAAGTTGAATCAGGTTTGAGAGCATTTTCAGCTTCAGTCAGAAACGTCGGTGCAAAAGGTGAATAAACTAACACGAATATAACTGTAACACCTCTGACAATTACATCACTTCACCTTAGTGTTGAACTGATCGCGTATCAACACAAATCATAATTATTCACACGTAATAAAAATTCATCTTGCATTACAAGAGTAATCGTAGACCTGCGTATAATCACTGAAAACACCACTTTTAGAAACATGAGGTCATGTTCAAGACAAGTTATTTCAGCATACCCAAACTCTTGTGATCCGTTGTAACTGTAACAGTTACCCAAAGATTTCTCTGGAACCTTTAAACACACAAAACTACAGCAAAATTTCAACTAAAAACCCACAGTTTGTATATGTCTTCGAATGGCGGTTCTTTGAGCTGCTCATTGCCACCGAAAAGGGTGGTAGCAGGCTTGCGTTTGTTTCATTAACACGCGCGTGACCCAATTCGTGAAACGTCCTTGACCTGCGAACAGTCTGTCACGTAACCGAGAACTTTGGTCCACATCAATCAAACACAGACAAGACAAAAGCGAATGCCTGGATACCGCCGCTTCCTTGGTGTCGCTTCGAAGGTAGTTTGAGGATACCGCCTCTCCTTTGATGTCTCATCGGAGGCATTCAACACGCATCGCGTAAAGCGAGTACCTGGATGCCGCCGCTCCTTTGAAGTCACATCGGAGGTACTCCAAATCGCGTTGTTAAAAGCGAGTGCCTGGATCACGTACCCTGGGAGACAGGGTAATCATACGCTCGTTTAACAGTTATCGAAATAGGACACCGTTGGATTTGCACACTCGCCTTCCATTACACCCATGGCCTCGATTTTTAAAGAATCGTTCGGGCATGATATAGTCATAAAGTTCACGTGGGTGCACTGCACTGCAGGTTCAGACTGTGGGTATGTTGATAGACGTGGAGGCGGAGTTTTCGACTATAGTGGACTAAGGCCCGTTGGTCGGATAGTCGTACAGAGAAAAAGCCCCACTGATGAGCACACCTTTATTCGTTAATTCTCTCTACGTCTCAAGTCAACTCAACTCAACGTGGAAAACTACAACAGATTTAAAAAAAAAACAATTCTTACAATTTTGAAAACTACGAACACGTTTATATCATTTTATACCCTTTACGTGTTCGCTAAAACCATTAAAAACCTTGCAAAACCGTGATGTTAAAACACCGACATTTACCTTTATTTAAACGCAAAAGAAGCCTTAAAATCTTTAGACGGGTTTGCGATTAAGAATCTAATAAAAATAACGTGTCTTTTGGCCCTTATTTATCCCTATGTATATCCGACATTTTTAGATCACACACACATGTCGACACTTCAACGTACTGCATACTGAACTGTTTTGGTAAGTGGCGTGATAAACATTCGAAAACACGTTAAAAACGTCACTGCAAATAAATTTGCGTTTGCGACGTCCGTCACAATACCTTCTTCTCTTTCAACTAAATTCGGTATTTTTTTTCGTCTGAACTTTAATGGTCAGAGCTCCTGTTTATGTACAGAATACACATTTATTATATGTAGAGCATTACCGTGCCTTTTATTGGTTGCCCATACCCACCATGAGTGTGTCCTATGTAGATTTTACACCTTCAGATTAATTACGTCTGACCTATGGGAGAATTTTCTCTTTTGCTAACTTTCTCCGAATTTTTCTGAGGAAATTGTAATTAAATTTTTGTGGAGGAGTTCCTGGAGAACACCCATTGTAATTCGAAAGAATTGGGTCACATATGTTAAGTTAGCACTTTTAAAATCGTTTCATGGAGACGGGGAATAAGACCAGAAGTGATGGAAAATCAGGTAGGGTAACACAATCTAAGCGATACACGCCTTTATAATCGCCTGCTTGCAGTTGCCACAAAATTATTTCTATGCATAATATGTTTTTTTTTGCTTTCACAGGAATAAACTAGAAGTGCGTCCCGTAGAACACGGAACTTCCGTATACTTTGGGCAATAGGGGCACTTAGAAAACTGCCTAGAAATATTTTAACTACTAAAATTATAATTAACGTATTAGGACTCAAACATGAACGCTTAATAAAAACCGGGTATGGTAAATCCAATGTTAAGTTTCAAAGTCCCAGAGTGAACTTGAACAACAAAGAAGGGTCACCAAAACCTAATCTGTTGCAGAACATTACAAAACATTACGAGTAGTCATTGCCACGACCTGTAGCAGTGACGGTTCAAGCAGGTGATGAGCTTATGCTATCACGACTGTGCTTACTGCGGGTTTTCATTGTCACAAGGCGTAACAGTTTCCATTATGTGACAGATCGATAATACCATGAGTTGTGGCTGTCACGTATTGTGTTTGTAACGAGTCGTGATCATGACCACTCTTCGCTGGGAAGGATCGGTGCTGTCACGACTTGTCCACGTGACGGGTCGTACCTGACCCAACTCGTGACTGCGACGGGTCGTTATTGTGCCGACTCGCGCATGTCATGGGTCGCTGATAAAGTCTTGGTCTTGGTGTTAGCAGCGCTGTATCGACTTTACTCTGCATCCTACACAATCGTGATGACTCGCCGCTATCATGAGTACTGTACGCAACGGACGTCAGTGTCACGTCCCGTTACAATGGCGGATCGATCATGTTATAGGTCACTGCCGGATAGTGTCGGCAACGGGTTGTCATTGTCAGGACCCGCAAGGGTGACAAGCCAATCACGTCATGAGTTGACTGATCGACGGATCGTTACTCTCACGTATGTGTATGTGATGAGTAGTGATTGTGGCCACTCGTGACTGTGCCGCGTCATCACTGCCGAGGGTCGTTCACGTGACGGATCGTATCTGTCACGACCTGTGGCGTTGAAGGGACGATACTGTGCTTGGTCGTGTATGCGATAACTTGATCACGTGTCACTCGCTGAAGTACTGGTCGGTCATTTCACAGTTCGTTTGCACATCGTCTCAATTACGTGATAACGTGGCGGTATTGTTTTTATAACAATTTTAATGTTTTTACGGAATAGTCAGTGATTGGGTCGTGTTGCATTTTATTTTAGCAACTGTTACAGCAATAACAGTTGTTATTGCATGCGTACGTAGCTTTCTAGCTTTCTCTCTGTTGTACATCCGCAGTCGATCTCGTGTTAAGTTGTTGCTGACATGCGTAATCGATACTGCAATAATTTTTCTTTGCAAAGGTTGCGACTATTGTCTCTTTCTCTATCAATGCTGCCAGCGTGGTCGTATTGGAGCGACTTGACAGTGTGCGGACTAGTGGATTGGCTGGCTTATGTCGTACGATTATTGGGTTGTCTATCTGGTTGTCGCAGCGGCAACGTATTTGTAGCGGTACATCATTTCGACACTCTTTCGGATTGTTGCATCAATGATAGTGCGCATGCATCGTTTCTGTATCACTGTAGGGGTTTCTTCTATCCTTGCCAAGAGCATATAGCTTCAACAGTGGTTCGTGTATCAGTTTTCTAAGTGAATTACTTATGATTCCGGTTGTATTATCGACACAATTTTGTGATCGGGTATGTGTCGATGTCCTGCCTGCAGCGACCCGTCACAGCGATTTGGTGTGACTATTCATACGCTGCTATTACGGTTGTTACGATGTCAATTGCTGCGTTGTATCTGTGCTGACTCGGATATGCAACGAGTATGCGGTCGGTAGCTATGCGCCTGGTTGTGGTGTTTCCCACGACCTGTAGCGATGGAGAATTGACCATGTGAAGCCTTGCCTCTATTTTACAGTCAGTCCCGCATATGCTGTGACGTGACTGTCACGACCCATGGTTGTGACGTGTTGTGTGTGTGTGTGATATGGCGTGACTATCACGACTCGTGCCTGTAACGTGTCATCACTGTCACGATCCGTGGCAGTGACAGGTTGATCATGTGACGGGTTGCTGTTGCCGCGGTTGGTACACGGGTTGTCACTGTGCGGCGTGTCGGGTGTGCTGCAACTCGATCACGTGTTACCCGCTGCGATGACGCGTATCGACGCAGTACCGAGGGTAGCATGTCATGGGTCACTCGTGCAATGTTTTCATCACATCTAAACGTTGCTCTATCGTTGCCGCTGTGTAGTGGCTGGTTGCCACATCACTGACTACGGCTCTCCTTCCTAGCAGTGACGGATCTCAACTGACGGTTGCGTCACGCTAAATTATTGAAAGGTGTGCGTTTTCCCTCTTCCATCCCTATCAAGACAGGTCCAGAACGATGCGTCTTGGAACGGCTGGGGTTTCTTTTTCCAAGAGAAATGCTTGGGAGGTGCAATGTTCTGCTCACGACCGCACATTGCGTATCAATGTGTTGGAAAGGAAAATAGTATTGGTTGTTTTTCGACTATTCTCTATGTTTTTCAAGGGTCAGGTGTTCAGTTTCTGGTGAACAATCAGCCAGTGGTCTCTTGTTTGTTCAAGCAGGCGCCACGCGTTCACCGATGTTGTCTCGATTCACTAAGCAAGTCTTTTTTCGTGCTCGGGATAGTTGTGTTACTATTCAAGCGTCACACACGGGTTATGAATTGCGACGTATTGTTGGATTTGCTCAGGCTCTTTAAACTGAGGCATCCTCTCTCCGACAGATCAGTGGTGCCTGGGGATTTGTTCCTGATTTTAAATACCTCACGTCTCTACTTCTCCATCACTCTATTACTTTAGACAAATTACTTTTTTGGAATGTACACGTCTTGTGAAACTCCATAGTCGAGTTAATGGTTCATGGGAGGCGGTTGTCCTAAAACCATTGCTGTTTTTTTTCTGACCAGGACCCACATTGCGACCAAGGGCTTAGGTACGTTTAAGTAAATTATAATGCCAGCCTTGCCGGGTGTGGGGTCACGTGGCAGTCTCGACACCGCGTCGTTATGCCTGGTATTCCTACTACGCGCGTATAGTTAACGATCAAGTGCTTATCGTAGTACGTTACAGCGTCGCCTATTTATATCTTTCATGCGTAGTATCAAGGTAGATCTTTCCAAAGCGTCTATATCTAATTATATCAAGCACCTCATATTGCTAGCATATGATGATATAGTTCAAGAACCCGAAGATGTAATTCAAAAGCGATTGTCAAATTGAAGCTCATCAGATTAGAGAAATAACGCACTCCTTGTGTATTGCTAATGATCTAACTATGTGAGTTTTTACGGGATCGCTGTTGGGCCTCGCCAAACACGTTTATTGAACATCATTTGTAAGAATATACAACTGATGCGTTGAATAATTTGCATAGTTTCGGCTCGTTTGTCATTGTTGAATCGGTGATTCATAATAACCCACCATCTTGCAGGACTCACCAGCAATCTGGCTGAAAGAAAGCTTACAAGGAGAAGGTCGCTAAGTACACCCTGTAGTGGAGCAGCGCTCGACTCTACACCAACGGCATTTCACTCTGCCCGCATGTGACTAATGCTGTGGTGTTTTGTACCATGATCGGGTTTTTAGACAGTGCGTTTTTGCACATGGCATAACACGCCACTGTGACGGATCGGCACATGTGGTGATGAAGAAGTTGGCTAGTTATTTATGTGTACCTCTCTCTTAGAAAAAGAGGGGGAAGGCATTAGGAACGATTTACAACCTAAAGTTAAACTTATATTTAAAAACAACTAGAAACATGCGACGATTAGAATTAATTTAAAAGTATAATCTAATCTATTCACCATTCTTTTGCATATTTTTAAGCATATTCTGATGCCATAGGAACTTACCCTCACAACAAAATTATGATAGAACTTTGTTTTCAGATACAATTCCTGTTTATGGACAATCAGGAAATAATTTAATTGTGGTCCGGATCCAAAAGTCTTACCAGAAGTGTATGGTATCTTTGCCGTAAAAAACAACAAACTCTTTGTCTAACGATTCGGAGGTAATTGCTATACGGAAAGGCAATATTTGATAAACATGTTGCATCAATATAATTATTGCACATGATATTGCTATGTAATGCACATTTTTCTATTCTGTGGTAAAATGCTTTTGTTAAAAAAGAAATGTGTTGAATATAAGTAAAAATGATCATATTTTGTTTTCGTTTTCTTCTTCTGGGTTAGCAGAACAGCGCAAACACAATACAACTGCATGAGAATGCTTGATAATCTGTTGTATTCATATTCAAATAATAACAAATAACAAAGACGACATTATATAAACGATACAACACGTCCATAATTTCAATATTGTGACTAAAACCTCTTGGTATAGCTCCCTTAAAACAAACATTAGAAGAAAAACAACCTATCGCTATATCTTATGCTATTTAACATTTCATAATGCAATAGTCTGTTTTGCCAAAAGTGGATCGAAATTTAATTTTATATTATATGCTAAACACTTGGCCATGGAATAGGTGAAAGGGCCTCAACTTACGTTATTTGTTTGAGAAATAAAATCTTTTTTGTCACTAAAACATCTGACTTTACATCTCTTATAATTTTAGGGCCTATAATTTTTTAATTAAGCTTGTTTGGTATGAATATTGTACTAAATGCTTAGAGCTTAGAACCTGTTCAATCGCATGCACTTATTATTTTTTCTTTGATATGAACCACGAGTACAGTCCTGTGTAAATTATTTATATTGACGGAAAGTACATGGTCCTGAAATCGAAAAGGCGTTTGTGTGAAAATGTGTAAAGTTATACCATTTCTGTTGATTAGGATCACTATAAAGAAAAATTGATTGAACTGCCCTGCACGAGCTGTTGCTTTGTGTGGTGAGCATTTCGATAAAAATTGAAAGTAAATACACAGGTTGTCGGACGAGAACCACGTTTCAAAGCTGAGAGTATCTCGCAGTATGTGTTCGTAAATATGATAACCTCCGGTTTTGCTTGAAAATCTACTTTAATTGCTCTTAAGCATTTTAAAGGGAGTTGTAGGAAGAGAGTTTAGATTCTGACAGTTTGTTTTCTCTGTATTATTTTTAATTGAATGCTGAAATCTGTCTACTACCAGTATAACTGAGTTGCAAAACAAGAGATTTTAGAGCATACGTTGAATTTTTAGATAAATTTTGTCATTTAAATCAATATATTTCTCTATATCAATTGGTCTGGTATCCTTACGTGTTATCCCATTTACATACCTCTTAGTGGTATTAAAATGGTGTTTTGTAAATAACGATTATTCTTTTAAAACTAATGTTTGATGTTTCGCAGATAGCGCTAAATTTTTCCTCATCAGAGTGAGAATCAAGCAGAATGTAGACTGAGGCAATTGAGATCACTGCAACTATCACATATACTCACTCTATCGGTGGGTATGAAATAACCAGTTTCTTTTATCAAAGCTGCAACGACTTTGAATTAGAATTCACGGAGGTCGTTTGGCAATCCGCTACTAAAAATTTCAGGATGGCAAATACATCACGAAGAAATTCCGCCCATACAATAACCCTGCTATTTGTTCTCAGGAAATACCATATCTTTAAAAGGTGCCTCAAAGCCTGGGCCTGATAGTCTATCTTAAAGAGAATGCTTGTTACCAAATTTGTTGGTATCAACGCTTGACTTTAAGAATTAAACCAGCAATGGTTTTGTAAATTAGGTATTTTAAAACAATTGTCCAAAACTGACTCATCAATAGTTTAAAGATAGTTTAAAGCATACTTTAGATTTCTGGGATGACAATTTTTCTTCCAAATTTGCTTTAGTTGGAGCTGTTTTTAGGTATTTCAAAAATCGGGACGGTGTTTTGTTTTGGTGGCTGTTGAAATTTGTCTTTATTTTGTTCAGCTGAATTGGTCCAAGTTTACGTTTATCCCTTCTATTAACTTTACTTTGGGCTTAGCGACAGAATCTTTGTTAAACGTTTCACCACGCAATTTATCTGTTTTCCATACGAGGTCACTCATACGCAACTGATAGTGTCCATTTAAATCTACGCGGTTGAAAACATTAAATCTGAATCTGCTATTGATATTTATTTGGCTGGTGTGTGTGTGTAGAAAGATGTATATCATTGTAAGGTATCGCGTCCAATGGAATGATCATCAAAATGTCTTATGAAATCTACTATTAGTAGATCACCCCACATTGGGATAAAAACTACAGTTTTGCATGCCCTATTAACATAATTTAAAAGATCTTCTTTGTTTAACCTGTGCAAAATTGCTTTCATACTTGCCACTGACCAATCAACGTTAATTTGTATAGGCTGTGATGATTTATTATAGCTAAATATTTTTTGCTCAACTGCCCTAAATGTTCAATAGTTTACCACAACTGTGAATTGCTGATCATTGCAGCTAATGGGATTTTCTTAGGGATGGGATTTCAAAACGACATTTCATAATAAAAAAAGTTTTTTCCTTCCCCACTTTTTCTTACAACACTGCCTGTTGCATCCAAGAAGGGGCATCTCTGTAACAAAGTTCTTGCCATATCATTATACTGGAGTACGACCACAGGAAAACGTAACGGAGAAATAAACCTATTCCTTGAAAAAAACATTGAATAGGTTTTTTGTTTGCTATCTTTTCATCTAGTTCTTTTTTAATGCCACGAGACTTTTAAATAGGTCAGGTAAAAGCCTGTGTCTCTTCCTACTCTCGCTCGGAATTTTCTGAAAGGTCAGCCACTATTTTAAACCTAGATTTTTCATTCATTTTTTAATTTAAATATTTTATCGGTTTTTACGGTCAAAAAGGTTTCTTGCACTTGCCGCCTTCCAAGTCCAAAGATAAATCTTTCCCAATTTTCAACAGAACAATGTTTTATGTTGTTATTTTCGTTCGCCACCTTTACGCCTTTATGATCGAACATTTTTGTGAAACAACCATGGGCAGTCTTTAAAACTACATCCAGCTTTTACATTAAAGACTGGCGCACTGGTACTTCGCTTATTAGTTATAGATAATTTGTGAAACAGGAACCGAAAAACATTTTTTGAGAATTTTTAAGCAATCCACGAACATGTGTTGCCACTCATTTCTAGGTAAAGATTGTCCTTTTTGCTGATTGCAAACTGAAATCCATTTTTTATTATCAGTAGAAAATTCAAAGCTAGCGAGTTCAACACTACTAGTAACAAATTCATCAGTGATTGTCGTACTTGGAATTTTTTCAACAAGATTCTTTGTGAAAGGACCAGTATCTCATTCTATGTCCTCACCTTCAATAAAATCGAACTACTGTTTGACTGCTCCAAGGCTATTCGGTTTGGACGACGTTCAGTTTTTATAATTTCAGATTCATACAAGGCAATATCGAAATCCACATTCAAATTATTTTGGCAAGTTCTGGTATCAGGTTTTATGCTGAAATTCGTAATTGCATTTCCCCTGAAACATTCTGAGAGATTGTGCGGAATTTATTTACTTACCCGAGTAAATGCACCGACTGGTTCTCATAAATTGCATTCGTGAATAGCTGACCGTCACATGAGTACTTTGATTGCAATCCGTTTTCAGGTAAGTGACACGGCTACTCAGAAATAATGTCAAACCGATTAATCGGCTTCAATGCATCGTCAGTCTCCTGACCTAGCCATATCCGACTCATCGAATGCGATCCCAGTTATTGCAAATGGTGTTTAATAAACACCCCGGTGAGGCTCACCAACAAACATGGAAAAAATATCACAATAATGCAATTTTAAAGCATGTGAAAACCTAATGGGCCTTAATTGGCAATTTCTCTGCATTAGATCATAAGGTTCTTTCAAAAGATCGTCATATGCCAAAAATGATTTTCTTTATACAGTTACACATAAATGTTTTAAAAAGGCCCACCGTGATGTAAGATGTGCGAAGTGATACGATAAGTGCATGCCCAACGATATCGCTACGAACAAACACACCTCAGTGTAAACAGTTTGTAGATAACGGAGTGGTAGAAGAGTGGAAAGTGAGATATTTCAGCACTAGAGATAAATAAAAAGCAACTGCTGTCCTGTTCGGATAAGGAAGCTCCAACTCAAACTATCTCATCAAATCCGACAATACATCACACGCAGATAAATTACAGCCAGAAAAGCACTTCAGAATAAACGTAACCGTTGAAACAGATATCCTGATCGACCTAACTGCAACCTTGACCTCAAAAAGATAAACAGAGAAGTGGGAGAGTGCCACCGCCACTGGGTCGATACCTCTATCCATATACAAGGCGTTGATCAGCATATGACAGATCAACTATTTCCATTCTTTGACATGCCTTCAAAGAAAAGCTTTCATTCTTCATGAAGAAAAACTACGCACCAAAGACTGAGATAAAATAACCGAAGCTTGGGATGGCAATACTCCCAATGAGCTCATCACAGAATGCCGCGCTACAGGAGAATTAGAGTATGTATTCTGACTCATGGTAGTTGCATCAACAACAGAGGCGAAAGCAGTTCTGGCAGGCTTGGAACCACAAACAAGGACTTTCAGTCTCTCTTGTTAGATCTTCATAAGAACCTTCAGCATTATCGAGGGTGATGGAAACGCTAATAACACCACTCGAGAGAATATAATAACACACACTTAAAACCGCTGTCATCTCCAAAAAGTTGGAAATATGAAGTGTCAGTTTCTGATTAGACCACCCACAAAATCACTCTCCTGTATCTGATCCTGACAAGACCATATGCGACCTTGGAAGAAGAAACTACAACCACGCAACCAAAGCGCATCCGTCTGGACCTGCCTCGCAGACGACGGAAGAGAGAATACCACAACTTTGAGGAGACTGACTTGATGTGATCACCAGTCGAGATCTCTCAGCACCAACAGGGACAGCCGACCCATGAGGCACTCCGTAAGGGAAACTGGGGGTCTGGTTTGTAGGCACACGCACCGAGTCCTACAATGTGGGTAGAACTTCTTGATACAGCTGATGGAACAGCTGAAACTCAGGTTCACTTAATTCCTCCTGTTCCTCTTGGAGTGCTCGTTAGATGAAGAGGAACCTTAGACGCCGGACATCTCAGATCAACACAGATCAGGTATTGGCTAGTGTTCTTCAAAACGAAGACAACAGCATAATAATACAATAACATCAATAATATTCTTATGAGTTTCTGAAAGCGTAAACATTTAAGCAACAGTTAAATTATTCAATGAATAACATTGTGTCATGTTTTTAAGTCAATGTTTATCACTGTATGATCTTGTTTATTGGTTAATCATTTCCAATATTTTGAGTTCATACAAAGACCACAGACCACGGGTTCAAAACAGTAGTCATCAGAAATAATACAAAATATTGGCACAATTTTATTTAAATGTGTGCCTTCATTTCTATCCTTTGAAATAAGAAATAACACAACATTGGCATAATTTTGTTTAAATGTAGGCCTTCATTTCTTTTCTTTGTAAACACCACGCTTCACCTCCGTTCTCTTAACCCCGAGGCATGAAAACTCCATAGCAGGCCTAAATATTGTATGTTCCGTACACACTTTAATGTTTTCCTTTTCAAACATTTATAAAAATAGTACTCCGGCACTCATGAATTTCATGGCCTGGATTCATAACTCGCTCATATCCGTAACACGGTCCCCTTAAATGGTGGCAATAGATGCGAGCATTTTCTAACATAACAGAGCAACTCTTAAGACATATATAACACTTAAACTGAACGAATACTCAACTTTGACAAGATTCTTAACATTAAACATTTTATTATTTTAGTTAAGAAAATCTGGTAGGTGCTGATGACCAAGTAGAACGTTTGAACAACATATGTAATACCACAGTTAGACATTATATTAATATAAAATTAAAATAGAATTAGCAACGTAAATTTCCGTCTCTGCCAATATATTTGATCAATCTATAAACTTAATTTCCATATTTTTTCACTCGTCATAAATGGCAACTGTCGCTGCCAACTGATCTGCTCTCAGTAGAATATCAGCAAGCTAGGTTTCTTTTTCTGTTACCCGACTTTTGCTTGGTCAAAAGCATGGGCAAATACTCATCTCTAGCCAGCGCATTGAAAATAATCCGTCAACTTGGCGCAAACGTTCACTTCTCACGAATCGACCTAGTGGACCAACGCGACCACGGCGAAGCAGCAACGAATTGTTGAGAGTGAGTGGTTCATCGCCAAGGAAATTGTCTGAAGGTGACTTAATTTGCATGCCATTCACCATTGGGTCCACTTAGCAGCTGCTGGAGGATTGAAAACCCACTCTGTGTAACACTTCGATATAAACTGATCTGACTGAGAAGCAGTTGAATATGCACCCATAGCGTTTTTCTTATGCATCATCCTTTTTTACAAAAATAACCAAAACAGCCTTTCCCACATAGCTAAAGAAAGGTTTGTATGCTGTTGCGCGGTCCTTGGGTAGATCTGCCGCACACAACACACCTTCGTATTATTTACAAAAATAACCAAAACAGCCTTTCCCACATAGCTAAAGAAAGGTTTGTACGCTGTTGCGCGGTCCTTGGGTAGATCTGCCGCACACAACACACCTTCGTATTATTCGCCTTACCGCTAGAATACCTTTGAGATGCAAAATGTTGAAGCAATACAGAACGTACACAGCCACCGGCTGACTGTTTGGCTTCATGCTCGTCTATACGACTTACCACAAGAGTTCCACTTGTGTACAGAATCCCTAAACAGTCTTTCAACAGCACTAAACTTTGCGCCATTGTCACTACAGATTCTTTTCGGAAATTCTCGTCGAGCAACGAATCTCACTTGTACGCATTCAGCGCCAGTGTCGTGTAATAAATGGCCGTGGTTGAGAGGCACATGAATATGCACGGTCCCTTTTCACAAAAAGCAATCTATTCCCACATAAATAAAGGCAGTTTTATACGCTGTGGTTCGATCCATTTAAAGATCTGTGAAACACTGCGATTCTAGTTACTCATTGGGTTTGTTGCACATAACAAACTTTTGTATTATTATCGATGGTCGAACCGTTGGGATACAAAATATTGCTCGTTTATGTGGCTCATCACAAGGTGTGATACTTGCTCTTCACGTGATGAGGCCTCAGGATGCTTCATGTCGAATGAAAAAGAAGGATTTATTATGTGTCCACCTGTCCTGAGTATCTCGTCTTGGTCAAAGAATGGCTCTAACTTAAATATGGTTGATCGTTTCAATAGCTGTCATTCAGACCTCAAAGCATCAATCTCTTCTTCACAGTATTGTTTTTAGATGTACCTGATAAGCACAGTCTTAGCTCTTTTTAACTCAACAGAAGTTGGTAAAATGGTCTGAGTTTTGGTGTCGTGAACTTCAACTACTTGAATGAGCGACGCTGCCAGACTATCCTTTTCTTGAGCTTCACAATGAGAATCGGTTCATGAATATCTTATGCCGCGTGTTGTCAGCAGGATTGCCTTCCGTATTCACATAATGACATTTATCAGGATTTGAGCCGTCGTGAATCATTTGAAGTCCGTCGGCCACAAATATCTGAAATCCCTTCTCACGATTTGCGCTATGACTCAGAATACTCATGCTATCAGTCCAAATTGTTAACTCTTGAACTGAAAGGACCAACTGTCTGTGCAGGAGTTTGTCAACATATACCCAGCCATTGATGGGAGCAAACCTGGACTTACCAAGCATGGACGAAAGCGTACCTGGCCAAATTCATAGACCGTCCAAAGGTAAGAAACCTTGCCATATATATCTTCAGAGGCATCACTGAAATGGTGCACTTGAGGTCACTTGAGGTCTACCTAGATGCTGTTGAACGATGCATCTTTCTACTGTCAAATTCTGGAGCTTCGGCAAATAATCCAGCCAACGATCAAACCTCTTCTTATTTTCCTGTTTGAAGTTCGTCGTCCAAGCCTTTTTTAACTTGAAAAATTTTCACGTTGAAACAGCCTCCTTGCAATCAACACATACGGAAGACAAAACCCAGTGGGTTCCAGACAGAACTGTGCTCAATAATCCTCGTTTGGAGTAAACTGGCTGCTTAGGTTTGATATTATTTTGAACACTTCCTCTTCCTTGTTCCCCGCAACACCAAGTCCCCTATCAGCTGGAAGCAACACAGGTTTCAATCTAAGCTTTGCACTTTCGATCGTTTAACATACGGATTATACTGAAGGACGGTACCATTATTGTTATGCACTTCGTTACATTGAAACTTCGGCGTGATAACAATTCGGTTCTAGTCTGCTGCAAACTGGATGCCATCCTCAACATTTGATAACGATTGCAAAATATCATCAATGTAAAACTCTTCATAACTGCTTTAATAACTGAGGGATGACATCGTCGGAGGTACGCTACAATGCGTAACTCGAACAGTTTGGACTCCAAATCCCACAACAGAAATGGATATAAGTTTCGAGCTGATCGACCACAATACCATTTTTTCACTTTGATAGAGCCATGAACTAGCATCGGAGCAATCGCAACTGTTTTATCCCTCTACTCCCGCGTTGCTGAGTCAAGCTGTTGATGCAGTACGGGTCAAGTCGAAGAATGCGCTTGATCAGAAGGCTTTGACGATGCACTGAATTTAACTACGTCAACAGCTTCCCTCGACAACGCAGAAGGGGAGCGATAAAACAGTTGCGATTGCTCCAATGCTAATCTATGGGTCTAACAAAGTTTATCACAACGCAGCACTACCAACGACGTCAGTAAGCAAGTGTTCAGTTCGAGGAAGTTTCAGACGAGAAGTTCCATGTAAACATTATTCATTTTCGGACCCTTCCCCTAGTCTATTTTAGGAAGGAAACTTCTGGTGGTCTATTTTTAGTAACAAATTTCTGAATGGACTATTTTTAGACCGTTTTTGCTTTTTCATTTTAACCTTTAAGTTTTTGTATTGATGACGTCATGTATGACGCCATTGATCCAAATTTCAAACCAGCGTAACTTCTGTCATTTTCACCATTTACTATCAAGACAGTGAAGTGATAACATTTCAAATGAAGTGATAATATCTGAATTGAAGAAGTGAAATATGTATGGTGTCTTGCTGAAAATGGATCCGACTTGCTACTGCAAATGCGACAGCAAGAAAATCGCATCTCACGATATATGAAAAAAAGATTAGACAATGGAGTAAAATGGTACAGTGTAGTTTTAGCTCTATTCAAGAAAATAACAACTGAAGAGGGAGTGTTGGTAGAACGTGTCGATAACACTCATCTGAGCATACAGACTTTGGGGCATCAATATCAATAACGATTTGCCAAATCCATTCACGAATTTGTTCAGCAAGTTAGACGAGCATGAACGTCAAAGATCTGGATGGATGTCAGCTAAGATTCTCCAGACTGAAGTTCATACAGCTACAGTAGAACCCTCTCAAGCTTCCACCTACAATGAGTTGCCAAAGAAGATAAAGAATACTAAGGGTGTTACCAACATCAAGAACACAGACAACAAGTGCTTCCTATGGTCTATACTGACTCATCTACATCCGATGCATGATCGTATAAATAGCAATACAAATAGCTACATGTGGAAGATATAACATTTCTAACACCAATTCATCAAATGAATTATTTTTAAGATGAGGAATAACATTGCCATCAATATTTTTGCTTGGGAAAATCAAGGTGTGGTACCCATCCACATAAATCGCATGAGTCAACATGTAAATGACACTAAAATTAACTTACTGCTCATCAGTGACAATAAGAAGAGACATTATTGCCTGATTAAGAAGTTTAGTCGGCTTATGAGGTATCGTACAAAACACCGTGGCAAAAAGTTTTACTACTTTGTGGGAAGCATGGTGCACAACGATTGTCATTTCCAGAGCAAACAACTCATCGATTTAAGAGCATTGCTAAACAACAAAAGGTAGCCTTTGTTATTTATGCAGACCATGAATGCTGTACGCACAGGACAAGAGTGAGACAAAGGACAAGTATCAACATCACAAGGCCAACAGTTTTGCCTATGTGGCGTCACTGAATATAAGAAGCATGATCCTGTGCTTTACCGTGGAGACAATGCTGTCCACAAATTTCTACAGTATATGTTGGATAAACATGATCACATTGCGAATCGATTGAGCAACCCAAAACTCATTGAAATGACTGCCGAGGATAAGAACCAGTTTGCTCAAGTTACCCACTGTTATATTTACAATGAGCTGATGGGAGTGGTTCGGGTGCGAAATCATGATCACATCAGTGGAAAATACCTGAAGCAGCCCGTAGTGAATGCAACCTACAGTTTCACTCAAGAATGGTTCAGCAAGGAAAGTGGAATTCATTCATCATACCTGTCCTATTCCATAACCTACGAAAATATGACAGTCATCTTCTTATTTAAAGTATAGGAAATTTCAAACACTTGAAGCCTTCAATCATTCACAGCACTGTGGAAACGTACATTGCGATTACCATAGACAATCTAAAATTCATCGACTCCTACCAATTCATGGGAGCATCCTTGCCAAAATTAGAAGCCAACTTAGCGACTGAAGGCAAACATAAGCTTCAGAATGTGATTGCTCATGTGCGTGACAGTTAACCACAAGAGGTACTTTGAAGAAAAGGAGTATGGTTTATATATAAAAGGTCTTGTCGCTTAAATCCATGCAAACACTTGAAGCAGTAAAACTTTTTGACAAGGTGTATTGTGCGATACTTCATGATCGACTAAACTTCTTAATCAGGCAATAATGTCTTTTCTCATTGTCACTGATGAGCAGTAAGTTGATTTCAGTGTCACTCTCATGTTGACCTATGTGACCCATATGGATTGGTACCACAACTTCATATTCCCAACCAAAAATATTGATGGCAAATTTCATAGTTGAAGTGGACACCTATGACTCTGCAATGTCCTTTTACTTTTTGTAGCCTCCATGTGGGAGGCCTAATACGGTAATTATATTTTCTGCAGTTGACAAATATGTCTAGGCACACCATACCATTCCATTTATAAATTGTTTACGTGGGGAAATGAGAGCACTGTACTTTTACGGAAATTTCGAGAAAATGTTATTCTCTTTACCATTTACTCACACACCTCTGTGAATCAGCTGAATCATTTGTCTAACTACATACCTACCGCTTGCCTTGTTTTCCATAACACGGGCAGTCGCAGCAGGTTATGACTTACATAATGCATAAGGAATTCATTAGTAATACCATTCAGTGAGCCGTGCGCACTGAATGGCAGAAAGCATGGCAAAAGACAACATAGGAGTCATGTAACATTAACCAATGGCTTGACCTACGCTGTCACTGTTTTAGAAGCCTCAAGACTGGAGGCATGCTCATTAATCTTTCTAGAAAACGCTGTACTCCCCAGATTTACTCATGATATGTCGTTAACTTCAGTGGGACGCAAAAAGGTTCAGCGAAAGAAAAACATATCACGCAAGACTTTTACTCGCCTTTCTTAATTTCGTCACACGCCTCAAAAGTTCACATAGCCGCCCGATTGATCCAAACAATAACAATACAAAGTTAGAAATAAAAAACGCCTTTCCGTTATCGAGGTCTTTTGCACATAAAATCATGCTAAAATGAATACTTATTTACGTGAGGACATCATATGCCATTATTTTTGTTATTACTAAAATCATGCCAAATTTGAACGTCCTCTGATTTTTTAGACACACAAGCTTTTTACGTAGTGACATCATTGCACCTTTGTTAATGATGCCACATGTGTCAAAAGTTGACACAGCCGTGCGATAGACTCAAGGAAGAGCCATGCAAAGTTTGAAATCGATACGAGTTTCCTTTTTCGACATATTTTGCACACAAGATCATACTTAAAATCTTATTAAAAATATATACATATGTACGTAATGACGTCATATGCCGTAGTCCTTAGTTCTTGGCACCGTCTGACCTAACCTGGGAATAAACAGAACATTGTCATTGAAACTGGTTCGACCTTTCGCTTTCAAGATATCTTGCGCACAAAATTTGTTCACAACAGATTGTCACGCACACAAACGCACAAAAACTGTGACCCCTTGATCGGGGAGACATAGTAAAAACAAATGAACAGCACTTCTCAAAAGGTGCATTACTCAGTAAGGTGAAGTTCAAGCCTTGCTAGCCAATGCTCCTCTCTCTCTCTTAAGCTCTGTGCAAGTTGAGCCAACAGAGCACATACTAAAAATCCATGTGCTTGACAAAATACTGCGAAAAGCAACATACAACCGTGATATAGTAAGGAGGGTCACATGAGATTTAACAAAACTGTGTCACCTCCTAACTATATCATAATCATTTGGCTGCACTTCTTACAGCCACAAGAGCTTAGCTAGCGAATCTGAGCCATGTTGTCAATTATCCAGTGCAAGGCGCATTATGTCATTGGCTTTTGTCTTGACTACTTAGGAACGTCGCTACAATATACACTTTACCGTTCACGCGTTGTAAACAATGCTTCTTGTTTGTAAATCGGTTGTTTTTATATTTTAATTTATTATTTTATTGGCCAATTCAAACCGAAGTTTAACAAGATTGTCCATGGACAATGCCCCAGTTCCTGAATGCCGATGTCAAGAGTTGTGACATATAAGTATAACCTGTAACCAAAATCTCAAGACAGAAAGAGTGGCGTCAGTCAATATTTTAATAGAAAAACGGTTTATCGCCAACATACCCGCCAATTTTGGGGAATCGATAAAAAAGTAATAATCACGTGTATCGGCCACTTTTTTCAAATCGCCAAGCACAAAAATAGCAATAGCCAGGTGCATATATACTACTACCTTCCATCAAAATTTTAGGACCTTTCCATTTAAGTCGTCGGAGTAGATACGTTTTCATTAAAATTGTTTTTGGCTGTTTCTTCAAATTTTATTCGAATCACAAAAAAGAGCCTCAGTAAGGCAGGAAGCAATAAAAGTAAAATAAGGTTAAGTCACGCTGCAAGGTTTCAGATTCCTATAACAATCCCTTCTATGAGAAGTTGGCCTGACAAAACATCGTCTCAAAACTTAGTTCAAACGCAAATTTACCATATTTGACAATTTTTCACGACGTCAATTTTTGGCCGATTTTGACAATAATGCCACGTTGCACATCAATATACATATTTTCACCATGCAAGGGTTAAGGTTCCTATGACAATTCCTTGCATGAGAAGTCGGCCAGACAGAACATCGTCTCACAGCTAAGTTCAAACCAAAAATTCACCATATTTGACAATTTCCGACGACGTCAATTTTTGGCCGATTTTGACAATAATGCCACGTTGAACATCAATATACATATTTTCACCATGCAAGGGTTAAGGTTCCTATGACAATTTCTTGCATGAGAAGTCGGCCGGACAAAACATTGTCTCACAGCTAAGTTTAAGCCAAAACTTCACCATATTTGACAGTTTCAAACGACATCAATGTTTTACGCAATGACGTCATACAACTGCGCTAATCATGTGACATGCGTCAAAAGTTGACAGAACCGTCCGACCTAACCAAGGAATAAATCGCTCAAGTTTGAAGTCAATCCGACGTTTCGTTCTCGAGATATCTTGCACACAAAATTTTCTTCACAACAGACTGGCACACACACCCACACACGTACACATACAGAACGTACAAACATTATGTCTCCCCTTTGTCGGGGAGACATAAAACGACTTTGCACATCTACACTATATATATATTTTCACTGCATATATTTCAGAACGCTGGACCGAATAGTTTCGGAGAATGCATCTGGACAAAATCTATCTCAGTGCAAACAAGTTTCCATAAAAATATACATTTTCGACAAGTCGTATTTTTGACAATTTTTACCCATTTTAAAAATAATGCGACGTTGCACATGTACAGTATATATGTTTTCACTGCATAAAATTTCAGTACGCTGGATCGAATAGTTTTCGTGAACTAGTCTGGACAAAACTTCAGTGCTAACAAATTTCCTAAAAAAAACAGCCATTTTTGACAAGTCGTATTTTTGAGAATTTTTGGCCGATTTGAAAAATAACATGACATTGGACACCTTCAATATACGTTCTAACCGTATGCCAACGCAAAAGGCTACACGACAAATACTTTCGGAGATATAGCCCGGAAAAGAGGGCGCACGAAAGCGGACAGACAGATGGACAAGCTGAAACCTATATCCCCTTGTTACACGGGGGATAATAACCAATTAGGTAGTGTGTGCTACTGTTACTTAAAATTACAAGCCAATGAGCATATTTTGCTGAAGGTCGTTAAGATTTTACTGAAAATTTGTTAGTTTTTCGTCAAAATTTACGCCGATTTTTGGCCAGTCACAAAGAAAGGAATATTGCCTGCTATCGTTACTTAAAATTTCGAGACAGTAAGACTATTTCCCTGAAGTAAGTTATGAATTAAAGGAATTTTTTCGCAAAAATATTCGCCAGTTTTTGGCCAATCACCTACCAGGTAGGTAGGAAGGCCTGCTACCTTTTCTTAAAATTTCAAGACTTTACGGCTATATTCCTGGTGATCGTCAAGATTATATTGAAAATTATGTGGTTTTCGACAAAATGTGCGCATTGTTTTCCAATCACCAAAAGAAAAAATTTAGAGCCAGGTATATAGTAATGCTTGCTACCTTTACTTAAACTTTCAAGGCAGCAATACTATTTTCCTGGAGTTATTTAAGGCCTTACTGCAAATGTTTTGGTTTTTCGCCAAAATTTTGGCCAATTTTTGGTCAATCACCAAAAATAGCCAGGTAGGTAGTAGCGCTTGCTACTCTCTTTACTTAAAATTTCAAGAAAGTAATACTATTTTCCTGGAGTTATTTAAGTTTTTACTGGGGAGTTTTCGCCAAAATTTCTGCCACTCTTTTGCCAATCACTAAAAAAAGTAATACCCAGGTAGCTACTAACGCCTGAGACCTACACCTAAAACTTTAAGACAGTAAGACTATTTTCCCGGAGGTTGTTAAAGACTTTAACAAATAATTAAGTTTTTCGCCAATATTTCCACCAATTTTTGGCGAATCGCCAAAACAAGTAACAGATAGGTTGACACCTATGCATCCTACCTTCCACCAAAATTGTAGAATGTTTCCTTAAAAACCCTACGAATATGTTTTACAGAAAATTGTTTTTTTTTTGCCAATTTTTTGCGAATCGCCAAAAGAAGTTACAGCCACATAAGTACTTATGTCCGCCTACCACCAACCAAAATTGCAGGACATGCAGGCTAAAAACCTGGGAGCAGAAAGATTTTTCCAAATTAAAAGCGTACACACGCCCACGCGCTCATACGCGGATACTTTCAACGACTGCTATAGTTCCTGCTGCTTCACAAGCAGCTTTGGAATTCTTAATGATTCGTAAACAGTCTAAAACTGTCGGATTATTTTAAGGTAAAAAGAAAGTGAGATCTCACATTTTTTAAATTTTTTATTGATGTAACACGTCACTTTCGAGTCCATTTACAATAAACAATAAGAGGCGCTGGAGCATCAACAGTTACCTGTGTCAACTCCGTCACAATCAGAGTTGTTCAACACCTCTCGATCAGTTAGAAAAGAGCTTTTTATTTACAATTGCAACTATAGGGTTTGTTTGACGCCAAGCGATGCATGAGTGAGAATTAATGTACCAGCAAAGGTGCATGTCCTTACTGGCCATATATGCTGCGTATTTCTTCCAGCAAAACTAAAACGCAGAGACAAATAACGGAAAAACCCGGCGCTTCAACTAAGGGCCCATTCGGCACAGGCACGTGAATCCTAATCCTTGATTTCTACAAATGTTAAACTACTTTAAATTTCTATCATGAAAGAAAAGACAAACACAATGCCCAGCAAAGTGAATGGGATGAAAATAAGGGACGAGAACACAACAAAACCAATGAAGTATTTGGAAACTTACACAGTACCACGTCAGTTGACATAATAGCAGGGTTCGTAGCGAAAACTGAGTTTCAGATTTAAACCTTTTCAAGACAGCTGATATTTTTTTTCAAGACAGTTTTAAGATTTTTTCAGGACTTTTTAAAGTGTTTAGAAATAGTTTTATATACGTTTTATTGATTTATTTTAAGTATTTAATGACAATATTGATATACTGCATATCTAATAACATTTACTCTTTTATCAAAATATCACTGAGCTTTTCCACAATATCAATTTCACCGATCATAAAAATTCTTTTTTTTTCACCGTTGCAGTGAAAATATATAGAATGCACAAGTTTCATAAACATATTTCACATCATGTCTGACTTCCGAATTCAAGGCTTTTCAAGACTTTTTTTTCCAAAATTCAAGACAAGGTACATTGAGACGATTTGGCAAATTCAAGACTTTTCAAGAATGCCGCGAACACTGATGACCGAAAGCTTGACACAACGCTTTATATCACAAATCACACCCCCTCAATAAATATTTTTGTCAGAAGATTTTAAGGTAGCAGGTAGGGGTGTGACGGTACACTTCGGTTATCCGGCTGGGTTCGTTTTTTTTTCGGTGCGATTTCGCGAAAAATTTTAAATTTTGCCGAAATGGTATAATATCTGTAATTAGCTAAATATTTACCGTAATGCCTAATGTGATAACTGTGTAATATTTATAACGCTCAAATAAATGATAACTTACAGACTATTTTTTAAAATAAAGCATCACTCCTTTGATATCTATTCGGTGATTCGGTGACGAGGCACTAAGACAGGTCTCGCCAAAGGGGGAGACCTAATAATTATTTTAATTATCATAATTTTATTTTGTTATTCGTAACAAGATGCTCGCTTTTTTAATAACAAAGTTCGCTGAATTCTCATTCGATATTTAGAAAGTCACAGAAACTACAATTAAGCATAAAGCATAAACATCTCAAGCAACAATCAATGTACGTATCTCCATCTCGAATTACACTTACGAATCACACCGCTACTGCCGCTAAAGGAACACTTCATATTAAAATGTCAAGTGATAACTTAACATATCTACATATTTTATTTAAAGAGAGCAACAAGCCAACATGCTGAGGTTTTATAGTTGATCGCGAAGCAAGGCCTTATTTTACAGCGGTCCACTATAGGTAAAAAAATTAAACTGAAAGAAAAAAAGACAAAAAAAAAAAAAAACAAAAAAAACGGAAATTCCCCGGCTTTTCTTTTTCGATTTTGTAACCGAAACGGAATCGAAAAACGGCCGTCGGTTCTCGGTTACGGTGCGAACTGTAACAGCCCTAGTAGCAGGAAACAATGCCTGGCACATACACGCGAACTACACGCGGCACGACCGTGGAGCGCTGTCAGAGCGGTTATCTACATTTCCGCCACACCGAGACCAGACATTTCACGACCAGTGCCATTAGCAACTGATAAAAATAGAAATACTCAAAGATACGTGTGCCTTAACTGAAGAACTGTAAAACATTGTCATATATTATGCATGTTCATCGGCCATTACTAAGCACATTACAGTGAACCATAGTATTCCGCCGCCAAACTATACGTGTTATTCACTGATCAATGTTCCGCTACAGAAGGAATTACTCGATGAAAATGATGTACAGAACTTATGTGTATGCGCAGGATACATGTATGTGCAGGACACATGTATCCGCAGGACACATACATATGTGTACGACACACATGTATGTGGACGACACGTGTATGTGCAGGACACAATATGTGTGACGTACTGAGCTGTACTGTCCTACATTACGCCATGTGAAACGCGCAATAATGTGCGCACGGAAATGCGTAACACGAGAACTGTACGAAGCGTCTGTAGCATGGCGGGCTTCTTTCTCTTATCTTTTTCTTGTCTTTCTCTTATCTGTCTTTCCTTTGTCGTGATCGTCCCCTTTCAGCCAAGTTTGTATCCAGAAAACCCTGAAAACAGAAGGGCAATAAATTAAATAATAATAATAAAGCATATATCATATAGGAAACAGGACTTTTTCGTCGAGGCAGATCCCCCTGCCTGATACTCAGGATTATTTACGTAGTTCACTGAAATGTACATTTCTTGTCAGAAATATAATTTATCTAAATGAGACAGTTTACGAAGTAAGACACTGAGAAATGTTACGTAAAAAAAGATGTAAGCATTGTTATTTGTGCCTATAAGAAATATAAAATGGAAAATTACATTACAATGGGGAAATAACATTATAATGGGGGGGCGATGCGGGGGTCAGCGCATATATATATATATATATATATTGGTCTAGTACAAGCAACATGGAATGAATATATATATATATAGAAAACGGGCTTGAGCAAAGTTATATGAAAACATCTGTACATAAAAACTCTTTCTCGGTTAAAGCAGGATTTGAACCCAACACCTCTTGCTATCCAGTACAACTCGCTACCGACTTCGCCACGACAATCGCACATGTGTGATTTTTCTGCAGTTTGACTGTTTTTAGCCAATACTTTGGCCAATTTTGGTCAAATCACCAAATAAAATACAAGCCTGACGCATGAGCTTGAGGGGAACAGTCCTGTCAAATGTCAATGCAATCGAGCCGGATTTGTAGGAGCAGCAGCGTTTTTGTGGTGAAATGCAAGTTTATTTTTCAACTTTTTTACTCAAGGGAATATCCAGTTTTTAATGAATTTTTCTACGGTAAAGCGCAGGTAATAAACAAAATATAGCACTCAAATGTGATAAAAATTGGTTATTGACCTTGGGCTTTTGAGAAAAGTAGGGCAAGAACCCAGGTAAGGTTGTTGTCGCTTTTTCTCCCGTGCCACCCGAGGCGACGACGACCAGCGGGGTGGCATCAGAGCCTCGCGGTGGCATCAGAGCCTCGGGGTGGCATCAGAGCTTCGTGATTATTCAAGGCCATGACACCAGTGTAACTTACAAGTGAACCCACTGACCTTGACACCAGTGCAACTTCCGAGTGCACCCACTTACCTTAACACCAGTGTAACTTACGAGTGAACCCAATGACCTTGACACCAGTGCAACTTCCGAGTGCACCCACTGACCTTAACACCAGTATAACTTACGAGTGTACCCACTGACCTTGACACCAGTGTTACTTACGAGTGAACCCAATGACCTTGACACCAGTGCAACTTCCGAGTGCACCCACTGACCTTAACACCAGTGTAACTTACGAGTGTACCCACTGACCTTGACACCAGTGTTACTTACGAGTGAACCCAATGATCTTGACACCAGTGTAACTTATGAGTGTACCCACTGACCTTGACACCAGTGTTACTTACGAGTGAACCCAATGACCTTGACACCAGTGCAACTTCCGAGTGCACCCACTGACCTTAACACCAGTGTAACTTACACGAGTGAACCCACTGACCTTGACACCAGTGTAACTTACGAGTGAACCCACTGACCTTGACACCAGTGTAACTTACACGAGTGAACCCACTGACCTTGACACCAGTGTAACTTACGAGTGAACCCACTGACCTTGACACCAGTGTTACTTACGAGTGAACCCAATGACCTTGACACCAGTGCAACTTCCGAGTGCACCCACTGACCTTAACACCAGTGTTACTTACGAGTGAACCCAATGACCTTGACACCAGTGCAACTTCCGAGTGCACCCACTGACCTTAACACCAGTGTAACTTACACGAGTGAACCCACTGACCTTGACACCAGTGTAACTTACGAGTGAACCCACTGACCTTGACACCAGTGTAACTTATGAGTGTGCCCACTGACCTTGACACCAGTGTAACTTACGAGTGCACCCACTGACCTTGACACCAGTGCAACTTCCGAGTGCACCCACTGACCTTAACACCAGTATAACTTACGAGTGTACCCACTGACCTTGACACCAGTGTTACTTACGAGTGAACCCAATGACCTTGACACCAGTGCAACTTCCGAGTGCACCCACTGACCTTAACACCAGTGTAACTTACGAGTGTACCCACTGACCTTGACACCAGTGTTACTTACGAGTGAACCCAATGACCTTGACACCAGTGCAACTTCCGAGTGCACCCACTGACCTTAACACCAGTGTAACTTACGAGTGTACCGACTGACCTTGACACCAGAGCCAACGCCGTTCAAATCCAAAAGGAACGTGTCGTGCCCATAGATGGAAGTCAGCTCGTAGTACGTCACTGCGTTGTTTCCTGAACAGGAAGAGGAAAACACCGGCGTAGTTAGAAACGAAAAACACGGTAGAGCTAAAAAACGCTGCACTTAAGCGTCCGTTCTATTCACAAAGTGAAATTAATTAATTAAATTCAGCGCGCAAGAACACACCGTAGTGATAAACAAATTACGGCCACTACTTGACGAGAAAGCATGAGAGAATGAGGCAGGGCAGGCGGAGGCGGGTTACGGGCGTCGTACAGCTGCTGCCACACGTGAGAACGAGGCAGGGCAGGGGGAGGCGGGTTACCGGCGCCGGACAGCTGCTATCACACGAGGGAATGAGGCAGGGCAGGGGGAGGCGGGTTACCGGCGTCGTACAGCTGCTATCACACGACAGAATGAGGCAGGGCAGGGGGAGGCGGGTTACCGGCGTCGTACAGCTGCTATCACACGAGAGAATGAGGCAGGGCAGGGGGAGGCGGGTTACCGGCGCCGGACAGCTGCTATCACACGAGGGAATGAGGCAGGGCAGGGGGAGGCGGGTTACCGGCGTCGTACAGCTGCTATCACACGACAGAATGAGGCAGGGCAGGGGGAGGCGGGTTACCGGCGTCGTACAGCTGCTATCACACGAGAGAATGAGGCAGGGCAGGGGGAGGCGGGTTACCGGCGCCGGACAGCTGCTATCACACGAGGGAATGAGGCAGGGCAGGGGGAGGCGGGTTACCGGCGCCGGACAGCTGCTATCACACGAGGGAATGAGGCAGGGCAGGGGGAGGCGGGTTACCGGCGTCGTACAGCTGCTATCACACGAGAGAATGAGGCAGGGCAGGGGGAGGCGGGTTACCGGCGCCGGACAGCTGCTATCACACGAGGGAATGAGGCAGGGCAGGGGGAGGAGGGTTACCGGCGTCGTACAGCTGCTATCACACGAGAGAATGAGGCAGGACAGGGGGAGGCGGGTTACCGGCGCCGGACAGCTGCTATCACACGAGGGAATGAGGCAGGGCAGGGGGAGGCGGGTTACCGGCGTCGTACAGCTGCTATCACACGACATAATGAGGCAGGGCAGGGGGAGGCGGGTTACCGGCGTCGTACAGCTGCTATCACACGAGAGAATGAGGCAGGGCAGGGGGAGGCGGGTTACCGGCGCCGGACAGCTGCTATCACACGAGGGAATGAGGCAGGGCAGGGGGAGGCGGGTTACCGGCGTCGTACAGCTGCTATCACACGACAGAATGAGGCAGGGCAGGGGGAGGCGGGTTACCGGCGTCGTACAGCTGCTATCACACGACAGAATGAGGCAGGGCAGGGGGAGGCGGGTTACCCGCGTCGTACAGCTGCTATCACACGAGGGAATGAGGCAGGGCAGGGGGAGGCGGGTTACCGGCGTCGTACAGCTGCTATCACACGAGAGAATGAGGCAGGGCAGGGGGAGGCGGGTTACCGGCGCCGGACAGCTGCTATCACACGAGGGAATGAGGCAGGGCAGGGGGAGGCGGGTTACCGGCGTCGTACAGCTGCTATCACACGACAGATGAGGCAGGGCAGGGGGAGGCGGGTTACCGGCGTCGTACAGCTGCTATCACACGACAGAATGAGGCAGGGCAGGGGGAGGCGGGTTACCCGCGTCGTACAGCTGCTATCACACGAGGGAATGAGGCAGGGCAGGGGGAGGCGGGTTACCGGCGTCGTACAGCTGCTATCACACGAGAGAATGAGGCAGGGCAGGGGGAGGAGGGTTACCGGCGTCGTACAGCTGCTATCACACGACAGAACGAGGCCGGACAGGGGGAGGCGGGTTACCTGCGTCGTACAGCTGCTATCACGCGAGGGAATGACGCAGGACAGGGGGAGGCGGGTTACCGGCGTCGTACAGCTGCTATCACACGAGAAAACGAGGCAGGGCAGGGGGAGGCGGGTTACCGGCGTCGTACAGCTGCTATAACACGAGAGAACATGGCAGGGCAGGGGGAGGCGGGTTACCGGCGTCGGACAGCTGCTACCACACGAGGGAAAGAGGCAGGACCGGGGGAGGCGGGTTACCTGCTTCGTGCAGCTGTTGCGCCAGCTCTCGCTGCTGCCACACGGGGAAGAGCATGTCGGTCTTGACGCCGATCACCATGACTGGGCACTTGACGCGCTCCATGGCTTTCTCCATGCTGCCGTACGTCTCCGACAAGTCGAACAGATCCATCGCCTGCACAATAAAGCACAGCGATAGTTACCCCTCTTTCACAGATAAAGTGAGCTTCATGATCAACTGTTTGGTTCTTGTTGCTGCGTAATGACTGGTGATGGATACTTCAGCGTTTCTGACCCTCGACGTAAAACATTCAAGCTTGGATCTTACATATTTTGGTGTCACCAATCCACGGACCATTTCATTTCAACATATCACGTGAACAATATAAAACAATTACTTTTTCTCTTCCTTCACAAAATCACACTTTATATAAGTACAATGTCGCCTTTAGTTCAGTTTTTAGCAGCCGTAAGTTCACTCATTCACTCCGTAAGGCCACTCATCCACTCCGTTAGTTTCCTCATTCACTCCGTAAGGTCACTCATTCACTCCGTAAGTTCACTCACTCACCCCGTCAGTTCACTCACTCATCCCGTAAGTTCACTCATACACTCCGTAAGTTCACTCATTCACCCCGCGTAAGTTCACTCATGCACCCCGTAAGTTCACTCATTCACTGCGTGATTCTCACTCTTGGCATTGCTGTGTATAAAAACACCACTTTGACACTTTGCGAGAATAACCACGTGCCTTGGAGATATAAATGAGCGAATTGGGATCGTATCTGGTGCAGAACTGCTCGCCTTGGTGCTCCAGGTAGTTCTCGATCATGAAATGTGGACAGAGTGTCGGATCCGCTTTCTCCTCGATACGGCGCCGTCCGAACCGCTCATCCCATTCCGGTCCACTCCGGTACGTAATCGTGCCGATCTCCCTGGAAGCGTAGAAACGACCTAGCTACCCGCAGTGCTTCACCTTCACGTGTCAAGGTCGTCTCCTTCACCATGCAGGGACTTCATCATATTCAATACAGTATTACTGGCCAAAAACAGTATTACTGATCAAAACAGTATTATCAGCAAAGCAGTATTAGCGGTTACCACAGAAAAGAAGTACCGTACCTTGCTAGCTTCATGCCGAAGCGGGGGAAGGTGTTCTTGCTGTAGTAGTGGCCCTTGTGCCACTGCGGGTCCATCATGATGGCCTTCCGCTGCAGGTAGCGCATAGCGATGGCCGTCGGGTGCGTGGCCGAACAAGCCGATATAGAAACCGTCCTGTGTCAATCAACGCCACATTCACACTACGTCGCATACAGCCAATGAATAGCGGACTGTGTGAATCAACGTCACATTAAAACTACGCCGCATTCAGCCAACGAAAAGCGGACTGTGTGAATGCGTCACATTTCCACTTCGCCGCATTCAGCCAATGAATAGCGGACTGTGTGAATGCGTCACATTCCCACTACGCCGCATCCAGCCAATGAATAGCGGACTGTGTGAATGCGTCACATTCCCACTACGCCGCATTCGGCCAATGAAAAGCGGACTGTGTGAATCAACGTCACATTAAAACTACGCCGCATTCAGCCAACGAAAAGCGGACTGTGTGAATGCGTCACATTCCCACTACGCCACGTTCAGCCAATGAATAGCCGACAGAACGCACATTTTATTCTTTTTTCACAATATAATTGACTCCACGTACTCTTCTATAAATTGAGATTTTTCACAAAAACGTGACGACAAAAATATATTTCAAGTACGAAAATGATTTTAAATTGGAAGTACGATGTATTAATTATAATATACAGACGGGCGCCAGCAAGTCAGTAACGAAGTCAGTTATCAAAGTCAGTTATGAATTCAGTCATTAAGTCAGGTGTCAAGTCAGTTATTAAGTCAGTTATTAAGTCAGTTGTCAAGTCAGTTATCACGCTTCCCAAACCATTTACTTTTAAGCACTGTTTAGTTTCAGACCGACTTTTAACGCGATTGTCCTCAGACAATACCCCAGCTAACGAATACTAATGCCAGAATTTCTGACATGTAATTATAACCGTTGTGCAATATTTCAAGACAGTAAGGCTATATCCCTGTGTCGTTAATCCATATTTTACGCCGATCAATATTTTACGGCGTTTCCTTTAAAATCCTTGGAGAAGATATGTTCTTAAAAAATCGGGTTTTGGCCAATATTTTCGCCATTTTTTTTTTTTTTTTGGGGGGGGGGGGGGGAGGCTCAAACTAAAGTAACATCAAGCAAATCCTCATGTCTGCTACCCCCATTCAACATTCCAAGGCAGTAAAACAGTATTTCCCCAGAGTCAGTTACGCTTTTCTTCAATTTTTCAGCCAATTTTAATTGTCAGCGAATAAAATTTCGGTGAGCACTGAAGATGCTGTTTTTAACCAATATATATCTATATGTGTTAGTGGGTGGCCAAGTGTCGATATTTGGCACAGTTTAATATAATACGACGTTCTACATCTGCATATTATATATATATATATATATATTCTTTGAGAAATCATTGCATGGTCATCACAGCTCATATAAACAAGACTGTCGAGCGACACTGACCAGCGAGACCAAGTGAATTAAGTATCAAAGAGCTCGTAGGGTTGCCAAAAGGTAAACAATTTAAAAATTTAAAAGTTTAAGGCATTTTCATTAAAATCTTAGGACGAGAATATGTTTCAAATTTTTTGGTTTTTGACCAATATTTTCACCAAACTTAGACGAATTGCCAAAAAAAAGTAATGACCACGTAGGTACTAATGTCCGTGACCTTCATCCATTTCAAGACACTCAGGCGAGACACTCAGGCGAGACACTCAGGCGAGACACTCAGGCGAGACACTGAGGAGCAGGAACGGGTTTTCAAACACAAACGCGCATATACGCACACTCTTTTAACGTTCGCTTTAGAGACTGTTTCTGCAAAAGCTGGGCTGAAAACTTTCCCAAAACAGCTTAACTTTGTGGGTCTATAACTGGGGTGACTTACTTGCCCACACGGCCCGGGTACAGCTGGACTTAGTGGGTCTATAACTGGGGTGACTTACTTGCCCACACGGTCCGGGTACAGCTGGACTTAGTGGGTCTATAACTGGGGTGACTTACTTGCCCACGCGATCCGGGTACAGCTGGACTTAGTGGGTCTATAACTGGGGTGACTTACTTGCCGACACGGTCCGGGTACAGCTGGACTTAGTGGGTATATAATTTGGGTGACTTACTTGCCCACGCGATCCGGGTACAGCTGGACTTAGTGGGTCTATAACTGGGGTGACTTACTTGCCCACACGGTCCGGGTACAGCACCGCAGCGGTCAGAGATTGCATTCCTCCCAGAGAAGATCCCACACAAGCGTGCACCTACAACGAAAAAAGTATGGGTCACGGGTGTCTCGGTCACGTGACCACATGACACAGTAAGCAAGTATGGGTCACGGGTGTCTCGGTCACGTGACCACATGACACAGTAAGCATGGGTCACGAGTGTCACAGTCACGTGACCACATGACACAGTAAGCAAGTATGGGTCACGAGTGTCACAGTCACGTGACCACATGACACAGTAAGTATGGGTCGCGGGTGTCAGGGTCACGTGACCACATGACACAGTAAGCAAGTATGGGTCATGAGTGTCAAAGTCACGTGACCACACGACACAGGAAGCAAGTATGGGTCACGAGTGTCAAAGTCACGTGACCACACGACACAGGAAGCAAGTATGGGTCACGACTGTCAAATCACACGTGACCACACTTACTCCAGGAAAACCAGCCAGCCATTCATGTCGTACTTAACAAGAATGTCTGTGGACACTGTGCCCAGCCGTGAAGGCGAAGAGACTACAAAGCTGAAAGGAGAACCGATCAATTTTGGAAACATTTAAAGTTGGCAGAAGACCTCACTGACAATATTGGCTATCAAAAACAACAGGCCTGGTTCTGTCGGGACTGACAGCATTGTTTGAACCGATACAAAAATACCACAACCCACTGAAGATACACCTCTGATCAGGGCAGGGAAGGAAGGAAAGAAAGGCGGAAAGAGAGAAAGAAGAACGAATGGTTTATGTACAGATTTTTCCCTGTAATTTTGGCTCGAGCCGTTTTACAACGCGCCCATATGTCGACACTGATTATTTTAAGCCCGGGATGATTATATAATATAGCGTATAGACTTTATAATTCTGAACCACTAACAGCTGCATTAATGTTATATGTGACTATGTACACACAAGGATCGAACTCCTGCTTTACATGTTTGGCATGCACCGTTTTATTTTCCTGAAATATGGGAGTTTTGGGAATACAGAAACATTAAAAAATAATTTGCATTCATTTTCGCAATTAACGGATGATACGGGCATCGAAATGACCGGGGCACCGAAGTACAAACTGACTAGGATATCTCCACCCCCCGGGCTGGCATATCTCCACCCCCGGGCTAGGATATCTCAACCCCGGGCTAGGCTATCTTCATCCCGGGGATAGGATATCTCCGCCCCAGGGCTAGGATATCTCCACCCCGGGGGACGGGGGATGAAAACAACGTTGTTTTTGCTCGTGTTTAGCTTCAACTTCTTACAGCCTTAATCTGACGTCATTCTTTGCTTGTTTTTGTTTCTGTGTTGTCGTCTGTAATAAAATCCCGCGGCAATTGATAGCATGTTTAAAAAAAACACAAAAAGTAAAAGGCAGTGGAGAAGGACAGTTTCAAAAATGGGGTATTTTTTATTTTTTCAAGCGTGGTGCTCCACGTTTAAGGGTCCTTTATAAACGCCATTGACACGCATGGTAACTAATTGGCACGAGAGTGCTAGATTAAAACTGACATGCAAAGCCGATGAATGTATTATTTGCTCAAACAAAGGTTAACCAGACTTCTGTTCAAGTCGTGTATGTCCGTTGTCAGTCACAGAAAAAAAACGGATACAAACCGATTTACAACTACAAAATACATTCTTCCACTGTGTGAGGTTCAAAAGATTCCCCCCAAATAGTGTTAGAGATCTAGCTCCGAACAGACACATACCCAAAATGGAGACACCCAGACGGACGGCTCGACATACGGACAGACGGACGGCTCGACATACGGCAAGACGGACGGCTCGATATACGGACAGAAGGAAGGCTCGACATACGGACGGACGGAAGACAGAACCCTTTCCTATAGGCCTCCTCCTTTGGGGGTGGGGGGGGGGGGGCTAAAAATAATCGACGCTTTCGCGGATATTCCTCAGAAATATTGGATTGCTACACCACGGCAACAGCAACAGTACGCTGATGTCATTTAATTCACCGTATTTTCACCAAGAAAACAACAGGAGCATGCACAGCCATAAGGCGTAACACTGGTCTTATCGCTACACCCAATACTTAACAACCAAAACGTACCGGAACATAGTGACACATTAAAATGTACCTTATCTATGCCCAGGTGGTCGAGCAGCAAGAACTGTGCCCGGATCTGATCTTCAACCGTCACTATAGGAAACGTCGTACCATAAGGCTGAAAATGAAATAGCCACACCTACATCATCGTCATTATTTTTATTATTATTATTATTATTATTATTACTATTATTATTATTATTATTATTGTTGTTATTGTTGTTATTATAATTATTAGAAACCAGAACATGCAGAAGAAACAGTTCTATAACCCCCAACAACGGTGACCCTTCACCTGCCTCCCCCATAGCTAAGCTCTCCCGTGCCACAACCCCCAACAATGGTGACCCTTCACCGCCCTCCCCCATAGCTAAGCTCCCCCGTGCCATATCCCCCAACAACGGTGACCCTTCACCGCCCCCCCCCCCCCCCAGAGCCAAGCTCTCCCGTGCCACAACCCACAACAACGGTGACCTTTCACCCCCTCCACCACAGAAAAGCTCTCCCGTGCCATATCCCCCAACAACGGTGACCCTTCACCGCCCTCCCCCATAGCTAAGCTCTCCCGTGCCACAACCCCCAACAACGGGACCCTTCACCGGCCTCCCCCATAGCTAAGCTCCCCCGTGCCATAACCCCCAACAACGATGACCCTTCACCGGCCTCCCCCATAGCTAAGCTCCCCCGTGCCACAACCCCCAACAACGGTGACCCCTCACCTCCCTCCCTCATAGCTAAGCTCTCCAGTGCCGAAATCCCAACAACGGTGACTCTTCACCGGCCTCCCCCACAGCTAAGCTCTCCCGTGCCACAACCCCCAACAACGGTGACCCTTCACCGCCTTCCTCCACAGCAAAGCTCCCCCGGGCAACAACGCCCAACAACGGTGACCCTTCACCGGCCTCCCCCATAGCTAAGCTCCCCCGTGCCATAACCCCCAACAACGGTGACCCTTCACCGGCCTCCCCCATAGCTAAGCTCCCCCGTGCCACAACCCCCAACAACGGTGACCCCTCACCTCCCTCCCTCATAGCTAAGCTCTCCAGTGCCGAAATCCCAACAACGGTGACTCTTCACCGGCCTCCCCCACAGCTAAGCTCTCCCGTGCCACAACCCCCAACAACGGTGACCCTTCACCGCCTTCCTCCACAGCAAAGCTCCCCCGGGCAACAACGCCCAACAACGGTGACCCTTCACCGGCCTCCCCCATAGCTAAGCTCTCCCGCGCCGCAACCCCCAACAACGGTGACCCTTCACCGGCCACCCCCATAGCTAAGCCCTCAAGTGCCACAACCCCCAACAACGGTGACCCTTCACCGGCCTCCCCCATAGCTAAGCTCCCCCGTGCCGCAACCCCCAACAACGGTGACCCTTCACCGGCCTCCCCCATAGCTAAGCGATCCCGTGCCACAACCTCCAACAACGGTGACCCTTCACCGGCCTCCCCCATAGCTAAGCGATCCCGTGCCGTAACCCCAAACAACGGTGACCCTTCACCGCCCTCCCCCATAGCTAAGCTCTCCCGTGCCACACCCCCCAACAACGGTGACCCTTCACCGCCGTCCCCCATAGCTAAGCTTTCCCGCGCCACAACCCCCAACAACGGTGACCCTTCACCGGCCTCCATCATAGCTAAGCTCTCCCGTGTCCCAACCCCCAACAACAGTGACCCTTCACCGGCCTCCCCCATAGCTAAGCTCTCCCGTGCCACAACCCCCAACAACGGTGACCCTTCACCGGCCTCCGCCATAGCTAAGCTTTCCCGCGCCACAACCCCCAACAACGGTGACCCTTCACCGGCCTCCATCATAGCTAAGCTCTCCCGTGTCCCAACCCCCAACAACAGTGACCCTTCACGGGCCTCCCCCATAGCTAAGCTCTCCCGTGCCGCAACCCCCAACAACGGTGACGCTTCACCGGCATCCCCCATAGCTAAGCTCCCCCGTGCCGCACACCCCAAAAACCATGACCCTTCACCGGCCTCCCCCATAGCTAAACTCCCATGCAAGAACCCCCAACAACGGTGACCCTTCGCCGCCCTCCCCCATAGCTAAGCTCCCCCGTGCCGCAACCCCCAACAACGGTGACCCTTCACCGCCCTCCCCCATAGCTAAGCTCCCCCGTGCCGCAACCCCAAACAACGGTTACCCTTCACCGGCCTCCCCCATAGCTAAGCTCTCCCGTGCCGCAACCCCCAACAACGGTTACCCTTCACCGGCCTCCCCCATAGCTAAGCTCTCCCGTGCCGCAACCCCCAACAACGGTTACCCTTCACCGGCCTCCCCCATAGGTAAGCTCTCCCGTGCCGCAACCCCCAACAACGGTGACCCTTCACCGCCCCCCCCCCCCCCATAGCTAAACTCTCCCGTGCCACAACCCCCAACAACGGTGACCCTTCACCGCCCCCCCCATAGCTAAGCCCCCCCCCCCCCCGTGCCACAACACCCAACAACGGTGACCCTTCACCGGCCTCCCCCATAGCTAAGCTCCCCCGTGCCGCAACCCCCAACAACGGTTACCCTTCACGGGCCTCCCCCATAGCTAAGCTCCCCCGTGCCGCAACCCCCAACAGCGGTGACCCTCCACCGCCCCCTCCCCCATAGCTAAGCTCCCCCGTGCCGCAACCCCCAATAATGGTGACCCTTCACCGGCCTCCCCCATAGCTACGCTCTCCCGTGAAACAACCCCCACCAACGGTGACCCTTCACCGGCCTCCCCCATAGCTAAGCTCCCCCGTGCCATAACCCCCAACAACGATGACCCTTCATGGTCTCCTTCACAGCACATCACTACAAGGAGCAATGCTCTCCTCAGCAGCAGATTACGACACACGAAGGAGACGTGAATGACGTAATCATGTCTCCTGACCTGGCGGACGTGACCATAAGGAGTGTTCGACACTTCACATATCGCTTTCAAAAGCCATTAACATTGTACTTCTGTCTTTCCTTTGTTATTAAGTGGCCTGTATTATGTTAAGATCGGACTGGAATGAAAACAGTTACTTCCTGTTACTGCTTCGGCAATAGTTACCATCCTTTTCCACTATAACATTCTTCGTTATGCTCTGTCATCGTGACTTGCGTTTTTTTTTTCATTTATGTCTTTTAGTGGAGGTTTAAACAAAAAAAATACGTTTTTCTTTTCTTAAAAGTGCCAAATTTCTTCAGAAGTGAAAAAAAGTTACAAGAGGATTGTCTTATCACACTAATTTTTCCCTCTTCTATGAAATCATTTATCAGTTAATCAATTGGCAGATTAGCCCTACAGGAAAAAAAGCAGGTGAGGCCTGACGATCCCTATAACAGCTTTGTGTCAGATCAGCGCACATACAGGAGAGCAGCGCACACACAGGAGATCAGCGCACACAAAGGACATCAGCGCACACACAGGAGATCAGCACAAACAGGAGATCAGCGCACACACAGGAGATCAGCACATACAGGAGATCAGCAAGTACAGGAGATCAGCACATACAGGAGATCAGCACATACAGGAGATCAGCACATACAGGAGATCAGCACATACAGGAGATCTTCGCACACACAGGAGATCAGCGCACATACAGGAGGTCAGCGCACATACAGGAGATCATCGCACACACAGGAGATCAGCGTACACACAGGAGATCGGGACACACACAGGAGATCCGCGCACACACAGGAGATCAGCGCACACACAGGAGATCAGTGCACATACAGGAGATCAGCGTACATGCAGGAGATCAGCGTAAACACAGGAGATCAGCGTAAACACAGGAGATCAGTGCACATACAGGAGATCAGCGCACACACAGGAGATCAGCGTAAACACAGGAGATCAGCGTAAACACAGGAGATCAGCGCACACACAGGAGATCAGCGCACACACAGGAGATCAGTGCACATACAGGAGATTAGCGTACATGCAGGAGATCCACGCACACACAGGAGATCAGTGCACAGAAAGGACATCAGAGTACATGCAGGAGATCCGCGCACATACAGGTGATCAGCGCACACACAGGAGGTCAGCGCACATACAGGAGATCAGCGCGCATACAGGAGATCATCGCACACACAGGAGATCAGCGTACACACAGGAGATCAGTGCACATACAGGAGATCAGCGCACATACAGGAGATCAGCGCCACACAGGAGATCAGCGCACATACAGGAGATCAGCGCACATACAGGAGATCAGCGCACACACAGGAGATCAGCGCACACACAGGAGATCAGCGCACACACAGAAGATCAGCGCACACACAGGAGGTCAGCGCACACACAGGAGGTCAGCGCACATACAGGAGATCAGCGCACACACAGGAGATCAGCGCACATACAGGAGATCAGCGCACACACAGGAGATCAGCGCACATACAGGAGATCAGTGCACAGAAAGGACATCAGCGCACATACAGGAGATCAGCGCACACACAGGAGATCAGCGCACACACAGGAGATCAGCGCACACACAGAAGATCAGCGCACACACAGGAGGTCAGCGCACACACAGGAGGTCAGCGCACATACAGGAGATCAGCGCACACACAGGAGATCAGCGCACATACAGGAGATCAGCGCACATACAGGAGATCAGCGCACACACAGGAGATCAGCGCACACACAGGAGATCAGGACACACACAGGAGATCAGCGAACACACAGGAGATCAGCGCACACACAGGAGATCAGCGCACATACAGGAGATCAGCGCACATACAGGAGATCAGCGCACACACAGGAGGTCAGCGCACACACAGGAGATCAGCGCACACACAGGAGATCAGCGCACACACAGGAGATCAGCGCACACACAGGAGATCAGCGCACACACAGGAGATCAGCGCACACACAGGAGATCAGCGCACACACAGGAGATCAGCGCACACACAGGAGATCAGCGTAAACACAGGAGATCAGTGCACACACAGGAGATCAGCGCACACACAGGAGATCAGCGTAAACACAGGAGATCAGCGTAAACACAGGAGATCAGATCACACACAGGAGATCAGCGCACACACATGAGATCAGTGCACATACAGGAGATCAGCGCACACACAGAAGATCAGTGCACAGAAAGGACATCAGCGTACATGCAGGAGATCCGCGCACATACAGGTGATAAGCGTACACACAGGAGGTCAGCGCACATACAGGAGATCTGCGCGCATACAGGAGATCATCGCACACACAGGAGATCAGCGCACACACAGGAGATCAGCGCACATACAGGAGATCAGCGCCACACAGGACATCAGCGCACACACAGGAGATCAGCGCACATACAGGAGATCAGCGCCACACAGGACATCAGCGCACACACAGGAGATCAGCGCACACACAGGAGATCAGCGCACACACAGGGGATCAGCGCACATGCAGGAGATCAGCGCACACACAGGGGATCAGCGCACATACAGGAGAACAGAGCACATACAGGAGATCAGTGCACAGAAAGGACATCAGCGTACATGCAGGAGATCCGCGCACATACAGGTGATCAGCGCACACACAGGAGATCAGCGCACATACAGGAGATCAGCGCACATACAGGAGATCAGCGCACACACAGGAGGTCAGCGCACATACAGGAGATCATCGCACACACAGGAGATCAGCGCACAGAAAGGACATCAGCATACATGCAGGAGATCCGCGCACATACAGGTGATCAGCGCACACACAGGAGATCAGCGCACATACAGGAGATCAGCGCACATACAGGAGATCAGCGCACACACAGGAGATCAGCGGACACACAGGAGATCAGCGTACACACAGGAGATCAGTGCACATACAGGAGATCAGCGCACATACAGGAGATCAGCGCCACACAGGAGATCAGCGCACACACAGGAGATCAGCGCACACACAGGGGATCAGCGCACATGCAGGAGATCAGCGCACACACAGGGGATCAGCGCACATACAGGAGATCAGCGCACATACAGGAGATCATCGCACACACAGGAGATCAGCGGACACACAGGAGATCAGCGCACACACAGGAGATCAGCGCACACACAGGAGATCAGCGCACATACAGGAGATCAGCGCACACACAGGAGATCAGCGCACACACAGGAGATCAGCACACACACAGGAGATCAGCGTAAACACAGGAGATCAGTGCACATACAGGAGATCAGCGCACACACAGGAGATCAGCGTAAACACAGGAGATCAGCGTAAACACAGGAGATCAGCGCACACACAGGAGATCAGCGCACACACAGGAGATCAGTGCACATACAGGAGATCAGCGTACATGCAGGAGATCCGCGCACACACAGGAGATCAGTGCACAGAAAGGACATCAGCGTACATGCAGGAGATCCGCGCACATACAGGTGATCAGCGCACACACAGGAGGTCAGCGCGCATACAGGAGATCATCGCACACACAGGAGATCAGCGTACACACAGGAGATCAGTGCACATACAGGAGATCAGCGCACATACAGGAGATCAGCGCCACACAGGAGATCAGCGCACACACAGGAGATCAGCGCACACACAGGGGATCAGCGCACATGCAGGAGATCAGCGCACACACAGGGGATCAGCGCACATACCGGAGATCAGTGCACAGAAAGGACATCAGCGTACATGCAGGAGATCCGCGCACATACAGGTGATCAGCGCACACACAGGAGATCAGCGCACATACAGGAGATCAGCACATACAGGAGATCAGCGTACACACAGGAGATCAGCGCACATACAGGAGATCAGCGAACACACAGGAGATCAGCGCACACACAGGAGATCAGCGCACACACAGGAGATCAGCGCACATACAGGAGATCAGCGCACACACAGGAGATCAGCGCACACACAGGAGATCAGCGCACACACAGGAGATCAGCACACACACAGGAGATCAGCGTAAACACAGGAGATCAGTGCACATACAGGAGATCAGCGCACACACAGGAGATCAGCGTAAACACAGGAGATCAGCGTAAACACAGGAGATCAGCGCACACACAGGAGATCACCGCACACACAGGAGATCAGTGCACATACAGGAGATCAGCGTACATGCAGGAGATCCGCGCACACACAGGAGATCAGTGCACAGAAAGGACATTAGCGTACATGCAGGAGATCCGCGCACATACAGGTGATCAGCGCACACACAGGAGGTCAGCGCACATACAGGAGATCTGCGCGCATACAGGAGATCATCGCACACACAGGAGATCAGCGTACACACAGGAGATCAGTGCACATACAGCAGATCAGCGCACACACAGGAGATCAGCGCACATACAGGAGATCAGCGCCACACAGGAGATCAGCGCACACACAGGAGATCAGCGCACACACAGGGGATCAGCGCACATGCAGGAGATCAGCGCACACACAGGGGATCAGCGCACATACAGGAGAACAGCGCACATACAGGAGATCAGTGCACAGAAAGGACATCAGCGTACATGCAGGAGATCCGCGCACATACAGGTGATCAGCGCACACACAGGGGATCAGCGCACACACAGGAGGTCAGCGCACATACAGGAGATCAGCGCACATACAGGAGATCATCGCACACACAGGAGATCAGCGCACATACAGGAGATCAGTGCACAGAAAGGACATCAGCGTACATGCAGGAGATCCGCGCACATACAGGTGATCAGCGCACACACAGGAGATCAGCGCACATACAGGAGATCAGCGCACATACAGGAGATCAGCGCACACACAGGAGGTCAGCGCACATACAGGAGATCAGCGCACATACAGGAGATCATCGCACACACAGGAGATCAGCGTACACACAGGAGATCGGGACACACACAGGAGATCCGCGCACACACAGGAGATCAGCGCACACATAGGAGATCAGTGCACATACAGGAGATCAGCGTACATGCAGGAGATCAGCGTAAACACAGGAGATCAGCGTAAACACAGGAGATCAGTGCACATACAGGAGATCAGCGCACACACAGGAGATCAGCGTAAACACAGGAGATCAGCGTAAACACAGGAGATCAGCGCACACACAGGAGATCAGCGCACACACAGGAGATCAGTGCACATACAGGAGATTAGCGTACATGCAGGAGATCCACGCACACACAGGAGATCAGTGCACATAAAGGACATCAGAGTACATGCAGGAGATCCGCGCACATACAGGTGATCAGCGCACACACAGGAGGTCAGCGCACATACAGGAGATCGGCGCGCATACAGGAGATCATCGCACACACAGGAGATCAGCGTACACACAGGAGATCAGTGCACATACAGGAGATCAGCGCACATACAGGAGATCAGCGCCACACAGGAGATCAGCGCACATACAGGAGATCAGCGCACATACAGGAGATCAGCGCACACACAGGAGATCAGCGCACACACAGGAGATCAGCGCACACACAGGAGATCAGCACACACACAGGAGATCAGCGTAAACACAGGAGATCAGTGCACATACAGGAGATCAGCGCACACACAGGAGATCAGCGTAAACACAGGAGATCAGCGTAAACACAGGAGATCAGCGCACACACAGGAGATCAGCGCACACACAGGAGATCAGTGCACATACAGGAGATCAGCGTACATGCAGGAGATCCGCGCACACACAGGAGATCAGTGCACAGAAAGGACATCAGCGTACATGCAGGAGATCCGCGCACATACAGGTGATCAGCGCACACACAGGAGGTCAGCGCACATACAGGAGATCTGCGCGCATACAGGAGATCATCGCACACACAGGAGATCAGCGTACACACAGGAGATCAGTGCACATACAGCAGATCAGCGCACACACAGGAGATCAGCGCACATACAGGAGATCAGCGCCACACAGGAGATCAGCGCACACACAGGAGATCAGCGCACACACAGGGGATCAGCGCACATGCAGGAGATCAGCGCACACACAGGGGATCAGCGCACATACAGGAGAACAGCGCACATACAGGAGATCAGTGCACAGAAAGGACATCAGCGTACATGCAGGAGATCCGCGCACATACAGGTGATCAGCGCACACACAGGGGATCAGCGCACACACAGGAGGTCAGCGCACATACAGGAGATCAGCGCACATACAGGAGATCATCGCACACACAGGAGATCAGCGCACATACAGGAGATCAGTGCACAGAAAGGACATCAGCGTACATGCAGGAGATCCGCGCACATACAGGTGATCAGCGCACACACAGGAGATCAGCGCACATACAGGAGATCAGCGCACATACAGGAGATCAGCGCACACACAGGAGGTCAGCGCACATACAGGAGATCAGCGCACATACAGGAGATCATCGCACACACAGGAGATCAGCGTACACACAGGAGATCGGGACACACACAGGAGATCCGCGCACACACAGGAGATCAGCGCACACACAGGAGATCAGTGCACATACAGGAGATCAGCGTACATGCAGGAGATCAGCGTAAACACAGGAGATCAGCGTAAACACAGGAGATCAGTGCACATACAGGAGATCAGCGCACACACAGGAGATCAGCGTAAACACAGGAGATCAGCGTAAACACAGGAGATCAGCGCACACACAGGAGATCAGCGCACACACAGGAGATCAGTGCACATACAGGAGATTAGCGTACATGCAGGAGATCCACGCACACACAGGAGATCAGTGCACAGAAAGGACATCAGAGTACATGCAGGAGATCCGCGCACATACAGGTGATCAGCGCACACACAGGAGGTCAGCGCACATACAGGAGATCAGCGCGCATACAGGAGATCATCGCACACACAGGAGATCAGCGTACACACAGGAGATCAGTGCACATACAGGAGATCAGCGCACATACAGGAGATCAGCGCCACACAGGAGATCAGCAAACACACAGGAGATCAGCGCACACACAGGGGATCAGCGCACACAGGAGATCAGCGCACACACAGGAGATCAGCGCCACATAGGAGATCAGCAAACACACAGGAGATCAGCAAACACACAGGAGATCAGCAAACACACAGGGGATCAGCGCACATGCAGGAGATCAGCGCACACACAGGGGATCAGCGCACATAGAGGAGAACAGCGCACATACAGGAGATCAGTGCACATACAGGAGATCAGCGCCACACAGGAGATCAGCAAACACACAGGAGATCAGCAAACACACAGGGGATCAGCGCACATGCAGGAGATCAGCGCACACACAGGGGATCAGCGCACATACAGGAGATCATCGCACACACAGGAGATCAGCGTACACACAGGAGATCAGTGCACATACAGGAGATCAGCGCACATACAGGAGATCAGCGCCACACAGGAGATCAGCGCACACACAGGAGATCAGCGCACACACAGGGGATCAGCGCACACAGGAGATCAGCGCACACACAGGAGATCAGCGCCACACAGGAGATCAGCGCACACACAGGAGATCAGCGCCACACAGGAGATCAGCAAACACACAGGGGATCAGCGCACATGCAGGAGATCAGCGCACACACAGGGGATCAGCGCACATACAGGAGATCAGCGCCACACAGGAGATCAGCGCACACACAGGAGATCAGCGCCACACAGGAGATCAGCAAACACACAGGAGATCAGCAAACACACAGGGGATCAGCGCACATGCAGGAGATCAGCGCCACACAGGAGATCAGCGCACACACAGGAGATCAGCGCCACACAGGAGATCAGCGCCACACAGGAGATCAGCGCCACACAGGAGATCAGCAAACACACAGGAGATCAGCAAACACACAGGGGATCAGCGCACATGCAGGAGATCAGCGCCACACAGGAGATCAGCGCACACACAGGAGATCAGCGCCACACAGGAGATCAGCGCCACACAGGGGATCAGCGCACATGCAGGAGATCAGCGCCACACAGGAGATCAGCGCCACACAGGAGATCAGCGCCACACAGGAGATCAGCAAACACACAGGAGATCAGCAAACACACAGGGGATCAGCGCACATTCAGGAGATCAGCGCACACACAGGGGATCAGCGCACATACAGGAGAACAGCGCACATACAGGAGATCAGTGCACATACAGGAGATCAGCGCCACACAGGAGATCAGCAAACACACAGGAGATCAGCAAACACACAGGGGATCAGCGCACATGCAGGAGATCAGCGCACACACAGGGGATCAGCGCACATACAGGAGATCATCGCACACACAGGAGATCAGCGTACACACAGGAGATCAGTGCACATACAGGAGATCAGCGCACATACAGGAGATCAGCGCCACACAGGAGATCAGCAAACACACAGGAGATCAGCGCACACACAGGGGATCAGCGCACACAGGAGATCAGCGCACACACAGGAGATCAGCGCCACACAGGAGATCAGCGCACACACAGGGGATCAGCGCCACACAGGAGATCAGCGCCACACAGGAGATCAGCAAACACACAGGAGATCAGCGCCACACAGGAGATCAGCGCACACACAGGAGATCAGCGCCACACAGGAGATCAGCGCACATACAGGAGATCAGCGCACATGCAGGAGATCAGCAAACACACAGGAGATCAGCAAACACACAGGGGATCAGTGCACATACAGGAGATCAGCGTACATGCAGGAGATCAGCGTAAACACAGGAGATCAGCGTAAACACAGGAGATCAGTGCACATACAGGAGATCAGCGCACACACAGGAGATCAGCGTAAACACAGGAGATCAGCGTAAACACAGGAGATCAGCGCACACACAGGAGATCAGCGCACACACAGGAGATCAGTGCACATACAGGAGATTAGCGTACATGCAGGAGATCCACGCACACACAGGAGATCAGTGCACAGAAAGGACATCAGAGTACATGCAGGAGATCCGCGCACATACAGGTGATCAGCGCACACACAGGAGGTCAGCGCACATACAGGAGATCAGCGCGCATACAGGAGATCATCGCACACACAGGAGATCAGCGTACACACAGGAGATCAGTGCACATACAGGAGATCAGCGCACATACAGGAGATCAGCGCCACACAGGAGATCAGCAAACACACAGGAGATCAGCGCACACACAGGGGATCAGCGCACACAGGAGATCAGCGCACACACAGGAGATCAGCGCCACATAGGAGATCAGCAAACACACAGGAGATCAGCAAACACACAGGAGATCAGCAAACACACAGGGGATCAGCGCACATGCAGGAGATCAGCGCACACACAGGGGATCAGCGCACATAGAGGAGAACAGCGCACATACAGGAGATCAGTGCACATACAGGAGATCAGCGCCACACAGGAGATCAGCAAACACACAGGAGATCAGCAAACACACAGGGGATCAGCGCACATGCAGGAGATCAGCGCACACACAGGGGATCAGCGCACATACAGGAGATCATCGCACACACAGGAGATCAGCGTACACACAGGAGATCAGTGCACATACAGGAGATCAGCGCACATACAGGAGATCAGCGCCACACAGGAGATCAGCAAACACACAGGAGATCAGCGCACACACAGGGGATCAGCGCACACAGGAGATCAGCGCACACACAGGAGATCAGCGCCACACAGGAGATCAGCGCACACACAGGAGATCAGCGCCACACAGGAGATCAGCAAACACACAGGGGATCAGCGCACATGCAGGAGATCAGCGCACACACAGGGGATCAGCGCACATACAGGAGATCAGCGCCACACAGGAGATCAGCGCACACACAGGAGATCAGCGCCACACAGGAGATCAGCAAACACACAGGAGATCAGCAAACACACAGGGGATCAGCGCACATGCAGGAGATCAGCGCCACACAGGAGATCAGCGCACACACAGGAGATCAGCGCCACACAGGAGATCAGCGCCACACAGGAGATCAGCGCCACACAGGAGATCAGCAAACACACAGGAGATCAGCAAACACACAGGGGATCAGCGCACATGCAGGAGATCAGCGCCACACAGGAGATCAGCGCACACACAGGAGATCAGCGCCACACAGGAGATCAGCGCCACACAGGGGATCAGCGCACATGCAGGAGATCAGCGCCACACAGGAGATCAGCGCCACACAGGAGATCAGCGCCACACAGGAGATCAGCAAACACACAGGAGATCAGCAAACACACAGGGGATCAGCGCACATTCAGGAGATCAGCGCACACACAGGGGATCAGCGCACATACAGGAGAACAGCGCACATACAGGAGATCAGTGCACATACAGGAGATCAGCGCCACACAGGAGATCAGCAAACACACAGGAGATCAGCAAACACACAGGGGATCAGCGCACATGCAGGAGATCAGCGCACACACAGGGGATCAGCGCACATACAGGAGATCATCGCACACACAGGAGATCAGCGTACACACAGGAGATCAGTGCACATACAGGAGATCAGCGCACATACAGGAGATCAGCGCCACACAGGAGATCAGCAAACACACAGGAGATCAGCGCACACACAGGGGATCAGCGCACACAGGAGATCAGCGCACACACAGGAGATCAGCGCCACACAGGAGATCAGCGCACACACAGGGGATCAGCGCCACACAGGAGATCAGCGCCACACAGGAGATCAGCAAACACACAGGAGATCAGCGCCACACAGGAGATCAGCGCACACACAGGAGATCAGCGCCACACAGGAGATCAGCGCACATACAGGAGATCAGCGCACATGCAGGAGATCAGCAAACACACAGGAGATCAGCAAACACACAGGGGATCAGTGCACATGCAGGAGATCAGCGCACACACAGGAGGTCAGCGCACATGCAGGAGATCAGCAAACACACAGGAGATCAGCAATCACACAGGGGATCAGTGCACATGCAGGAGATCAGCGCACACACAGGGGATCAGCGCACATACAGGAGATCAGTGCACATGCAGGAGATCAGCGCACACACAGGGGATCAGCGCACATACAGGAGAACAGCGCACATACAGGAGATCAGTGCACAGAAAGGACATCAGCGTACATGCAGGAGATCCGCGCACATACAGGTGATCAGCGCACACACAGGAGGTCAGCGCACATACAGGAGATCAGCACATACAGGAGATCAGCGCACACACAGGAGATCAGCGCACACACAGGAGATCAGCGCACACACAGGAGATCAGCGCATACACAGGGGATCAGCGCATACACAGGGGATCAGCGCACATGCAGGAGATCAGCGCACACACAGGGGATCAGCGCACATACAGGAGAACAGCGCACATACAGGAGATCAGCGCACATAAGGAGATCAGCTCATACACAGAAGATCATTGATACTATCCTAAAACTTACCTTGCCAGACTTGGGCTCAATGGAAGACGGACCTCTGAAAAAAAAAATCAAACAAAGATAAATAAAGGAACTAAAAATGAACTGGTTTATTTGTAAATGTGAATCTTGGGTTTTATCTAATTGAGTAAAACAACAACTGCAGTTCGCGTTTTTCTTGATTTCAGTTAACCACAACCTTGACCCTCGCGGATTTTGTTTTCTTGATTTTATTTACTCACAACCTTGACCCTCGCGGATTTTTTTCTTGATTTTATTTACTCACAACCTTGACCCTCGCGGATATTTTTCTTGATTTTATTTACTCACAACCTTGACCCTCATGGATTTTTTCCTCAATGTTATTTAAACACAACCTTGACCCTCGCGGATTTTTTTCTTGATTTTATTTACCAACAACCATGACCTCAGGAATCTGATACAACTGTCGTGTTTTCTGTAATCTCATTTCACAGCTCATTGTGATGAATTGCGAAAAAAGAGTGAGAATGTGGACCACAAATACGACAGGTATGTGACTATATGTAATCGCAAACAGCTCCTGGGGTCAAAAGTAAAGCACTTCTGCACCGGGGCACAATGCACAGAACTTGGCAGACCACCGATCCCGTCTTGTATAACGATCACGTCTCGCATAACCGATCACGTCTTGTATAACCGATCACGTCTGGTATAACAAGCAAGTCATTCAACAACGCGGCTCCAGCATCATGCAGCACCGCATGTACACAGATTGGGGGAGGGGGGTGGGCGGTGCACCAGGGCACTCTGTACACAAAGGGTGGGCGGTACACGAGAACACTGTGTGTAAATGTGGGTGGGCGGTACACGAGAATACAAGTGAAAGTCGTGAAGAAAGGCAGCTGTGTCTTGAAGGGAAAAGTAGACGAGCGCGACACGCGTCGGCAACACCATTTTAAAAGGGTTTATATGAAATGTAGGCAAGTGCGGCATTTCACGAAAAGCAACAAAAACATTTTTGCCCAGCATTATATGCAGGTCTCTGGACAGCCTACAAACCCGTCATATGGGCACTACATCCATGGAGGTCTCTGGGCACCCCACAAATGTCATCTGCGCACCATGCCCTCGGACATCTGATGCGCCTTCAGTTTCGATTTTAAAAGGTTTACGAGGAAGTAGATGCGCAGTGTTATAATTACAACATTCCGAGAAATGGCGAAGAAAAACATATTTACGTTAATCTTAAGTGCGCAGCAAGGAAAACATGGCCTCGATATAACAGGTACCAACGAGAGAGCGTCAGCCAGGCCTGCTTCAATGTAAACCTTCCACAGGGTGTCAACCAGGACTATGCAAGCCTTCCAGAGGATGTCAACCAGGACTGTCTCAACGTAAACTTTCCAGAGAGTGTCAACCAGGACTACCTCAATGTAAACCTTCCAGCGGGTGTCAACCAGGACTACCTCAATTAAATCTCACATTTAACATGGTTTCCGAACAGTCTCACAAATTTTAACAATTTTAAACACGACCTAGATCGCAATTCTTAAAAACCCTGAGAAATTTCCCAGAACGCCAACAACCCCCTCGACCCCCCCCCCCCCCCCCAACAGACAGCGACAATGACACGACGCCCAGTCAACGGAGAACAACTACCCCCCTAACCATCCCCACCCCCCCCCCAACAGACAGCGACAATGACACGACGCCCAGTCAGCGGAGAACAACTACCCCTCCCCCCTCCCCGATATACTTGCAGCTTGTACATGTAAGCACACTGTGGGTTTTTTTTTTTTCATTTCGTTTTTGGCACAACACAAACGGTGTATAAAAATAGGGCACGCAGTAATCAGCTGATCGTAGGTTGGTCCACAAGGTTACCTCGGTTCTTATCAATGGAAAACTACCGCAGCTTGTCCTTGTTATGGCCGTCTACAGCTTTACACAAAACAAAGCCTGCACTCAAGGTGAAAGCACGGCTGGCGATATTCCCACTGTATTTAGCGTGTTTCCTGAGCTACGAATCAACGCTAACTTTCAATCCGGGTGCACAAACAGTGTCTCGTTGAATTTCGTCGCCCCCCTTCCCCCTCCCTCCCCTCCCCCCCCACGGGCGGCAGCATGATTTCTTATTCAAAGGAAGGAGATCCTTTTGCGTTAAGTGTTAGTGAATAATTAATTTGCAAACTCGTATAAAATGTGGCCAGGCTGATTAGAACTGCGGACAGTTCGCTTACCAAGCGAACTAACAACATGAAATAGTTCATAAATCTTATTCTATACATTTCCAATAATCAACATAGTCATGAACCTGCTCTTGATTTGCAATTGACCGTGATTTGTATTCGGTTTTAAGACTTAAATGCCAACCACCAAACGTTCATTATTCTTCTCAAGAAAGTGAGAAGTGCTTCAGGAGACAATTAAAGCACAATACTTCTTTGTGAATTGAATGACATCACATGAGCGGTTTATTGTGACACATCGTGAGAGGTCTGTCAGTTTGCTGTGACACATCATGAGAGGTCTGTCAGTTTGTTGTGGCACATCGTGAGAGGTCTGTCAGTTTGTTGTGACACATCGTGAGAGGTCTGTCAGTTTGCTGTGACACATCGTGAGAGGTCTGTCAGTTTATTGTAACACATTAGAGGTCTGTCAGTTTGTTGTGACACATCGTGAGAGGTCTGTCAATCTGTTGTGACACATCGTGAGAGGTCTGTCAGTTTGTTGTGACACATCGTGAGAGATCTGTCAGTTTATTGTAACACATTAGAGGTCTGTCAGTTTGTTGTGACACATCGTGAGAGGTCTGTCAGTTTATTGTAACACATTAGAGGTCTGTCAGTTTGTTGTGACACATCGTGAGAGGTCTGTCAGTTTGTTGTGACACATCGTGAGAGGTCTGTCAGTTTGTTGTGACACATCGTGAGAGGTCTGTCGGTTTGCTGTGACACATCGTGAGAGGTCTGTCAGTTTGCTGTGACACATCGTGAGAGGTCTGTCAGTTTATTGTAACACATTAGAGGTCTGTCAGTTTGTTGTGACACATCGTGAGAGGTCTGTCAGTTTAATGACATAATTATGAGAAGTCTCTTGTTATATTCAGTGTGAATTGTAAAATATTTAGCGTGGATTCTTTGCTCAGAAAACAAACTAATTTCCCCACAGAACACTGTTAGAAGTCAGTTAAAGGATTTAAAATTGTGTGTTCTGTTGTCAGAAAACCCTCGTTGTTGCGCAAATCGGGATTTTCCGACGACAGAATACACTGTTTTTCATCTGTTAACCGTGACAGAAAGCATAACTCGCATAAAAATATCAATTATCGATCCTTCAGCTGCACCGTCGACGCGTTTGGCAGTAGGTTTTTGCACTTGTTGCCCGTTTTGTTCAGTTAATTACTGTTCTTATTCTGATTTTATAAGCATTTAGGTGAATTTGGAAAATCTCAAGCCCACAATGTACAAAAGTTTCCGTTAAAATGACAAGCCTTCCTGTGAGATTTCGATGACATGTTTACCGACATGCTCACTGACATACTTACTGACATGCTTACTGACATGCTAACTGACATGTTCGCTGACAAGCTTACTGACACGCTCACTGACATGCTCAATGACAAGCTTACTGACATGCGCACTGACATACTGACATGGTTACTGACACGGTCACTGAAAGCTTACTGATATGCTCACTGACATACTTACTGACATGGTTACTGACATGCTCAATGACAAGCTTATTGACATGCTCACTGACACACTTACTGACATGCTCACTGACAAGCTTACTGACATGTTTACTGACATGCTAACTGACATATTCGCTGACAAGCTTATTGACATGCTCACTGACATACTTACTGAAATGCTCACTGACAAGCTTACTGACATTCTCACTGACATGCTCATTGACATACTTACTGACATGGTTACTGACACGGTCACTGAAAGCTTACTGACATACTTACTGACATGCTCACTGACAAGCATACTGACATGCTTACTGACATGCTCACTGACATACTTACTGACATGCTCACTGACCAGCTTACTGACATGTTTACCGACAAGCTCACTGACATACTTACTGACACGGTCACTGAAAGCTTACTGACATACTTACTGACATGCTCACTGACAAGCTTACTGACAAGCTTACTGACATGCTCAATGACAAGCTTACTGACAAGCTTACTGACATGCTCAATGACAAGCTTACTGACATGCGCACTGACATGCGCACTGACATGCTTATGACAACAACCCACATAAATATCTACACTCTTCACAGTTCAACCGATGCTGTTTTCTTCAGGTTTTCAAAGATACAATGTATCAAACTGGTGACGAAATGCAAAATTGTCTTCATTTATGAACTTTGAGATACGTGTAGAGCTTTAGAGAGGCCTTATGCCCAAGGCTAACAATTGTGACACCAGCTTCGTATTTGAATATTTCTGTATCGCTATGTTCGGTTTAGTGAACAAAGAGTACTTTTATAGACAACAGTCAGCAGTCTAGAGTTGTCCAGTTATAGGAGCAAGAAGCTAAAATGGAAGGACCCTTACGTCAGACCCAACAATGCATGTCCTTCACCCTTGCCCAGCTCCTCCTCTAACCTTAAAGCCAATACACGCACCAATACTTCCTTATTTAAAGGCTATTAGCTAACCCCCCTTACAACCCATCCCCTCACCCCAACTGCCCTCCCCCACATCCCATCCCCTCACCCCAACCCCCTCGCCCTACAATACATCCCCTCACCTCAACCCCCTCCCCCACATCCCATCCGCTCATCCCAATCCCCCCCCCCCCCCCATCCCAACCTCCTCGCCCTACAATCCATCCCCTCACCCCCCAACAACCCACCCCTTACCCCAACCTGACCTATGTAGTGAAATCAAAGACCATCCTGGATTTAAGACACTGTCGTGGGCATCCATGCAACAATGTATAACACAGCGGCCACCTGCGCGTCCCCAATCGTTCATCTATCAGACAATCGCACCTACTTATGCAGTGCTTAAATCAGCGGGTCAAACCGACCTCGAATCTCAAGAAAAATATCAGGACCGCTCTCAGAACAAGTTTGGCCTACATCTTCAGTTTATTTTTGTACGACAAATGAAAGCATAATGGGAACTTTCCATCGCAATAAAAAAGTTATATAACTATTACTGTATACGAGTGTTGCCTCGCACTGTCACACGGCTATTATACCAATGGTGCTGGCACTGTGACACGGCTATTATACCAGTGGTGCTGGCACTGTGACACGGCTATTATACCAGTGGTGCTGGCACTGTGACACGGCTATTATACCAGTGTTGCTGGCACTGCGACACGGCCATTATACCAGTGGTGCTGGCACTGTGACACGGCTATTATACCAGTGTTGCTGGCACTGCGACACGGCTATTATACCAGTGGTGCTGGCACTGTGACACGGCCATTATACCAGTGGTGCCTGGCACTGTGACACGGCTATTATACCAGTTTTGCTGGCACTGCGACACGGCTATTATACCAGTGGTGCTGGCACTGTGACACGGCTATTATACCAGTGGTGCTGGCACTGTGACACGGCCATTATACCAGTGGTGCCTGGCACTGTAACACGGCTATTATACCAGTGATGCTGGTACTGTGACACGGCTATTATACCAGTGGTGCTGGCACTGTGACACGGCCATTATACCAGTGGTGCCTGGCACTGTGACACTGCTATTATACCAGTGTTGCTGGCACTGCGACACGGCTATTATACCAGTGGTGCTGGCATTGTGACACGGCCATTATACCAGTGGTGCCTGGCACTGTAACACTATTATACCAGTCGTGCTGGCACTGTGACACGGCCATTATGCCAGTGGTGCCTGGCACTGTAACACGGCTATTATAGCAGTGGTGCTGGCACTGTGACACGGCTATTATACCAGTGGTGCTGGCGCTGTGACACGGCCATTTCCCTTTTTCTCAGACATTTAGTGACTCACTGCCGTACCCCCTCCCCCCAACGAGCCTATACCGACATTTCTATACTTCACTGGCGTACCCCCCCCCCCCTGCGCCCTCCCTCCCCGACCCTACCTGACACAGACATGTCACTCAGACAACACGCCGATGGCCTCGGACAGCTTTTCACGTTTCTCGATGGTCCACAATCAAGCAAACTTAAACACTTCCTCATCTACTTAGGCCAGCCGTTATCACATTCTTAGAACTGTTGCATAAACAGCGTTTCACGGAATACCCGGATGTACTGCGTAACCGGATTCTCGCGAATTGTGCGCCTCAGTTTTCTTTCTATACATTTAGTTCCTTTTCACTTTATTGTTTAAATTTATGTCGCTGCGTCACAAAACGTCAAATGCAGTTGACAAACGAAGAGTTTATCAGGAAAATCAAATCACGGATCCGAAGAGGGGGGGGGGGGGGGGGGAGGGTAAGAAAAATAATATCTGATTAACTTTCAATACTGTATTATTTTTCCTCTAATTTCAAATCAAGACATTTGAAATCTGCTGAACGCAGCACCTGAATAGGTGTAAAAAAAAAAAAAAAAAAAAAAAAAAAAAAACGCAGACGATATCGAAACGCTTGGAAGTTCCGGGAAAGACGGAACATTTCCCGCTAAAGTTTTATCTTTGCTGCCCACTGAAAAACAGAATTTTTCCCTTGTCAAGTCAACGGAATCTCTGAAATCCACATCACCCCCCTCCCCCTTCGCTCTCCGCCCCCCCCCCCCACCATCAATGGCAAGCACAAATCGCACTCACGTGGTTCCGTAGCAACCGCCCAGATTGTTGGAACATATGACGTAATACTTGTCGGTATCTAAGGCACAGCCGGGGCCGATGAACTTCTCCCACCAGCCTGGCTTCTCGTTTTCCTGAAGAGAAAAAAGTAAACGAACCCTCAGAAGACGCGCGAACTGTCTCCGTCACGAGTGGCACAGTCACAAAACGTGTAAACTGTCTCACTCAGAACTGGCACCCTAAAAAGACGCGCAAACTGTCTCACGCATGACTGGCACCTCACAAAACGCGCAAACTGTCTCACTCACGAGTGGCACCCTAAAAAGACGCGCAAACTATCTCACGCATGACTGGCACCCTAAACAACGCGCAAACTGTCCTACGCATGAGTGGCACCCTCTTTCACGACTGGCACCCTCACTTACCAAAACTAACACCACGACAGTTTCTGTTTTCCGTCAATTCCGCAGGTTTTATTGTAATATTCCAGTACCTTTCCACCCACATGGTCAACATAAGAACTTACAGGGTGGCTCTTAGCGTGGGAGCTGGCAGATAGACCCGTGCACAGCATAACTTACAGGGTGGCTCTTAGCGTGGGAGCTCGCAGATAGACCCGGACACAGCATAAGAACTTACAGGGTGGCTCTTGGCGTGGGAGCTGGCAGATAGACCCGTGCACAGCATAACTTACAGGGTGGCTCTTGGCGTGGGAGCTCGCAGATAGACCCGGACACAGCATAAGAACTTACAGGGTGGCTCTTGGCGTGGGAGCTGGCAGATAGACCCGTGCACAGCATAACTTACAGGGTGGCTCTTGGCGTGGGAGCTGGCAGAGAGACCCGTGCACAGCATAACTTACAGGGTGGCTCTTGGCGTGGGAGCTGGCAGAGAGACCCGGACACAGCATAAGAACTTACAGGGTGGCTCTTGGCGTGGGAGCTCGCAGATAGACCCGGACACAGCATAAGAACTTACAGGGTGGCTCTTAGCGTGGGAGCTCGCAGATAGACCCGGACACAGCATAAGAACTTACAGGGTGGCTCTTAGCGTGGGAGCTCGCAGATAGACCCGGACACAGCATAAGAACTTACAGGGTGGCTCTTGGCGTGGGAGCTGGCAGATAGACCCGGACACAGCATAAGAACTTACAGGGTGGCTCTTGGCGTGGGAGCTGGCAGATAGACCCGGACACAGCATAAGAACTTACAGGGTGGCTCTTGGCGTGGGAGCTCGCAGATAGACCCGTGCACAGCAGGATGGCGTTGTCCCTGCTCTCGTTCAGTTCTCCCCAAGTCTCGTACGCCACGTCAAGGCGCGGTAACAGCCCTGCCATCAAACGGCCACAGTATTTTTATTTGCATTAGTGCGCACGAAGATTCTACTGTTTTTATTTTGGCACTGGATTGTGACAACTGTGGATTATTTCTCGGACGCGGCGTAACAAAAAAAGTCAGCTTGAATCGATCGCCCGGATCCGCAAACATATCAACGCTTTCAAGCCCGTAAACAAAACTCTTATTGTTTGTAAACAAACCTTCAGATCGCATCAAACGGAACGGGGCGTCGTGGCTGTACACGCGGTAGCCCGAGTCGACGTTCTGGTACTCTGGTTCAGGACCAGACTGCTGCCTGAAAACACAATAACCGACAGTGACAACAGGTACTTACGACGTGGACAGACAGGTACTTACGCCGTGGACAGACAGGTACTTACGCCCTGGATAGACAGGTACTTACGCCCTGGACAGACAGGTACTTACGCCCTGGACAGACAGGTACTTACGCCCTGGACAGACAGTTACTTACTCGCTGGACAGACAGGTACTTACGCCCGGGACAGACAGGTACTTACGCCCTGGATAGACAGGTACTTACGTCCTGGACAGTCAGGTACTTACGTCTTGGACAGACAGGTACTTACGCTCAGGATAGACAGGTACTTACGTCCTAGATAGACAGGTACTTACGCCCTGGACAGACAGGTACTTACGCCCAGGATAGACAGGTACTTACGCCCTGGATAGACAGGTACTTACGCCCTGGACAGACAGGGGAAATCGGTTTCCAGTCCTTTGAATGACACGGATCCTTCCTCGCCGATGTTGTAATATGGGATGGGGACTTGCTCGAGTTCTTCCAGGATGCTTCTTCTGTCGTCGTGGGCGGATTTCGAGTACCTGACAACATTGAGGCTTTATGTCACTCACTCCTCGTCACTTCCACGATTTCACACCGTTCAACTTATGCACATAAAATCCTTATCACTGCGTCACAGGACGACAAAAAAGCGCGCACGTCAACGACACTTCTCGTGATGCACACGTCACCGATAGCGCACACATCAACGACACTTCTCGTGGTGCACACGTCACCGAGAGCGCACACATCAACGACACTGCCCGAAGGGCTTCGTTGGAGGGGGTGAAAGTTCCCCCTGTGCTCGACTTACCCTTGCCTGCCCAAACTATGTTAATTCGGACTTATCACAAAAAAATTAATTTAAAGTAAATGACCATGTAATGTTTTACACTTCTTCCCATCGCACGCACCACTGAGGGGGCACACACCACTGAGGGGGGCACACATCAGTGAGGGGAGCACACATCACTGAGGGAGCACACATCACTGCGGGGGCACACATCACTGAGGGGGCACACCACTGAAGGGGCACACACCACTGAGGGGGCACACACCACTGATGAGGCACACATCACTGAGGGGGCACACACCACTAAGGGGGCACACACCACTGAGGGGGCACACATCACTGACGAGGCACACATCACTGAGGAAGCACACATGACTGGGGGGAAGGGGGACACACATCTTTCCCATCGCACACGGCCTTTCATTTGAAGTTTATCAAATAATCCGTTAAGAGTTCAGCCAGTGTCTTACCTCAAGCCTTTGGGATGTATAAAATCACTTGTCCCCACAACATGTTTCTGTGAATTATCCGCTTTCTGCGACCCATGGGCGGTGGTCGCAAAACTTGGTGCCACATTATACAGCACTGACCGCGCGGCCGCGCTCCGCACCAAACACACACTCCTCCGCAACATGCTGTTCCGAATGCTTCGTGTATAAACTAACCCGGCGCGTTATGATTCAACGCTGTCTTTCTCGATTTGTCAGAGTACTCGCAGGTATTTGAGATCCTTTGAGGTATGTCTGGTAGTCCAAACCACTGCTGCACAGCCGAGGTTGAGTCTAGCCATGTGAACGCTACCAGCAAGTCACTGCCAATAGCCACGTACGTATATCCTGCAAGGAAGCATGTACAAGTGACTCGGCAGTTTGTGGCCGCCACTTTTAACTCGTATTACATATTTGGAAAATCAGACAAGCGGGCCATTCCAGAACACTCCACACTTCTTTATTTCTGCCCTGCACTTTGATAGTTACTTTCACTTGTAAATGCAAAGATCACTCCGTCACGTGCTACGATGGCCACACTATAGTTAACAATATTGCTTTTTTCCTGCTTTCAAAAGGGACGGCTTTACCAACCTGAGCTAGCCCTGAGCCACAGCGCGTGTATCGATTTTTAGAGGCTAATTATATTCGTTCGCCAGAGCAAAGCACAGCGTAAGAAATAAAACAGATTCCGTTTGGTGATTACACGGAATGTATGCACTGAGAGGCCACGATGGGTTAGCGGAACAGTCCTTCGCTTAATGACGGGCCACAGCTCGCTTCTGGAACAATCCTAGCCTTACTAACGAACCAATGATAGAACGTTTCTGAAAGAAGCGTAGCTTAACTGAGGAACGAAAGTAAGAAGTCTTTTGGTCTTCTTTACGGGAACACTTCATTCTACGAATATATTGCGTTTCTGGAACAGTCCTGGCCACACTATCTTTCTACAACTCCCAGTATTGTCAATGGGCTATAATACGCCCTATTAACATCTCAGTTCTAGCTTGTCCAGACCAGTCTTCTTACCACTTAAAATACTGTTTTTCTGGAACAGTCTTTCCTGAACAGCCTGGGTATATTTATGGAACAGTACTAATTCTTATAAATCACGGGAACAACTTGTGATTGATTACAGCTCCATAATATTACACAATATTCCACTCACACAGGAGAAGGCACGATCTCTGCCTCCCCCCCCCCCCACTCCCCCAACACTTCACTCGCAATATTCCACTTATACAGGAGAAAGCACGATCTCTGCCTCACCCTCCCACCTACCACTTCACTCGCAATATTCCACTTATACAGGAGAAAGCACGATCTCTGCTTCAACCTCCCACCTACCACTTCACTCACAATATTCCACTTATACAGGAGAAAGCACGATCTCTGCCTCACCCTCCCCCTACCACTTCACTCACAATATTCCACTTATACAGGAGAAAGCACGATCTCTGCTTCACCCTCCCACCTACCACTTCACTCACAATATTCCACTTATACAGGAGAAAGCACGATCTCTGCTTCACCCTCCCACCTACCACTTCACTCACAATAATCCACTTATACAGGAGAAAGCACGATCTCTGCCTCACCCTCCCCCTACCACTTCACTCACAATATTCCACTTATACAGGAGAAAGCACGATCTCTGCTTCACCCTCCCACCTACCACTTCACTCACAATATTCCACTTACACAGGAGAAAGCACGATCTCTGCCTCACCCCCCCCCCCCCCCCACTTCACTTACAATATTCCACTTACACAGAAGAAAGCACGATCTCTGCCTCACCCTCCCCCCCCCCCCCACTTCACTTACAATATTCCACTTATACAGGAGAAAGCACGATCTCTGCCTCACCCTCCCAACTACCACTTCACTCACGATATTACACACAGACACCATCGCTGACAAGATATTGCTGTGAAACTGCACAATATTTGCTTACAAAGTCAATATCTTCTTTGTACAATATTCTAAATGCTTTCCATAATAAGCCGAACAACCAGTTGGAACACGTGGCCACAACAGCGCAGTAGATGAGTGACGTCATTCAGCAGTGTGCGAAATGAGCCCCCAATGTGCAGATGCTCCACCGGACCGTCTTTATCAAATTCTTCATAGGCGAGGCATCAACGGAACAACCACACAAAACCGAAACGGAATCCAATCCAAAGTGTGGGAGTAGTAGCATTTGGGAAATAAGCTACCAAAAATATAAAAAAAAATGCTCCACTTTTAGCCCAATTTCTTTTGGCTCGCTAAAAAGTAGCTTTTCAAGATAAGACAGGCGTGTGTGACTGTGACGTGTGTGGCTGTGATGTGTGTGACTGTGCATTGTGTGGGCATTTACGTAAAATTTGAAATTAACCCGATAAAAATTGTGGAAGAAAAGGCATTTTGAAAAATGGCTATCAAAAAGTTATAAATGCCTCTCCCCCCCCCCCCCCCCAATCCGATCTGGCCAGTTTTTCACGGATCACTAAAGGCGTCACAAGAGGCTCAACTGGTAAATAGTTTTAAAAATATGAAAAGTATCCGAGCATTCTGAGAAATGGATACGAAAAAAAAAAATGCTCCTATTTCGCCAATTTTTGGTCGATCGTGAAAAAATTAATTTTCAACAAAAAAAAAAAAAAAAAAAAAAAAAAAAAAAAAAAAAAAGCAATCACACAAAGTTAAAAGGATTCAGGGATTCCGATCCAAATCCTGTGAGGTGAAGTATTTTCAAATTGGCTACTGAAACATGAAAATGCCCTGATTTGGTAAATGTGCGGTCTATCCACAAAAAAGTAACTTTTCAAAAGCGGTTAGTGAACATTTATGCCAAATTTGAAACTAATCCGATCAAAAGTATAGAAGAAAAAGCATTTGCTACCAATAAATTAAAAAAATGTCTCCATTCGGTCAATTTTTGGGAACCGGCCAAAAAAAGTAATCTTTCAAGAGGCCTTTCAAGAGAACATTCAGGCAAAATTTAAAGAAAATCCGATCAAAACTGTGGAAGAAGAAGCATTTTGAAAAATGACAACCAAAAAAATTCTAAATGCCCCCATTTGGCCAATATTTGGCGGATTGCTAAAAATGTAATTTTTCAAGACAGGCCTGCCTAGAGAACATTCGTTCAAAATTTGAAAGCAATCCGATAAAAACTGAAGGAGAGGAAACATTCTAAGTTGAAGTTTACATAAGTACATAGGCACATACAGACGACGGACTGCTGTCTCTAAAATTGTTCAGAAGGACAGGGTGACGTATGGACGGACAGAAGGAAAATGAAAACACTGTGCCTTTCCTAACGTAGTCAGATTGGAGCATAAAAATAGAAAATCGCCAACACTGAATTTCCCAGGAAATTACCTAAGAATAGCACGCTGTGAAAATCAGACCAGCGGTTTCGTTAGAGTAAACTGAGCTGGAAATCAATAACCTAAACAAGAAAAGTAAATAAATAAATAAAGAAAGAAAATAAACGCGGAAAAAATAAGCAGACCATTTATTAATGTATTAAATCGATCAATGACAAAAATGAATGTCTCTCAATTTCGAGTTGGGACACCGGGCTGGATTGAAGCTGAGATGACTAGAGCCAATTTGAGACGGTCTCAGGTTATCAGGCTACTGTTAATTTCGCACATTGCAGTCAAGTAATTTCAGGATGATTCACTTGTCGCCCAGCTCGACAAAAGTTGCAAAAAGGAGGTCCTTTGTAAACAGTTATGAGAACACGGGCTAGCACGCAATACAGACAGCATTCTGTCGTCCATCGAAAGACATGGAGATTGGAACGCTCAAACCCCCCACCCCCTCCACACACACACCATCCCCCCCCCCCCCATCCCTTCACGGAAGAGGACTAGGGCTAGCACGCAGTTCAGACAGCATTCTGTCGTCCGTCGAAAAACATGGGAGATTGGGAGGCTCCACCCCCCCACACCACCCCCTCCCCCCCCCACCCCACCAGCAAAACTTTGCAGTCTGAAGGCCTAAAATAGTAATTAGGCCTTTTTTAAACTTTTGGGCCAGCATACAGAGACAGCCGCAAGAATATTTTATATAAACCTGTTGAAACCAGTTTATTTTATATACTTTATACTCACGATTAAACCAAAGTATTTTTAACCCAGAGCTGTAATTCTGAACCCTTGGCTAAGAGAGTCATTAACGTAGCGAGGGATCACACAGTCTGCTTCATAAAAGGATCATTTTTTTCGTGTTTTATTTTTCAATTCCAGCTACATTTTTTACTACTAAAAATCCTTGCTCACAAAAAGAATAAGATGAAATCTACTATACAAGTACAAGGTAAAGTCTATAGAGTAAGCTTAGTTACTGTGACATCAGCCATGAAAGTGTACAAATCAGCCATTGTGACGTCATAATGTAGTGTTTTTACTGGCCTTGTGAAAAAAGAAAGAAATCAATACAAAAACTAGACCGTTTTTGCCAGCCAGTAGGGAAAATTACACTTGGGGGCCACAAAAAAATACGATTCTGAATTCTTTTAAAAATTTCAGAGTTGACCAAGAACGAGGAGGTGAAGGTCACCAAGACATCTCTTCCCTTACATCTTCTCTTTTAGGCTAAAACGGTAAAAAATAAGCTTAAAATTCCCCTACCCCTAACCGCTTTTGGAACTTCCGATTTTCGGCATTGACCATAAACGAAGAGTTCAAGGTAACTTAGGTACCCGTGACATAACGCTTTTTAGCACGAAAGGGTCGAAAATAAGCTTAAAATCTCTAACCGTTTTCGAGATATTGGCCCACTTCCGGTTTTATACACTGTCCATGGGCGAGGAGCTCAAGGTCACATAGGTACCCCTTACAAACGGACTTTTAAGACCAAAGGGTCGAAAATAAGCTCAAAATCGCTCTATCTCTATCCGTTTTCCAGATAATGGCCCACTTTCGGTTTTTGACACTGGCCATGGCCAAGGAGGTCAAGGTCACCGAAGTACCTCTTACAGATCGTCTTTTCGGCCGAAAATAAGCTCAAAATCGCTCTATCTCTGTTTTAGAAATAATGGTCAATTGTTCTTTAAGGTCAAGGTTCACCATCCTCTACCAAATACCGTAAACTAAAAACATTAAAAGTAGTTATATAATGAGAGAGCCACTGCATGGATACCAAAAAGTGGATGAGAGAGCCACTGCATGGATACCAAAAAGTGGATGAGAGAGCCACTGCATGGATACCAAAAAGTGGATGAGAGAGCCACTGCATAGCAACGGAAAAGTGGATGAGAGAGCCACTGCACTTTTTGCGAAAAGGGAGCGAAAGTGGATGACGAAAGAAAACGTGATTTGATGCAGTTGGAAGGATTGCGAGTGAAAGAAAGGTGTTTCCGGTGAAACGTTGTATGGGGATGCTGAGAGGGTGACTGAGAGGGTGACTGAGAGTATGAGAGGGAGGGGGGGGGGTGAAACGAGACGGGGTTGGGGAGAGAGAGAGGGTATAAGAGTTTTTTTTTTTGCCACCGCCGCTGCCACGCCTTGAAAGAAAGGCGGGGAGACGGTTTTTTTTTTTTTTTTTTTTTTTTTAAAGCATATCCCACACATTCGCTGCTGCTGCCATCAACTGTTCTGACGTTCTCCCCTCCCTCCCCTTTTATACGCGGACGGACTACGAAAGTTACTGTAGTTAAACTACAGCGTGGCAGCGAGAGAAAAGAGCTCTTTGAAGTTTAAAAAAAATCATTTTATTTACAACTATTTCATATTCATATATTCATATATTCATATGCTTTCATATATACATTCGAAATATGCTATTCAAACACTAAAACACTAAAACACTAAAACACTAAAGTTAAAAGTTAAACGTTAAAAACACTAAAACACTAAAAGTTAAAAGTTAAACGTTAAAAAATCATATTCATATATTCATATATTCATATGCTTTCATATATACATTCGAAATATGCTATTAAAACACTAAAACACTAAAACACTAAAGTTAAAAGTTAAACGTTAAAAAACACTAAAACACTAAAAGTTAAAAGTTAAACGTTAAAAAAAAAAAAACCACTAAAGTTAAATACTAATGATTTTCAGTCACCATTTTTTTCCACACTCCGCATTGTTTTAGTTGTGTTTTACTTGTACTTGATGATATCGCGAGTCTCCCTGCCACATTGTGCCATCTGTTGAGAGCCAAACAGGAAGATGTCTGAGTTGATACCGCAGGTCAGGCAATTCATGGTGTAGTGGCCTTCAATAGCTTCTAGAAAAGCTGCCATTAGAGAGCAATGGAGGCAAGCTGTGTGTCCACACTCCAGAGCTATGCTCTTGTCAAATAACATAAACACATTGCATCCGGGGCAGGTCGCAAAATCGCGTCTCAGGAAGTACTCTGCCCATTCCGGGTATTCTTCCTCCTCGATGGTAGTTGGCATCTGTTCTCCCAGCATATACGTCCTCATGTATGCGTGGTTGAATTTGCTATCCTCAATGTTTTCGATCCGCTTTCCCATCGTGATGCTGCGGTTAAAAGTAACCGGTATGCTAACCACTTCAATATTCTTCGGGTCAGGCAGCATCTGTGCAAAGTGTTTTCTGTACGTTGTTTCCCGCAGGCGCTGTGGTTCAAATTCGCACTTATCAACTGATTTGATACGCTTCTCGCAATTCAAATGGAAAGAGAGCTCCATGATGATGATGATGGTAAAAGTTGGAGAGGCGCGGAGGGTATTATATACTCTGCAGCCGATCGACGTCAGACCACCCCCCCCCCCCTCAGCGCACAGCGATCAGCGTGTCGACGACGACCCCCCCCCCTAGTACAGCGCACAGCGATCAGCGCACAGCGATCAGCGTGTCGACGACGACCCCCCCCCCTTAGCGCACAGCGATCAGCGTGTCGACGACGACCCCCCCCCCCCCCCCTTGTACAGCGCACAGCGCTCAGCGCACAGCGACGACGACCCCCCCCCCTACCACGAAAGAAGAGGCAAAAATCATTTCCCAAACAAAAAGAAACTTATGTGAGGGGGGGGGGGGTTTAAAAGCATTTTTCACACATTTATCTTGACGAAATGAATGGTTATGTAAACGAAATGCCATCATTTATGCAGTTGTTAGCGTGATTAAAAGCCATTAACGATGGCTTTAGCGGTGACTTTAGCGGTGGCTTTAGCGGTGACTTCCGCGCTGAAGTGTAGAAAAAAAAAACGACCACCCACCCCCCCTCCCCTCCCCCTCCCCTATCACTAAAGAAGAGTTAACCCCCCCCCTCCCCCCCTCCCTCCCCCAAAACTCATATATAAGGGTCTGATGTCGAGTTGTAGTCAAAAAATCATGGAAGCGCTGCTGAATACACCTCCTCTTTTTCCAGCTATCAACATGGACGATTTGTTTGGGTATACTTTTGATGTCATGCCAGTATTACCAGTGGAAGAGATAGATGCATTCCTGGAGCACATGACAGAGGCTGAAAAAGACTTGGAGGAACTGTTAGACATTCCATTAGACGGCACAGTACAGCCAATGCTAGATGATAAGGAAGCGTTAGGTGCCACTACTACTGCTCCGTTAGATATACTTCCAGTGCAGCAAGATATACAGCAAGGAATGGAGCAAGACATGCCAGATCCTGAGGGCCCCGACTACCCAATCTGGGTTGCACATGCACTTGTCAATGGTCGAAACACACACCGCAGCACAAAGTTAGATGCTCATTTGAAGCAACTTAAGGAAGAAGTGAGCGACGACGACGACGACGACGACAACGATGAGTCCAGCGCTAGCGAGCCCGAGGAGGGAGAAGTGTTAAGTGATGATGAAGAAGGCAAGCATTTGAAATTTGAATCGAGTAAGACCATCCTTGTGACTGAGAAAGATGTGTTGCTGTTGAAAAGAAACTTTCAAGCCGTGCTTCCTCTGATTGATAGCAACATTTTATGGCGTTTATGTGAAGAAGGCTTTTTCAACAAGCATACGTACGCGTACCTAATGGAAGAAATGAGCTCTGTCATGATGCTCATGTTCATGCTAGAAGGAACCCACGAGGATGTTCCGGAGTCAGAGCCAAAGGTCACCGAAGCCATGACTCGGCGTTTCATTCAACTGTTTAGACTCTTTCATGAGGAGCAGTTTAAGACGTTGTGTTTGCCAGAGCCGAAGTGTGTGAATGAGGGTCGCGATTCCAAATGTGCAAAGGTCATGCTGCATGGTTTCAAATACCTTGAAGAACGCATTCAGGTGTATGATATGATGGCCTACCTCTATGAAAAAGGACATTTCACCATGTCAATGCTGTTTCAATGGATACTAGGGCATCGGACCCCAGGAGACTTTTTAGTGATTGTCATGAGACAATCTTTAACAGGTGGTTTACCAACAGCCTTTCTGGATGGTGTCAATGAGATGACTCCGCGATTTTACAAGCATCTCATGAAAACTTACATGTAAAAGGTATAAAAGGGGGCGGCGGCAGCGGCAGCAGCGGCAGCGCGCAGCAGCGGATCACAAAGTCTACAATCCTTCACCGTAATGTCATTTCACAGATGTGCAGAGACCATGGATGATGTCTTCAAAGTGAATTATGCTGACTGGATGTTTTCAAAGCTTCCTGCTTTTGAATCGGAATGGACGGAGCAAGTGAAGAATTTGCATCAGCATTGGGAAGCTGTTGGAAAGACCATTCCAAGTGATTGTTTCATCCACTCGTTTCTACGTGAATGTGAAGATCTACATATACTATCAGCTTATGACATTGATTCAGCATTTATCCATGCGAATACAATTTGGGCAGAGGAGCTCATGTTAAGTGTAGCTGCAAGAATCATTTTGTTTTATGATGATAATGTTTCATTGATGACGAATGTATCCGACCTTGTTCGATTCAACCATGGACGAGTGGAAGTGAATTCAAAGCTTTGCAAGCAGTTTGAAAAGCTTGACTCAGCGGATGGTTGGGTATAAAAGGGGGGTGTGTGGACTTCATCAGTACAGTGTACAGTAGTGCAGCAGTCATGGAGAACAAGACAACCACCAGCAGCAGCAGCAGCAGCAGCAGTTTTAAAATTAGTGCTAACTTAACCATTACTGTGGAGCATGGACAATATGGACCATTTCTACGCATCAAACGTGGAGAGAGATGGTGTGCTTATTCCCCATCTTTGTGGAAGATTGTGTGTCAGAACGTGAAAAAATGCCGCGACATTGGCTTCAAACTGTACTTAACGGAAACAAAGTGGCTTGAAGTCATTTCATACTTGGACATGCGCTATGTGAGCTTCGTGCGTACATCACGGTTTGAAGGGAAAGAATACACACATCACATCAACATGAATGATGGTGAATGGGAGGCACTGCTTCAGGAGATGGATCACATCGACTCCGCCTTATCGGGTGAACCGTGTACGGAATGCCATGGCAAGAAAACGATCATCAAGTTGCAAAAGGATGATCGGATGAAGGTGTCAAAGTTATCCAAGAAAAGACTGGCTGAAGTTCGGTTGGAGAATATGAATGTACAAAATCAACTTGGACTTGCCTGTGACTATTGCGGTGCTTGCGGATATATGGAGGATTATTATTGCCACTGCCACAAGTACAATTGTCAGATGTGTGAACCAAGCAACTTCTGCGGCAAGTGTGGAGTACTTAAGGTGTGTGAAGCACAGTAGAAGCCCTCACACGCACACGCACAGCAAACAAGATGGACGCATGTTTTAGAAAAGCTTATGTTGACTTGATGATTGCTAAACTGGCTTGCTGCGGCACTCCAGACTATCAGCTTTATCACTTGGACGCTTATTGGGATGTTGTACATCACAGTCTTGATGTGATTGAACTACATTCACGATTTCTTGGAGAATGTGACAGAATTGGAGTAGAAGAAGATCCTGACTTTGACTTTGATGCTGCCCTCTATTCTGCTCGCACTGACGTGGAAGCATATTTCACCGTGGTGGATTATTTGAGAGATTGCTGTGGACTACAAGAAGAAGAGGAAACTGAGCAGCCTTGTCAGCTTTGTCAGGTAAGCCAAACCCTTTTAACAACCAACAACACTAACAGCAACAGCTAACAATGTTTTTCTTTCTAGCAAATTTAATTGTATGTGAGTGGTTTCAACGTGAACAAAGAAAGAAAATGATAGAAGAGGTAGCAGATATATTCAAACATATTGTATTGCAGGAAGAAGGCATGTTAGAATAAACCAAAGTCACCATGGAGAATCGTGTACTATTTAGCGGTCACAAGGATGTTCTTTCCAACATGTTTCCAGCACGCCTTGAAAAGTATGGACATACATTCAACTCGAGTGAAGCGTTGTATCAATATGAGAAAGCCGTGTTTCATCACCGTCCGGATATTGCTTCAGCTATTGTGTTATCCAGAAATGGCTATGAAGCAAAACGTATCGCCCAAGTGATAAAGCCATGTCCTTTATGGCATACAGTGAAGAGAAGCAAAATGCAAGAGGTGTTACAAGTCAAATGGAATCAGTGTGCATCGTTTCGCAACAAGTTAAAAGACTGCAAAGACAAGACTTTAGTGGAAGCCACCTATGATCCTTGGTGGGGAGCTGGTGTGAAACATGTGTCATCTCGTGGATATTCTGGTCAGAATATCATGGGAAAGTTGTTAGAACAGTTGTGTGTGACGGGGGGTATAAAAGAGACTGTGCCTCCAACATCATCTTACTTGCTGTCGTCGTCGCCGCCGCCCAGCCGCTCACCAGTCCGCTCACGGGTGTGGAGACGTGTTTTTGTGAACCTATGAACTTGACAGCGTAAAGAGTGAAGCTCTCAAGAGTATACAGACATGGCAGATATGACACTGAGACAATATATTGTGCAAAAAGCTTATTGTGAAGAAATGTTATCCGCTGTAAAAAAGTTTGCATGGTTAGTATGTCCTGCTTGCCAACATGAAGAGTGTCAAGAACATACTTGTTATTTTGCATGTGTCTATACATATTCGAATGAAGCTAAATATTATATTCATTTAGATAAAGTGTTAGAGAATGCAAATCAACGTTGTGAGAAATATGGTGTAGATCCAATTACACTCGATGAACTCAGTCAGTGGCTAGTATTCATTGAAGACCAATGGTCTCCAGTGATTCACACCATTGTATCTATACTTGATTTGTAAAAACTTGTGAGTTAAGCGATGTTGGTTGAGTTAAATAATAAAGCTGTTTTTGTTGAGAAGGTGGATTTTTTGGTGTTTTATCTCATGTCGTGATAAAACCGTGTTTACCCCACGAGACGACCTCGTTAAAAAAAAAAAAAACTTCACATATCTACTGCCTCTCCACCATCCCCCCCCCCCCACCCTTCCTCCTTTTTGATGGAGTCTTTCACTCGAGACGTCAAGTGCTGCGCTGCTCATGTTGTTGCTTTTCATTCGGTGTGACCATGTCGACGTGGAAAGACTACTTGACGAATATATACTTCAAACCTGGACAGCCCGGGGCATTTGCTGGTCCTTACAAACTGTATCACATCTTAAGAAAGCATGATCAACCAGTGACACATTCGCAAGTGAAGAAATGGCTACAGGATCAAGACGCATTCAGTTTACTCCAACCTGTCAAATACAGGTTCAAGAGACAACGTGTGATTACACGGGGCATTGATGACATGTGGGATGTGGATTTGGCTGATATGGGAAACATAGCTCCCTATAATGATGGCACACGCTTTTTACTCATTGTCATTGATGTGTTTTCCAAATATGTGTGGGTGCAGCCACTACCTAATAAATCACATACCAGCGTCATACAAGCTTTTCAAAAGATTTTTCAGGACACGCGCCGAAGACCACGCACTCTAAGGTCTGATAAAGGAACGGAATTTAAAAACAGATGGGTCAAAGCATTTTTGAAGAAGGAGGGCATTCATGCTTATACCACAAAGAATGAAATCAAAGCCAACTTTGCTGAGAGAGTCATTCGTACTCTAAAGGGGATGATGTATCGGTATTTTCTACATAATCAAACTTACCGTTACGTAGACATCCTTCCAGACTTGGTGTACAATTACAACCATAGGCCTCATGGCTCCCTTCCGAATAAGTATGCTCCAGCCGAGATTCGTAAAGACAACGAATCGAAAGTGTGGAAGTATATGTATGTCGACAAACTCAAATTGAAACCGAAGAAGAAGAAGAAGAAGTATAAATTGAACATTGGCGATCATGTTCGCATTTCCCACATTAAATATGTGTTTCAACGGGATTATCACATCAAATGGACGCAAGAAGTCTTTATAGTCACACATCGGTGTAAGAAGCAAGGAATCCATTTGTATCGTGTGAAAGACTTTTTAGACGAAGATATTGATGGGCATTTCTATGAGGAGGAACTGCAGAAAGTGACCAAAGATATTGAATCTGTCTACAGAATTGAAAAAGTCTTGAAAACCCGTAAAAGGCGAGGAGGTGTGAAAGAATTACTTGTCAAGTGGTTAGGTTGGCCAAGCAAGTTTAACAGTTGGGTGAAAGAAACAGACATTCAAAGATGAAGCATCCCTTTACATGCTTGGTCTCTGGGCCTACAGGCAGTGGCAAAACGTCTCTGGTGAAGGAAATTGTGGAACAAAAGTTGATTCACCCCTCTCCGAAAAGCATTTTATGGCTCTATGCAGCAGATCAGCCTTTGTACAAGGGAATGAAGGGCGTGACATTTTACCAAGGCATCCCAGATGACATTGAAGAGCGCTTTAACCCGAAAAAACCAAACCTACTCATCATTGATGACTTAATGACCAGATGCCATAGCGATGAGCGTATGACACGTCTTTTTAGTGTGGGTAGCAGTCATCAAAATCTAAGTATCATCTTTATTGTGCATAATTTGTTCCATCATGGGAAAGAGATGCGAAATATTAGTTTGAATACCCATTATATCATTCTGTTTAAAAATCCGAGAGACAGTCAGCAAGTCAGTACATTGGCGCGGCAAATGTATCCTGGAAGATCTCAATTTCTCATAGAAGCCTATCAAGATGCTACCAGCAAACCCCATGGTTATTTATTCATTGACTTGAAGCCGAAGACGAATGATCAACTGCGTATTCGTACAGGCATTTTACCAAAAGATACCCATTATATATATATTGATAAAGCCGTGTACGACCAAGAACCAAGTCATTTAACCATTCGCAGTCAAGATGTCTAAACGCATTCGAACAAACCAGCCTTTCCTTCATTTGCTTGCACGCAGTGGGCCTAGACGGCGTAAATCCTTGCTACAGCAAGCTACGAAGGAGGAATTAACGAGCTTGTTTGAAATTTGTTTGAATATATTGCGAGGACATTTACCCTTAAGCTCAAAACGGTATAAGGTATTCCAGCGTGAGCGTCATACCCTACGTACTCTGGCAGACAAGAAGATATCCCTTCGACGAAAAAAGAAGTTGGTGAATCAGAAAGGAGGATTCATTGGAGTGATTGCTAGATTTGCATTGCCCTTGTTAGCCAAGCTGCTGTTAAAATGAAGCATGCTATGAAAATGGTTCTCATTCCTGAACATGAATACAAATTGTTATTGGAAAAGAAGGGGAAACATGGTGGTGGCGACATCAAAGCAAAAGTCAAGACACTTTTACGTGGGAAACGAACGCGTGAAAAGGCCATGGAAATGTCTCAACTCCTTGGCCGCCATCTACGAACAAGTCAGTCCCAACAACAGCGGTGGCAAAAACCCTCACCACCACCACCACCACTAGAAAAGCTCGTGTTAAGTCATTTTCAACCGATCTATCATGGAAAAGTACAACAACTTTTAGCAGACCTGAAGAAACATGGTACGACATGGACAGAGAAGAATGAACTTGTGTTGAAAACGGGCGATGTCATTACAAATTCTAACATGGTTGATTTGATGAAAGAAGCATTGGTAGCGACAAGAAGAAAGGAACGCACCATACCACCCCATGGCTGGCATCCGTTTATCCAGGAAATTGTGGATGCTAATGTTCCAAAAACGACGTTTAGTAAAAAGACCACTCGTGAAGACATTGCAACAGAAATGAACCAGCGTGAGCAAAGACAGTTTCCGATAGGATGGGAAAATTTTTAACATGGTTGAAAGAGCTATGGTGTTGTTGTGGTGGCCAGGAAGAGAAACCGACTATTTCAACTATTTCGACTATTTCAACTATTTCGACTATTCCTGTGAAGATCCGATGCACAAGTGCGTGTTGTGAAGGAGAAGTCCAGCATGATGATGATGATGATGATGATGATGTAAAAGAGGATGAGACTTTGCATACTTGGTCGAATGGCGCGCGCTATCCTGAGGTACCTGATGAGGTACCTGATGAGGTATATAGGCAACGACGACGACGCACCCATACCATTTGAGAGGGTTCCCTACCATGGAGTCGACAAGCTTTTACATTACTTTGCCGAGCAATGCGAGTATGAACTATTATCCCAACAACAAGGCTTCGAATTATCAAATTCGTATGCCTCGAACCATCTACCTGAATGGAAGATATGAAGTGGCTTTAGCTGAAATTCAATATCCGCATACATGGACAACGATGAGACATGGCATGGACTATTCTATTCAGTATCGACAACAACCGCTGACAGATATTGTTCTTGACACTATCAATATTCCTTATGGCTACTACAGATCCATACCAGAGATATGTCATGCAGTGAATGAAGAAGCGACTAATTCTATGAAAGATGATCTTAAAGACGCTATTCGGCTAAAGTATGATAAAATTAGACGACGTGTGTTTCTATTTCTAAATTATAGCTTTGAAATGTCCTTCTCCACTGGATTAGCTGAGATTTTAGGATTTATCCCAGATCACTGGTATACTGAAACGTGTACAGCTGACCATAAAGCCGATGTGAAACAGGGGTTTTATACACTGTATGTGTACTGTAGTATTTGTGAACCACAAGTGGTTGGGGATTATTATGTGCCTTTGCTACGCTCTGTTGGGATACAAGGCCATGATGGCGACATTGTTATGAAAACGTACAGCGAACCGCACTATGTCCCTGTAAACACATCCAAATTTGACATGATAGAGATGAATATAAAGGATGACACAGGCCATACTGTTCCATTTCAAACTGGAAAGGTGATCTGTAAACTTCATTTTCGACCAAAAGCATTATGAAAGCCTACACACACGATCCGTCTGCATATCGCAACCATTTTCTTCGTCAAGTGGGTGGAGAATTACCAGGATTCAAAGGAGCGCGAATACAGTATGGAGATGGTATTGGTTCAATACTGGGATCATTGGCTCGTAGAGCTATTCCACTACTTAAGGCTGGGGCTAAGATCGTTGCGCCACATCTTAAGAAGGCTGCAAAGAATGTTGCGAAAGATGTTACGGGTCGAGTAGCACAGCGTGTGTTTGGTGGTGATGTCCATAAAAAGAGAGTGCAACCGACGAAACGTGCCAGAAGACGAAAAACAGCTAGACGGATAACATCAAAAAAGCATAAAAGAGATATCTTTTGAAAAAATCATGTCTCTCATTCACAATCATTCGTGCGAATGCAGTCTTTCTCCATTGGAATGGTTTCACGTACCGCCGACGCAAACTGCTGTAGAGAAAAGTTATAATGTCGACTATCAACCACTGACTACCATTAGAGAGGGGGCTCCCATAGAATTCTACATTCCTGCGAGTACAGAAGAATATCTGGATTTAAAGAACAGCAAACTTCATATTGTATGCTGCATTGTAAAGGCCGATGGAACAGCGTGTGGCCCAGATGATAATGTCTCTTGCATCAATGATGTGTTTAATGGGTTATGGTCTAATATTGAATTGTTTCTGAATGATCGGTTGGTTTCGCATAGTAACAACACCCATGGCTATACCAGCATTATCTCTCATCTCATCCATGATTCGGAAGAAAGTCTCCATGAGCTCTATGCGGCTCATGTACAAGGATACTGCTGGGTCGATGAATAGTTATGAGGTGAAAAGACCTAATCATGAACACTATGTATCCGGGTTTCATGTCAATGCCGACGGTGGTGATCTAGCTGAGCAAGGAAACAATGGTTTGCATCATCGTTATTTGCATACGCGTCTCAGCCGTGAGTTTATGCTCGCAGGTGGTTTGAGGATAGATTTGTTTGAGCAGGATCGCTATCTTCCGAATGGCATCAGTTTGAAGTTGCGTTTCCATAGACAGAAAGATGATTATGTATTGATGGCTGCAGATAATACCTATAAGGTAGAAGTGAAAGAGGCATTTTTAACCATTCGCAAAGTGAGGGTGAGCCCAGGGATTCAGCTAGGGCATACAGACGCATTGCTGAAAAGTCCTGCCAAGCTCATCATCACTAGAAAAGAATGTAAAGTCTTGGCCATTCCGGCAGGATTTCGGTCTTTTGTGAAAGACAACATCTTTTTGGGTCAATTGCCAAATCGTATTGTCATTGGGCTGGTTCATAATGAAGCCTTTGGTGGGTCAGTATTGAGGAATCCATATGATTTCAAACATTTTGATCTGAACTATATGCAACTGTACACGGATGGTGAACCAGTCCTATCCAAACCGCTCAAGCTTGACATTACACAGAACAAGTACCTGGACGCTTTTGAAACGCTTTACAAATCGTTTGATCGATTGAATGGTGAGAAAAGTTCCATTATAAAAAGGGAAGATTGGCCTAGAGGGTATTCTTTATTTTCGTTTGACTTAACACCGGATTATGATGGAGCTGATCATTTTCCCCTGATCAAGCATGGGAATTTGCGGCTAGAAATGAACTTTGCTAGGGCTTTGCAACCTACCATCAATGTCATCGTCTATGCTGAATTCGACAACATTATTGAGATCAGTGCCAATCGTAGCATCCAATTCGACTACCAGTCATGAACACGAAGCAGATCGAAGCTATCCTGAGCCATGATGCCGCGACCAAAGACTTGTTTCAAGGTGTGTTTCCCATGGACCAGTTACCACCGTCTTTACAACGCGGTGCCTATGTCATCAACACCGACGATCATGATGAACCAGGAGAGCATTGGGTGGCAGTGTATTATGACAAAGACCCTGTGGAATACTTTGACTCTTATGGACTGTTACCTCTCGATGAGCGTTTAGAAACATTTTTAAGAAATGACTATATGTATAATTCCATCTCATTACAAACGCCGATATCATCGGCGTGTGGTTTTTATTGTGTATATTATATATGGCATAGAACTCGAGGTCAGAGTATGTTTGAGATTGTGAATATATTAAAAAGAAAGGATGGGGATTTTATTGTAAAGGATTTTGTCTATAGACATTATAAACCATTGTTTTATTAATGGTGTAGTTAAGCAGTAGTTAAGTTGTTGAAGAATTGTTCAAATGTTGGGAAAAAAAACTCTAAGTTTCAAACTGGTCTTGTTTATTGGTGTTTTCTCCCCCTCTTATCTACCAACTACTTTTTTACAAGTTCTCTCAATACATTGATCAATGCATGCCATTCATTGCAATTTAAATTAATATAGGTATCATAGACATTACACCCACGTTTGTAAATGCTATGAAAGCTTACATAACACACATCACCAAACTTTATCACTTTAACAGTTTCATGTTCAGACAGTTTGAGTTCATATCCTTCTTCTATGTCCATCAGCCGCATCAGCCGCATAGGGGTTGTCACCTCAATGGATTTGGTACCCCGCTTGAGTTGTATTCCATCCTCTTTGAATTCAAGCAGAAGATTCTTCCCAATCCAATGCGTGTAACAGCGCGTTCCATTCCGCTGTGCTGAGGGTGATGATGTCGCAGTCTTCTGTAAGCTCGTCATATTGGCGAAATTGTACAAACACGTCTAGACCGTTCTCAGTCACACGCACATCTAATTCATTTGAGACTGCTAGGAAAAAGCCGGGTATTCTCAACTCGTCTAGGTGATCCTTCAACACGGATTGGTCCTCAAGCGATAGGACGAGATACTGTCCAAAATGCCGTAGCACAATGTCATCACATAAGTTTCTCAGATAGGAGAACCCATAGGCCATGGGTTCATAATCCATCAAATAGTCGTCTTCCATCGCGTCCATGTATTTATACTCGGATGATGTCGAACAGTGGATGCTGTATCGCTTCGAGGAATCGTAAGGCTGCGCGCCAGTTCTTGATATCAAAGAAGATCAACTGTGCATAGGGTGTATCTGGCACAACTCCCTTATAATCCTCTGGATAATCCTGTAAAAGATTTCTACAGAATGTCACACGTATGTTAGAATTATATTCAGCCACCGTCACTTCCAGTTTATTTTCAAGTCTGCGTTTAAACCCAGCTTCAAGCGGTATGTTTTTAAAGTCTTTCCACACTTCAGGTTTAAACCGATAAGCAGAAATTCTCTGAGAACCCATCATCACTTCATTCTTCTCATTGACAGTAAGGTAAACACCATTGTTTAACATGAGTGCATTCATGATTGTTACCTTGGTATGACTGGTCGTCTTGTCTGCGAAGCCTTTTATCCACTTCTTTCACCTGCTTCTTCAGCATTTTCCATTCAGGTATGGTCAGCAAGATACCCTTTTTCGTCGGACGGTTCCTTCCAGTCCCCTCATCTCTCAGGTATTTCCGAATGTTCACCACACCTTCATCGCTTTGTTTCATAATCTTGATATACTTTCCATTGCCTAGAGAAAGCATTCCATCCCACGACTGTGGTGGTGGTGGTGGTGGTGTCGTCTCCACTTTTAATTTCTTGATAGTGGTGGTGGTGGTGGTGGAATTGTTCACGTTCAAGTCTTTCACTGTATCTGCTAGAGTATCCATATCCGTTGGCACAGATCTCTTCATGTTCACCCTCAACTCACTCTGAAGTTTGGTGAAAGTCATCCCCCCCCCTTTTATACTGTTGCTGCCGCTGCTGCCGCTGCTGCCGCTGCTGCCGCTGCTGCCGCTGCTGCCGCTGCTGCCTTGTAATGCCCATGCGCCAAAGTGGAATAGCCATCATTTAACACGTATCGCTTATCATCAAAGGGGGAGAGAGCTACTTTCCTCAACTTCTCCGAGAAAATCTGGTGGTTATGACTTCGAATGGTGTGTCCTGTCACCATCATTTGCGTTTGGTTGAACAAACTGTCTTTATATTGCTGATGTTTCATACGTCTTTGACACGCATGAGTAATCCCTTTGGCTGTACGTTTTTCTTTCCCACCATACATCATACTGTACATTTTCGGCCGAAGTCCAACAAACTCTTCAATGGGGATACCTGCCGTCTCATCTTTCATTTTCCCAAGCACTTTCTTGTTCACGGTGGAATGCAAGAAATGATCGGGGGGATAGTCACTTGTGTCGAACAAGTCAGCATCTTCCTGCATATCCTTGTAGATATCATCCGTTTCTATGTCATAACATAGACTGTCGGTGTCACTGAACAACAGCTTGGCGTCAGGATACTTGGTCATGATGTAGTTGTAATGAAAGTCAAACATGAGCACTTTGCTGAGGTCAAGAATGGTGAAGCCGACTTGAATGGGCTTATCCAGAAGCAAATCCACTTTGTGTAAATGTACTGCGGTCAAATCGTCATTGAAAATTCTAAATTGGTGGAATGAAGGTTTGGCTACAAGTTTCTTGAACCGCTTTTCCTGGTGAACGAGTTCCACTTTGATGCGCTTTCTCACATTTTCCATGGTTTTGCCAAATACAGAGTTGTTCATCAATTTGAAAAAGTCTTTCTCAAACGGGTTCTTAGCCAACTTTCTCTTTTCCGTGTTCAACGAGATGTATTTCGCCAACCATTTACTCTGTGTAAACATGATAGCCCGATGCACCTTCGTGACTTTCAATCCCAGTGACACATATTGCTGTAAATTTCTATAATGAAGTACATAGTTCTTCTTGTCACACAAGTTGGGAATGAGCTTTTCACTGGGTTTATCTTTCATGTTCAACTCTTTCCGTAGCTTCTGACTATACTCGGATAATTCTCCCACCTTCACACATTTCGGTTCTGGAGCTACTGGGTAGTGATTATGACCATCATGGATTGAATATGGATATTCCAAATCCACCTCTAAAATGTATCCAATCTCATCCTCTTCATCCACTTCCATGAAGTTAATGGATTCTGGCTCGTTCACCCACATAAATCCACTTTCTGGCATACTTTGTGACATGGCCCAGCCGTACAAGTTGTTTGCGTCGAGGTACATCAGGTAATGGGTTGGTTGCATAGGGTCATACTCTGCTACGTAGGGGTTATTTGCTTTCGCATACTTGTGTGTGATGACAGATATTCCTCCACGTAGACCTTGTTCAACCATTTGGTACATGTCAATGTCATTGATCAATTCCAACTTCACCTTTGTCGCTTTTAACATCGCATCCCACGACAGTCCTGGCGCTGTATAGTAGTGGGCAGGATCCAATTCATACGTGTTAAGACACACTTGACGAAAATTTTCAAACACGTCAGCCAACAGCAATACATCCGATTTCAGGTATAAGTCGTGGTATTCACCAAATGTAGTGCAGTGGAATGTCTCCCACACCTTCTGTGCATGCACATAATCCTCATCGCTAATGCCTTCTTCACTGAGCAGACTGTAAAACTTATCCTTGGACGGCAGTTGTGTTTCAGCAAACTTGGATGGCTCATCCACGTAATCGTAGGGGTACACTCCCTTTCTCAACAGTAACTCTTGCTGGTCGCTATCGTGAATGTGAGAGGTCATGTTATAAAAGGTATCTTTCCCTTCTGCCGCCAGGTTGGATACCAACTTCTGTAGAGAAGTACCCATGAACTGATAACTGTCTGTAAATTTCAGATTGCTCATGGTGAATGCAATATATTTCTCAACGGTGTTGGGAATAACCGTAAGCGTTTCATCTTTGAATTTGCCAATTTCCTCCATGATCAAATGACTGTCATAGCCTCGCAAATTGTGGAAAAAGACAGGGATGATAAACGAATCTCTAACACCCTGCTGATCCTTTCGAAATCGGAATTGCAAATTGCATTCACTATGTGCAGCACCGCGATATCTGCCATTGATATGGTCATGATCTCTCACACAATCTGCTCCTAGAGGCTCATGACAAATGTAGCAATCCACAGCAGTCCTGAAATCCTCTTTGTCTTCACAAGTCATGACCAACTTCTTTGGCTGCTGTAAACCCTGCACAATACGATCACGCTCATTCACCATATGGTCTAAAAAGACTTTCACAGCATTGTCTCCTCGATACACGACTGGGGCACGTGTGTCATACTGGCTCACAACCACATAGGCGAAGCTGTTTGGACGATGATGTTGGTACTTGTCTCCTTCTTCATGCTTTTGCGTGAAACATTCAAAGTCTGCATAAATCACAAAAGGTGCTCGCTGTTGTTTGGCTACATTCTTAAACTTGATAAACGGTTCCTTGGGGAATGATAAACGTTGCGCTCCATGCTTGCCACACACTTCGCGATGCTTGTCTAACAGATCTTGTCGTATAAACCCGTGAAGGCAGTTGAAACAATAAAATGCACTTCCATTATGCTTTGATCGATAAGCCATCAGTTTGCTGAAATTCTTGATGAGACAGTAATGTCTTGTCCTGCCATTGCTAATCAAAAGTAAGTTGATTTCTCTCGCGCTGTTGGCGCTGTTGGCGCTGTTGGCGCTGGTGTTTCGACTCAGTTGTATCGGAACAACAACATCCTGTTCATATCCAAACACGTTGATGGATACATCATTCTCCTTTTCAAACTTTGGAATGGCCGTAATCGGTGTGGGAAATGTCATGCCTTCCAGCTTTAATTCGTTCTCAAATGGCTTGTATCGATGCACACGCTCTGGGTTTGCATCTGTTGAAGGGTGAAGGTGAGCCAGTACCGACCATAAGAAACACTTGTTGTCTTTATTCTTAATGTTTAACACACCTCCTGTATTCTTCACTTTCTTCGGCAGGTCCATATAACAGCTTGCTTCCAGAGGTATTGATGTAGCTGTATGCACTTCAATATACAGGATGTTATCCAACACCCAGCCAGAACCTTGTCGCTCATGTTCATCAAACTTGGTAAACAATTCTTTATAGGCTTCTGGCAAGTCCTGCTCAATATCCCCTGGATTGTAGGCTATATATGTTCGACTGCTGATAAAAGCATTATCCACTTGTTCTACCATCACCCCTTCAGCATTCGCTGTCATTTTCTTGAAGCGTGCATGTACGACAATGTACCATTTCATTCCATCATTTAACGTTTCTCGTAAATGTGCCTTAATCCGATTCTCTTGTTGCCGCATTTCAAGTAATAAATCCGATCCATCTTCAGGCTCAAACCGTCTTTCCTGCGCGTTTTCACCAAGACTCACTCTTCTCCCTCTCCCTACTTGCACTGTCTTTGGTTCTTTGCATACATGTGTGTCAAACGCATCCATAGATGGAAATATCTTAACACATCCATAGCAAAGGAACGGATCAGGTCTGATAATACTATCTTGCAGCGTCTTTTGTCTCTTCACTTCTATCTGCTGAACAAGCTCTTCCCGAGCACGTTTCAACCTTGCTTGTTTCGTAGCCATCCTTGTTGTCGCTGCCGCCGCTGCCGCTGCCATCAACTGTTCTGATGTTCTCCCCTCCCTCCCCTTTTATACGCGGACGGACTACGAAAGTTACTGTAGTTAAACTACAGCGTGGCAGCGAGAGAAGAGAAAAGAGCTCTTTGAAGTTTAAAAAATCATTTTATTTACAACTATTTCATATTCATATATTCATATGCTTTCATATATACATTCGAAATATGCTATTCAAACACTAAAACACTAAAACACTAAAGTTAAAAGTTAAACGTTAAAAAAACACTAAAACACTAAAAGTTAAAAGTTAAACGTTAAAAAAAAAACAAAAAAAAAACACTAAAGTTAAACCACTAAAGTTAAATACTAATGATTTTCAGTCACCATTTTTTCCACGCCAAACTCTCCACAGGGCTTTACCAGCACGTCGGCTCACCACAATCGCACTGGTAGCGATAAAACTGATTCATAGTGAATGGTCTCTTGGCACATTTAAACGGATGCATGTTGTAATATCTAAAGTTTTTTAATGCTGCTCCACACCACCAGCAATCCAACAACGGTTCTGGTCCTGGCAATAATGCTGTAAAATTATATGACAGCAGTCCGCCGCAGGTCTTACAACAATAATGCCTGGGTGCTTCATGCTTTACTGGACAATTATGCGGCTGTCCATCATACTCCAGCAAGCAGAAGCATTTGAAACACTCAGTTGTCAGCGTGATCATGCCGCGGCCTTTCTTCCACACCCTGTAATTGTGCCTCTTCTGCTCCTCCTCCACAGGTGTTACAGATGACGGAAAATGCAAAGTTTCCTCTAAGGCATACTTCATCTCTGCCTCCACCTTTGCTTTCTCTTTCTCTTCATTCAATGGTGTGCGAATCATCACTGCCTCATTTGGTTTGAATTGACTCAGATCATCTATGGCATCTGCTGACGAGTTCATCTTGTTTGTGTGTGTGTGTTAAATGGCATCTCCTCGACTCACTTATATAGTGAGTTTTGGGGGAGGGAGGGGGGGGAGGGGGGGTTAACTCTTCTTTAGTGATAGGGGAGGGGAGGGGAGGGGGAGGGGGGTGAGAGCTGTTACTCTCGAGAGGGGAGGGGGGGGGGGGGGGGCTAGTACAGCGCTTCATCAACGCTTCGGCGGAAGCTGTTATTTCAAATGCCGTAATCACATCGACAACTGCACAAAATGGCGTTTACACTACCATCCATTTCGTCAAGAAAAAAAATGAAACCTAACATAAGTTTCTTTTTTGGGGGAAAAAAAATGATTTTTTAACTCTTCTTTGGTTGTAGGGAGGGGGGGGGGGGGTGGGTGGGTGGTCGTTTTTTTTTTCTACACTTCAGCGCGGAAGCTACCGCTAAAGCCACCGCTAAAGTCACCGCTAAAGCCATCGTTAATGACTTTTAATCACGCTAACAACTGCATAAATGATGGCATTTCGTTTACATAACCATTCATTTCGTCAAGATAAATGTGTGAAAAATGCTTTTAAAACCCCTTCACATAAGTTTCTTTTTGTTTGGGAAATGATTTTTGCCTCTTCTTTCGTGGTAGGGGGGGGGGGGGGGGTCGTCGACATACTGTGTGCGCTGTGCGCTGTACGCTGTACAGGGGGGGGGGGGGGTGGTCTGACGTTTGGCTTCCACACCATTTCGTCACATACACACATTTCGTCATCTCTGCCTGCCTGCTGCTATTGCCATTTCGAACGCGACTTGGAGACGAGCACAAGCAAACATGCAGCACAAGAAAGAATTTTTCTCACAGGAGCGCTTGATAACCTATCATTTCTCCGAAAAGGATGTAAACCTTTTCGAAGAAGTGTACATAGATTATCAAGCGTTCCTCTACGAGAAGCGCCTCGTCTCCGCTTGCTGCTGCCATTCTGAACACAGCAGATTATCATACAAGAACGAATTTTTCTCAGAGGAGCGCCTGAGGATGTACCACTTCAGCCGAAAAGATGCAAACCTTTTTGAAGAAATAGCTGTAACCTACCAGGCGTTCCTCTACCAAAAGTGGAGGGATTTTCAGACCCGTCCAAAGGTGGAATTCAACCGGTTTGGCAGGGCGGCTGAAGAAAGCCATCAACGCTTAAACAAGAAAGAAAACCATCAACGCTTAAACAAGAACACCGCCACTGCCAGTGAGCTCGCCGCCGCTGCCAGCGCTGCCGTTTTCACCGCTGCCGTTGCCAGTGAGCTCCCCACCGCCACCGCTGCCGTTTTCACCGCTGCCGTCACCAGTGAGCTCCCCATCGCCGCCCTGCCAAGAAGCAACAACAACAACAACGGCTCCTCTTACCAAAGTGACTTCTGCCACTGTGCTAACTGCCTCAACCGTGCTGGCAACTTCGCTGGTAGCCCATCCGCAGGCAGGTGATGTTCAGGTGTTGGCGACACCAACTACACAACAACAACAACCCGACAACATCGTCGCAACAACATCAACTCCTGATAATGAGCTAGCGGCCGCTATCGCTAGCATCTCCAATACATCAACGCAGGCACCTTTCAACACTGACTACGGCTTCAATCCTAGGCAGTCGAAACCGGAGACCACCTCAAACCAAACAGGTCTCCAGAGCCTTATGCTCCTCGTGGACAACTTAAACGGCGTTCAATCCTGTGACTTCTGTCATCATTCTATTCCTGTAGGCGCTTCTATGCGTCTGCATGAACAGCAATGTGCAGCAGCCATGGCATATGAACATTATTATTGCTGTGTCCGAGGTGAAGCTTTCGACTCGCACAGGGCTGGGGTCGCAGCACACAAGAGAAAGTGTGCCTGCAGTGAAATTAGCAATAGCGTAGCCAGCGGCCAAGTAGCACCAGTGGCAGCAGACATTGACAGTAAGAGGAAGACCAAGAAGAAGAAAGAAGAAAGAAGATAGACGGCTCTGAATATCCCTTCACGGCTGCTTTTCAGCGGCCACCCATTCTTACGAAATAAGCACTTGTCAGTTTTGTTGGTGTGGGATATGCATGAGAATGTGTGGGATATGCTTTTTTAAAAAAAAAACTTTAAAAAAAAAACCGTCTCCCCGCCTTTCTTTCAAGGCGTGGCAGCGGCGGCCGCAAACCTCTCTCTCTCTCTCAACCCCGTCTCCACACCTTTCTTTCAAGGTGTGGCAACGGCGGCCGCAACGGCGGCCGCAACGGCGGTGGACCTCTCTCTCTCAACCCCCTCTCTCTCTCTCTCGACCCCGTCTCCACACCTTTCTTTCAAGGTGTGGCAGCGGCGGTGGCAAAAAAAAAAACTCTTATACCCTCTCTCTCTCCCCAACCCCGTCTCGTTTCACTCGAGACGCTCACGGCACTCACCCCCCCCCTCCCTCTCATACTCTCAGTCACCCTCTCAGCATCCCCATACAACGTTTCACCGGAAACACCTTTCTTTCACTCGCAATCCTTCCAACTGCATCAAATCACGTTTTCTTTCGTCATCCACTTTCGCTCCCTTTTCGCAAAAAGTGCAGTGGCTCTCTCATCCACTTTTCCGTTGCTATGCAGTGGCTCTCTCATCCACTTTTTGGTATCCATGCAGTGGCTCTCTCATCCACTTTTTGGTATCCATGCAGTGGCTCTCTCATCCACTTTTTGGTATCCATGCAGTGGCTCTCTCATTATATAACTACTATTAAAAAAAACTATATATATATATATATATATATATATATATATATATATATATATATATATATATATATATATATATATATATATAAAATATATATATATATATATATATATATATATACTCTTTAGCAAATGGGGAAAACTGTAATGCCACAGCCAACATGCACACACAAGCTGTAATCGCTCTCATTGCGGACAGTTGGGCGATCAATATGCCTATGATGATATCACACCATGTGCCTGAACTGCCTAACGATAGCGTTTGCCTCCCTATAATGGGCTTCAGTGGCAAAATTTCAATGTCCATTTTTGCACATAAAATGTTAATAAATTTCTCACAAAATTGAGCTGGGCCAACTAGATGTGCTACATTACGTCCATGCCAAATTTGGTCGTCCTAACCCTAGCTGTCTCGGTGGAGTTCGCGTGACAAAGTCTTGGCGAAAAAAAGGAATCATACGGAAACACTTTACCGAATCGTGCGAATTCAAGTTAGTTAGTTACCGGGAGTTTCCGAAAAGAAGCCCCCCCCCCATATAAAAGCCCAGGGCTCTTATTAGGAAACTCTTTCCCAATAGAAGCCCCGGGGCTTCTGTCTGGAGTTAAAATAAAATCCTGAAAAAAATCGTTGCCTAATAAAAGCCCCCTCCTTGCATTCAAGTAAAACTAGTGTTTACTCGCAACGCACGGTATACTTAAGCCTTTGTTATGAAGCAGCCCCTAGACATGTTTTGAGCTGGTGCTTAATCCGTCAAGTCAGTGTTCCTGTTCCCATAGTATGCTATGGGCGTTAAAGTAGCCTAAAAATATGACTGGTTTAGACAACTGGTTTAGAAGGTCATTTGACTGTTCTGGCTGGGGTTTCAGTGGTGGTGGTACGTAAATGTTTCGCACAGTAAAAGTTTTGCCTGAAGTAATCCGGGCCGCTTGGGCCTGGAAAGGCCTTGCAGTTAATTTCACTTTGAGAAATTTCATTGCGAAGAAACATCGCCCTTTCACAACAAAATGGTTTACTGTCAAGTGTGTATCCCCTAAGTGTTGGGTGGGGGGGGGGGGAGGGAGTTGTCATTTTTATACATGGGTTTCCTGTAGGCAAACGACCGCAGGGTCCTTCACATGTACAAGTGTCAAAAGTTCGTGGTAGGTGGTCCAAAAACATCTGATATTCCAATGAATTACTGTTATGTTTGCATTGTTGCAAGTGTTGTGTTTGTTGTAGGGGATATATCCCTTCAGCCTTGGTTGGTTATTGGCTTTAGAGAAGGTTTCTTGTAGGTAAATTATTGATGGGTCACTTTGGATATGATTGTTAAAATTTCGTGATGGTTGGTCCAAAAACCTCGTATATTCCACTGAATTATTGCCATGTGGTCTTATTTCGCTATGCCTAGGAGTCTTTGTATTTGCTTCTTTTCATGGACACTTTCCTTTGTGGTTTTGGAGGAGAGGGGTTCTGAAGGTGTGTGCTATCGTATTCTTCCATTAGTGGAGAGAACCTATTCTCTACCTCGCTGGTTAAAGATTCGTGGTGGAATGAAGTTAGTTAGTTAGTTATTTGATTGGTTTAACGACACCGCCAACCTGTTGCAGGTCATATTGTGTCATTCCTGGTAACTTTGTCGAATTTATGCTCTATTGATTAAAAATCGTTATAAAATAAAATCTTAAATATACTAAAAACTAGACTTAATGGTGGTCTACACATAGGAATACATGTTAATCTCTTTTAAAAATTCTAGGACCTTGTTGGAATTTACTTTTTCAAAGAGCTCTCTCATGGAATCAACTCTATAATAACGGGGACGAATGTGATTGAAGTCTACACAATCAGTAGTATATCTTACTTTGATCGCTGGTTTTCGGTAATGATATGATAATGATTTGATAATGATTTGATAATGGTAATATTTATTTAGCAGCTGTGTGCAAATATGTGGTGTATTTGTAGAAGAGATATTTGTGCTGGTTAAATATTCTGCGGGTTGAAAAGGGGTGTAAAACTATTCCATATATAATAAAACAATGGAGTTAATTAACTTACCAAAATTTATTCAGAAAAATTTCGTGCAGTTAATAAAGGAATTGGATTTGGTTGAATGCATTGATGAATTATATGAAAAGGAATTAATAACAATTTACGATTATGACTCTTTAAATTCAAAATCGAGAATTGAAAAGAATCAAGAGTTTCTTCTTAACATGGATATGTATGGATATAAAATGGGTGAAGAATATTGTAACTGGTTAGAAAGAACTCAAAGAAGATTATATAGTATTATTTGTGAAACAAAAATATATGAGGTGACTAAAGTTAATTTGCAAGACCTCCAGCATAGAGATAAGGATAGGGAATTGGTTTAGAAAAGAGTTTGTTATGTTAGTGCGTTGCATAAATGCAAATGCAATCGCACCTCAGCTATATCAGGATGGATTTCTGGATAGGGACGAGCTTGAAGGAATACTTATCCAACGTACTAGAAAAGAAAGAGGTCGCGAACTTATGAAGAATCTCATATCATGTAGAAATCACAATCAAATAAAGAAAGGTCTCTACAGCAGCTTTACGGATGCTTTGAAAGCAGATCTTAGACTCCTGTTCGCGCTGGTCTTAGACTCCTGTTCGCCCTGGTCTCAGACCCCTGTCCGCGCTGGTCTTAGATTCCTGTCCGCGCTAGTCTCAGACTCATGTTCGCGCTGCCATGGTCTTAGACTCCTGTCCGCGCTGGTCTTAGACTCCTGTCCGCGCTGGTCTTAGACTCCTGTCCGCGCTGGTCTTAGACTCCTGTCCGCGCTGGTCTTAGACTCTTGTCCGCGCTGGTCTTAGACTCCTGTCCGCGCTGGTCTTAGACTCCTGTCCGCGCTGGTCTAAGACTCCTGTCCGCGCTGGTCTAAGACTCCTGTCCGCGCTGGTCTAAGACTCCTGTCCGCGCTGGTCTTAGACTCCTGTCCGCGCTGGTCTTAGACTCCTGTCCGCGCTGGTCTTAGACTCCTGTCCGCGCTGGTCTTAGACTCCTGTCCGCGCTGGTCTTAGACTCCTGTCCGCGCTGGTCTTAGACTCTTGTCCGCGCTAGTCTCAGACCCCTCTATATACAGACTTTGTAAGCGCCCTATTATTGGATCGTTCTGTTCATCTTTTATGGTATATGACGGAATGGACTCTTTTATTTGTCTGTCTGTTACTGTAAACACCTCAGTTGTATATTTCTGGTCGTATTCACGATCAAATAGTTTCTTCTCAGCCAGTAACTTAACGCGATCACCTTCCTTGAATTTAAAAGCCTTTTTCTTTTTAGGTTTTACAACTTTTCTGGGTGATTTAGGTTTAGAAAAATGTTGATTGGCCCACAGTGTGTATTGTTCCGCTCTTCTAGCCTCGGTAAATGTCATGTCAATTATTCTGTGATAACTGTTGTTATATGCACTCACAAAGGCTTGTAGCTTGTTTGTCCATTCATTTGTATTTTTCTCATTCATGCATTGTAGAATTTTACGCTTCAAGTGTTTTATGAAGCGTTCAGCCGTTGCCACTTTCTTTTCATTTTTACTTGTGTAGTGCGTAACCTTCTGTGTATTTAGATACCTGGAGACAGTTTTATTTTTATACTCCGTGCCAGAGTCTGTGAAATTTTTTTTGGTTTTTCCTCTTCAAACAATGTTTTTATAACCTTTGCCATCTCTGACCCTGTCAATGTTTTCATTGGAAACGCCCAGGCATACCGAGTAAACAGATCAATAAACACCACGAAATAGTTGAATCCACCATTGGTGTTTGCAAATGGAACCATATAGGCAACATCAGAACCCCATATGGCGTCTTTTCTTGGGGAAATAGTTTTAGGTCTTTTAAAGTTGCGAACAATTGGTCTGTATGAAGTGTAGGTATCTTCTTCTAGCAGCCAGTTTTTGAGTTCCTTTTTAGTGACCATCTTATCACTCTTTATTAGTCTCCAAATTTTTTCTAGCCCACTGAAAGCTGCAGGGTTCTCAGGATCGTAATAAATGGAGTTTAAATAATCGCGCTTTTCTTTGTCAAGCATTATAAAGGTTTCCAAAGCGATTTCCAATCATTCAAAGGTTTTGGTTCTTGTTCAGGTATTCCTGGTGGAGGTAACGATCTACCACCCAAAAGTGAGCGCCGCTTCGGATTACCAATCACAGAGACGGGAATGTGTTGTAAATTGGCGTAAAACTCTTTAAAACCAACCGGTTCTCTGCTTGTATTATTTAGTGCGTCATGTAAAAGATCGCTAATGTGAGAGAAAGGGATAGCTTGCTTACGCACGACAAGTTCATCCTTTTCGTTCCAATCTAAATAAGGACTGTTTTCAATCACGTTTATCAAAGGTGTTGCTTTGGCTTTATTCCTGTTTGGTAATTAACCTAAAATAATATCCGTATTGAGTTTGTTTTCCTGCGGTTGTGGTTCTGCAACAATCTTTTCCTCAACGTTCAGTGGTAAGGGATCAGTAGCTATCTTCTCATGTGGGCTTTTATTCATATTTTGATACATAATATAACGTTCGTATGGAATAAGCACGCTCTTTTTCATTGTAAGTTACTCAGTTGTTGTTTCAAAGACTACAAGGTCATTAGAATATAATTATAATTTTTGCGTATCAGCTTCTTCTTGGTATCTTTGTTTGTCTTCTTATCTGCAAGCTTTTGAAATAGCTTTTGCTTCTTTGTGACATAGAACTTGGCCTTTTTGGGAAGAGGTAGTCTTAAGATGTTTAAGGCTATTTCACTCAAAAGTAAAGTTTGCTCTGAAGTTATAGTGTCCAAAAGTGCGGCGGCTTGATCTTTCGTTGTAGTTAATAATAAATTTAAATAGAGTTTATTTTGTTCTAAAGTTTTAGACATGTTGTTTCATGGCTAACTACTTAATAAATGAAGGCAAATTGTTACTGCTCTAACCTTTATATCAGTGATATATGATCGGATCCTCTCCTGGGAACACATGAGTGCAAAGTCTATATTCATCGTTCGAGAATGGACTTAGATCGATTACTAGATAGCCAAATTGATCATTTTTCATAACGTCCTTGTACGCTTCTTCTAGATTGCGTAATCCAGTTTGTGATGCTAAAATTCTGAGTTGAGATGTTGATCTTGGATTCCGAAATAATATAGTATAATGTGTATTGAGAGAAATTGTACGAGAATGCTTTCCTTGGTAAAATAAATTTTGATTAATGTACACAACCGAAATTTTGTTGTGATGTGAATGTCTTGTAAACAAGTTTTCGATATCCTTGCTTGCAGATACTTCATCTGGTAAGTCATCAATGATAACTAAATTGTGTTTGCCATCAAAGAATTGATTCAAGTTAGTTGGTAGACCGTGAATAAATTCAATATTTTTCATGCTATCAAATTCTTTTTGCCAAACTCCGTAACAATAAAACACCCGGCTTGGTGGAACATCAAACATGTCACTCTTTAGAAATTTTCGAATCCAAGTGGATTTTCCTGAAGAAGTTGTCCCTGACAGGACAATAGTGGTAGGTGAAATAAATTTGATGTGATTCATTGTACGACTAAATATGAAATGACACACGATAAACTCATGCTACGTTTTTTATTTACACATCATATGCTGTTTACAAATGATTACATAATAATATTTACAATCCTATTCATAGTATAATGTCCTTCAAATCATTTTAATTACTGAGCATGCTTCTTTTTCCAAAGCATGTTACCTAGCATGTTGCTACCAGGGTACTGAGCTGGATTTGTAACAATGGCTATGCGATACGGAAAACCACAGTACCAAAATTTATCTGCACCTGCTATATATATCTTCCTATCACCACAGTCCTCAAGTGCTTCTTTAAATTCTTCGCTCTGTTCGTATTTCAAATCCAAAATTTTGTCCATGATTTTCACACTATCGTCTAGCCACTGTTTAGTCGGGGTGTATTCAACTTTAATAGTACGTAGAGCAAACGCATTTGAACACTCTAAAATATTTGCTGCTACATCTGTTAACCCGTGATACACTGCGGTTTCGTAAACAAACAAGTGATGGGCTGAAAAAAAAAACACATTTTCCCCTACTGACAATTCACATTAGCTGTAATTTGACAAGATACAATCGTAATTGATGAGATAGCTATTATAATGCCTCCATAGTGTTGATCTTAAAGTGAGAGGCTTGGTATCGATTCCATTTTCACATACTTTACGTTTGCAATAAAAATAACTGAATCCTGTTTTGCCTTGTTTGTAGGTGCACATACTATTTCCATGCACTCTAAATCCCATATTTTCAACTTGATGAGGTTGTTTGCTGCTGAGTACATCACTATATATTTGCTTTGGATTTTCCAACTTTTTCTGGACGCCTTTGCAGGAATATTTTGTCTTCTCACCATCCGTTAAAAGATACGTTTTGGAAGATAAGCAAATCATATGAGTTCCCGTTGCTTCCACTTTAAATAGACCTGGAGTACGCTTATCGTGCTGCCCGTGCTTGTCACAGCATTGCCTTGGAAACCAGTGACCAGTATTGGGTTCTACGATGTCTTGTTCGCAATTGTCATAGATTTTCTTGCGGAATTCATGTTTGAGATACGGTTTCACGACGTCCTCGATACTTCCTGCTAAATAACCAGCGTACAGACTGTCTGTATCAGATTCGATCATTTCGAAGCGATTGCGCGGAATATAATACAGCAAAAGATCATAATAGTAACGCAGCATAAGTAGTTTGGCGTAGTTCAACACAAAGAACCCGAGGTAATTTGGTAGGTCTAGTGTAATTTTGTGCTTTAGCATCTCTACCTCAAACATTCCATCGCCTAATTCCGTAAAATGACAAAATGTTGGATCGTTGATGGCGAGTTTAAGCTGGTGATCCCCATTCACATACTTGATTTGAAGATGCTTCTCTTCGTTAAGAAGCAAGCGTCCATAGTAGCTGTTGGCACGCAGCTTCATTGTATCAGCTATGATAGCTTTTGAAGGATCTGTGTCGCCTTCTCTTCTGGCTTCGCATACACGGTCAATGGATCGTTTGAAACAGGCTTGAGGTTTGAATTCGATGACACGGTGTATTTTGTTGACTTTTACTCCCTTTATTAAATACCAGCGGAGTAGTGGAGTAATCAGTAGGATTTTTGTTGCAGAAAGACCACCTACAAGTAAGCGTCTTGAATCTCTTGATAAGTCATGAGATCGTGCGAAATCTTGCATCGGTTTTCCTATGCTACTAAAGGGTACATCAGTGGTGCAGAAGATAGGCGCCATTTCTTCAAAGTATTTTTGGGGTGGAAGCGAGTTGTAAAAAGGTTTAAAATCCTGATCATCATAATCAGAGGGGTCATCCCATTCGTCAGGTACTTCGATGTCGCACTCTACTAATCCAGAAATTTCCTCTTCCCATACTCTAGTTAATATAACACCATTACTCATCTGGTATGGGTACTTTGTGTAAAATTCTGGAACATAGCGATCTTCAATGTGTTTTATAGTGTTCTTTATGTTCTTGGTGTAATGACATTCCTTTATCTCGACGATATTGTATCCTAACTCTTGCAAGACTTTTTTCGTATCCATCGTTCTTTGCCTGGCCTTGAGCTGTCTTTCATATACTGTCGGGTTGTTACTGGGTTGTAGACATTCTTCGCAAAAATGATGCCAACAACCATTGTATTCGTACGCAGTATTGGTTTCAAAACAGAACCCATATAAATAGTATCCAGAAATTTTTATTTCCTTGTTGTTATTGTTAAATCGATGTTTGATGGTAATGTTTTCGGTTTCAGCCACGTGATCCATCCACATATACATGTCAATGTATTTGGTACAAAGCTCTCCTCTGAAACCCTTGCTGAATCTTCGATCCACGTACATACCAGTCGGCATCAACTGACTCATCGCCCAAGGGTAGAGCATGTTTGCATCGTGGCCTATGATCCGGGCGCAGATGTTCCTCGGATCGCCACGTAGGGCTGTCTCTCTAGCAATCATCTCCCTCTTAAAAATAATACTGGGTCCACCACATATCCCTGTTTGCACGGTCTTGTATATGTCTTGATTCTTGTAGTTGAATAGTGGAAATACAGCATCCGTTGAACGAAACAATTCCCTTCGCGCTAAATTTGGTACACTGATGGCATCCTTGAAGAGATCGATCCCATTTGCAAAGTAGTATTGTTGTAAATTTTCTACAGCTGAAACGAACCCATTGACATCTTCGTCGTTATAATATTTGAGGAAATCTGCAAATGTAGTCATCCCTTCTCTTTCCCAAACGTCTTGGAGTTGTCTGTAATTCTCTTGTCCTTGACCATCTGTGTCCAGTACGTTGCACTTCTTCAGTTCCGAGTAAAAAGCATCGTAAGGGGGGAGAGATGTGCTGTTCAATTTGCTTGGATCGTCAAACCAGTCGTAGGGGAAAAATGATTTGCTTTCACCCCCTCCATACGCCTTGAGAAACTTTTCACAGGATACACCAGCGGCTAAATAGTTGGTGATGTCCAGGAACTTAACGTTTTCTGTTGCGATGCACATGTAACTATTCGCTTTTTTGATAACATATTTGTCATTGCCTTTGTGTAGCATCAGATGTTTGGCCAGCTTGTTTTTGATCAAGTTGAGATCATATTTTGCGGAATTAAATCCAAGAACAGGTAACTGAGCAATATGTTTCCAGTTTGGCTTGCAGAGTTTTCAACTTTTTGCAGATGTACCGTGCTGGATTAACTGGTCGAGCAGGTCTATCACTTGGTTGTTCGTTTCTAGAGATAGCATCTGGTTGGTTCATGTAGGGATTAGGAGGTGGGGTATCGTCATCACTAACATCGTCATCAATAAATGAAGAGTCAAGGTCACCTTCTGATTCGCTGTCATCACTTTCTCCGTCAAAACCTACACTCTCGTCATTGTTGTTGTTGTTATTTGTATTTTCATTTTCTTCGCGATGTCCAAAGCGCTTCAGTTTTTCCTTTATTACATCAAAAGCGAAGCCATATTTCCTTTTTTGAAGTTTGGTCACTTTATCGCTAATTTCAGCCAGATAATTTAACATATCAATTAGTAAATCGTCCAGATCTTCATTCATAAAATGCTTTGGTTGGTTGTAGTTTGGAACGTTTGAATTGATTGATACGGAAACTGGAACGTGTTTATGTGTAAACACTAACTTGTCGGACGTCTTATCGTTGATTTTCTGCAATAGAGCTTCAAAGTCTAAACAAGCAATATACTTGAAGTATCGATCGTCTTCACCAACGCGAATTCCAAATTCCTCTAGTTCTTCAAAGATGGTGTTTGGTCTTTGGGCAAAACCACCAGGAAACCGTAATTTTTTAATGTTTGAACATGTTTTCAAATGACGCTTCCAATCATTGTGTTGTTTGAAGTGACGACTACATGACGGGCAACGAAACTTCTTGGCATACTGCTTGATATTTGTAATGTAGGAGGTATGGTTTTTATACAAAATAACATTTTTACAGTTTTTACAGTTTTGGACTTGGGTATATATCTTGGAATGACACCCTCCGTTACTGTATCCATTTCAAAGACATTGAGCTTGACATTAAAACAACTTTCAAACATCGGAAAATCTTGCATGTTTACCCCTCTGAAACTATCTATGTCTACCCTACGGTTTGTGTATTCACACCATTCATCAAACAAAGCTTCTACACCGTTTTGATCGACTACCTTATGTTTGTGATAATACAAACACCTAAACAGACACTAGTTGTCTTGATACAGACGGTGCGATTGGTTTTTATCTAAGGCAACAATACTTTGTGATCTTTTGATCATGTCTGGTAATTCTTCGGTTAAAGCACCCAATGGATAATCAGTACGATACACATAATAATTGAAATTGGTTACGAAATTGGGTTTGAGCGCTGAATTTGGTTTCAAGTTATCTACATATTCTCTAACATCGAGTTTTCTAAGCTTATCTAACACCCGCTCCAAATCTTCCCGATTGCTAATGACCTCAGGGGTATTAAAGACCATTTCATTTTCGTGTGGGATAAAATATCGATAGTCACCTGTCTGTACATTGCGTAAAATAAGACCTAAAGCTATATTGACTTTAAAAGCATTGTTTTCATTCTCAAAAATATAATTTAAGTGTTCGCTTAATTCTTCGATTCCACCTTCAAGATCGTTGGTTGGAAAGTTATAGACTGCACCATGTTCACTGTCTCGATTGTTTGCGAGAATATGCTTGCGGTTCACATTGTACTCTTCTTTCAAAGCATCGTCATCCCCCAGTTCTGGAGTAAAGTCTTGGAGATCGACAGCACCGCCATGTTGCGAGGTAGAATGACGTATCAATTGACGTCTGTCTTCGCAAGTGAAATCGCATTTTCAACAGTTGTATTTTGTCTTCTTTTCATGTCTCGGAGCATCAGGGCTAAGTGCACGTTTTTTGCATGCGTATCCATGCTGTCATAGTGCATTCTTGTTGCTAAAGGTTTTGCTACAGTTTGTACACTTTCGTTCAATCTTGTCACACACTTTGAAATGATACGTGAGCAAAGACACCCTGTCAAATACCTTATTGCAATGGGTACATGTTCGTCTCTCCAAACAAGTTTCTTCGTGTTGGTTGAAGTATGTGGAATTTTGGAACGCTTTGTCACAGTGTCGACATTTCTAAAATAACAGTTTAAAAGTTCTTATTAAATCAAATTACAACACTAAATATCAATTCTTATGCATTCTGTTAGACACTTGTGTGAACGCCACTATAAGTGGGTGCTCTACCATAGATTTCTATATTTCATTCATGTGACCTTAAAAGAAATTACATTTTACAATAAAAACTATCGAAATACTTTATTTCAGAAATATTTATATTGCATAGTACAAAACTTAAATACTTACTTGACCACAACCCTTCTTGTGGTTGGTCTTTTCTGTTCTTGTCTTAAAGACTTTGGAACATTTGTTGCACGTTCTGTTTTGAACACAAACTTTCTCGTGCTGTTTCAAATATGACGGGTTTCGGAATACCTTTTTGCAATGCCTACAGTTCTACAATTTTTAGAATAAAATAAAATTGTTATTCCAATTCATTGTATTCGATTCAAAATTAAGGATTTTATTTCCGTCCTTGTCACATATTATGCCGATATTTTATGTGAGTTATTTATAAAAATTGTTTGGATTTGTAGAATGTCAAGAACTTCTTAATATTACTTCCAAATGTGAATGTTTTACTGGCTTTGGGTAGAAAGTATTTAATCAATACCATCTCAAATATCGACTGAACTCTACGAAGAAATTTTAAGCTCGTCTTGTGTAAATAGAGAGTAGATTAGTCTTGTATACTTTAGAGATATTAAATGCTAATACAAGGAATAAAACAACCAAACTCATTTTCAAACTCCATTAAAACCATTGCAAATTCCACAAAACTGTCTATTAAGAAAAAAACTTCGAATTAATCTAAAAACATATACACATTTATAATATCTATGAAAGTGCTCTTTTTGAATATTTACAGAAATTACCAGAATAATAAATCAGCTCTTGAAAAAAATAGCGCAAAAAATTAAATCGACAAATTATTGACAAGAATTTAACTGGCAATACAGTAGTATCTCGTTATTCAGACCACTAAATGAACTACTAAATACATGTTTTAGCGATGAAAATTAAATCTCTTAATATCAATAAACTTTCTTAAAAGCTGTAAAATGCATTACAGGTACTAAACGTTGGAATTATACAAATATACACTAAAGCCATTACACAAAAGTATATACAAATCTGAAAAAAACGTCAATTTATCTCCAGCTAAATGATATACACTAATTAAGAATTCGAATGTCCAAAATTGTAATCCAAATAAAAAGTTCTGAAATTCTCTCCCACTTCTTGTTTTTCTACGATCAAAAGTAGGTGGCGGTGGCGGAGGTGAAAACGGGCGTGACGGTGATTGCACCTCTGATGGTTGGGGTGGGGGTAGTGGTGACAGCTGGGGTGGTGCAGGAGGTGAAGGCAGCGGGGAGAGTGACGGTGGGGGCAACGGCGATTACTGAGGAGACGTGGAAGGTAGAGACAGCAACGGTGGGGATAACGGAGATGTCTGGGGCGACGCACAAGGTGGGGCGGGCGGCGAGATCAACGGTGGGGGTGATGGCGACGGTTGAGGTAACTGCGGCAAGAGGGATGGTCTCAGTGCTGGCTCATCGCTAGTCATATCCGATTATGTGTAAGTGTGGAATCATCCAATGAATCACTGTCAAAAGAATCCATAGGAGTGCTAGTATGCCTGGGTGCTATACTCTCATATGACAAGTGCTCCGATCTCTGAGGATTGGGGAGATGGGCTGAGAGTGAGATAAATTTCTCATGTGTTGTAGCATCAGATCAACCATCTGAACAGCCGGTGGTGGTGTGGGTGGTCTGTTTCGTATACGTTTGTAACATTTCACACAGAGATAGATGAGATATGTGGAGATCAATGTCGCCACTATCGAACATACTATTGTCGCCAATTTATCCACGGAATAATATTCATTGCCAGACATTTCCCAATCAATCGTTGTTTCATCCTCTCCGTTGTTTATATCAGTGGAGTCAATTGTCGTGCCAACTGTTTTATCAACTGTGTTTTCACAACATCTCACTGCTATCTCCATATCCATAAACTCCTTACATAGTTCCGAAACATATATCCCCTCTAATGTCACTGATTCTAAGTTTGGAAATTTATTTTGCAAATCGTTCCGAGAAATTAAGGAATTCACTAATTTCAGCTGTTTTATCCTAACATTATGAACATATTTAAAGTTATTTACACAAAGAAGAAAAACGCCATCTTCTGTACAAGTTGAAAAAACCGAAGAAATAACACAAAATAGAACAAAAACTATCAACGCCATTTCTCCCAAAATTTTCAAATGACAGTATTCTAAGTACTTTAGCTGATGCTACTGTGCCAAGAGATAGCCACGTAGATCGGTCACCTGCAGTGGACGCATTGCAAATCACCCCTAAATGATTTACGTAAACATCATAGATAACAAATGGAAGGACTAATAAGTCATCTTATGTATCGAGTTTTAAATTTACTCAAATATCCAAGTTGTTCACAAATAGCATGGACATGTCATCAAGTAGCGGATAGAATAACATCATAAAATCTCGTATATTTAGACACATATGTAGAGGATAATTTATATTGTAACTTTGAACATTTAAAGTGCACGCCTATTTTTTCAGTTTACATTCAAATTAAATATGGCAAAATATACAATTTTTCTTTTGTTTTTGTCACTAAGCAATGCTCGTGGGCAGAACAACGGAAGCGAATTATGTCGATGCATAGAATTTAACGTGGAGTGTACAGGGAAGGTCATCGAATTTTGGCCTGTATTTACCACCACTAATTGGATAAGAGAAATACGTTTCATAGATAAAGATTTGCCACTGTTTGGAAACAACGAATATGTTAACTTAGAACTCGCTGTATTTATAAGATGTCGGTACCTTTTATGCGAGGATATTTTCAACTTTCAATCTCAGAACCCTGAATTGGAAATAATTTCTGAATTATTTCCTGCCTAGAAATGACAAGTGTGAATATGACCTCTGCAGTTTCTACGGGATCGCTCCACGCTACCGACGCTACAAGCAGCTTCTTTGTTTCTACGCATAACCCACAAAGCAGTGGAGAGCTTCATTTAAAGATTGTAATACTTGTCTCAACTGTTAGCGGATTGTTTGCTGTTTTTATTATGTGTGCCATTATCTACAAGATTGCGCAGCGCTTCCACAAGAGAAATGAAAGACTTCATTTTATTGAAACGGACAATTTATCTGATAACACAACTAGTACCACTGTATAATTAATGATGAAATGAAGTGAAAATACTCGTGCTCTGAAGTAGATCACATCATATTCGAGAAATTCTAAAGATATTTGTTGAAAGAATTTTTTTCCGAATGTGATTTTTTGATAGTTGCGATGATTTTACCCATCTCCTTTTTCATTACAACGTCTATATAGTCATTAAACACTATGTGAGCAACTTCTCCACTGGGAATGTGAATTACTTCTCCATTATTTCGAGGTCGTGGTTTGCAAATTCGAATTTCTAGGGGAGATGAAGTTGTTTTTTCTGTCACATCACCATTCAAACACAGGAATCCCTTTTCATAGAGTTCTTTGCAAATAGTTATTGTACCTTCAAGTTTCTCTAATATTTGAAAAGTAACACCAGTAGATAAAATAAAGTAATCCGAACTCATCTGGGCTAAACTCATGTTCGCACTCTGGAAATGAAATTTAGCCTTAAAAAACTGTTCAGTACCCTGGTAATCATACATCGAAGTAAGTGTCTCCATTTTATTAAAGATATCCCAGTGACTGATGAACCAATCATTTATTAATCTAGGTCCCCTTGTATCATCCTTTATTTTAGCAAATTCCTCTGTGTATCTATGGTATGCATTTTGAATTTCAATTGCAAAATCGGTAGGTTTCAAAGTAGACATTTTGTAAAGTTTACTCTATTAAAATAGTAGGCAAATGAGAGAAAAAAAAAGAGACCTGCACGTAGTTTTATACAGATTTTACTATAATTGAACTAATTCGAAAATTATAATAAGACCATAATGACAGGAAAATAAAAAAAAGGGGTTTTGAAATAATTACCTCAGCATTAAAGTAAAATTCACTCAGCACAGTATCACTTTTCACCATAAGAAACATTATCTATTATTCAAAGAGTACCTTATATTTCAGTTCAAAGTTTACTTTAAAATGTAAATTTATTCAGAAAAGATGATCATAATGATGAATTTCAATACTAAATTTCACTCAGCACAGTATCACTTTTCACCATAAGAAACATTATCTATTATTCAAAGAGTACCTTATATTTCAGTTCAAAGTTTACTTTAAAATGTAAATTTATTCAGAAAAGATGATCATAATGATGGATTTCAATACTAAATTTCAAAGAAAAATCTAGCAACCATTACCTTCAACACATAGATGTTTACAGTACAATTTACGGGTATATTTTTAACCAAAAAGTTGCTTTATTAAAATATATTACAGTGGAACCTCTAGATCGGAACACCTCCTAAATAGTACCACCTCCAAAATCTGACCGCATTCTATCGGTCCTAATTTCAATAATATATTGTATAAGAAACCTCCATACTTAAGCGTCCTGTAAATCAAAATACATTTTAAAAGTCGAGAAGGTGGTCCAATTTCAGAGGTTCCACTGTATACCCAGACGTGATTGCATGTCTAAATAAATGTCTTTTTAACTTTATTCACTGTCTGTTTCCGTGTCGTATCTGAGCGCTCGTGGAGAGCGACAGATGGGACAACAATAAAATGCTATTTGGTTATTATGACTGGACAAGCATGGTTCGTACTGTCTAATTTCATCGTTTCTTTGGTATAGTTCTTTTAACTGTTCGTCAAACCATGTCAGGTGACATGGGGAGAAACATACTTGATCAAATATACCTCTTTGAAGAATCTTCTTAACCGAGTTATAGGTTGCCCGGTAAAGAAGGACTGTTGGTTCAGCAGAATCGATGCACACATCCACATATATATCCCTGGCAACATGAATTTCGGTTCCCCCCTCTTGTACTTGCAATCTTCAATCAAATCATCTATTTTCCATGTGAATCTCTTAAACTCCTCGATATCCATAATTAGGCTCACTGATTGGTAGTTGCTGTCAACCACGGCCGATCGCTCTAGGATAAATTGGTATTCATCATCGATGGACCGCACTTTAAACCTCAGTGGCCACGCTCTAGAAAAATCCATATCCATAAAGCTGAAGCCTTCATCTGAAAAAGGAAAATGTAAATATGTTTTAACCAAAACTGAAAGACCTTCCAAAAATGTTTATCAAAGTAATGCTAGACTCAAGATAATAAAATATGAAAAAAATATTGAACAACAGAAAAATTCCCCCTTGCTCTATAAGCTGAAACGTCAACGTTATCACACGGAAAGGACATAAAAATAGAATTACTTACTTTCGAAGTCCAGTTTCTTCTTAGAACTGGGTGAACTCCCCCGTATCGTCCTCCGTTTTCTATCCTTTGACTTTTTCATTTCGATTGCAACAACAGAAAATTCTGGGGTTTTTTCCATTTTTTGATGGTCTCTCGACTTCGATATCAATGAGAATGATGAAATAACTAGAAGTTCCTTGCAGGCATTGAGCAAATAGAACATTGTCTTTTAAATCATAAAAAGGTTTTTTATTTGAAGAAGTGCTCGGGATTATTTCTAGACCAAAGTTTAGTTAAAATCTAAAGGTTATTTTTTTGAACAAAGTGCAGGTTTTTAGAAATAATAATAATTCACACATGGTAGTGACACTTAACAATTTACCCCCCTGCAAACCAAGGTTGAGAGTGATGATACGCCTAGATATTGAAATATATTATGGAAAGAAAATTTCCTTGTCACATTTTTATTTCTGTGCTTGGGTGTTACATTCAGAAAAAATGAACGTTCTCAGCAAAATGCTACGCGAGTCCGATGACTTGCAGAATCTAATTCTGACTTGGAATTTGATGGCTTTTGTGACATCAATGACTCATTTTATGAAAATGAGTGGCAACGTCTCGATATAAACGATGTCATATTCCAGCAGTGGATCATATATGATACCACTGACAGCGAATATGAGCCCTCATATACCGATTTAGATTCAGGTTGCGATTCGGAATTAGATTATTGCAGCGAGGTTGAAGACGATGAGAACCTCAAACAATTTAAGGCTACTCCACGGAGTTGACCACCTAATATATAATGCCAATTTCTTTATTCTTCTTAATCTCTATTGACTACAGTTTAGGACCCTGTGATGTTACTGTGACGTCACCAATCATCAAAATTTAGTCTATTTAATTTCTAAAAGGTGTGGCTACCACATGGTTTTGGAACGAAGCTTCTACCTTTATTCATCACGGAGATAGCAATTTAGAGCCTTGTGACGTCACTGTGACGTTACTGGTCACGTGACGTCATCAAATTTTAGTCTAATTAATTTCTATTGGCTATAGGTATATTTTAGTTTTGGAACGACGTTTCTATCTTTATTCGTTACGAAGATAGCAATTTAGGACCTTGTGATGTCACTGTGACGTCACTGGTCACGTGACGTCATCAAATTTTAGTCTAATTAATTTCCATTGGCTATAGGTATATTTTAGTTTTGGAACGAAGTTTCTATCTTTATTCGTTACGGAGATAGCAATTTAGGACCTTGTGATGTCACTGTGATGTCACTGGTCACGTGACGTCATCAAGTTTTAGTCTAATTAATTTCTACTGGCTATAGGTATATTTTAGTTTTGGTTTGGAAGTTTCTATCTTTATTCGTTACGGAGATAGCAATTTAGGACCTTCTGATGTCACTGTGACGTCACTGGTCACGTGACGTCATCAAATTTTAGTCTAATTAATTTCTATTGGCTATAGGTATATTTTAGTTTTGGAACGAAGTTTCTATCTTTATTCGTTACGGAGATAGCAACTTAGGACCTTGTGACGTCATAGTATACAAACTTGTATTGTGACGTCATTACCAAATTGACATCAGTGTCAGGGTGACGAAAGCATCTCATCGATAGCATGATACCGTTTTGTGTTTAAGTATAATGGATGAATATACAAGAAAATTTGAAATAAGAATACGCGAAATAACGAAAATAAAAATTTAAAAACCGATTCCAATTCAATAACAGTTATTCTTGTTGAAACTGCAGAAAATCATTATCATTGTATTTTTTATATTGTAGTGGACAAACAAACAATTTTTTTCGACTCGTTCGACAAACCGCCGCAAGAATATAAAGTTCCAGAAACTAAATATCGAGTGCGCATTGCACTACAAAAAGATACGGAACAATTGTGTGCTATTTATGGGTTAATTATTTCGCTGTTAATCGCTCGTAAAATTCCACTGATCGACATAGAAAAAGTAAATTGGAATAAGAAAGTCGTATTAGATGTGGCTCTTGATCTCAATTGGAAACTTTTAATTGATAATGAATTTACAATGAATTATGAAAGAAAGCGAGAAGAAAGAAAAAGAAAATTATAATATTTGGTAAGTTGCCTCATTATATTATTAACTACACCCCCTTTTCAACCCGCAGAATATTTAACCAGCACAAATATCTCTTCAACAAATACACCACATATTTGCACACACCTGCTAAATAAACATTACCATTATCAAACCATTATCATATCACTACCGAAAACCAGCGATTAAAGTAAGATATACTACTACAATCTATCAAGATGTGTTTCACTGTATACCGTTCCTGACAACTTATACATTCGGGTTGTGGTTCACCTCTTAAGAGGTGTTTGTGAGTAGTGTAAGAATGTCCTATTCTTAATCTGTGAATTACCATATCGTCGCGAAGAACATTTAGGGAGGGCAATTTGCGCTCTACCACAGGGTTAATTTGGTATAGCTTATTGTTGGTTTGTTCATCCCAATGTTGTTGCCATAGATTTTTGACATATCCAGAAATATGACACTTAAAACCTCATAACGGTATAAGGAAATCTGAGCAGTCTTGGTTTAACGCTTCTTTGGCGCCTTTGCCCGCTGCCTCGTTGCCCGGGATTCCAACGTGGTACCCAACAAAATATTGTCTCTTTGCCAACTTTTACCACTTCGTCGTGTTTTTCTATCAAGTCCAGAATTAACGGGTTGGATACTTGTAGGTTTTCTAGTGATTCAAGCACTGACATGGAGTCCACGCACAATATGAATTTTTTCTAACGGCTAATCTTGACAATTTGCATACCTAGCTGCAGGGCTCTAACTTCTGCAGAGAAAATAGAAGACCCATGAGGGAGCCTGGTTTTCAATATATTATTTTCTGTGACAATGGCTGCTGTTGCCTTGTCCTCAAGTTTGGAGCCATCGGTATATATGAAATGGTAGCCATTATAATTATCTTTTAATTCTGCAAATTTTGACTGAAATACACACGGATTAGTTCCTTCTTTTGTGGACTCAGAAAGAGTCTTCAAGACCACAGGTTTCGTTAACTTCCAAGGGGATTGGTTGGGTATTCTGTAATTTGCAACAGATTCAACGATTATACCTGCTTCTTGCAGGTGTGGTAAAATCCTAGTTCCAAAGGGGGGGATAGCATTGGTACCTCTATCCGCATAATGTGATCCGAAAACAATCTGATGAGTAGGGTTATTTCTATTGGCGTAAAGTTTAATACAATACTGCATGGCAAGTTTTAACCGCCGTATATTTACAAAAGTGTATACAAACCGTTTTGGTTTGTGAGAATTTAAAACCATTCTTATTCGCCCAAACTTGGAGAGAATAAATACTCTGCTGAAGACGGCGCTGTATTAAATTCATACTTTTGCCTCTACACGACATGGCAAAATCATCCACGAAGAGTGAGCTATCTATCCCCTGTCTCAGTGTATCTTTTAAATTGTTGATTTTTATCAGGAAAAGTAGAATTGAAAGGATGCATCCTTGGGGGAAGCCTTCGTCTTGTTCAAAGTATTCTGAGAATATTGTACCAAGGCGAACCCTGAATCGACGGTCGTCCAGGAATCCTTTTATAAACTGGGGCAGACGGCCTCGGAGGCCGAAATCAAAAAGATCCTTTAGTACTCCGTGTTTCCATACTGTGTCATAAGCTTTTTCCAAGTCGAAGAAAACGGTAACAACATGTTCCTTGTTATTGAAAGCTTCTTTCACAAAAGATTCTAGTCTTACAAGATGGTCCAGAGTGGTGGAATGGATTGTTTAATTAGAATTTGAAATTGAAATTGAACCCTTCCATGCAGGTGGTCTATAACTTTCCAGCTAAAATCCAGGTACAAGTTAGCATAAGCTATACAGAGATCGATAGAGGTTTTTGAACCAGTGCCCATATGAAAACGTGTTGGTGTTTTGTCATTGAGTAAAGACAGTTTAGTAAGTTTTCTATTGTCTTTCCTTTTTGGTCTGTTGTATGGTTGCCCCACATTGTACTATGAGCGTTGAAATCACCGACCAATGGTATGGGTTTTGGCAGTTGGTTTATGAGATCTGAAAATTCGTGTGATTGTGGTTTTGAAGGTGGTAGATTTTGCACACAGTGATTGTTTTGTTCAAGGTAGCCTACATAGCCTGGGCCTGTAAGGTGGTATTTAGATTTATTTCACTTTGGGGTATATCTTTTCGAACAAACGTTGCAGTTCCTCCGGAGGCATTGCTGCTAACGTTGTCTTTGCTGTAGCGGATATATCCCTTCAGCGTTGGTTCGTTAGTTAGTTATTTGAATGCTTGAACGACGCCGCCAACCTATTGCAGGCCACATTGTGTCATTTCTGGTAACTTTGTCGCATTTATACTTTACTGATTAAAAGTCAGCACAAGGTGAAATCTTGAATACACTAAAACGCTAGAATTAATGAAAATCTATACATAGGAATACATGTTAATCTCTTTTAAAAATTCTAAGACCTTGTTAGAATTTACTTTGTTAAAGAGCTCTCTCATGTTAGTTGGTTAGTTAAATGGTTTTTTAACGACACGGCCCACCCTTTGCGGGTCATATTGTGTCTTCACAGGTTTATAGTGGATAAAACGTTAAAAGTATGCGTTGGATATTACAAACAGTGTACAATCTAAAAGCGTGTCTATACACTAAAAGCAGACGATGTAATTACTAAAAATACTGATACAGGTTTGCTTCTTTTAGCAACTCTATTATTTTACACGGTTGTATTTTATCGAATAACTCTGTCATTGAACTGAAAGTAAAATAACGGGAGCGAATATCTTGCAAGTCTATGCAGTTTATCAAAATATGTTTTACTGTGTACCTCTCTTGGAAACCCGGACATTCGGGAGGCAGTTCGCCTCGAAGCAGGTGTTTATGTGTGGTGTACTTAAGCCCTATTCTGGCTCTAAGTATTACCATGTCATCCCGAACAATGTTTAGGGATGGCAATTTACGTCCCACGACCGGGTTAATCTGATGCAGTTTATTGTTGATCTGTTCATACCAATACTCTTGCCATTTGCCCTTTACATATCTAGAAATATGCAGTTTGTAGTCTGACGATCGAATAAGAAGTTCAGTTTTGAATATCTAGAGCCACTTTAGCAGCTTTATCAGCTACCTCGTTGCCTGGGATTCCTATGTGACTTGGAACCAAACAATACGTATTACCTTTCCTGAACTTACAGCTTCATCATATTTTTCTACTAGGCCCAAGATTATAGGATTTGATAGTTTCAAGTTTTCTATTGATTCTAGTACTGACATCGAGTCAACACAAAACATAAAATTTTTGTAACGAGTAGTTTTGACAATTCGGCAGTGAAGACTGAAGACCCATCTGGGAGTCTGGTTTTCTCTGTGACAATTGATGCCGCAGCTTTGTCGTCAAGTTTAGAACCATCAGTGTACATAAAGTGGTAGTCTTGAGTTCTGCGAACTTCGATCGGAACACACACGGGTCAGTTTGTTCTTTTGGGATTTCGGATAGCGTTTTTGATACTAAGGGCTTAACTAATTTCCATTTAGAGTATTTCGACACTCTGTAATCTGCAATCAGCTCAACGCTGATGCCCGCTTCCTGTAGGTGTGGTAATACTCTGGCTCCAAATGGAGGGATGGCCACACCCCAGAGAATTGTGAGAAGTCAGAAACGACTTGATGGGTGGGGTTGTGTCTGTTAGAGTACAGTTTTACAGCGTATTGCAGAGCTAGTTTCAATCGACGAATGTTAAGGGGTAGTTCATTTGCCTCAACGTGCAAGCTGTCAGCCGGAGAGGTTCTAAAAGCGTTTGGGCATAGTCGGAGACCCTGGTTTTGTATCGGGTCAAGCATCTTCAGATATGAAGGTCTACCTGAGCTATATATTATGCTACCATAATCCAACCTCGATCTGATTAGGGATCTATACAACATAAGTTTAGTGTCCCTGTCTGCTTCCCAGTCCTGAGCAGATCTGACCCTCGGCAAATTTAGTGAATTTCGGCACTTTCTTTTCAACTCTTTTATGTGTTGGATAAAGTTTGGAGTCGAAGATCAGCCCTAAAAGTTTGATTTGTTTGACTACTTGTTATTTCAGTGTCAGAAATATATACAACCGGTTCGTCATCCTGTTTACGTTTCTTTGCGCTCTCTCATAGTCAACTCTATAACTAGACCGATTTCGCCACCGGGGTGACGAAATAAACGCTTGAAAACACTCTAAACTTCGGTTTTTAACTCCAACGTGAAATTTACATCATGGTCACCGAAAGTTATACCTTACAAACGTCGAAGAGTGTGTGGAAGTTGCAAATGAGGTAAAAATTCCTTTAGCTCTTACCGTTTTTTGAGACACATTGCAAGTTCCGGTTTGACCTCGAAAGTTACCTTGAGAGCTAGGTCACCGAAAGGTGTATCTTATGTACCGTTGAGGAGAGGGTGGAAGTCGAAAGAAGGTCGAAATGGCTCTTCTGCTACCGTTTGCGAGATAAAGGGCAACTTCCGGTTTTTGACTCGAAAGTGACCTTAAGGTCAATGTCACCAAAAGTTATACCTTACGTAACGTCTTAGAGGCGATGGAGGTCGAAAATGAGGTCAAAATTCTCTTATAGTTTTTGAGATAAAGTGCAACTTCAGGCTTTTGACTCCAAACTGAACTTGAGGTCAAGGTCACTGAAATTTATACCTAACCTAACGTCCTAAAGGAGGTGAGGTCCTGGGTCTTATGTGATTATTTTCTGGTTGGTCTTATCAAGCACATTAATTACACTTACTTTGAGAGTGCAGTTATTCTTTATCCTCTATAAAACTATGTGAAACACTCCTTTTCAAAAGACTAACAACAGCAACTTGTAATCGTATATGTCAAGTGAATGAGTTTGCAACAAAAGCGTAAAAATTGAAAAAAAAAATCAAAAACTTGTTCTCTTTGTAATGAAAAGCGCACTGCCAGCGCTTGTAAAAAGCCACGTACAATTCAGCGGCCTCAGTAAAATCAGCATCACAGACGGCAGTAGCTGACGGTTAGCCTTCGAGTATCGTCCACTCAAAAGCGGGTATGCCCTATGCTTATGCATACTCACAGACAGCAATACTCTGCTAAGGATTAACGCGAAGACAAAGTATTCAGGACGGGCATTTCGTGTCTGGGGGTTAAGGGTTGGGCGTTTTACATGGCACTGGGTGGTTAAAATTTATTTTTAACCGTCAATCCTATACAACTAAGCTATCTGCATATTGTGTATCAAAATCCCGCTGTAAATCCGACCAGGAAAACGAAAATAGAAAATGACTTCATGCCCTAAAAAATAACGCACCACGATGTCCTTTGTCAAAAAGTAGTCTCATTTTACTCGAAATCTCTAGGACCAGCCGTTTTCGAGATATTCAAGTTTAAAATATACGCGGCGTCACAAGACGTTGATGACGCCATAAGTCAATAAAAAATTATTTGGCACCGGTTCACACAGACGACTATAAGTGTGCCAAATTTCATTCGCCTAGCTTAAGCTGTTTCGGAGGAGGTGTCTGGAAACCGACTGCAATAATTTCGGTTGAAAAAAAAAACGAAAAGCTAACATAGAAAGAGAAAGAACCCGAGCAAAAACAACTACGTTTTAAACGTTAATGTTTCAAGTGTAATAACGGGAACGAATGTGATTGAGGTCTATACAATCTGTCAAGTTGTGTTTTGCCGTATACCATTCCTGACAACTTATACATTCGGGTTGTGGTTCACTTCTTAAGAGGTGTTTGTAAGTAGTGTAAGAATGTCCTAATCGGCCGACAAAGGTCGAAATGACGGGACTTTGGTGAAATTTTTTTCATAATGCATCTCCTCCTACAGTTTTAGTTGTATCTTCTTGACATTATACATGTACACTCTTTGGGTAGTTCTCTATTGAAAAATTACTTTTTTTGCGATCCGCCGAAAAAAAATCCGAAATAATGGAACTTTGAAAAGTTTGTTAAACTTTTTTGCAAAATGCGTTTCTTCCTACAGTTTTTGTTGTATCTTCGTAATATTATGCATGTACAATTTCTGGGTGGTTCTCTACCGGCAAATTACTTTTTTGAGATCGGCCGAAAAAATCGAAATGAGTGGACTTAAAAATTTTGGTGTTTTTCCTTCTCATATTGCATCTCCTCCTACAGTTTTAGTTGGATCTTTATATTACACATGTACACTCTCTAGATAGTTCTCTACCGGAATTTTTTTTTCGCGATCGCCTGAAAAAATCCAAAATAACGGGAAAATTTTGTTAAACTTGTTTCAAAATGCATTTCTTCCTACAGGTTTTGTTATATCTTCTTAATTTTATACGTGTGCAATCTCTAGATGGTTCGCTATTGGAAATTACTTTTTTTTTCGATCGGCCGAAAAGAAGTCGAAATTACCAGACTTTGAAAATTGTTAGAAATTTGTGTATTATTGTGTATATTTTTTTACATATATCTACAATTTCTGTGGGGCAGAAGTTGAATATAACATCTCTTTGTCGCCCCTCCTTTCCCCTGCCTTTCCCCCTCCTGCCCCCTCACCCGAACAGTTACTTTTGATCAGATTGAATCTGTAGAAAAAGCCGTGTTGTGTATGCGTGTCTTAATGCAGTGTTAATAGAAGACCGCCCCCCCCCCTAAATTAAAAAAAAAACTGTTAAGCTTTGGATTTTCTGAAACTTTTAAGGAGAGAGAAAGCTATATCTGCCTTCATTGTTTAGTAAATTTGATCTATAAAAATATGGCAGTTGCTTTGGTGGTGTGTTAGTCGTGGTGAATTCCTGTCACTTTGTCTCTGCACTAAAATAGAACGACATGTGACCATTAACACAAGTATCTGTATTTCAAACAAAATAAATAAACAAAATTCCTAGTGATTAAATTAACTAGTTTATGACCAGTTTTGTTGTTGGAGGATGGGAAGGAGGGTAATATATTCAGACACGGATCCATCTTACTGAAAAATATCTTTGGTGCAGTCATATTTTATTTATACAACAGATTTTGTAAGCAACACTGAGATGGGAAACTGGTTTATTCTTTTTGCGTTGGGCTCGGCTCGAGCGAAAAAATCCCTGGTTAACTGAATCTTATTAGACGAACGTAACCAAGCCTGGCATGAAAAAGCAATGGGGGTTGGCAAGTTTATTTACAATACATATAAAAATATTATGTTTTATAACAATTAACATGGTGAATTATGACAAAATTAATGTGAGGCACATTGAAAATTGCCTAGGCAGGGCACAATCTCCCTGGACATTCTTGTTAATATATGTAACCGTATTTTGCCGAAGAATACCACCACTCAGTCCAAGGGTCCTACACGAAAAAAGTAATATTCGTCGAATTTCGAAATTCATCTTTTTATTCCATTTTATACCCATATGTTTTCCTGGCCATACCTGCCGCCATATGGTGACTGTATGGCCAGATGATATAACTATGCAGTTCAAAAGTCACCATACGGAAAAATTTTTGTGTATTTTCTTAAAATTCAATTATTCGACCTATATAACCATCAAATGCCTATATCTGTTACCCGATCCGGTTCCATGGCGGTTATCATATGGCAATAATGTAGGTCAGGAGATATCACTACACAGTGTGAATGACATCCATGGATGTGATATCCGACAACTTAAAAAGCCACCGTTTCCCGAATTCTGATACTCACACTCTTATAATAATGAGCAGTAACGTTTCAGTTCCCTAAGTTCTTACTCACTGTGTAGCTACTTTACGCTTCAGAACAAATATTACAATATAATAAAGACGTTATTTTTGTACTGTGTTGTGGTGATATGTTTTGCAGTTTCAAGAACAGGAAAATGACGTGGGCGCGGCTTTTTCATTGGCACCCAGAGGCACGCAGAAGAGCTGATTAAGGCTTTCGAAATCGAAACATTTGCAAACTTCCACATACAGAAAGAGACTTCCAATTTTGGGAAATTTTGGGAAAGTTTATATTTATGGAAGTGGCTGTTGCTAGTTATTGGAAAAATATGCGTTTCACGTATTAATATTGTTTTTAAATTTAATTTTATCGTTAGAGTCTTTTAAGCTCAGTGACAGGTTGGATTTAGCAAAAAATGTTTACTTGCTAAAATGGGAGGGAGGACGTTCGAGCAGCTGCGCTCACGTTTAGTAACAAGGGCTTCTGCATTTGCTTCCCTCTTGAGCTTATTGCTATCATGTTAACCCTTCTTGTTACACTCCTGTTTCATAGGCCATGCTATAAACTGGGAAGACACACAGGAAGTGAAGGGAGTTAGGATCCCTTTCACTGGTGTGCCCTTTATTGTCGTCGGGAAAGAGGTGCAATAGTGACACTTCGTAAGGGAGCACCAACTCAGACATCGACATGACAGGGACCAGGGCATTTAGCACGGAGAGGTTATCATTTCTATATTTTATAATTCTGTCTATATATTAGAACTTAACCTGTTATAGAGGGATATCAGGGCTCACATAGACTGCCTGAAGATTTCTGATGTTAAATTCTACATAGTAACGGTATTGGCGTATATACTATTATTTTATATTCACGACGAGTTTTACAGTTGGACCCATTATGATTTTTAAATACGATTAATTTGACGATGCAATGAAACAAAGGAGGATAGAACCTTTGGGCTAAAACAGTAAAGTAATCTTTGAAATATTTATTTTATAAAGGTCATTTTTCACTGTAAATTAACCGTAAGAAATCCATATGCGTGCTATATTTTATTTAAGGTTTTCCGACCCGATGAACACACCTACAGCAGAGGTGACCCTATGAACATAAACTTGAAAAAGTCCTCTAGGCTGGGTTATGAAGCTGCCATCCGACTCCGAGATAGTTTGTTCAATGATTATGCCGTTCGTATTTACCATTTGGAAAAGTGTTTCGTTTTGTTCACATAGGTGATTATTATTTTCTGTAAAAATTATGTGGTGGGAAGCAGAAAGTTCTCTCTACAATCAAATTGGGCAATATTGTGATTAACTTGTTGGAGTGTAAACATGTAAACCCCCGGCTTATAATACCCAGTTTGCCAGTGTTAGTTAGTTAGTTAGTTAGTATCCAAAAAATTGCTACCATCCTGAAAATTTTTAACAAATAAATTACTGAGCTAAGCAATATATATGTGTATATGAATTTGTAGATTGCCAAAAACTCTCGGTACAACAACAGAGCAGCTGCAAACAGGATGAGATTTAATCAACGCATCGGGAAACCCTTAAGAATGGAGAGACGAATATACATAAAGCTGCCACAAAATGCGCATCTCGGCCACTTGGGAGGGGAAATAGGTTTTATGTTTTTTTTTCTTTTTAGTAAAGCAGACTTGTTCTCCTTCGGTTTTAACCGGATTCATGTCAAATTCTGCACATGTTCACTCAGTGGTAGGCAGTTTTCTAAGTGATGCTTCTCCCACAGTTTTGAAGGGATTCCCTTCCAATTTTGTACAAATGTTCTCTTTATGGTTCTCTCAAAAAATAACTTTCTGACGATGTGCCAAGTGGGGAGGATTTAAAATATTTTGGAAGCCAGTTTTCAAAATGTTTCTCCCACAGCTTGGATAGGGTTGCCTTCAAATTTTGCATAAATGTTTACTGGGAAAGTCTCTTTTAAAAAGCTACCACTAATAGGCGGTGCAAAAAAAATTGGGGGGTTTCAATTTAGCCAATTTCAAAATGCCTTTTCTCCCACCGTTTAGTTAGTTAGTTAAATGATTTAATAAACGACACGATCGACCCTTAGCGGGTTACATTGTGTCAGAACATGTCAGTAATCAGTGACTAGAAGACAATGCTACAAGTTAAAAACAAGGTAACCTAAAACCATGTATATTCTAAAATCAGAAAGTGAAAAAAAAACGACTAGAAATACTGATACAGGTTGACTTCTTTTAAAAATTGTATAAATTTGCTAGGTTCTACTTCATCAAAGAGCTGCCTCAAGGAGTCAGCACTGAAATGACGTCAGCGGGCGTCTTGGAAATCGGTACAGTCTATTAAGATATGTTTAACGGTGTAAGGTTCCTGACAGCCGACACAGTCGGGTGCCGGCTCGCCTCTTAAAAGATATTTGTGGGTGATATATGTATGTCCTATTCTGGCTCTATGGTACACCATTTCATCTCGCACACTGTTAAGTGGCGGGGGCTTTTGTCCGACTAACGGGTTTGTTTGATACAGCTTGTTGTTTCTTTGTTTATTCCATCTTTCTTGCCACAGTCTTTTTGTGTATCTTGTGATGTGATATTTAAAATCGGAAGCTGGTATGAGCATATCGATACAATTATCATTTAGAGCCTCTATTGCAGCTTTGTCGGCTATCTCGTTTCCTCGGATACCCACGTGACTTGGAACCCAGCAGAACACTATGTCTTTGACAGCTTTGGTGGCCTCGTCATACCTTTCCAGAAAGTCAAGGATAAGTGGGTTTGATATTTGTAGGTTTTCAATTGATTGCAGGACGGACATAACATAAACTTTTTGTATCGGCTGATCTTCACTATCTAGATAGCGAGATGTAGAGCTTTAATTTCGGCTGAGAAAATAGAGGAACCATTTGGAAGTCTTGTTTTCAAGGTGTTATTCGGAAGCAGCCGATTTGTCGTCGAGCTTTGAGCCGTCCGTGTAGACGAAATGGTAGTCTTTAAATTCTTCCTTGAGCTCTGCAATGTTTGATCGAAATAGAAAGGGGCTATTTGTTTCCTTTGCATAGACCGAAAGGTTCTTTAGTACCACAGGTTTGGTGAGTTTCCACTGTGGTACGTTTGGTACTCTGTATTTTGCAATTGACTCTATGGTAATGTCAGCATTATCAAGGTGAGGCTGAACCCTTGCTCCAAATGGAGGTATAACGGTGGGGCCTCTTTCATGGAAGCGAGAAAAATCTGATCCAAAGACTGAGTTGTGGGTGGGATTCTTCTTATTTGCATAAAGCTTTGTTGTGTACTGCATAGCGAGTTTAACTCGACGAATGTAAAGAGGTTGCTCATTTGCCTCCACATGGAGACTTTCTGCCGGTGATATTCTGAAAGCGTTTAGACACAGTCGTAAACCTTGATTTTGTATCGGGTCTAGCATTTTTAGGTATGAAGGTCTTGCTGATCCATACAGAATGCTGCCATAGCCTAATCTAGACCGTATCAAGGCTCGATAAAGCATAAGTTTTGTATCCCGATCAGCGCCCCAGTCATGGGCCGATATTACTCTTAGGAGATTGAGTGCTTTTTGACATTTTCATTTGAGTTCTTTGATGTGTGGGATAAAGCTTAGCTTGGAGTCGAACAGTAAACCCAGAAATTTGTTTTCTTTAACAACAGGTATTTGAATGCCAGAAATGTATAGAACGGGATCGTCGTGTTGTTTGCGTTTATTGCAGAAATGCATGCAGACTGTTTTAGTTTGTGAAAATTTAAAACCGTTTTGGTTAGCCCATGTTTGCATGAGTGTATGTTCTGCTGTAAGCGCCGCTGTAATAGATTCATATTCTTGCCTCTGCAAGATATTGCGAAATCGTCTACAAAGAGTGAGCTGTCTATCCCCTGTTTTATGTTATGTCGGATGCTATTTATTTTTTCAGCGTTGGTTGGTTATTGGTTTTAGAGAAGGTTTCTTGTAGGCAAATTATTGCTGGGTCACTTTGGATATGATTGTTAAAATTTCGTGATGGTTGGTCCAAAAACCTCGTATATTCCACTGAATTATTGCCATATGGTCTTATTTCGCTATGCCTAGGGTCTTTGTATTCCGACACTAGGTCTTGAAATTTGCTTCTTTTTATGGCCACTTTCCTTTGTTGTTTTAGAGGAGAGGGGTTCTGACGGTGTATACTATCGTCTTCTTCCATTAGTGGAGAGAACCTATTCTCTACCTCGCTGGTTAAAGAGGAGCGCAGTCTTTCCTTGGCTTGTTTGGCTCTCTCTTTAAGGTTGCCCTTTACCTCCTTGGGTATGTTAGATGGAGGACTTGTTGTTTGTTGTGGTGTTGGTTTGGAGGGGGTGGGGCCTGCGGCCGCCGCTGCACTGTTCCTCTTCGACGGTGGTGAGCTTAGGACTCTTGAACTTTTTGCACACTGCTGATTGGGAGTAGTCACTTTTGGTCTTGCACCACCTTGTGCATGAGAGCCTGTAGCTGGAGAACGGGGCAGACCTCTCTTGAAAAATTACTCTTTTGGCAATCCACTAAAAGTTGACCAAAAGGGGGTCATTTCATATTTTTTTCAGAAGGTTTCTGCTACCACAATCTGGATCGTATTCCTTTCCAATTTTGTATGAATGTTTACTGCGCAGGCCTCTCTTAAAATTTTTGACGATCTGCCAAAAACTGGCCAAATATGTTCCTTTTTATTTTTTTCCGTAGCAGATTTTCACAAGGTACGTTTTTGACATCCTACCAAAAATGGATAAATGGAGGACATTAAGATAATTAGTAGCCGCTTTCAAATGCCTCTCCCAAAATTTGACCGGATTAGACAACCGTCTATTCTGGAATAGACTACCAAAGTTAAAAGTTCTCTGGAATAGAACATTTAAAATTTTTCATACATATTACATTGTAGCATATATTACTTACAGTTTTTATAATATTTAAATTTAAAATTACACAAAAATGTTCCATTTAAAAGGGTTTGAAGGTCGGTAGTCTATTTCGGAATAGACTACCGTAATCATATAATAATATGACTATAATACACTATAAACAAATAAAACCCTATAGGTAGAAAGTATATAAAGTGTAGTTGTGCAACGTTAGGCTATTTTTTTTCAATTTCTTTAATTTTGGCGATTTTTCACAATTTAGACTTTGTTGTTTTTCAGTTTGTCAGGCTGTATTTTTGTTACTATTCATCGTAGACCAATAAAACCCTAAAGATAGACGGTATATAAGCGTAGTTGTGTAATATTAGGTTATTTTTTATTTCTTTGAAAAAAATGTAATTTTGGCAATTTTTTACAATTTAGACCTGAAATATGTCCAGGCTGTACTTTTGTTGCTATTCATCGTAGACCAATAAAAATCTATGCTGGAAAGTATATAAAGTGCAGTTGTGCAACGTCAGGTTTTCTATTGATTTTTTCAAAACATGTAATTATGGTGATTTTTTGACAATTTAGACTTTGTCGTAGATGAGCGCGGCGGGGGATGTGTAATCTTGTCGTTTCTGCCTTACACTATATATATCGTATATTGCATTTTGCAGTGAACATGTGGTATTTTGTTTGCGCTATATCTCAGCAAGTATTCAGCTGATTCAACCAATTTAGGGATGTGCTGTTTGAGATATTTTTTAGTCTTTTTCATGCCATAACAGCTCTGCACAGATATTTTGCACTCGCCATATCTTGGAAACTGCTTTTTCAAGGGAAATAACCGATATTATGGCACTCGAATTCCAGGGGAACACCAAACAGGTTCACGCTTTATTTGTTCAGTGACCTCTCAATAATGTATGGCTAGGTAGTGTGAAACTTGAATTAGCTGTAAGCTTGATGGAATTATGCCTTAGATCTGTCCTCCGGAATTGTATTTGACATATTTTGAACAATGCATGACGTCGCGTCAAAATGTGACAGTTGTGTCGTTATTGTAACTGCAGAATATAAGGTCGAAATAGCTTCGAATTTTGCATGATAATGCCTTAGGTTCATAGACGCCATTTCGTGGTTTGGACACTAAGCTTTGTTAATAGGACAATTTGAGAGCATCGGATCAGCTTCACACTTGGTGAGATTATGTCTTTAAATGGGTTCGTTGGTGGGGAGCGTGATGTTATAGGGCGCTAATATGTGTTGTGAACACTTGACTTTTGTTAGCAGGATTTTATCTCGACTGATAAGTCGGCTCAGCTCCAAATTTACTGTGATTTTGCCTTTGCTGCAAATTCCACGCAATTGGCAGATTCATTGGGTGTTTGTTGGCGCCATATCTCTGTAACCATTGAAGCGAGTTAGTTAGTTAGTTATTTGATTAGTTTAACGACACCGCCAACATGTTGCATGTCATATTGTGTCATTCCTGGTAACTTTGCCGAATTTATGCCTTATTGATTAAAAATCGTTATAAAATAAAATCTTAAATATACTAAAAACTAGACTTAATGGTGGTCTACACATAGGAATACATGTTAATCTCTTTTAAAAAGGACCTTGTTGGAATTTATTTTTTCAAAGAGCTCTCTCATGGAATCAACTCTATAATAACGGGGACGAATGTGATTGAAGTCTACACAATCTATCAAGATGTGTTTCACTGTATACCGTTCCTGACAAGTTATACATTCGGGTTGTGGTTCACCTCTTAAGAGGTGTTTGTGAGTAGTGTAAGAATGTCCTATTCTTAATCTGTGAATTACCATATCGTCACAAAGACCATTTAGGGAGGGCAATTTGCGCCCAACCACAGGGTTAATTTGGTATAGCTTATTGTTGGTTTGTTCATCCCAATGTTGTTGCCATAGATTTTTGACATATCTAGAAATATGGCACTTAAAATCTGATGAGGTATAAGGAAATCTGGGCATTCTTGGTTTAACGCTTCTTTGGCGCCTTTGTCCGCTGCCTCGTTGCCCGGGATTCCAACGTGGCTCGGTACCCAACAAAATATTATCTCTTTGCCAGCTTTTACCACTTCGTCGTGTTTTTCTATCAAGTCCAGAATTAACGGGTTGGATACTTGTAGGTTTTCTAGTGATTCAAGCACTGACATGGAGTCCACGCACAATATGAATTTTTTGTAACGGCTAATCTTGACAATTTGCATAGCTAGCTGCAGGGCTATAACTTCTGCAGAGAAAATAGTAGACCCATGAGGGAGCCTGGTTTTCAATATATTATTTTCTGTGACAATGGCTGCTGCAGTCTTGTCCTCAAGTTTCGAGCCATCGGTATATATGAGATGGTAGTCATTATAATTATCCTTTATTTCTGCAAATTTTGACTGAAATACACACGGATTAGTTCGTTCTTTTGTGGGCTCACAGGTTTCGTTAGACCACAGGTTTCGTTAACTTCCAAGGGGGTTGGTTGGGTATTCTGTAATTTGCAACAGATTCAACGATTATATACATGCAGGTGTGGTATAATCCTAGTTCCAAAGGGGGGATAGCATTGGTACCTCTATCCGCATAATGTGATCCGAAAACAATCTGATGAGTAGGGTTATATTGATAGGTTGTCCATTTGCCTCAACGTGTAAACTGTCGGCTGGGGATGTTCTAAAGGCATTTAAACATATTCTTAAGCCTTGATTCTGTATCAGTTCTAGCATCTTGAGATACGATGGTCTAGTTGAACCATAAACTATACTGCCATAGTCTAGTCGCGATCTAATTAGAGCTCTATACAACATGAGTTTAGTATCACGACCTGCTCCCCAATCCTGGGAGGAGATGACTCTCAGTAAATTTAAGGCCTTCTGACACTTTCTTCGGAGGTGTTTGATATGTGGGATAAAACTAAGTTGGTTATCAAAAATTAAACCTAAAACTTTGTTCTCCTTGACAACAGGGATTTGTACGTTAGAGATGTGTAAAACTGGATCGTCGTGTTGTTTTCGTTTTTTTTACAAAAGTGCATACAAACCGTTTCTCTTTGTGAGAATTTAAAACCATTCTTATTCGCCCAAAGTTGGAAAGAATAAATACTCTGCTGAAGACGACGCTGTATTAAATTCATACTTTTGCCTCTACACGACATGGCAAAATCATCTACGAAGAGTGAGCTATCTATCCCCTGTCTCAGTGTATCTTTTATATTGTTGATTTTTATCAGGAAAAGTAGAATTGAAAGGATGCATCCTTGGGGGAAGCCTTCCTCTTGTTCAAAGTATCCTGAGAATATTGTACCAAGGCGAACCCTAAATCGACGGTCATCCAGGAATCCTTTTATAAACTGGGGCAGACGGCCTCGGAGGCCGAAATCAAAAAGATCCTTTAGTACTCCGTGTTTCCATGCTGTGTCATAAGCTTTTTCCAAGTCGAAGAAAACGGTAACAACATGTTCCTTGTTATTGAAAGCTTCTTTCACAAAAGATTCTAATCTTACAAGATGGTCCAGAGTGCTCCTTTGTTTCCTAAAGCCACTCTGTATGTCGGCAAGCAAGTTGTTTCTTTCCAGGTACCATTTTAATCTTTCAGCTGCCATTCGCTCAAATGTTTTGCACAGGGCACTTGTCAAGGAAATTGGTCTGTAATTTTGAGGATTTCGAGGATCTTTGTTTGGCTTTGGTATTGGTATTATTGTGGCTTCCTTCCATATTTCTGGAAAAGTGTCGGAATTCCAGGTATGATTTAACAATTCTAATAAGATCTTTAGGGTATGGTCTGACCAGTGTCTAAGCATCTGATAATGTATGTCATCTGGTCCTGCTGCTGAATCATGGGAACTATCTATGGCCTTTCTTAATTCATTAAGAGAAAAATGCTCACTATACACTTCGCTGTTGTCAGAATAGAAGTTGAGAGGATTAGTTTCTTCTGTTTCTTTATAGCGTCTAAACTCGTGGCTATAATTTTCGGAAGATGAATTATGTTCAAATGTTTCGCCTAGGGTATCTAAAATGTCCTTCGGGTCGGTGATCATATTATTGTTAACTTCTAGATGGCTTACTGTGTTAAAGGTGTTCTTGCCGGATATTTTTCTAACCATGTCCCAGGTCTTTTTTAGAGAATTATTTGTGTTGAGTTGAGAAACATTCTTGCCAGGACTCTTGTTTGCTTTTTCTAACTGTTTTACGCGCAACTTCCTTCGCCCTTTGATATTCTATTTTTCTTGTAAGGTCTGGGCAATTTGAAAACTTATTGAGAGCTTGTTTACGAACCATTGAAGCGAATCAAATGTACTCTTGCACATACAACGACTATATAGTCGACCTGTGCAACGAGAGCTTATTTTGAAAATGTCGCAAAAATTGGGAAACTCGGAAAACTTTCAAAATTAAGCACAATTGACCGATTCAATGGGTGTTCATGGGTACTTTATCTCCGTAACCAATTGTTCTCTTGCACATGCAACGACTATATAGTCCATCTGTGCAACGAGAGGTTTTTTGATTGATTGATTGATTGGTTTAACGACACCAGCAACCCGTTAGGGTCATATTGTGTCAGTTCTGTTGCTATAGGAAGACTCAGTTGAAACTAAAATCAATTAATACAGACAAAACAAGCAGTGTATACATCTAAAACCAACTAAAACTTACTGTACAAGTGTATTTCTTTCACAAAAGAAATAATTTTGCTTGGAGCTACCTTTGTAAAAAGGTCTTTCATGGAATTCACACTGTAGTAACGCGAACGGATGTTATGAAAATCTACGCAATTGAGTAGAATATGTTTTACAGTCAAAAGTTCTTGACAACCAATACATTGTGGAGGCGCATCGCCTCTCAAAAGATATCCGTGGGTGATGTATGTATGCCCGATTCCAGCTCTATGCATAACCGTTGTATCGCGAATATTGCCAAAAACTAGGTGCTTTTGTCCAACTGTTGGTTGGATTTGAAAGAGTTTGTTATTTCTTTGTTCGTTCCACTTTTGTTGCCAAATGTTTTTTACATAACTTGAGATATGTGGTTTAAAGTCGGAGTATGGTATGAGAAGGTCGGATATGTTGTAGTGTAGCGCCTCTTTTGCTGCCTGGTCCGCAGTTTCATTACCCGCTATGCCGACGTGGCTTGGCACCCAGCAAAACACTAGGGATTTGCCTTGTTTGACTGCTCTTTCATATCGTTCTATTAAGTCTAAAATCATCGTGTTCGACGTGATTGTAGGACCGATAAGGAATCGACACAGATAAGGAACTTTTTGTACCTACTAATCTTGACGATTTCCATGGCTAGTTGGAGTGCCCGAACCTCCGCGGAAAAGATGGAGGAGCCGTTTGGTAATCTTGTTTTCAGGGTATTTGATTTTGTAACTATTGAGGCAGCAACTTTCTTACCGAATTTAGATCCGTCCGTGTATATGAAATGATGGTGGGGGTAGGTTTCCTTTATCTCAGCAAATCTAACTTTGAACTCTTCAGCATTTGTTGCGTCTTTGGAAAAGTTTGTCAATGTTTTGACTATGGTTGGTCTTTGTATTTTCCATGTTGGGTATTTCGAAACTTTTAAGTTTGCAATTTGCTCGACTTTGATTCCAGCATTATTAAGGTGGTTACAGATTCTAGTGGCAAAGGGTACGATAATGCTAGGGCGTGTGTTTAGGATTTCTGAATGGTATTTTTCGAACACTGCCTTATAGGTGGGGTTTTCTTTATTTCCGTATACTGTAGTTGCAGATTGCATTGAGAGTTTGATTCGTTGAATATCTAATGGTTGTTCATTTGATTCAACCTGAAGGCTTTCCGCAGGTGACGTTCTGAAAGCGTTAAGGCAGAGAGGCGAAGGCCTTGGTTCTGTATTGGGTTCAACATCTTTAAATACGAAGGCCTTGCTGATCCATAGACGATGCTACCATAGTCTATTCTTGATCTTATTAATGATCTATACAGTTTTAATTTAGTACTGGTATCTGCTTATTTCGAAAATGTCGCAAAAATTGGGAAACTGGTTAGTTAGTTAGTTAGTTAGTTAAATGATTTGTTTAACGGCACGACCGACCCTTAGCGGGTTACATTGTGTCAGAACATGTCAGTAATCAGTGACTAGAAGACAATGCTAAATGCTACAAGTTAAAATCAAAGTAAGCTAAAACTATGTATATTTTAAAATCATAACGTAAACAACTACTAGAAATACTGATACAGTTTGATTTCTTTTAAAAATTGTATAAATTTGCTAGGTTCTACTTCATCAAAGAGCTGCCTCAAGGAGTCAGCTCTGAAATGACGTGAGCGGGCGTCTTGGAAATCGGTACAGTCTATTAAGATATGTTTAACGGTGTAAGGTTCCTGACAGCCGACACAGTCGGGTGCCGGCTCGCCTCTTAAAAGATATTTGTGGGTGATATATGTATGTCCTATTCTGGCTCTATTGTACACCATTTCATCTCGCACACTGTTAAGTGGCGGGGGTTTTTGTCCGACTAACGGGTTTGTTTGATACAGCTTGTTGTTTCTTTGTTTATTCCATCTTTCTTGCCACAGTCTTTTTGTGTATCTTGTGATGTGATATTTAAAATCGGAGGCTGGTATGAGCATATCGATACAATTATCATTTAGAGCCTCTTTTGCAGCTTGTTCGGCTATCTCGTTTCCTCGGATACCCACGTGACTTGGAACCCAGCAGAACACTATGTTTTTGCCAGCTTTGGTGGCCTCGTCATATCTTTCCAGGAGGTCAAGGATAAGTGGGTTTGATATTTGTAGGTTTTCAATTGATTGCAGGACGGACATAGAGTCCACGCATAACATAAACTTTTTGTATCGGGTGATCTTCACTATCTGGATAGCGAGATGTAGAGCTTTAATTTCGGCTGAGAAAATAGAGGAACCATTTGGAAGTCTTGTTTTCAAGGTGTTATTTTCAGTTACAACGGAAGCAGCCGATTTGTCGTCGAACTTTGAGCCGTCCGTGTAGACGAAATGGTAGTCTTTAAATTCTTCCTTGAGCTCTGCAAAGTTTGATTGAAATAGAAAGGCGCTAGTTGTTTCCTTTGCATAGACCGAAAGGTTCTTTAGTACCACAGGTTTGGTGAGTTTCCACTGTGGTACTTTTGGTACTCTGTATTTTGCAATTGACTCTATGGTGATGTCAGCATTATCAAGGTGAGGCTGAACCCTTGCTCCAAATGGAGGTATTACGGTAGGGCCTCTTTCATGGAAGCGAGAAAAATCGGATCCAAAGACTGAGTTGTAGGTGGGATTCTTCTTATTTGCATAAAGCTTTGTTGTGTACTGCATAGCGAGTTTAACTCGACGAATGTTAAGACGCTGCTCATTTGCCTCCACATGGAGGCTTTCTGCCGGTCTAAAAGCATTTAGACACAGTCGTAAACCTTGATTTTGTATCGCGTCTAGCATTTTTAGGTATGAAGGTATGAAGAGAAACTGGGAAAACTTTGAAAATAAATCACAACTGACCGATTCAATGGGTCTTTGTCGGCACCTTATCTCCGTAACCAATTGTTCTCTTGCACATACAACGACTATATAGTCCATCTGTGCAACGAGAGGTTATTTTGAAAATGTCGCAAAAATTGGGAAACTGGGAAAACTTTAGAAATTCAACAAAAATGACCTGTTTAGTGGGTGTTTCTCGGCACCATAACTCCATAGCCATTGAAGCGATTCAATTGTTCTCTAGCATCTGCAAAGGCTATGTAATGGAGCTGTGTAATCAGGGGCTATTTTGAGATTTTCGCAAAAATTGGGAAAATGGGAAAACTTTGAAAATAAAGCATAGTTTACCTATTCAATGGGTGTTTGTCGGCGAGATATCTCCGTAACCATTGAAACGATTCAATTGTTCTATTGCACCTGCAAAGACTATATAGTGGAACTGTGCAATAAGGGGTTATTTTGAGATTTTTACTAAAATTGGGAAAATGGAAAAACTTTGAAAATACAGCACAATTTACCTATTCAATGGGTGTTTGTCGGCGCCATGTTTCCATAATCATTTAGAGGATTCCATTGTTCTCTTGCACATAGAACGATTATATAGTGGATCTCTGCAACGAGGGATTATTTTCAGATTTTTGTAAAAAAAGATGGGTAAATGGAAAGAAGGTTAAAATTTCACCATATTGATTTGTACAATGGCGCAATGTAGCAGTAACACTTCAAGCTACTCAATTGTTGATTTAGTCAACAGGGCACTTAGTCAGTTTTACTGACATACTTATTATTATTATTATTATTATTATTATTATTATTATTATTATTATTATTATTATTATTATTGATTTTGCCTAGACTCAAAGAAGTTGCAGAATCTCCGATTCAAGCCGTCTTCGAAGAATCCGTTCACAAACTTCAAGCCAGCCCATATTACCGCGACAAACTGAAAGAGTACATCGAAAGTTAGTGGATGCCACATCACAAGGTAACAGTAATATTGGTGTTTTAAACTGCTATTGTGCGGCGTGAACTTTGAATCCGTTTTGATTCATGAAATAACATCTCGCATGGAAACCTACGCACTTAGCATCAATTTGCTTTTCCACATGAGCTTTTTACTGTTGTCAAAGTTGGGTTGGAAAGTCTCCATCGTGTCTTCAAGTACCAGCACTTGAAAGAATTCTCCAAGAAAACCCTTACAAATTCAGTGAAAGTCATCATTGAGAGTTTCTTTCCGATCATGACAGAAAAGTCATATTTTGTTGTTTTGCACAACTTTGATAATTTAAACCAAATATAATTTAAATGTACACAACAGTTACAACATAAGCCAGGAGTTTATGGTTGACAAATTATCGCAATATGTCGAAATGGGCTGCATCAAAATATCACACCTCATGTTTTTACTTTGGTCCAAACGGGACGTTACGAACCAAATAAACAATTTTTTCAGATTTAACAACTGTGAGCAGTTTTCTTTCTTATGCAGCTGAGGCTGGCTGTACATGCTATGATACAGCATTTTTATGTGCAGTGCGTTTTCCTAAGCATTTATTTGTAGTAATTTTTCCCCACAGAGGAAACATTTTGTTTTTTTGCATTCTGTTTGTGTGGTTTGTGTGTCTGTTGTAGAGGAGGTAAAAGTCTTATAATCCTGAACGAAGCATGGACAACCTGTGAAAAAGGAGGGTGGCTGTCTTGGGTTAGTTAGTTAGTTATTTGATTGGTTTAACGACACCGCCAACCTGTTGCAGGTCATATTGCGTCATTCCTGGTAATTTTGTCGAATTTATACTTTATCGGTTAAAAGTCATTATGAGTTAAAATCTTAAATATACTAAAACTAGACTTAATGGTGATCTACATATAGGAATACATGTTAATCGCTTTTAAAAATTCTAGGACCTTGTTGGAATTTACTTTTTCAAAGAGCTCTCTCATGGAGTCAGCTCTATAATAACGGGGACGAATGTGATTGAAGTCTACACAATCTATCAAGATGTGTTTCACTGTATACCGTTCCTGACAAACGGTATAAGGAAATCTGAGCAATCTTGGTTTAACGCTTCTTTGGCGCCTTTGTCCGCTGCCTCGTTGCCCGGGATTCCAACGTGGCTCGGTACCCAACAAAATATTATCTCTTTGCCAGCTTTTACCACTTCGTCGTGTTTTTCTATCAAGTCCTGAATTAACGGGTTGGATACTTGTAGGTTTTCTAGTGATTCAAGCACTGACATGGAGTCCACGCACAATATGAATTTTTTATAACGGCTAATCTTGACAATTTGCATAGCTAGGTGCAGGGCTCTAACTTCTGCAGAGAAAATAGAAGACCCATCAGGGAGCCTGGTTTTCAATGTATTATTTTCTGTGACAATAGCTGCTGCAGCCTTGTCCTCAAGTTTGGAGCCATCGGTATATATGAAATGGTAGTCATTATAATTATCCTTTAATTCTGCAAATTTTGACTGAAATACACACGGATTAGTTCCTTCTTTTGTGGACTCAGAAAGAGTCTTCAAGACCACAGGTTTCGTTAACTTCCAAGGGGATTGGTTGGATACTCTGTAATTTGCAACAGATTCAATTATTATACCTGCTTCTTGCAGGTGTGGTATAATCCTAGTTCCAAAGGGGGAGATAGCATTGGTACCTCTATCCGCATAATGTGATCCGAAAACAATCTGATGAGTAGGGTTATTTCTATTGGCGTAAAGTTTTATAAAGTACTGCATGGCAAGTTTTAACGGCCGTATATTGAGAGGTTGTTCATTTGCCTCAACGTGTAAACTGTCGGCTGGGGATGTTCTGAAGGCATTTAAGCATATTCTTAAGGCTTGATTCTGTATCGGTTCTAGCATCTTGAGATACGATGGTCTTGATGAACCATAAACTATACTGCCATAGTCCAGTCGCAATCTAATTAGAGCTCTATACAACATGACTTTGGTATCACCATCGGCTCCCCATTCGTGGGAGGAGATGACTCTCAGTAAATTAAAAGCCTTCTGACACTTTATTCGGAGGTGTTTGATATGTGGGATAAAACTAAGTTTGTTATCAAAAATTAAACCCAAAAATTTGTTCTCCTTGACAACAGGAATTTGCACGTTAGAGATGTGTAAAACTGGATCGTCGTGTTGTTTTCGTTTTTTTTTTTTTACAAAAGTGCATACAAACCGTTTTGGTTTGTGAGAATTTCAAACCATTCTTATTCGCCCAATCTTGGAGAGAATAAATACTCTGCTGAAGACGACGCTGTATTAAATTCATACTTTGCCTCTACACGACATGGCAAAATCATCTACGAAGAGTGAGCTATCTATCCCCTGTCTCAGTGTATCTTTTATATTGTTGATTTTTATCAGGAAAAGTAGAATTGAAAGGATGCATCCTTGGGGGAAGCCTTCCTCTTGTTCAAAGTATCCTGAGAATATTGTACCAAGGCGAACCCTAAATCGACGGTCATCCAGGAATCCTTTTATAAACTGGGACAGACGGCCTCGGAGGCCGAAATCAAAAAGATCCTTTAGTACTCCGTGTTTCCATGCTGTGTCATAAGCTTTTTCCAAGAAAACGGTAACAACATGTTCCTTGTTATTGAAAGCTTCTTTCACAAAAGATTCTAATCTTACAAGATGGTCCAGAGTGCTCCTTTGTTTCCTAAAGCCACTCTGTATGTCGGCAAGCAAGTTGTTTCTTTCCAGGTACCATTTTAATCTTTCAGCTACCATTCACTCAAATGTCTTGCACAGGGCACTTGTCAAGGAAATTGGTCTGTAATTTTGAGGATTTCGTGGATCTTTGTTTGGCTTTGGTATTGGTATTATTGTGGCTTCTTTCCATATTTCTGGAAAAGTGTCGGAATTCCAGGTATGGTTTAACAATTCTAAAAGGATCTTTAGGGTATGGTCTGGCAAGTGTTTAAGCATCTGATAATGTATGTCATCTGGTCCTGCTGCTGAATCATGGGAACTATCTATGGCTTTTCTTGATTCATTAAGAGAACAGTGCCCATTGGCTGTCTTGGGAAACATTTATTTTTGTTTACAAAAGCAAAACAGTAAATTCTTGTCAAAATGTGGTGAGCCCTTGGGCTACACTGATCTTTGTGTCTACTGGTCGCTCTAGTTATATATTATGGTTATCTAGATTAAGCTGAAAATGTCACTCTTATGCCAATTTCAGAAATGAGGAAAGCAGATAGATAGTTCGGTAAAGCATAAGTTTTGTATCCCGATCAGCGCCCCAGTCATGGGCCGATATTACTCTTAGGAGATTGAGTGCTTTTTGACATTTTCATTTGAGTTCTTTGATGTGTGGGATAAAGCTTAGCTTGGAGTCGAACAATAAACCCAGAAATTTGTTTTCTTTAACAACAGGTATTTGAATGCCAGAAATGTATAGAACGGGATCGTCGTGTTGTTTGCGTTTATTGCAGAAATGCATGCAGACTGTTTTAGTTTGTGAAGAAAATTTAAAACCGTTTTGGTTAGCCCACATTTGCAGTGAGTGTGTGTTCTGCTGTAAGCGCCGCTGTATTAGATTCATATTCTTGTCTCTGCAAGATATTGCGAAATCGTCTACAAAGAGTGGGCTGTCTATCCCCTGTTTTATGTTATGTCGGATGCTATTTATTTTTATCAGGAACAGAAGAACGGAAAGGATGGATCCCTGGGGGAAACCTTCCTCTTGTTCGAAGTAGTCTGAGAACACGGCCCCAAGGCGGACCCGAAAACGTCGGTCTTCTAGAAAGGCTTTAATAAATTCAGGTAGACGGCCTCGGAGCCCCAAATCAAAGAGGTCTTGTAGTACTCCATGTTTCCATGCTGTGTCATATGCCTTTTCCAAGTCAAAGAAAACCGAAACGGCATCTTCGTGATTGATAAAGGCTTCTCTTATAAACGTTTCTAGTCTTACAAGGTGATCCAGGGTATTTCTTTGTTTTCTAAAACCGCTCTGTATATCGGCAAATAAATTATTGCTGTCTAGATACCAGGTCAGTCTGTCAGCTATCATGCTTTCAAATGTTTTACACAGTGAACTTGTTAAGGAGATTGGTCTGTAATTTTGTGGGCTTGTGGGGTCTTTGTTTGGTTTTGGTACTGGTATGATAATAGCTTCTCTCCATATTTCTCGAAAGTTGCCAGATTTCCAGGCTTGGTTAAGGAGGCCCAATAGTATTTTCAGGGTTTGATTTGGCAAGTGTTTAAGGGTTTGGTAGTGTATGTCATCTGAGCCAGCAGCGGAATTGTGAGATTTGCTTAAAGCCTGTCGGAGTTCACTGAGTGAAAAATCGCAGTTGTAGCTTTCACTGTTGTCCGAGTAAAAATTTATGTTGTTTCGTTCTTTAACTGCCTTATACCGTCTAAAGTCATCGCTATAGTGTTTACAGGATGAGTTATGTTCAAATGTTTCTCCCAGGGCGTCAGATATTTCCCTTTTTCCCGTTACGGTGGCATTGTTAGTTTGTAAATGGCTCACAGGGCCTAGAGAGCCTTTGCCGGATATTTTCCTAACCATATCCCACGTTTTTGGTACAGTAACTATGACACACACATGTGCAACGTTAAGAGTTTGAGAGATTTTGATCTTTGACATTGGCAGCGTTTCCTTGACCTTGGAAATTTTGTGGTGGTATTCAGCGTCTATTAATGATACAATCTTATCGCCCACCCGAACAATATCATACTTTACGGTCAGAGAATTGATTTCTGCACTTCTGCACAAATTACAACTTTCTTGCATTATCGCTCACTTAATATGATCGCAGAAACCCATAACTAATATTCAACATTACATTACCAAAAGGAATGTTTTGCACTATATTCCCTATTATCGCCCACAAGGAAATATCATATTTCTCATATTTTCGGGTCACAGAATTGATTCCTGCACTTTTAAACCAGAAATTACAACTTTGTTGCAATATCGGCCACGTACAAAGCATCACAGATATTTATAACTAATACTTAAAACGGTTAAATTAACACAGGAAATGTTTTGCACTATGTTCCCTTTTATCGTCCACCCAAAAAATATCATATTTATAATATTTTCGGGTCATAGAATTGATTCCGGCACTTTGAAAGCCAAAATTACAATTTTCTTGCATTATCGCTCCCTTAATAATGATCGGAGACACTCATCACTAATATTTAAAACAATTACATTTACAAAAGACATATTTGCACTATATTCCTTATTATCGCCCATTGTTCCCAAATCCGAACAATATCATATTTATCACATTTTCGGGTCATACAATTGAGTCGTGCACTTTGAAAGCAAAAATTACATTTTTTTGTATTAACACCCACTTAAAAGTGATCGGGTACACCCACAACTAATATTCAAACGATTAAATTAACAAACGAAATATTTGCACTATGCTCCTTATTATCGAACAATGTTCCCAATTACCAAGCACCCGAAAAATATCATATTTATCATATTTTGGGGTCATAGAATTAATTCCTGCACTTTCAAAGCGAAAAACGCAACTTTCTGCATTATCTCAATGTTCCCTATTATCGCCCACCGGACAAATATCACATTTATCATATATTCGGGTCAAAGAACTGATTCCTGCACTTTTAACGCGAATACTACAACTTTCTTGCATTATCGCCCAATTTTCCCTATTATCGCCCACCCGAAAATATCATATGTATCATATTTTCTAGTCAAAAGATTGATTCCTGCACTTGTAAAGCGAATATTTTAACTTTCTTGCATTACCGCCCAAGGTTCAATATTATCGATCACCCGAAAAATATCAGATTTATCATGTTTTCGGGTCATAGAATTGATTCCTCAACTTTTAAAGCAAAAATTACAACTTTCTTGCATTATCGCAAAATGTTCCCTATTATCACCCACTTGAAAAATATCATAGAACTGATCAACTGACAACAAATTACTGAAATCATTCAAGTCCAACCAGAAGTACTGGCATGTAACATATTGTGCCCCTCTGCAAATTGGAACTTTTTTAGAAAAAAAAATGGAAATTTGCAAATTTTTAAAATTTGCAAACTTTGAAGCTCAGTAGATTCAAAAATAAGGCGAAATTCAAAAATCGAAAGAAGTACTTTTTCAGCCCTTAGTTCTATTGTATTGTATTGTTCTTTAGATCCCTTTCAACTGCTATGGTCATATCGGAAACCCCCTGCCACATTATACTGAAATGGGGCATTCCAGCCCTCCTTCTAACCCTTGCATGTGGAGTGCCTCATAGGGTAGCAAGGAGGAATTCCAATTTTAAAGTTTTAGTATGACCCGACCGGGGTTTGAACCCACGATCTTCCAGTCTCGAGGCGGACACTGTAACCACTAAGCCACCGAGGCTGGTACGTGATCGAATGTAAAAAGTGCGGCAGTCTGTATGTGGGAGAAAAGGGTAGGCGACTAGGGGATAGATTTAGAAAACATAGAAGAAATGCGATGACTAAAAAAGAAGATAACGAAGTCTCCAGTCATTTTGGTCAATTAGTTCTAGTTTCTTCATGAAAAATTTCGGAATCTTTCGATAAAAAATGAGGGATCAGATAGGTCTTTCATATTTTGCCCAAATTAGCAATAAAATCACCAAAAATGGTTTAAACAAAAAAAAAAATTAAAAAGTTCTTAATGCAGTAGAGGGTTGGGAACTCGCGTTTAAGATTTGGTCAGAATCTGATAAAAAATAAAAGTTATTCCACTTTAACCGTCGCCGGACGGACGGACAGACGACACTTGCCCCATTTGTATAGCCCTGTTAGCTGAAAAGCCAACTGGGCTAAAAAGATCTTGAAGATCATCATTTAAGCGTTTTTGGACCCATCAATTCAAAAAGAAAACTAGACCTTTTCGCTACCCAGTAGCGAAAATTACACTTGGGGACCACAAAAATGTGATTCTGAACTCTTAAAATTCAGAGTTGACCATGAGCGAGGAGGTAAAGGTCACCAACATACCTCTTCCCTTATCTTTTCTTTTAGGCACAAATGACGAAATAATCTTAAAATCGCTTTACTTTTAACCGTTTTTGAACTTTTGACAATGAACCATGATCGAAATCGTCAAGATCACCGGGTCATATTGTGTCTTCACAGATTCATAACGGATAAAACGTTAAAAATGTGCGTTGGATATTAGAAACAGTGTACAATCTAAAAGCATATCTATACAATAAAAGCAGATGATATAATTACTAAAAATATTGATACAGGTTTGCTTCTTTTAGAAACTCTATTATTTTACACGGTTGTATTTTATCGAATAACTCTGTCATGGAACTGAAAGTAAAATAACGGGAGCGAAAGTCTTGCAAGTCTATGCAGTTTATCAAAATGTTTTACTGTATAACTCTCTTGGCAACCCGGACATTCGGGAGGCAGTTCGCCTCGAAGCAGGTGTTTATGTGTAGTCTAGGTATGCCCTATTCTGGCTACGTATTACAATGTCATCCCGAACAATGTTTAGGAATGGTAATTTACGTCCCACAACCGGGTTAATTTGATGCAGTTTATTGTTGATCTGTTCATTCCAATACTGTTGCCATTTGCCCTTTACATATCTAGAAATATGCAGTTTGTAGTCTGACGATCGAATAAGAAGTTCAGTTTTGAATATCTAGAGCCTCTTTAGTAGCTTTATCAGCTGCCTCGTTGCCTGGGATTCCTACGTGGCTTGGAACCTAACAAAACCGTATTACCTTTCCCGCCCTTACAGCTACTAGTACTAATACTAATTTACAATCAAATGATGCTAAACTTTCAGTTGTAAGTATTTGGAGTAGCGACAGTTTTGGAGAATTTGACGAAGATTACCAACCAGACTCGGTACATATGGATGAAACAGAGGGAAAGAGTGAAGAAGACATAATGCGTGAGGAAGATGCAGTCGCGGAGAGCACGAAACAGAAACGTTCTGGGGCTGAGTTATCTGGAAGTTATTTATTGGTTTAACGACACCGCCAACCTGTTGCAGACCATATGGAGGGGACACCGCCAACCTGTTGCAGGTCATATTGTGTCATTCCGGCTAACTTTGTCGAATTTATACTTTATTGATTAAAAATCGTTATAAAATAAAATCTTAAATATACTAAAAATAGACTAAATGGTGGCCTACACATAAGAATACATGTTAATCTCTTTTAAAAATTCTAGGACCTTGTTGGAATTTACCTTTTCAAAGAGCTCTCTCATGGAATCAACTCTATAATAACGGGGACGACTTTGATCGAAGTCTATACCATCTATCAAGATGTGTTGCACTGTATACCGTTCGTGACAACTTATACATTCGGGTTGTGGTTCACCTCTTAAGAGGTGTTTGTGAGTAGTGTAAGGATGTCCTATTTTTAATCTGTGAATTACCATATCGTCGCGAAGGCCATTTAGGGAGGGCAATTTGCGCCCTACCACAGGGTTTATTTGGTATAGCTTATTGTTGGTTTGTTCATCCCAATGTTGTTGCCATAGATTTTTGACATATCTAGAAATATGGCACTTAAAATCTGATGACGGTATAAGGAAATCTTAGCAATCTTGGTTTAACGCTTCTTTAGCGCCTCTGTCCGCTGCCTCGTTGCCCGAGATTCCAACGTGGCTCGGTACTAACAAAATATTATCTCTTTGTCAGCTTTTACCACTTCGTCGTGTTGTTCTATCAAGTCCAAAATTATTGGGTTGGATACCAGTAGGTTTTCTAGTGACTCAAGCACTGACATGGAGTCCACGCACAATATGCATTTTTTGTAACGGCTAATCTTGACAATTTACATAGCTAGCTGCAAGGCTCTAACTTCTGCAGAGAAAATAGAACACCCACCAGGGAGCCTGGTTTTCAATGTATTATTTTTGGAAATAAAACACAAAACGTAGAATCTATCTCAAAAGCATTTACACCAACACACTCCCTGCTCATATAGGTAAACACAACAAACAACCTAGAAGAAGACATCATCTCTCGTTGTAAGAGTCAACCTGGAATTTTTGTGCGCAAATTTTAGAAAAAAGACAAAAATGTACAGTTAATTGAATTGTCTGGGCAAAATGATGAGACATCGCGTAAAGAAGATGCCAAACTCCGCCGTATTTTAAGACAACGAGGCGATTATGTTCACAACATAGATGTGATGAACAACATGGAACATTAATCTGGGGAATTGACAGTTTCGCGACGGGATCCCAAGGTGTTTGACAGCAATAGTTTCAGTTCTTGTTCATTTTGCCTGGAACGGCTCAAGAAAACATGTCTCAAAAGACATTCGGCAGAGTGTAGGAGCCTGATGGTCGCAAAACCAGCAGCGAGCTGCAGATCAAGTCGGATGTTGTGTTAGGATTGATAACACCAAGTGCATCGACATAACTAGTCGATGAAGTCTTTTCAATCATGCGACCAGGCGAAGAAACGACCGTTGCGCAATCTGACAACCTGGTAGCTGCATTGGGGGATAAGTGGTTAAGAATGAAATATCCAACAAGTGCGGGGGAAGTATTATACGAGTGAACGCTTGAGACGAAGTGCACGATTTCTAATTCACATGCAAAACCTCTGTGACAACAAGTCATTAACTATGACTGAATGCATCAAAGGAACCATGTTCGATACATGCTGTGAGACCGCGTCGAAAATTGCAAACTATACATGACGAAGAAGACCTGCAAAGTCCCATGGAAGCGATTAAAATTCGCTTTGATCTCGTCAAAATGTGCAGAATCAAATAAGGATTCGCCCTGAAAAGCGAAGAAAGTGAAGAAAAGGTAAAAAAAAGAGTGCCAAAGTTTTATGAAATTGATGGAGATTTGAGTGGACGCCCAAAGATTCCAAACTAGCTCATTATGTCGTGAGGTAAAGACACTTGAACAAAGTTACTTACATTCCACTCAGTGAGGATTTGGAGAAATTAGCGTCGAACTTGAAGAAGGAGCTAACAGACATCCATGATGATCTTAAACAAGAGCCCACCTATGAAATATACAGAAAAGTAGTGATGCTTCTTCAGACAAGACTGCTGCTCTACAATAAGAGAAGAAGTGGGGAGCCCGAACAAGCGACGTGAGTATAAAACAGCTACTTTTAGAAAAGTAATTACAAGATGCAGCCATTAAAAGATGTAGCCAGAAAATTAAGAACATTTCCAACTTTCTGTTGGTATGATGAGTGTGGTAACATTCATTGCGCAATCCACACTAATTGCCAGTAAATGGAGTTAGTTCTATGATTTATTTAACGACATAACCGACCCTTAGCGGGTTACATTGTGTCAGAACATGTCAGTAATGAATGACTAGAAGACAATACTACAAGTTAAAATCAAGGTAAGCTAAAACCCTGTATATTCCAAAATCATAAAGTAAAAAGCGACTAGAAATACTGATACAGGTTGATTTCTTTTAAAAATTGTATAAATTTGCTAGGTTCTACTTCATCACAGAGCTGACTCAAGGAGCGGGCGTGAGCGGGCGTCTTGGAAATCGGTACAGTCTATTAAAATATGTTTCACTGTGTAAGGTTCCTGACACCCGACACAGTCGGTAGCCCGGCTCGCCTCTTAAAAGATGCTTGCGGGTGCTATATGTATGTCTTATTCTGGCTCTATGGTAAACCATTTCATCTCGTACACGGTTAAGTGACGAGGGCTTTTGTCAGACTAAGGGTTTGTTTGATACAGCTTGTTGTTTCTTTCTTTGTTCCACCTTTCTTGCCACAATCTTTTTGTGTATCTTGTGACATGATATTTAAAATCGGAGGCTGGTATGAGCATAGCGGTACAATTATCATTTAGAGCCTCTTTTGCAGAATTGTCGGCTATCTCGTTTCTACCGATACCCACTTGACTTGGAAATCAGCAGAACACTATGTCTTTGCCAGCTTTGGTGGCCTCGTCATATCTTTCCAGGGGGTCAAGGGTAAGTGGGTTTGATAGATTGATTGGTTTAACGACACCAGCAACCCGTTAGGGTCATATTGTTTCGGTTCTGCTGCTATAGGGAAGATTCAGTGAACCTAAAATCAATTAAAATAGACAAAACAAGTAGTGTATACATCTAAAACCAACTAAATTCAATTTAAAACTTACTGTACAAGTGTATTTCTTTCAGAAAAGAAATAAATGAATAGAATTGAATAGAATATGTTTTACAGTCAAACGTTTTTGACAACCAATACATTCTGGAGACATATCACCACTCAATAGATATCCGTGGGTGATGTATGTATGCTCGATTCGAACTCTATGCATAACCGCTGTATCGCGAATATTGCCAAGAGCTAGCTGCTTTTGTCCAACTGTTGGTTGGATTTGAAGTTAGTTAGTTAGTTAATTAGTTATTTGATTGGTTTAACGACACCGAAAACCTGTTGCAGGTCATATTGTGTCATTCCGGCTAACTTTGTCGAATTTATACTTTATTGATTAAAAATCGTTATAAAATAAAATCTTAAATATACTAAAAATAGACTAAATGGTGGTCTACACATAGGAATACATGTTAATCTCTTTTAAAAATTCTAGGACCTTGTTGGAATTTACCTTTTCAAAGAGCTCTCTCATGGAATCAACTCTATAATAACGGGGACGACTTTGATCGAAGTCTATACCATCTATCAAGATGTGTTGCACTGTATACCGTTCGTGACAACTTATACATTCGGGTTGTGGTTCACCTCTTAAGAGGTGTTTGTGAGTAGTGTAAGGATGTCCTATTTTTAATCTGTGAATTACCATATCGTCGCGAAGGCCATTTAGGGAGGGCAATTTGCGCCCTACCACAGGGTTAATTTGGTATAGCTTATTGTTGGTTTGTTCATCCCAATGTTGTTGCCATAGATTTTTGACATATCTAGAAATATGGCACTTAAAATCTGATGACGGTATAAGGAAATCTTAGCAATCTTGGTTTAACGCTTCTTTGGCGCCTTTGTCCGCTGCCTCGTTGGTAGTCATTATAATTATCCTTTAATTGTGCAAATTTTGACTGAAATACACACGGATTAGTTCCTTCTTTTGTGGACTCAGAAAGAGTCTTCAAGACCACAGGTTTCGTTAACTTCCAAGGGGGTTGGTTGTGTATTCTGTAATTTGCAACACATTCACCGATTATACCTGCTTCTTCCAGGTGTGGTATAATCCTAGTTCCAAAGGCGGAGATAGCTTGACTGATTGATTGATTGGTTTAACGACACCTGCAACCCGTTAGGGTCATATTGTGTCAGTTCTGTTGCTATAGGAAGACTCAGTTGAAACTAAAATCAATTAATATAGACAAAACAAGCAGTGTATACATCTAAAACCAACTGAATTCAGTTTAAAACTTGCTGTACAGGTGTATTTTTTTTTCAAAAAAGAAATAATTTGGCTTGGTGTTACCTTTGTAAAAAGGTCTTTCATGGAATTCACACTGTAGTAGCGTGAACGAATGTTCTGAAAATCTGCACAATTGAGTAGAATATGTTTTACAGTCAAAAGTTCTTGACAACCAATACATTCTGGCGGCGCATCGCTTCTCAAAAGATATCTGTGGGTGATGTATGTATGCCCGATTCGGGCTCTATGCATAACCGTTGTGTCGCGATTATTGCCAAAAGCTAGCTGCTTTTGTCCAACTGTTGGTTGGATTTGTAAGAGTTTGTTATTTCTTTGATGCCGAAGGTTTTTTACATAGCTTGAGATATGGCGCTTAAAGTCGGAGTATGGTATGAGAAGGTCGGATATGTTGTAGTTTAGCGCCTCTTTTGCTGCCTGGTCCGCAGCTTCATTACCCGATATGCCCACGTGGCTTGGCACCCAGCAAAAACACTACGGATTTGCCTTGTTTGATTGCCCTTTCATAACGTTCTATTAGGTCTAAAATCATCGTGTTCGACACCTGCAGATTTTCTAGTGATTGTAAGACCGATAAGGAATCGACACAGATAAGGAACTTTTTGTACCTACTAATCTTGACGATTTCCATGGCTAGTTGGAGTGCCCGAACCTCCGCGGAAAAGAGGAGCCGTTTGGTAATCTTGTTTTCAGGGTATTTGATTTTGTTTTCAGGGTATTTGATTTTGTAACTATTGAGGCAGCAACTTTGTTATCGAGTTTAGATCCGTCCGTGTATATGAAATGATGGTGAGGGTAAGTTTCCTTTATCTCAGCAAACCTAACTTTGAACTCTTCAGCATTTGTTGTGTCTTTGAAAAGGTTTGTCAGAGTTTTGTTTATGGTTGGCCTTTGTATTTTCCATGTTGGGTATTTTGAAACTTTTAGGTTTGCAATTTGCTCAACTTTGATTCCAGCATTATTAAGGTGTTTATGGATTCTAGTGCCAAAGGGTACGATAACCTAGGGCGTGTGCTTAAGATTTCTGAACGGTCTTTTCGAACACTGCCTTATGGGTGGGGTTTTCATTATTTGCGTATAGTTTAATTGCATATTGCATTGAGAGTTTGATTCGTTGGATATCTAATGGTTGTTCATTTGATTCAACCTGAAGGCTTTCCGCAGGTGACGTTCTGAAAGCGTTAAGGCAGAGGCGAAGGCCTTGGTTTTGTATTGGGTTCAGCATCCTTAAGTACGAAGGCCTTGCTGATCCGTAGACGATGCTACCATAATCTATTCTAGATCTTATTAATGATCTATACAGTTTTAATTTAGTATTGGTATCTGCTTCCCAATCTTGGGCGGAGACGACTCGTAGCAGGTTGAGTGCCTTTTGACATTTTCTCTTCACGTCTTTCATGTGGGGAATAAAATTTAGCTTCGAGTCCAGAATTAGACCACGGAATTTGTTTTCCTTTACTACAGGTATCTGAGTGTTAATATTTGTTGTATCTGATAAGTATAAAACAGGGTCGTCGTGTGGCTTTCGCTTGTTGCAAAAGTGCATGCAGACTGTTTTGGTTTGCGAAAACTTGAAACCATTTTGGTCAGCCCATTTTTGAAGAGAGTTTATATTTTGCTGGAGTCAACGCTCGATAAGATTCATATTCTTACCCTTGGCAGACATCGATAAGTCATCTACAAAGAGTGAGCTCTCTATTCCCTGTTTAGTTGCCAATTTGATACTATTGATTTTGATTAGAAACAACAGAATTGAGAGAATGCATCCTTGAGGGTAGCCCTCTTCTTGCTCAAAATAGTCCGAGAAAATGGAACCGAGACGGACTTTAAACCGCCTATCATTTAAAAACGCTTCAATGAACTCAGGAAGGCGACCTCGTACACCAAGGTCGTAGAGGTCTTGCATGACCCCGTGTTTCGAAGCCGTGTCGTAGGCTTTTTCTAAATCGAAGAAAACAGTGACGACATGTTCGTTATTGATAAAACCTTCTCTAATAAATGATTCGAGTCTAACCAGGTGATCTATGGTACTTCTTTCCTTTCTGAAGCCGCTTTGGATGTCAGTAAGCAGATGATTTTTCTCTAAATACCAAATTAGTCTTGCGGCTATCATTCGCTTTAATGTTTTGCACAATGAACTTGTCAGAGATATTGGGCGGTAATTTTGGGGATTAGTAGAATCCTTATTGAGTTTTCGGATTGGTATGATAGTGGCTTCTTTCCATATTTCAGGAAAGTGTCCTGTAGTCCAAACCTGGTTCAGTAGTTCTAGGAGGACTTCAAGGGTTTCCCCAGGTAGGTGTTTTAAAACCTGGTAGTGCAGGTCGTCTGGTCCGGCAGCTGAGTCATGTGAGTTACGTATAGCGTCTTTCAACTCAGGAGGAGTAAAGGTGCTATTGTACTCTTCCAAATTATTTGAGGTAAAGTCTATTGGTATTTGTTCTTTAATTTCTTTTATTTGACGGAACGCAAGAGAGTAATTTTCAGATGAAGAGTTGAACTGAAAGGTTCTACCAAAGGTATTTGCTATTTCATCGGGTTTTGTGATAGTTTGGTTGTTTGTAGTGAGGTGGTTTATTTGTTTTGAGATGTTTTTAGCAGATATTTTTCGAATTATCTCCCATACTTTTTTGGTTGAATTGTTTTTGTTCAATTTGGAGATATATTCCGCCCAGGTTTGCTTTTTGCTTGCTTTGATGGTTCTGCGTGCTTCGGCACGTAGCCTTTTGTATTCAAGTTTGGTACTATTGTCCGGGCTGATGTAGAATTGGTGCAGAGCTGTTTTTTCGCATGGCTATTGCTTTTTTGCAATCGTCGTTAAACCAAGGTTTTTGTTGTTTTTTAGGATTTCCGGAAGTTTTAGGTATGGTTTTTTTCCGTGATTGCCTGGATTAGAGCCGTAAAAAATAAAATCGGGTCGTCGTCGTGTGTAAACTGGTTCATTTTAATGGCCTTTTTGCAGAGTTCCTGGAACAGTGATCAGTCTGCTTTGTGGAATTTCCACTTTGGTATTCCTTTTTGTTGCTATGGATCTAGTGGTTTTAATAAAATGGGGAAGTGGTCGCTGCCATAAGTGTTGTCCAAGACTTCCCATTCAAAATCTAAAAACAAATTACTAGATGCCATTGCAAGGTCGATAGAGATTTTTGAACCAGTGCCAGGATGTAGGTATGTAGGAGATTTATCACTGTAAAGTGAGCGATTGTGGAAATTAAGTAGGTTTTCAATTAGTTTACCTTTGTGGTCGGTGCTTGTATTACCCCATAGGTCGCTATGTGCATTGAAGTCGCCTAAAAACAGAATAGGTTTTGGTATTTGGCAAATCAAGTCGTTGAGTTCTTCCGGTTGAGGTTTGGAGGGTGGTGGTACGTATATCTTAAAAATGGAAAAAGTTTTCTTCATTGTAACACGAACTGCTGTTGCTTGCAGGTTTGTATTTAATATGAGTTCACTTTAAATGACGTTGTTTCGGATTAAGGTAGTGATTCCGCCCGAGGCACGCTTGTTATTGGCGTTTTTGTTATTGGAAGTGTAACCGATTAAATTTGGTGGGTAAATATCAGTACCGTATATTTCTTGGAGGCAAAAGACAGACGTTTTATATTGTTGGCTCAGAGTTAAAAGATCTATCTGGTTGGTCCAAAAACCTCTTATGTTCCAGTGGACTATTGCCATTTTACTTACTATAGGTCCGGGGCCTTTGTATTGTTACTTTAGGTGGTCTTAATTGTTGTTTTACTGCCGCTTTGTCTTGCTCTGCCTCTGCTACCTTTTTTGGGGGATTGGATGGTTGTTTTTCTGGGGTTTTGGCTAGGTTAGCCCCTTCGTCCGCATCCTCAAGTACCGAGTACCGGTTTCCCACAAATTCCAAATTGAGTGGGAAATTTGGGTGACTCAGGTACTTCTCCCTTGCTTGGCGAGCCCGTGAAGGTTTCGGTTGCAGCGGCAATGTTTGTACAGACGACTTCCTCTCATCGGTAGTAACTTTCTTCGATGGAGGTTGTGGTGGTGAGCAGCCTTCAACCGCGTCGTCCGTTTCCATAAGCGCATCATATTTGTTGTATCCTTTTCTTGACCTTGTCTGCCTTGTCTTTGAGCCTCTTCCTCGTTCCGTTATCCAGAGGGGAGGAAAGGCTTGTGTAAGTTTTCGGTCTTGTGCTCGGCGATGGAGTTTTTGGCGAGCTTCCTGTGCAAGTTTGTGTTGCAATTGTTGGTTTTTTGGCCTGCGGTAAAGTGCGCTGGTTTGGCAGGCCGTACTCACTGTTGTTAGTTTAGTTTTGACAGCAGCGGCGTAATTTCGTGAGCCATCTCCCTCAGCGATTTTGCGGGCCTCGGTGTATGTTGCACCCCTTTCTGCCTTTATTTGCTGGACTGTCTTTTCTTTTGTCCACTTTGGGCAGTTTCTAGATGAGGCCGCATGGGCACCTTGGCAGTTGGCACATTTTTCAACAAATGATTTACAGCTGTTTGTCGAGTTGCCTATTTCGGCACATCGCGAACAAGTAGCTTGTTGTTTGCAAGTAGTGCTGCTGTACCCATATCACTGTCAGTTGTAGCACCGCAGCGGGTTTGGGATGTATGGTTTCACTTCCAGACTCAGGTGACCAACTTTTATTTTTGGTGGCAGCGAGGACCTTTGAAAGGTGAGCATATAGGTACCTCTTTTCCCCATAGCTCTGGCTGCAACAACACCTTGGTCTGCTAGTCCCTCGACCATTTCTTCCTCTGAACAGTATATCAGTTCTGCGTTTGCCACTACGCCCTTCGATACGTTAAGGCTTTTGTGTGGTGCGCATTTTACTGTGTGACCGACAAATTGGTTGACATTGCAGAGGCTATTGCTCTGTTTAGCGGTTGCAACCCGAACCAACAAGTCCCCAGATCGCATTCGTTTTACAGTGTACTTTGAACCAATGATGGCCGTAAGCTGTTTCTCGATCGCGAAAGGCGAGAGTTTCAACGGGCCGTTTATTCCAGATGCAATGATAAACTCCGGAAAAGTCATCGGAGGCGATTCAATTTGTATATGGAGCCGTTTTTGCGGAGTTTTCGTGTCATAAGTCGTTTCCATATTGTATAAATAAATTTTAGTCAGGTCTGCTGGCCCCCGGCCTTACTTCGACCGACCTTTTGGCAGCGGGAATTCCGCATGAGGCTAAGTCACCTGATATACTCGACTAGGCGCGGCGGTATTCCCCATCCAACGCCGTTTGATTAGCCCATTAGCCGCAGTTTGGTTAACCTGAACGACCAGCCGTTAATGATCGTGACGGGCCAACACAACCGCCCTTCTTGGCTTGAAGAGTCGGGCCAAAGCCGCGTATTGGCAACCAGGCACTGTATTGCCTAGAACCTGGTAACCTCAACAGCCAGGTCACCGGTCTCCCTCCCGTTAGGGGTGCAATCCACGGCAAAGTGCGTTTTTGGGGGCAGGGGCACATTCAACGAAGAAGACCCCTGCTACTGCAGTCCATCTTGAATAAACGCACAACAGATTGCCACGCTTTTATGCGATCAACGTGGGAATGGTCAGACAAGGTAGGTGCAAAAAAAAAAAAATGGAAAACTTACATTTAAGAAAACTCCAGGGGTTGGAAAATGAAACAGGAAGGTGAGGATTGATTTAAGATGGTAACAAGTGTTTCTTTGTGAACAGAAAAGTAATTATTTGAGTATTTGTTACAGGTATATATTAGTGACAGGGTATATATTATAGATAAGGTAAGGTAAGGTAAGGTGTAGGGGGCGAGACACCAGTAGAACTGAGGTAAACTCAATAGGACTGGTACCCCGAGGGGGGACGGAGTATGGAAACTCCGGCCCTCCATAGGGTCAAGGGTCTCCTTTAATATTTAAAGGGGCGGACCCGTTATATGCAGTTTAACGTCATACCCGGGACCGGGGGGGGGGGGGATAGCATTGGTACCTCTATCCGCATAATGTGATCCGAAAACAATCTGATGAGTAGGGTTATTTCTATTGGCGTAAAGTTTTATACAATACTGCATGGCAAGTTTTAACCGCCGCATATTGAGAGGTTGTTCATTTGCCTCAACGTGAAAACTGTCGGCTGGGGATGTTCTAAAGGCATTTAAGCATATTCTTAAGCCTTGATTCTGTATCAGTTCTAGCATCTTGAGATACGATGGTCTTGATGAACCATAAACTATACTACCATAGTCCAGTCGCGATCTAATTAGAGCTCTATACAACATGAGTTTAATATCACGATCGGCTCCCCAATCGTGGGAGGAGATGACTCTCAGTAAATTTAAGGCCTCCTGACACTTTCTTCGGAGGTGTTTGATATGTGGGATAAAACTAAGTTGGTTATCAAAAATTAAACCTAAAAATTTGTTCTCCTTGACAACAGGGATTTGCACGTTAGAGATGTGTAAAACTGGATTGTCGTGTTGTTTTCGTTTTTACAAAAGTGCATACAAACCGTTTTGGTTTGTGAGAATTTAAAACCATTCTTATTCTTATTCAAACTTGGAGAGAATAAATACTCTGCTGAAGACGACGCTGTATTAAATTCATACTTTTGCGCTCTCCCTCTTGATACTCTGATGACACAATTCTTGGAATTCTGACCAATCTGCTTTCTGAAACTTCCATTTTGGAGATCTCGGTATGGTTTAGACTCAGTCAATAAAACAGGAAAGTGGTCACTGCCGTGGAGATCACCCAGCACGTTCCAATTAAAATCAAGACATAAATTAGCAAATGCTATGGAAAGGTCAATAGAGGTTTTTGAACCAGTACCAGGGTGAAGATAGGTGTAAGACTTGTCGTTGAAAATGGCTAAATTATGATGCCAAAGAGATTTTCTACCAGTTTTCCCTTCACATCTACGTAAGTATTGCTCCACAATGTATTGTGAGCATTAAAGTCGCCCACGAATAGGACTGGTTTAGGTAACTGATTTATTAGGTCATTCAACTCTTCTGGTTGAGGTCTCAAATGTGGTGGCAAATAAATATTACAAATTGTGAAAGTTTTGCCACGCGTGATACGAACCGCCTGGGTCTGGAAAGGCGTATTTAGTTTAATTTCGCTTTGTAAGAGATCACTTCGAACAAACATGGCGATTCCACCCGTCGCTCTGTCATCCGATGAAGGTTTGCTGTATGAAGTGTATCCTCTAAGTTTTGGTGGATTGTCGTTTTTGCTGAATGTTTCCTGAAGACAAAATACTGCCGAATCATTTAAGAGCATAAGCGTTAGCAATTCATGGTAGTTGGTCCAAAAACCTCTGGTATTCCAATGAATTATTGTCATCGTTACTTGCTAAGAGCTCGATTTCTGTTAATTGTTACTTTTGGAGGCTTTTTATTTGGGCGGGGTGGCTTAGGGGAGGTTCTGCCTGCAGGTCTCCCATCTCCAGCATCCATCAGAGGGGAGTATCTATTCCCACTCATTTCCTCCGTAAGGTTGGTGCGCAACCTCTGTTTGGCGAGTTGAGCTCTTTGTTTGAGACTTGCCTTTGTTTCGCGGCCCACTGGAAACGACGAATAGGGTTCGGGATATAAACTTTCACTGGTAGGCTTAAACATCCAACTTTTATATTGCTTGGTAAACTAGGCTTGCAGAAGGTAAGGACAAATGTTCTTCGTTGGCCCAAAGGTCGCGCTGCTGTCACACCCTGGTCCTTTAGTTCGTCAACTAGTTCTTTATCTGTGCAAAATCTTTCAGGTTGGGTAATCACTCCCCTGCAAAAATTTAAGGTTCGGTGGGCAGAACACTTAGCTATTTGGACTAGAATGTCCCCCGAACGGGGCCTTTTAATAGTTGGTTAGTTAAATGATTTGTTTAACGACACGACCGACCCTTAGCGGGTTACATTGTGTCAGAACATGTCAGTAATCAGTGACTAGAAGACAATACTACAAGTTAAAATCAAAGTAAGCTAAAACCATGTATATTCTAAAATCATAAAGTAAACAACGACTAGAAATACTGATACAGGTTGATTTCTTTTAAAAATTGTATAAATTTGCTAGGTTCTACTTCATCAAAGAGTTTCCTCAAGGAGTCAGCTCTGAAATGACGTGAGCGGGCGTCTTGGAAATCGGTAAAGTCTATTAAGATATGTTTAACGGTGTAAGGTTCCTGACAGCCGACACAGTCGGGTGCCGGCTCGCCTCTTAACAGATATTTGTGGGTGATATATGTATGTCCTGTTCTGGCTCTATGATAGACCATTTCATCTCGCACACTGTTAAGTGGCGGGGGTTTTTGTCCGACTAAGGGGTTTGTTTGATACAGCTTGTTGTTTCTTTGTTTGCTCCATATTTCTTGCCACAATCTTTTTGTGTATCTTGTGATGTGATATTTAAAATCGGAGGCTGGAACGAGCATATCGATACAATTATCATTTAGAGCCTCTTTTGCGGCTTTGTCGGCTATCTCGTTTCCTCGGATACCCACGTGACTTGGAACCCAGCAGAACACTATGTCTTTGCCAGCTTTGGTGGCCTCGTCATACCTTTCCCGAAGGTCAAGGATAAGTGGGTTTGATGTTTGTAGGTTTTCAATTGATTGCAGGACGGACATAGAGTCCACGCATAACATAAACTTTTTGTATCGGGTGATCTTCACTATCTGGATAGCGAGATGTAGAGCTTTAATTTCGGCTGAGAAAATAGAGGAACCATTTGGAAGTCTTGTTTTCAAGGTGTTATTTTCAGTTACAATGGAAGCAGCCGATTTGTCGTCGAGCTTTGAGCCGTCCGTGTAGACGAAATGGTAGTCTTTAAATTCTTCCTTGAGCTCTGCAAAGTTTGATCAAAATAGAAAAGGGCCAGTTGTTTCCTTTGCATAGACCGAGAGGTTCTTTAGTACCACAGGTTTGGTGAGTTTCCACTGTGGTACTTTTGGTACTCTGTATTTTGCAATTGACTCTATGGTGATGTCAGCATTATCAAGGTGAGGCTGAACCCTTGCTCAAAATGGAGGTATTACGGTAGGGCCTCTTTCACGGAAGCGAGAAAAATCTGATCCAAAGACTGAGTTGTAGGTGGGATTCTTCTTATTTGCATAAAGCTTTGTTGTGTACTGCATAGCGAGTTTAAGTCGACGAATGTTAAGAGGCTGCTTATTTGCCTCCACATGGAGACTTTCTGCCGGTGATGTACTAAAAGCATTTAGATAGTCGTAAACCTTGATTTTGTATCGGGTCTAGCATTTTTAGGTATGAAGGTCTTGCTGATCCATAGACAATGCTGCCATAGTCTAATCTAGACCGTATCAAGGCTCGGTAAAGCATAAGTTTTGTATCCCGATCAGAGCCCCAATCATGGGCCGATATTACTCTTAGGAGATTGAGTGCTTTTTGACATTTTCGTTTGAGTTCTTTCATGTGTGGGACAAAGCTTAGCTTGGAGTCGAAAAGTACACCCAGAAATTTGTTTTCTTTAACAACAGGTATTTGAATGCCAGAAATGTATAGAACGGGATCGTCGTGTGTTTTGCGTTTATTGCAGAAATGTTAAATTGCCTTTTAATGTTAAATTGATTTCCCACTATCGACGCCACCTTCTTCTGGATAGCGAAGGGGGATAGTTTGAACGTGCCCTCTATAGGTGTGATAATCAGGTATTGTGGAAATGAAGCAGGGGGAGACCCCACCTCAATCCTTGGTCTTTTGGGTGTCGGTGATGTATTCTGTTTTTCTTTTATCTCATCCATTAAGTGTTTTTTGAAAATTTTCTTCCAGGTCTGCCAGCCCCGGCCTTACTATGACCACCTATTTCGGCAACGAGGGTTTCCCGCCTAGGGCTAGGACAACTGGAATACTCTACTAGACGCGGCGGTATTCTCCATCCAACGCCGTTCGATTGACCCTAAAGCCGCAGTACGGTTAAACTAGACGACCAGCCGTTATTGATCGTGACGGGCCAGTTCACGACCACCCTTCTTGGGCCGAAGAGAAGGACCAAAGGCATGTATTGGCAAACATTGGGATTTGAAAGAGTTTGTTATTTCTTTGTTCGTTACACTTTTGTTGCCAAAGGTTTTTTACATAACTTGAAATATGGGGTTTAAAGTCGGAGTATGGTCTGAGAAGGTCGGATATGTTCCAGTTTAGCGCCTCTTTTGCTGTATGATCCGCAGCTTCATTACCCGGTATGCCCACGTGGCTTGGCACCCAGCAAAACACTAGGGTTTTGCTTTGTTTGACTGCCCTTTCGTAACGTTCTATTACGTCTAAAATCACTGTGTTCGACACTTGCAGATTTTCTAGTGTTTGTAAGACCGACAAGGAATCGACACAGATAAGGAACTTTTTGGACCTACTAATCTTGACAAATTCCATGGCTAGTTGGGGTGCCCGAACCTCCATGGAAAAGATGGAGGAGCCGTTTGGTAATCTTGTTTTCAGGGTATTTGATTTTGTAACTATTGAGGCAGCAACTTTGTTATCGAGTTCAGATCCGTCCGTGTATATGAAATGATGGTGAAGGTAAGGTTCCTTTATCTCAGCCAACCTAACTGAACTCTTCACAATTTATTGCGTCTTTGGAAAAGTTTGCCAGACCTTTGTTTATGGTTGGTCTTAGTATTTTCCATGTTGGGTATTTCGAAACTTTTAAGTTTGCGATTTGCTCGACTTTGATTCCAGCATTATTAAGTTGGTTATGGATTCTAGTGCCAAAGGGTACGATAACCTTAGGGCGTGTGTGTAGGATTTCTGAATGGTCTTTTTCGAACACTGCCTTATGGGTGGGGTTTTCATTTTTTGCGTATAGTTTAACTGCATATTGCATTGAGAGTTTGATTCGTTGGATATCTAATGGTTGTTCATTTGATTCAACCTGAAGGCTTTCCCTAGGTGACGTTCTGAAAGCATTAAGGCAGAGGCGAAGGGCTTGGTTTTGGATTGGGTTCAGCATCTTTAAGTACGAGTGCCTTGCCGATCCGTAGACGATGCTACCATAATCTATTCTAGATCTTATTAATGATCTATACAGTTTTTTTTTAAATTTAGTACTGGTATCTGTTCCATCTTTCTTGCGACAGTCCCTATCTTGTGATGTGGTATTTAAGATCGGAGTTAGTTAATTATTTGATTGGTTTAACGACACCGCCAACCTATTGTAGGTCATATTGTATCATTTCTGGTAATCGGAGGCTGGTATGACCATATCAGTACAATTACCATTTAGAGCCTCTTCTGCAGCTTGTCGGCTATCTCGTTTCCTCGGATACCCACGCGACTTGGAACCCAGCAGAACACTACTTCTTCCCGAGGTTTGGCGGCATCGTCATGCCTTTCCAGAAGGTCAAGGATAAGTGGGTTTGACATCTGTAGGTTTTCAATTGATTGTAAGACGGACATAGAGTCCACGCATAACATAAACATTTTGTATCGGCTGATCTTCACTATCTCGATGGCTATATGAAGAGCTTTAATTTCGGCTGAGAAAATAGAGGACCCATCTGGAAGTCTTGTTTTCAAGGAGTTGTTTTCAGTAACAACGCAAGCAGCCGATTTGTCGTTGAGCTTTTAGCCGTCCGTGTAGACGAAATGATAGTCTTTAAATTCTTCCTTGAGCTCTGCAAAGTGTGATCGAAATAGAAAGGGGCTAGTTGTTTCCTTTGTATAGACCGAAAGGCTCTTTAGTATCACAGGTTTGGTGAGTTTCTACTGTTGAACTTTTGGTACTCTGTATTTTGCAATTGACTCTATCGTACTGTCAGTATTACCGAGGTGAGATTGAATCCTCGCTCCTAATGTAGGTATTACGGTAGGGTTTCTTTCATGAAAGCGAGAAAAATCTGATCCAAAGACTGAGCTGCTCATTTTAGGTATGAAGATCTTGCTGATCCGTAGACAATGCTGCCATAGTCTACTCTAGACCGGGTCAAGGCTCGGTAAGGCATAAGTTTTGTATCCCGATCAGCGCCCCAGTCATGGGACGATATTACTCTTAGAAGGTTGAGTGCTTTTTGACATTTTCGTTTGAGCTCTTTGGTGTGTGGGATAAAGCTTAGCTTGAAGTCGAAGAGTAAGCCCAGAAATTTGTTTTCTTTAACAACAGGTATTTGAATGCCAGAAATGTATAGAACGGGGTAGTCGTGTTGTTTGCAGAAATGCATGCAGACTGTTTTAGTTTGTGAGAATTTAAAACCGTTTTGGTAAACCCATGTTTGCAGTGAGTGTATGTTCTGGTGCAAGCGTCGCTGTATTAGGTTTATATTCCTGCCTCTGCAGGATATTGCGAAATCCTCAACAAAGAGTGGGCTGTCTATCACCTGTTTTACGTTATGTCGGATGATATTTATCAGGAACAGAAGAACAAAAGGATGCATCCCTGGGGGAAACCTTCCTCTTGTTCGAAGTAGTCTGAGAACACGGCCCCAAGGCGGACCCGAAAACGTCGGTCTTTTAAAAAGGCTTTAATAAATTCAGGTAGGCGGCCTAGCAGCCCCAAGTCAAAGAGGTCTTGTAGTACTCCGTGTTTCCATGCTGTGTCATAGGCCTTTTCCAAGTCAAAGAAAACCGAAACGACATGTTCGTTATTGATAAAGGCTTCTCTTATAAATGTTTCTAGTCTTACAAGGTGATGCAGGGTATTTCTTTGTTTTCTAAAACCGCCCTGTATATCGGCAAACAAGCTATTGCTTTCAAGATACCAGGTGAGTCTGTGAGCCATCATGCGTTCAAATGTTTTACACAGTGAACCTGACAAGGAGATTGGTCCGTAATTTTCTGGGCTTATGGTGTTTTTGTTTGGTTTTGGTAATGGTATGATAATAGCTTCTCTTCATGTTTCTGGAAAGTTGCCAGATTTACAGGCTTGGTTAAGGAGAACCAATAGTATTTAAAGGTTTTATTTGGCAATTGTTTAAGGGTTTTGTAGTGTATGTCATCTGGGCCAGCAGAGGAATTGTGAGGTTTGCTTAAGGCCTGTCGGAGTTCACTCCGTGAGAAATCGCAGTTGTAGGATTCACTATTGTCCGAGTAAACGTTTATGTTGTTTCGTTCTTTAAGTGCCTTATACCGTCTAAAGTCTTCGCTATAGTGTACAGAGGATGAGTTATGTTCAAATGTTTCTCCCAGGACGTCAGATATTTCCCTTCTTCCCGTTACAGTAGCATCGTTGGTTTGTAAGTGGCTCACAAACCATATTTTCTTAATCATGTCCCACGTTTTCCTTAATGAAGTTTTCCCGTTTAGCTTGGAAACAAACTCCTCCCATGAGCGTTTCTTACTTTGTTTTACAGTCTTGCGAGCGATAGCATTGAGTCTTTTATATTACATTCTACTAATGGTGTCCGAATGATTGATGAACTGCTTAATGCTTGTTTTCGAACAGCTACTGACCGTTTGCATTCATCGTTGAACCAGATTTTGTGTAGTCTTTTGCGAGATCCGGATATTTTCGGGAAAATCTTTTCCATTATTGATTGTATGAGAGCGGTAAAATTCCACTTGTTTACTCTTTCTTGTCGTGGTGGAATGGTTTGTTTAATTAGAATTGGAAAATCATCGCTTCCATGTAGGTCGTTTGTAACTTTCCAGCTAAAATCCAGGTACAAGTTAGCAGGGGCTATACAGAGGTCAAAAGAGGTTTTTGAACCAGTGCCCATATGAAAATATGTCGGTGTTTTGTCATTGAGTAAAGACAGGCTGTGATGGTTTAGTAGGTTTTTCATGATCTTTCCTTTTTGGTCTGTTTTATGGTTGCCCCACATTGTACTATGAACGTTGAAATGACCGACCAATAGTATGGGTAAGCAGTTGGTTTATGAGATCTGAAAATTCGTGTGGTTGTGGTTATGAAGGTGGTGGCACGTAGATGTTGCACACAGTGATTGTTTTGTTCAAGGTAGCCCTCACAGCCTGGGCCTGTAGGGTGGTATTTAGATTTATTTCACTTTGGGGTATATCGTTTCGAACAAACGTTGCAATTCCTCCGGAGGCTTTGTTGCTAACGTAGTCTTTGTTGTAGGGGATATATCCCTTCAGCGTTGGTTGGTTATTGGTTTTAGAGAAGGTCTCTTGTAGGCAAATTATTGCTGGGTCACTTCGGGATATGATTAAAATTTCGTGATGGTTGGTCCAAAAACCTCGTATATTCCACTGAATTATTGCCATATGGTCTTATTTCGCTATGCCTAGGGTCTTTGTATTCCGACACTAGGTCTTGAAATTTACTTTTTTATGGCCACTTTCCTTTGTTGTTTTGGAAGAGAGTGGTTCTGACGGTGTATGCTATAGTCTTCTTCCATTAGTGGAGAGAACCTATTCTCTACCTCGCTGGTTAAAGAGGATCGCAATCTTTCCTTGGCTTGTTTGGCTCTCTCTTTAAGGTTGGCCTTTACCTCCTTGGGTAAATTAGATGGACGACTTGTTCTTTGTTGTGGTGTTGGTGGGGAGGGGTAGGGCCTGCGGCCGCCACTGCACCATTCCTCTTTGATGGTGGTGAGCTCTTTGCACACTGCTGATTGGGAGTAGTCACTTTTGGTCTTGCACCACCTTGTGTTTGAGAGCCAGTAGCTGTAGTACGCGGCTCGCTCAATTTTGTCACCTTGGTGCTTTGTGGTGGTATGTTGCGAGTTTTCTGGACTGTCAACCTCCGTCTGGCAAGCCGTGTCCCGTGATGTCGGTTTGACTGCGCTGGCGTAGCTTTTAGTAGAAGGTGAGGGTTGCGTTGCCAATTTTCGGGCCTGCTGGTATGTGACCGACTGTTGGTATTTAATTTCTTGTACCTTTTTCTCCAACTTTCAGTGCGAGCAGTCTCTAGAGGACGCCGCGTGGTTTCCTTCGCAATTTGTGCACTTTGTGGTGGCAGCAGTACAGATGTCGTGGATGTGTCCTTCCTTTCCACACTTGGCGCACCTTGGTTGAGTGGCTCAACATTCTGTTTTGGTGTGGCCAAATCTCTGGCAGTGAAGACACCGCATGGGATTGGGTATATAGGTGGTGATCTGCAGGTTTAGGTAGCCTATTTTTACTGTGCTTGGCAATGTTGCTTTACAAAAGGTAAGGACAATAGTGCCCTTTTGGTCGAGGAATCGGGCTTCTATAACACCCTGTGGTTTCAGTTCTCTGACGAGTTTGTCTATGTAGCAGAATTTGAGGTCCGGGTGGGCGACTACTCCTCTTGAAGTGTTCAATGTACGGTCCGGTGTGCACTGTACAGGAACATTCACGAACGTCGTGAGTTCAAGCAGGCCTTTGCTGGGTCGTCGTTCGTATACATGGACTAATAGGTCGCCCGATCGAAGTCGTTTTACCGCGTGCCGACAATACCGTTAAGCCCCTTTCCGACTGCGAATGGAGAGAGCTTAAGGCGTTCGCCTCTTGGCTTTATGATAACGTATTCCGTGGTGTCGGCGGTGACTCTATTACGATATGAGCTCACTTTACCGGTGTTCTCGTTGAACTTCGTTTATTTCATTGCGCTTCATTTGTATCCATAAAAATTAAATAGTAAATGGAGTAAATTAAAATTATTTATGTGAAACAAACTGAAGGAAATGTATTTGATACGGTTGTGTGCACATTCTTGTAGGCTACAAACGTACTTGTACTCGAGTATAAGAAAAGGGCTGGACGAAGAAATGAGCGCCATGCCTGTCGTCATTAGAGAAAATGCTTCTGGTGAACCAGTCACTATTTAATATCAGAGGAAAGGTAAGAAGGTTGTTTTACATACACTATTTTGTTGAGTTATTTTTAATTTTAAAGTTTGGCTACAAACGTTTACCATGTAGTTCAATGGGAGTAATACACGAAGGTAACATACAAAATATTTTACGTACCAAGGGCCTGAAAAATTAGTTCCCAAACCCGAAGGGTAAGGGCTCCACTTTTCTCTAAGCCCTAGGAATAAAAATATTTTGCAGTTTGCCTGAGTGTTTTATTAATCGAATATCATTAAACCACGCTTCTGTATACATTTGTATTCGCCAAAACAGGCGACTTTCGTTCATTCGTGTTTCATTTGAATCCAAACTAAAATGATGCAATTTAATCTGACATGGCTTGACAGTACATCAATTTTGTTTCTTTTTGTTTTTGCATGTTACGTATATGCTGTACTAGTAATGTTATGTATTCTTTCTAGAAGTATCAATTGTTACAAATCCCTTGCAATTTACAGTTGTTCAAATATGATTAAATATTTTTCATTCCTTTCTTAGAAGGATTCGGTCTATTAGGACTTGAGACTCCACTGCTGCAGAAACAATAAAAGGACCAAAGTATATATTTACTTATCTATTTGGTTTGTTTTAGGTTTATCGTATGCAAGATCGTATGATGCCAGACAAGATGTAACATCAAAGTGCAACCTGAAATGCCCTGAACGTATTAGCAGCGTAGCTATCCGCAAATACAATGCGACGATGTCTCAGGTAGGTTTTTACATTCTGTAATTAAATTGTTTTTATATAACCGGAAATTAATACCATAAAAATTTCAAAACTTGTGAATGTCAACTTCTAATTATTATGTTTTCTTTGCTCAGGTTCTGGCGTTACGCACACAACAGATACCGTTACGCACACAACAGTTGTGTAAGCATCTCAGCCACTCTGTGGATGTACACAAAATACACTACAAGTCAAAGTCAGACTACATTGAAAGAGTCAGCATGGGAAAGCTAATGCTGATGGCTTAATGCGATAAAGAACTTTCAAAGCAAAAACATTAGCGACATAAGGGTAGAAGGCGAGCCACACATTTTGACCCGCTCAGCAATTTGTTATATAGTACCAAACATATTACTGCATGGTCATTAGTCCATTTGTTAGTGCCGAAGGTTAGTTAGTTAGTTAGTTAGTTATATGGTTTTTTTTAACGAAACGAACAACCCTTTGCGGGTCACATTGTGTGATCACAGATTCATATCAGATAAAACGTTAAAAGTGTGCGTTGGATGTTAAAAACAGTGTACAATCTAAAAGCATGTCTATACAATAAAAGCAGGCGATATAAATATTAAAACTACTGATACAGGTTTGTTTCTTTTAGAATTGTATTCTATTGTTCTTTAGATCCCTTTCAACTGCTTTGGTCATATGGGGATCCCCCTGCCACAATATACTGAAATGGGGCATTCCAGCCCTCCTCCTAACCCTTACATGTGGAGTGCCTCACAGGGTAGCAAGGAGGAATCCCAATTTTAAAGTCTTAGGTATGACCCGACCGGGGTTTCTATTAGAAACTCTATTATTTTACACGGTTGTATTTTATCGAATAACTCTGTCATGGAACTGAAAGTAAAATAACGGGAGCGAATGTCTTGCAAGTCTATGCAGTTTATCAAAATATGTTTTACTATATACCTCTCTTGGCAACCCGGACATTCGGGAGGCAGTTCGCCTCGAAGCAGGTGTTTATGTGTAGCGTAGGTATGCCCTATTCTGGCTACGTATTACTATGTCATCCCGAACAATGTTTAGGAATGGTAATTTACGTCCCACAACCGGGTTAATTTGATGCAGTTTATTGTTGATCTGTTCATTCCAATACTGTTGCCATTTGCCCTTTACATATCTGGAAATATGCAGTAGGTAATCTGACGACGGGATAAGAAATTCAGAGTTTTGAATATCTAAAGCATCTTTAGCAGCTTTACCAGCTGCCTCGTTGCCTGGGATTCCCACGTGACTTGGAACCCAGCAATACCGTTTTATCTTTCCTGCCCTTACAGCTTCCTCATGTTTTTCTACTAGGTCCAAGATTATAGGATTTGATAGTTTCAAATTTTCTACTGATTCTAGTACTGACATGGAGTCAACACAAAACATAAAATTTTTGTAAGGACTAATTTTGACAATTTGTATGTCCAGCTGGAGGGCTCTGACTTCGGCAGTTAAGACTGAAGACACATCTGGTTCTCAAAATATTATTCTCTGTGAAAATTGATGCCGCAGCTTTGTCGTCAAGTTTAGAACCATCAGTGTACATAAAGTGGTAGTCTTGGTAAACTTCCTTCCGGTTTAGTTTGTTCTTTTGGGAATTCGGGTAGCGTTTTTAATACTGAGGGCTTAACTAATTTCCATTTAGGGTATTTCGATACCTGCAACTTAATTTGTAATTTGCAATGATCTCAACGCTGATGCCCGTTTCTTGCAGGTGTAATAATACTCTGGCTCCAGATGGAGGGATGGCTCCACTCCGAGAACAATTGTGAGAAGTCCGAGCCAAAAACGACTTGATGGGTTGGGTTTTGTCTGTTAGAGTACAGTTTTACAGCGTATTGCAGAGCTAGTTTCAATCGGCGAATGTTAAGCGGTTGTTCATTTGCTTCAACGTACAAGCTGTCAGCCGGAGAGATTCTAAAAGCATTAAGGCATAGTCTGAGACCCTGGTTTTGTATCGGGTCAAGCATCTTCAGATATGATGGTCTAGCTGAGCCAAGGATTATGCTACCATAATCCAATCTCGATCTGATTAGGGATCTATACATCATAAGTTTAGTGTCCCTGTCTGCTCCCCAGTCCTGAGCAGATATGACCCTCAGCAAATTTAGTGCCTTTCGGCACTTTCTTTTCAACTGTTTTATGTGTGGGATAAAACTGAGTTTGGAATCGAAGATCAGTCCTAACAATTTGATTTCTTTGACTACTGGCATTTCAGAAATATATAGAACCGGTTCGTTATGCTGTTTACGTTTCTTGCAAAAATGCATACAGGTCGTCTTTGTTTGAGTAAATTTAAAACCGTCTTTATTCACCCAGTCTTGAAAGCAGGTGATGTTTTGTTCAAGGCGACGTTGTATTAGATTCATACTTTTGCCACTGCAACAGATGGCGAAATGATCCACAAAGAGCGAACTATCTATCCCCTGTTTTACAGTATCCCTTGTGCTATTAACTTTAATCAGAAATAGTAGAATTGACAGGATAGATCCTTGTGGGAAGCCTTCCTCCTGTTCAAACTATTCTGAGAATATTGTACTAAGACGTACTCTGAAACGACGATCATATAAAAACTCTTTATAAAGTTGGGTAGCCTGCCCCGGAGCCCCAAATTAAACAGGTCCTTGAGTACTCCGTACTTCCACGCTGTATCATGTGCTATTTCCATGTCGAAAAAGACCGTGACAATGTGCTCATTATTAATAAAAGCCTTTCTTATGAAAGATTCTAGCCTTACGAGATGGTCTAAGGCATTCCTTTGTTTACTAAATCCGCTATGCACGTCAGCAAGCAAATGGTTGTTTTCCATGTAACAAATCAATCTGTCTGCTATCATTCGTTCAAATGCAGAGAGAGAGAGAGAGAGCTTGTTAGATAGATCGGTCTATAGTTATGGGGGTTTGTTTGATCTTTATTTGGTTTTGTCATTGGTATGATTATAGCTTTTTTCCATATTTCTGGAAACCTGCCTTTATTCCATAAATGGTTTAACTGTTTCAGTAGAATTTCCAGAACGGATTCTGGAAGGTGCTTAGGAACCTGATAATTAATGTCATCTGGTCCTGCGGCTGAGTCATGGGAGATATTTATAGCGTCTTTTAACTCATTTATTGAAAGTCAGTGTTGTAGGTGTCAGCATTGTCAGATGAGAAGTTAAAAGGGTTTCTTTCTTGAGCTTCTTTGTGGTGTCTAAATTCGGGGCTGTAATTTTGTGGTGATGAATTGTACTTAAAGGCTTTACCAAGAGTGTTTGATATATCCTCCAAGTTGGTGACATAACTGTTACTAATTCTGAGATGGCTTGATGGACTGAAGGAGTTTTTACCAGATATTTTGCGGATCATGTCCCAGGTATTTTTCAGAGATGTGTTTTTATTTATTCAGTTTGGATACGTATTCTTGCCACGAGGCTTTGTTGCCTTGTTTTATGGTTTTACGTGATATGGCTCGTAGTCTTTTATAGCTTGCTGATAAGATTTGGGTGGTTTGAAAAGTGTTCGAAGACTTCTTTACGAAGAGCTATAGCGTGCTTACATTCGTCATTGAACCACGACTTGTGTGTTTTTTTACGGACTCCTGATGTCTTTGGGATATATTTTTCAGCTATACTCTGGATAAAAGCAGTGAAAAGTAAAATTGGATGGTCGTCGTCAGTGAAGTGTTCTCTTTTAATACCGTGATGGCATAATTCTTGGAATAATGACCAGTCTGCTTTATTAAACTTCTATTTTGGAACCTTTTCTTTACGATAGGGTTCAGATTGACTCAGTAAAAAAGCAAAATGGTTCCTGCCATAAAGGTCGTTTAATTGATTGATTGATTGATTGACTGATTGGTTTAACGACACTAGCAACCCGTTAGGGTCATATTGTGTCAGTTCTGTTGCTATAGGAAGACTCGGTTGAAATTAAAATCAATTAAAATAGACAAAACAAGTAATGTATACATCTAAAATCAACTAAATTTAAATCTTGCTGTACAAGTGTATTTCTTTCAGAAAAGAAATAATTTTGCTTGGTGCTACCTTTGTAAAAAGGTCTTTCATGGAATTCACACTGTAGTAGCGTGGACGAATGTTCTGAAAATCTACGCAGTTGAGTAGAATATGTTTTGCAGTCAAACGTTCTTGACAACCAATACATTGTGGAGGAGCATCGCCTCTCAAAAGATATCCGTGGGTGATGTATGTGTGCCCGATTCGAACTCTATGCATAACCGTTGTGTCGCGAATACTGCCAAGAGCTAGGTGTTTTAGTCCAACTGTTGGTTGGATTTGAAAGAGTTTGTTATTTCTTTGTTTGTTCCATTTTTGTTGCCAAAGGTTTTTTACATAACTTGTAATATGGGGTTTAAAATCGGAGTATGGTATGAGAAGGTCGGATATGTTGTAGTTTAGCGCCTCTTTTGCTGCCTGGTAGGCAGCTTCATTACCCGGTATGCCCACGTGGCTTGGCACCCAGCAAAATACTAGGGATTTGTCTTGTTTGACTGCCCTTTCGTAACGTTCTATTAGGTCTAGAATCATTGTGTTCGACACTTGCAGATTTTCTAGTGACTGTAAGACCGATAAGGAATCGACACAGATAACGAATTTTTTGTACCTACTAATCTTGATAATTTCCATGGCTAGTTGGAGTGCCCGAACCTCCGCGGAAAAGATGGAGGAGCCGTTTGGTAATCTTGTTTTAAGGGTATTTGATTTTGTGACTATTGAGGCAGCAACTTGGTTATCGAGCTTAGATCCGTCTGTGTATATGAAATAATGGTCAGGGTAGGTTTCCTTTATCTCAGCAAACCTAACTTTGAATTCTTCAGCATTTGTTGTGTCTTTGGAAAAGTTTGACAGAGTTTTGTTTATGGTTGGCCTTTGTATTTTCCATGTTGGGTATTTTGAAACTTTCAGGTTTGCAATTTGCTCAACTTTGATTCCAGCATTATTAAGGTGGTTCCTGATTCTAGTGCCAAAGGGTACGATAACCCTAGGGCGTGTGCTTAAGATTTCTGAATGGTCTTTTTCGAACACTGCCTTATGGGTCGGGTTTTCTTTGTTTGAGTAAAGTTTAACAGCGTATTGCACTGACAGTTTGATTCGTTGGATATCTAGTGGTTGTTCATTTGATTCAACCTGAAGGCTTTCCGCAGGTGACGTTCTGAAGGCGTTAAGGCAGAGGCGAAGGCCTTGATTTTGTATTGGGTTCAACATCTTCAAGTACGAAGGCCTGGCTGATCCGTAGACGATGCTAACATAATCTATTCTAGATCTTATTAATGATCTATACAGTTTTAATTTAGTACTGGTATCTGCTCCCCAGTCTTGAGCGGAGACGACTCGCAGCAGATTGAGTGCCTTTTGGCATTTCCTCTTCACGTCTTTTATGTGGGGAATAAAATTTAGCTTCGAGTCCAGAATTAGACCAAGGAATTTGTTTTCCTTTACTACAGGTATCTGAGTGTTTGATAAGTATAAAATGGGATCGTCGTGTGGTTTTCGCTTGTTGCAAAAGTGCATACAAACCGTTTTGGTTTGCGAAAACTTGAAACCATTTTGGTCAGCCCATTTTTGAAGCGAGTTTATATTTTGCTGGAGGCGACGCTCGATAAGATTCATATTCTTGCCTCTGGCAGACATTGCAAAGTCGTCTACAAAGAGTGAGCTGTCTATTCCATGTTTAGTTGCGCCTTTGATACTATTGATTTTGATTAGAAATAACAGAATTGATAGAATACAGCCTTGAGGATAGCCCTCTTCTTGCTCAAAATAATCCGAAAAAATGGAACCGAGACGGACTTTAAACCGCCTGTCATTTTAAAACGCTTGAATGAATTCAGGAAGGCGACCTCGTACACCAAGGTCGTAGAGATCTTGCATGACCCCGTGTTTCCAAGCCGTGTCGTAGGCTTTTTCTAAATCGAAGAAAACAGTGACGACATGTTCGTTATTGATAAAACCTTCTCTTATAAATGATTCGAGTCTAACCAGGTGATCTATGGTACTTCTTTCTTTTCTAAGCCGCTTTGGATGTCAGTAAGCAGATGGTTTTTCTCTAGATACCAAATTAGTCTTGCGGCTATCATTCGCTCTAGTGTTTTGCACAATGAACTTGTCAGGGATATTGGGCGGTAATTTTGGGGGTTAGTAGAATCCTTATTAGGTTTTGGGATTGGTATGATAGTGGCTTCTTTCCATATTTCAGGAAAGTGTCCTGTGGTCCAGACTTGGTTGAGTAGTTCTAAGAGAACTTCAAGAGTTTCCTCAGGTAGGTGTTTTAGAACCTAGTAGTGCAGGTCGTCTGGTCCGGCCGCTGTGTCATGTGTGTTATGTATAGCGTCTTTTAATTCCGCTGAGATAAAGGTGCTATTATATTGTTCCAAATTATTTGAGGTGAAGTCTATTGGTATTTGTTCTTTAATTTCTTTTATTTGACGGAACGCAAGGGAGTAATTTTCAGATGAAGAATTGAACTGAAAGGTTCTGCCAAAGGCATTTGCTATTTCGTCGGGTTTTGTGATAGTTTGGTTGTCTGTGATGAGGTGGTTTATAGGTTTTCGGATATTTTTGATAGATATTTTCCGAATTATCTCCCATACTTTTTTGGTTGAACTGTTTTTGTTTAATTTGGAGATATACTCCTCCCAGGTTTGCTTTTTGCTTGCTTTGATGGTTCTGCGTGCTTCGGCACGTAGCCTTTTGTATTCAAGTTTGGTACTATTGTCCGGGCTGATGTAGAATTGGCGCAGAGCTGTTTTCCGCATGGCTATTGCTTTTTTGCAATCGTCGTTAAACCAAGGTTTTTGTTGTTTTTTAGGATTTCCGGAAGTTTTAGGTATGGTTTTTTCCATGATTGCCTGGATTAGGGTCGTCGTCATGTGTAAACTGGTTCATTTTAATGGCCTTTTTGCAGAGTTCCTGGAACAGTGACCAATCTGCTTTGTGGAATTTCCACTTTGGTAATCCTTTTTGTTGCTGTGGATCTAGTGGTTTTAATAAAATGGGGAAGTGGTCGCTGCCATAAGTGTCGTCCAAGACTTCCCATTTAAAATCTAAAAACAAATTACTAGATGCCATTGTAAGGTCGATTGAGGTTTTTGAACCAGTGCCAGGATGTAGGTATGTAGGAGATTTATCGTTGTAAAGTGAGAGATTGTGGAAATTTAGCAGGTTTTCAATTAGTTTACCTTTGTGGTCAGTGCTTGTATTACCCCATAGGTCGCTATGTGCATTGAAGTCGCCTAAAAACAGAATAGGTTTTGGTATTTGGCAAATCAAATCGTTGAGTTCTTCCGGTTGAGGTTTGGAGGGTGGAGGTATGTATATGTTACAAATGGAAAAAGTTTTCTTCATTGTAACACGAACTGCTGTTGCTTGCAGGTTTGTATTTAATTTGAGTTCACTTTGAATAACGTTGTTTCGGATTAAGGTAGTGATTCCGCCCGAGACGCAGTTGTTATTGGCGTTCTTGTTATAGGAAGTGTAACCGATTAAATTTGGTGGGTAGATATCAGTACCGTATGTTTCTTGGAGGCAAAAGACAGATGGGTTATATTGTTGGCTCAGAGTTAAAAGATCTATCTGGTTGGTCCAAAAACCTCTTATGTTCCAGTGGACTACTGCCATTCTACTTACTATAGGTCCGGGGCCTTTGTATTGTTACTTTAGGTGGTCTTAATTGTGTTTTTACTGCCGCTTTGTCTTGCTCTGCCTCTGCTCCCTTTTTTGGGGGAGTGGATGGTTGTTTTTCTGGGGTTTTGGCTAGGTTACCCCCTTCGTCCGCATCCTCAAGTACCGAGTACCGGTTTCCCACAAATTCTAAATTGAGTGGGAAATTTGGGTGACTCTGGTACTTCTCCCTTGCTTGGCGAGCCCGCGAAGGTTTCGGTTGCAGCGGCAATGTTTGTAGAGACGACTTCCTCTCATCGGTAGTAACTTTCTTCGATGGAGGTTGTGGCGGTGAGCAGCCTTCAACCGCGTCGTCCGTTTCCATAAGCGCATCGTATTTGACTTCTTTTAATGTCTGCTGTATCCTTTTTTTGACCTTGTCTGCCTTGTCTTTGAGCCTCTTCCTCGTTCCGTTATCCAGAGGGGAGGAAGGCTTGTGTAAGTTTTCGGTCTTGTGCTCGGCGATGGAGTTTTCGGCGAGCTTCCTGTGCAAGTTTGTGTTGCAATTGTTGGTTTAGTTGGCTTTGATTGCGGTGTTGTCGGTTTTTTTGGCCTGCGGCAGAGTGCGCTGCAGGTCTCCGACCCAGGAGATGGCGGTTTGGCAGCCCGTACTCACTGTTGTTAGTTTAGTTTTGACAGCAGCGGCGTAATTTCGTGAGCCATCTCCCTCAGCGATTTTGCGGGCCTCGGTGTATGTTACACCCCTTTCTGCTTTTATTTGCTGGACTTTCTTTTCTTTTGTCCACTTTGGGCAGTTTCTAGATGAGGCCGCATGGGCACCTTGGCAGTTGGCACATTTTTCGACAGAAGATTTACAGCTGTTTGTCGAGTGGCCTATTTCGGCACATCGCGAACAAGTAACTTGTTATTTGCAAATAGTGCTGCTGTGCCCGTATCGCTGGCAGTTGTAGCACCGCAGCGGGTTTGGGATGTATGGTTTCACTTCCAGACTCAGGTGACCAACTTTTATTTTTGGTGGCAGCGAGGACCTTTGAAAGGTGAGCATATAGGTACCTCTTTTCCCCATAGCTCTGGCTGCAACAACACCTTGGTCTGCTAGTCCCTCGACCATTTCTTCCTCTGAACAGTATATCAGTTCTGCGTCTGCCACTACGCCCTTCGATACGTTAAGGCTTTTGTGTGGTGCGCATTTTACTGTGTGACCGACAAATTGGTTGACATTGCAGAGGCTATTGCTCTGTTTAGCGGTTGCAACCCGAACCAACAAGTCCCCAGATCGCATTCGTTTTACAGTGTACTTTGAACCAATGGTGGCCGTAAGCTGTTTCTCGATCGCGAAAGGCGAGAGTTTCAACGGGCCGTTTGTTCCAGATACAATGATAAACTCCGGGAAAGTCATCGGAGGCGATTCAATTTGTATATGGGGTCGTTTTTGAGGCGTTTTCGTGTCATAAGTCGTTTCCATATTGTATAAATAAATTTTCGTCAGGTCTGCCGGCCCCCGGCCTTACTTCGACCGACCTTTTGGCAGCGGGAATTCCGCTTGGGGCTAGGTCACCTGATATAGGTCGTTTAAAACTGTCCAGTTAAAATCAAGGAAGATATTAGCGGAAGCTACAGAAAGGCCAATAGAAGTTTTTGAACCTGTACCGGATTGGGTTTATGTAGGCGATTTGACATTAAATAAAGATAGGTTGTGATGGTTTTTGATCAACTTTCCTTTAAGGTCAGAGTTCCTGTTACTCCACAGTATGTTGTGGGCATTGAAGTCGCCTAAAAGTAAGACTGGTTTGGGTAACTGGTTTAGAAGGTCATTTAACTGTTCTAGCTGGGGTTTCAGTGGTGGTGGTAGGTAGATTACACACAGTAAAAGTTTTGCTTAGAGTAATCCCGGCCGCTTGGGCCTGGAAAGGAGTGTCCAATTTAATTTCACTTTGAAAAATTTCATTGCGTACAAACATGGCGGTACCACCTATCGCTCTTTCAAAATAGAAAGGCTTATTGTAAAGTGTGTACCCCCTAAGTGTTGGGGGGTTGTCATTTTTAATACAGGTTTCCTGTAGGCAAATGACCGCAGGGTCCTTCAGATGTACAAGTGTCACAGGTTCGCTATAGTTGGTTCAAAAACCTCTGATATTCCAATGAATTATGGTCATGTTTGTTTGTTAAATGAACAAATGTCGTCTTTTATTTGCTGTGGCATCTGGGCCTCTGTATCAACACCCGAGGTGGTTTTGGTTTCAGAGGTAGAGAGCACAGCGAGGAATTCCTTTGGTCGTCCTCTGCCAGTTGTAGCGGCCGAGGGTGTGGTGGCGACCTTCTTTCGCCTGCCTCATTCACCTCCATAAGGGGGTTGCATCTATTTTCGTTTTCGGTTGTGCATTGTTACAGTTTTTGCTTCACCAGTAGTATAGGGATAGGATAAACACCCGTTCCGTGGACCGCGGACACGCAGACCCCCCCCCCCCCCACCCCCTACCTACCTTAGCAGACCCCCCACCCCCCTACCCCTAATAAAACTCGGGTCGTCACACCAGCTTAATTTAGCACGTATGCTAATGGTTTTTTAAGCACCAATGTTACATAATGAATTGAGGTTATCCTTTTGTGAGTGCATAATTGGTTTTTTGAGCATCAATGTTACATAATGAATTGTGGTTATCCTTTTGTGAATGATACGGAACTTGATTTCATGTGAGTGGATAATGAAATAATTACCTCATGACCACACTACGGACTTGGTTTGAATTATAACAACGCACTTGAGAGAGTCCAACAATACCTTTTTCTTTATTGAGTATAACAACATATCACCATAAAATTTCATAATACATACACGGGCGAGAACTTTATATGTATAAAAAAAAAAAAAAAAAAAAGAAAGAAAGACGTCTTTTGTCTAATTAGAACCATTTCACTTTTCGTCTTTATCAAATAACTGTCCCAATCGAAGCTGCTCCCCGCGCTCTTAATGACCGCCTTTCTCCTTTTCCTATACTTTCTTTTGAACTTCCCTGTAAAAACACGGAAATTTCATCACATATATATATATACATCGACATTAACCTTTACCTTGTAATTACTTTCTAGACTTTATTTATATGTTAATCAATGTTTTACCTAGAGAAACACCGTTTCTTCTTGGCAAACAAAAACCAATGGAGACATTTAAATCATACACATGCTAACAATGTTTCCTCATTCCAGGAGACTTTAACACAGCCCACTCGTTAATCCATAACAACACCTCACGGGCTTCCCCCGCTTTCAGTAGCACTCATTATGCACGCGTTAGTCACTGTTTGTCCAGAGCATCTCACAGTAACTTTCTTTGTGCATGGATTAGACACCAGCTGGCTAGAGCATCGTGGTCATGGCACACTTTTCAAAAGAGGCCAACACTGAGTATAATCCAGGTAAGGAGGTAGGTGTAAACAAGTTAAACAAAGACATACTCATAGTCACGTGAAATCTGCAAGCGTCAACCAAGCGGCATTCTCCAACTAAAACAAGAAAAAAAAGTCACATTCTAAGATATATAGCGGAATATCAATCATGTATTGGATATTAATCTCAATTATTGCCTTAACATTAGTGAATGGACGGTGTCCGAATGAGAGGAAATGTAACTGCGTGTCAAATGCTATCGTATGTCGGGAATTGGGGAAAATACCCCAGTTTCCAGAGCATTTTAGAAATGAATTCAACAAGCTGGACCTGCGAGCATCCTATATAAACGTAAACGTTCTGCTTCCACTTAACTCGTGGAAAGTGAATGTCGTTGATGTGAGAGACCAACTCATACCTTTTAACTGTTCTGGCAAAGAAAATCTCCGCTTTACACTGATTTCGGATTGTCGCGAAAATGCGATCACGCGCTTTTCAACGGCACACGATCATATTATAACGGATGGGGAAGATTACGCGGACATGTCCACAATGGACAATTTTCACACTGCTGATGAGCAGCTGACGGAATCCACGGAAACGGACACCCCGCACCCGAAACCTTTTCCCGTAAATATTACGCGACGACAAACAATTCAAACTTAAACCATCTTATCGGGAACAATTTCCACGCTTTCTACTCCCGCACCAGCAGAAACTTCCATCTTATCGGGGACAATTTCCACACCTTCTACTCCCGCAACCCTGGCACCTGCAGAAACCTCGAACTCTGACGACAGTCGCTTCCCGCTTCTCATTTTTGGAGTAGTAACTTTTGAACTCGCGGTCTTCATTTTGCTTATGTACATTTTAGTTGAGAAGATTTGCAATGGAATTTGCTCGTGTTTGAGAAAACTCATGTGCTATTGTTGTCCGAAGAATAAAAAACACAAGAGGAAAAACAGTGATGATTTCGATGATACGGGGAGCGCTGGCAGCCTAACACTTTTCGATTCCTCTAACTATCGCGCTGTTACTTTACATCCAGCCATTCACGAACACCAGTGCTGGATAAGATTTTTAATCGACAAAATCAAATAATGCAGAACAAACTACTTACTTCTCCTCAACTTTCTGTCTCTGTGATAAATACATCTGCGAAGATACACATCAGCTCCCTGCAATTAAAAATTTAAAATTTTCTTTTCCACTCCGTCTCATCACTCATATGCAAATTCGCTCACTATGAATTCATAATTTGATGAAATTGAATAAATCACTGGAACATAAGTGAGTAAATGTGTATATTTACCGTTTCAGCCACGTGCAGCGATGACCGGAGATCCTCCCCTGACATTACCGTCAAAACATGCATTTTGTTCTGCATTTTCATGGATGAATAAAGATAAATTAGTAACTTATTAATCTGCCTCCACCTGTCGCAATGGTCAGGGGTTATAACGGGTCCGTATACGCGGCACAAATGATGACGTCCGTATTTCAAAAATAGCTTGTGCCCGCCATCAACAAAATCCAGCGCATGGGACCCACTCATGTATCACCGTGTCCAGCAGGCTTTGAGCGGAGATAATATCATTCATATAAACGACTATTCTGAAATTACGTCGAGACAGGCGCTCTGTCGTCCCTTCACATCGATTGAAGGTATTGCCGGATCATTCAAAATCCGAAGCAATAGTTTAAAACTATACCCCGCTTTCTCTGAACAGGACGACAACATCAGCGCCGTCTCCTCAGCAACCAGACGTTTCAAGTTTAAAGATATGGTTCTCCACTTCAAAACCTTGTTCTGTGTGATCCCCCTCTCTATAAAATAGCAGGGGATTAACTCTCCATGGTTATTTGTGGGCTTGCCGAAACATGCTATATCCTGCAGAGGGCGTGGCTCTGCTTCCTTCTCAAACTGCAGGAAGAAAGACTCTGCAGTGATAACGGCACATTTTCCAAAATTATATTGGCGTGTAACTTCCATTTTATTTAATCTAGCGAAAATTAGTCGTGAAACTAAGAGCGCGTGAAAATCTTGTGAAGTTCGGTTTAACTGGCTATATCTCTAAATGAGATGTTGTCTCATGTTAACATGAGCATTTATATCAGTATTGGAGCAGAGTAGCTTCATATCTCAGGAATAGGTGTCAGTGAATTAATTTTCCAATTAAGGGTAGAATTTTAAGATTTTTCATTGTGCTAGTGGTGGTGGGAATAAGAGGTAGAAGTGTCGAGAAGTATTATCTTTTAAATGCATGTCACCTTTTATTTGTTTACTTGTGCATTATATCCTTTGAAATGGTGAGTTTGTGGACAAGAAGAAATAGAAAAGGCAGTAATAAAGTGCAACATGTTCCCGAACTCTCATATTATTTATTCTATAAAAATGAAAGCATACTTAACAAATATTTACATCATCATCGGCATTTTTACACTCATTTATTCATTTCATTGGACTTTCGTTAATTCTGACATGCATCACAGGACATGTAACAGGTGACAAACTAGAGCGGCCAGTGCACACAAAACATAAGAGTGCAGGCTCAATTACACACTTTCAATCGATACCTACTTAAGTTTCTTGTTTTTGTGAACAAAAACAAATGTCTCCCCGACCAAATCCATGACCCCCTCCCCCCTCAAACTGAAACAAAATATTAATTTCTGCAAACATAACCTTCATTCATTGTAAAAATCATAAAATAAACCAAACAGATGGTGGTCACTAAAACAGATATAAATGAGCATTTTTTTTCATCGGAGTCTGAAAGGTGGTCGCTAAAACGGGTTTTACTGTAGGCCCCTCTTATCCAGATCTGAAGTTGGTCGCTATAGCAGTTTTACTGTACGTTACATTTTTATCCGGGTCTGGAAGGTGGTCAAGACAGGCAGGTTTTACCGTACGTCTTTTTACCTGAATGTGGAAGGGGTCACGACAAACGGTTCTTACCTTACATCTTTTTATCCGGGTCTTGAAGGTGGTCGGGATTTTTTTTTTTTTGCTGACAATCATCCTCCACACGCCCCCCGCCCCCCCCCCCGCCCCTCAGCTATTTACTGTAGGTCCGACTATAAACACAACTCTAACCCTTTTACCCAAGGCAACGGTAACAGTCTGTACCCTAAGTGTAGTTATAGCCATGATAGACTACCTTGTCTTCGCACATTCCCATCGGCCAAATAGCACTAGCAAGGCATTCTTCATAACTGCGCATCAGAGATGACGCACCTCGGTGGGAGAAGGGGGAGTCATTTCGTAGGCAAAATGGTGAGCTGCTCCTCATAACACAAGATATCAGACGACCCAATTTAATAGCGAAAAATGCTTCTGCACACAATGCTAATCGATACAGCATGGCTCCTATATATAGCACATCTTGGTAACCTAATCAAGTATGCGGCGAAAAAAAATCAATAGCTAGAGCTGCTTAGAGCTATAATACGACAATAGCATTCCATGACCTCGTAGATAACGATCCATCATGCACCGCAACTGACACTGACCCCTGACTGAGTGGCATGTTACGTAACAACCACAGATGAGAAATGCACAAAAACTTCAATTTCAGGCAATAACAAATAGCAATGGACCGACAATAATGCTGTTACTGTTTTGAAGCTTTCTAAAGAATGCAAGAACACTAGAGAATCTTCGGGAAAATCTTCCGAAATCCCCAGCGCAGTTAACACCCATGCATAGATAACAAAGCAGCCAAAAATGGGGAGGTTAGGGTGGGGGGGGGGGGGGGGGGGGCTGTTGACGTTATGCACCTTTCTTGATTTTCTATACGAGTTCAATAATGTTTAATAAAACCGTGTGACCTATTCGAGGAATAACTACACCAAATTTAAAGTCGATCCGACTTTCCGATGTCGAGATGTTTTGCTTAAGAACTGATAACTTTTTACCTGTCAAAAGTTGAAACAGTCGTCTGACTGAACCAAGGAATATCCATATAAAATTTTAAGTCGATATGACTTTCCGTTATCGAGATATTATGCATAAAAGATCTGGTTCAAAATATACACATTTTACGCGATGACGTCATACGCCGCTTTCGTTCGTTCTTCTCGTGAAAAATATTTAGAGTTTCTTTCGGATCTACCAAGCAATAATCCAAAGTATCACCTTTCTCCGGCGTCCAGCAGCTGAGAAATTTCGCACACAAGATTTTTACGCAATGACGTCATACACCCGCCCTAATCACGTGACACGCCAAAAATTGATAGAACAGTCCGGCTGACCCAAGGAATATTCATATAAAATTTGAAGTCGATAGGACTTCCCGTTATCGAGATATTTTGCACACAAGACCTTGTTTATAAAATAAAACATATTTTACGTGATGACGTCATACGCCGCATTCGTTCGTTCTACTCGCGAAAAAATCCTATAGAGTCTTTCGGACCTAACAAACAACAATCCACTAAGTTTCAACTTTCTCCGATGTTCAGTAGCTGAGAAATTTGGCACATAAGATTTTTACGTAATGACGTCATACACCTGCCCTAATCAGGTGACATGCGTAAAAAGTTGACAGAACCGTCCGACTGACCCAAAGAATATCTATGTAAAATTTGAAGTCAATAGGACTTTCCGTTATCGAGATATTTTCCACACAAGACCTTGTTTATAATATGTACATATTTTACGTGATGACGTCATATGCCGCATTCGTTCGTTCTACTCGCGAAAAAAATATATAGGGTCTTTCGGACCAACCAAGCAACAATCCCACCAAGTTTCAACTTTCTCCGATGTTCAGCGGCTGAGAAATTTCGCACACAAGATTTTTACGTAATGACGTCATACTCTTGCCCTAATCACGTGATATGCGTCAAAAGTTGATAGAACCGTCCGACCTTACCAAGGAATAATTCGATCAAGTTTGAAGTCGATCCGACGTTTCGTTCTCGAGATATCTTGCACACAACACTTTGTTCACAACAGACTGACACACACACACACACACAGACACACACACACACGTACACACACACAGAACGTACAAACACTATATGTCTCCCCTTGGTCGGGGGGACATAATAATTAATTTCACTCAATGACCCACCCAACCCCACTATCTTTCTCACTCGCAATTGGGCAGAAATACCTAGCGCGCATGCGCTACTGCTATCAATTAATACGCCTCAGTAATTTTTTGTATCACAATTCGTTTAACATCATGGTTCATGACTTGACCACGCCCATACTCGCTCTTTCATTGTTCGCTATTACAAATGTTCGCGTCCATAAGTATAATGTCAAGACGAATTTTTGGTCATTCAGCAATTTGACGGCTAAGAGACAACACCACACAAGTCAATACATAAACTGAAAAAAGTAAATTTTCCCAACATCATTGAGCATAGCTAGTGATCATTCACCAATTTGCCGCGTAGAGTCAACACGACACAAGTCAATACGTAAACTGGAAAAAAGTAAATTTTCTCCTCATCATTGAGGATATATGTTCAAAAAGTAGAAACAACATGTCTTATACACAAAGCTGTCCTTCTCAGGTGAGTCATTTGGTGGACGTAATTCCAATTTTTGCTGCATATTCTTCATGTTTAGTCGCGTTCCTATTTTCTTCTTACGAAACAAGAGAATAGCCAGAATTGTAAATATTTCTGTAACACTGAAGGTAATGGTCATCCATAATTTGAAATTATCGCCCTTTCCCTCAACTTGTGTGCGTAGAATGACAGAAGATTTTGCACAGTCATGGTCAATGTAAAATATGTGATCATTCCACTGTTTGAGAATTTCTGAACAGGGAAGGGAGGGGTTATCCTGAAATGTCAAAAACTCGAGTCTAGGCCACTTTTCCGCATTCAGCAATGGTAGTGATATCAGATGAGTATCTTTAATATCTAAATAGACTATATTTTCTCGTACTGAAGAATTTATCTTTGGAAATTCAACCAAATGGCTGCATTGTAGCGTTTCTATGTTTGGGCAAATACATCCTTTCACGTTACAAGTTTAAATCACAGAAACGCACACCGCCAAAATTGCTCCCTTTAGTAGTAAAACCATTTTAAATTCCATGTATTCGTCTCAACCTCGCAAATGAAACTGGCGCATATTTCCTCAAACCTCATTATATATATATATATATATATATATATATATATATATATATATATATATATATACATATATATATATATATATATATATATATATATACATATATATATATATATATATATATATATATATATATATATATATATGCACGGGAACATTTCCTAGTCCTCACCATTCCTCTCCCCCTCCCCGTCCCACCCTCACACTCCTCCCCCACCCCGGGTTCCCCAAAAATTTTTCAAAATTCAAAATTATTCTTCTTCATTCTTATCTTTTGCACCACCCTCCCCATGCCATCCATGGGAACCCTCCCCCATCATTCCTTCATCCCTCTTACTCCCCCCCCCCCGACCCACCCTTAGACTCCTCCCCCACCCCGGGCACCCCTGAAATGTTTCAAAATTCAAAATTATACTTCTTCATTCTTATCTTCACCACCACCCTCCCCCATGCCATCCATGGGAACTTCCTAATCCCCACCATTCCTTCACCCCTCTCCCTCCCCGTCCCACCCGCATACTCCTCCCCCCCGGGTTCCCCTGAACTGTTTCAAAATTCAAAATTTTACTTCCCCAATCTTTACCTCGACCCCTCCTCCAACCCCACCATGGAATGCCTTTTAGTCCCCGCCATACCTCTCGCCCTCTCCATCCCCACCCTCAGTCCCCTCCCCAAACCCGGGCTCCCCTGAAATGTTTCAAAATTCAAAATTATACTTCCCCAATCTTTTCCTCGACCCCTCCTCCAACCCCTCCATGGAATGCCTTCTAGTCCCCACCATTCCTCTCCCCCTCCCCGCCCCATCCTCAAACCCGTCCCCCACCCCCGGGCTCGCCTGAAATATTTCAAAATTCAAAAATTATAGTTCTTCATTCTTATCTTTATCACCACCCTCCCCCATGCCATCCATGGGAATCCTTCCTAATCCCCACCATTCCTTCGCCCCTCTCCCTGCCTGTCTCAACCCCTCTATGGAATGCCCTCTAGTCCCAAACCATAGCTCTCCCCCTCCCCGCCCCACCCTCAGACCCCTCCCCCACTCCCGGGCTCCCCCGAAATGATTCAAAATTATACTCCCTCACCCCCTCCATGGGAACCCTTCTTAGCCCCACCATTCCTTCACCCCTCCCCCTCCTCGCCCCACCCTCAGACCCCTCCCCCACACCCGGGCTCCCTGAATTTTTCAAAATTTTACTTCTTCATTCCTTATCTTTACCGCCACCCTCCCTCAACCCTTCCATGGGAACCCTTCCTAGACTCCACCTCACCCCCTCCGCCCCACCCCCCAAACCCCTCCCTCACCCCCGGGCTCCCCCGAAATGGTTAAAAATTCAAAATTTTACTTATTCATTCCTTATATTTACCGCCACCCTCCCTCAATCCTTCCATGGGAACCCTTCCTAGACTCCACCCCCACCCTCTCCCCGCCCCACCCTCAAACCCCTCCCCCACACCCGGGCTTCCCCGAAATGGTTAAAAATTCAAAATTTGACTTATTCATTCCTTATCTTTACCGCCACCCTCCCTCAGTCTTTCCATGGGAACCCTTCCTAGACTCCACCCCCCTCCCTCCCCGCCCCACCCTCAAACCCCTCCCCCACCCCCGAGCTCCCCTGAAATGGTTAAAAATTCAAAATTTTACTTCTTCATTCCTTATCTTTACCGCCACCCTCGCTCAACCCTTCCTAGATTCCACCCCCCTCCCCGCCCTCATACTCTTCCCCCACCCCCGGGCTCCCCTGAAATGGTTACAAATTCAAAGTTTTACTTCTGTTTCTTTCTACCCAATTCCCATCCTCTTCCAGAAACTTATTTAAAACTAACTTTATGAGTTCTTTTTATTTACAGAATAAAGATGACGGCATTTTTGAGTTGTCTCCCCCCTCCCTCTCCTCTGAGTACGATATGCTCTGTCCCCAACAGATTTAATAAATGGAACGCACACAGGGCAGTCACAAAACATGATTTCTCAGCGGAAACTGGTTTGTGAGCATTGTAGCAGAGTTTGTTCAAATGACCATAATTTAGCTTTACATGTTAGGGCATGCGCGAAAACAAAACAAAAGAAGAGGGAACTGCACTCTTGCGATAACTGTGGGCGGGAATTTGACAACGGTTACAGTTTGAATTCACACATGAAGGCATGTAAAAATCAAAAGAAGAGGGAACTGCACTCTTGCCGTCAGTGTGGGCGGGAATTTGACAACGGTTACAACTTGAAAACACACATGAAGGCATGTACAAAACAAAATAACACTCAACTACACTCTTGCGATCATTGTGGGCGGGAATTTGGCAGCGGTAACAATTTGAAATCACATATGAAGGCATGTACAAAACAAAATAACACTCAACTACACTCTTGCGATCATTGTGGGCGGGAATTTGGCAGCGGTAACAATTTGAAATCACATATGAAGGCATGTACAAAACAAAATAACACTCAACTACACTCTTGCGATCATTGTGGGCGGGAATTTGGCAGCGGTAACAATTTGAAATCACATATGAAGGCATGTACAAAACAAAATAACACTCAACTACACTCTTGCGATCATTGTGGGCGGGAATTTGGCAGCGGTAACAATTTGAAATCACATATGAAGGCATGTACAAAACAAAATAACACTCAACTACACTCTTGCGATCATTTTGGGCGGGAATTTGGCAGCGGTAACAATTTGAAATCACACATGAAAGCATGTACAAAACAAAATAACACTCAACTACACTCTTGCGATAACTGTGGGCGGGAATTTGACAACGGTTACAATTTGAATTCACACATGAAGGTATGTAAAAAGCAAAAATAGGGGGAACTGCACTTTTGCCGTGACTGTGGACGGGAATTTGACAACGCGTACAATTTGCAAACTCACTCAAATTACTGTGGAAAGAGAATAAAAAAATTAACGTGTAAGCAATGTGGTGGGGAATTCGGGACAGAGAAGAACTTAAATGATCACGCTCTCAAGTGTAAGAAAAGGGAGCAGACACAAGATAAATATAAATGTCAAATATGTGATAGAGCTTTATCTTGCGAATATGACAAAAACCAACATGAACTTGAATGTCTTCACAAGAAAGCTTTGGCGGAGAAAAACTCTAGCTTTGAAAAAATGCAATAAATGTGGGGATAAAGTGGTGTACCATAATTTCGAAAGCCATGCGTCAAGACAGGAGCACCCAATCCCCAAAACCCGATATGTCAGAACTCACCCACTGACCATTCGACTCGATCCACATCATCGAACACCTTGAAATTGTCTTCAAATTCCAATCAAATTGCAATGGGAGAACACTCATGCCCCATTTCTTTGAAAAATTTCTCAACCCATGTCATGTTGCGAAAACATACGCAGAGGAGTAAATGCAAGCGACGGGTGTGTAGATATTGTCGAGCGGTTCGCCACTGCGGTAGAACATTAAAATCCCACGAACGGGTATGCCCGCGAAAACCGAATGACAATTTTGAAAATGATACTTCCGACTTCGAATGCAAGAAATGCCAAAAGCATTTTTCATCCATGCGCGGATTTCAAAAACATATTAAGAAATGTAGAACACCATTTCATAAGTGTTCGAAATGTGATAAAAACTTTGAAAATTTTAAAAACAAGAAAGATCATGAATTGATGTCAAGCGCCCTCGCGAGCCAGAGCAGGAGTCTTTTTTACATGTAGATTGTACAAGAACGTCTTTCCAAATAGAAAAGAATTGTTTGTTCACCAAACGGATTTGCATGGTATGGGGGAAGAAAATTTACTCCCATTACCATGGCAGAATAATGAGGCACCTTGGGAAAGGAATGGAGACACTAATGACTCAATAAGAATAGCTTATGAATCGAATCGTCATCTTATTCGATCGCCCTCTCAGGTGTATTCTTATCCGAGAGTATGCAATCTACCGGTGACAAATAATGTTGACACTGTGGACATTGTAATTTTTTTACACCAAATTTTAGATATGGAAGAGACAAGTTTCAAGGTAAATATTAATTTTGGATATATACTGTTTAGTAGAGAAACGCAAGAGTACAGATATTTTCGCCCCAACCCGCATAGTGGATTTCTTGATACCCCATTTCGTATATCCGATCATAACGATGTTGAGGATGTCCAACGCATTTTGGAAGCAAAGAATATTATAGAGATTCTCTTAAATGAAAGAGAAGACACCAAATCAATACTTGTCTTGATAACAAATATGCAGATTACTGTTTACCCGATGGACGGTCATGTTGGGAAAGGAAATCTTCCAGCATTTTTGCTGAATAACCCGAACATTGTGTCTTTCCAAAACGATAGAAATAACCTTCCTTTCGAAGATTACCTAAGTGCTTTTCACTGCATAGCGCGCCAATTAAGAGGAGCGGATTTTACAGAAGAGAATGTCACAGAATTATTAACGCAGTGGTTGGAATTCTCTCACCAACATTGCTCTCAAAGTGATTTTAAAGGTGTTACATTTGAACAAATTCCGGATCTTGAAGCCTGTTTTGCCATAAACATAAATGTTTATTGTTTGGAGGAAAACAATCAATGCGCAGTTGTTATGTACACATGGTTTTTACAATATGATACAACTATGAATTTAAATATTTACAACTCTCACTTTAGCTTCATCCGAAATATTCGCAGCTTTTGCAAATCCTACAAATGCTCTAAATGTGGTTTTACAGCGAAAAGGTCCGACAATATAAAGTCTCACCAGAGATCATGCAGCGGAAAAACCAAACTCAAATATCCAGGGGGGTTCTATAAACCTAATATTGATATTTTTGAAGAGGCTGAATCCCTAAACATCGACATTCCGCAAGAACATAGATTTTACCCATGGTTTGCTACATTTGATTTTGAGGCTATGTTGAGAAATCTCGGTGACAGTGAAACCAATTTGAAATGGATAAGCGAACATTTGGTTGTGTCAGTCGCCATGAGTAGTAATGTTCCCGGCTACACTCAACCTTTCTGCATTGTTAATCCGAATACAGATGAGCTGCTTTCGGGTATGGTTGAATACCTGAAAAATATTCAATCCCATGCAGAGAAGCTTTCTCGGGCAAAGTGGAAATACATCTTCGATTCAATAGAAGCACAAATCAAGTTTTGGAATTCTGTGCCTACATGTGGGATATATAACATAGATGAATCACGTTCTGGAGAGGTTCCCGAAATTACCGTTCAAAACATGGTGGCCGAGTTGGAGGGGTTCAAAGGGAAGTTTTCAAATTTCTGCAGGGTTTTACCGGTGGTCGGATTTAACTCCTCCAAGTACGATCTCAACCTTGTTAAGGGGAAGCTGGCTAAATTTCTTCACCTAGACGACTCTTATGCTTTCACAGTTAAGAACAAGTTTGTCCAAGGACAAAGTCCTAGCTTACGAAAAGCAATAAGACCAATTACAGCGTGCATGAGCAAGGGAATTTTCCTGAAAAATTGGGCTTCAAAAGATGAGACGGCAAAGAGCTAGCCCAATAATTAATTTAGCACCGGACCAGAACATAGACCGATAAATGCATACAAAGATTTCTTTCCCACAAAAATGGGAAACAGATTTTTTGTATCTCTGGTAGACTGGATTATCTGCCAAAGATACCTTCAAACAACGCTCGCATTTCGGACCAGTGCGCATATTTATGTAACTTGCCTTGATGCGCGGTTCTTATTCAGACAAGTGCGCATGTTTATTTAATTTTGCGTAGATGCGCGGCTCCCATTTTGGAACAGTGCACATGTTTATTTAACTTGCGTTGATGTGCGGTTCGCCTTTCTGACAAGTGCCCATGTTTTTTTTTACCATTTGTGGATGTCCGGTTCTTATTTCGGATCAGTGCGCATCTTTATTTACATTGTGTTGATGGGCGGTTCTTATTTCGGATCAGTGCGCATGTTTATTTACCTTGTGTTGATGTGCGGTTCTTATTTCGGATCAGTGCGCATGTTTATTTACCTTGTGTTGATGTGCGGTTCTTATTTCGGATCAGTGCGCATGTTTATTTACCTTGTGTTGATGTGCGGTTCTTATTCCATACCAATGCGCATGTTTATTTTACTTGCGTTGATGAGCGGTACTTATTTCGGACAGGCCAAGTTTCCTTAGGTTGCCTTGATACGCGGTTCGCATTTCGGACCAGTTTGCATGTTTATTTAACTTGCGTTGATGCACGGTGCTTATTTTAGACGTGTGCCTATGTTTATTTAACTTGCGTTGGTGCGCGGTTTGCATTTTGGACCAGTGTGCATGTTTATTTAACTTGCGTTGATGAGCAGTTCGAGTTTCGGATCATTACGCATGTTTATTTAACTTGCGTTAATGCGCGGTTCGAATTTCGGACCAGTGCGCATGTTTATTTTACTTGCGTTGATGCGCAGTGCTTATTTTGGACCAGTACAAATGTTTATTTAACTTGCGTTGGAGCGTGGTTCGCAATTCGAACCACTGCGCATGTTTATTTAACCTGCATTGATGCGCGGTTCGAATTTCGGAGAAGTGCGCATGTTTATTTAACTTGCGTTGATGCGCAGTGCTTATTTTGGACCAGTACAATGTTTGTTTAACTTGCGTTGGAGCGTGGTTCGCATTTCGAACCACTGCGCATGTTTATTTAACTTCCATTGATGCGCGGTTCGAATTTCGGAGAAGTGCACATGTTTATTTAACTTGCGTTGATGCGCGGTGCTTATTTCAGGCTAATGCGCATATTTCTTTAACTTGAGTTGATGCGCGGTTCTTATTCTGGAGCAGTGCGCATGTTTATTTAAGTTGCGTTGATGCGCAGTTCTTATTTTGAATAGTGCGCATGTTATTTAAGTTGCGTTTATGGGCAGTTCGCATTTCGAAAAAGTGCGCATGTTTATTTAACTTGCGTTGATGCAAGGTGCTTATTTTGGTCCAGTGTGCTTGCTTATTTAGCTTGTGTTCCTGGGCGGTTCGCATTTTGGACCAGCGCGCATGTTTTTTTTTTACTTGTGTTGATGCGTGGTTCGCATTTTGGACCATTGCGCATATTTATTTAACTTGTGTTGATGATCGGTACTTATTTTGGACCGGTGCAAATATTTATTTAACTTACGCTTATGTGCGGTTCGCAATTCGGACCAGTGTGCATATTTATTTAATTTGCGTTGATATCCGGTTCGCATTTCGGACCAGTATACCTGTTTCTTTAGGTTGCGTTGATGCGCAGTTCGCATTTTGGGACAAGTGAGCAGGTTCATTTAACTTGCGTTGACGCGCGATTTGCGTTTCGGACCAGAACGCATGTTTATTTAAGTCCCGTCGATGCCCGACTCTTATGTCTATTCAACTTGCGTCGATTCATGGTTCTTTCTTCGGACCACTGCGCATGTTTATTTAACTTGCGTTGATGCGCGGTTCTCATTTCAGACCACTGCGCATGTCTATTCAACTTGCATCGATGCGTGGTTCTTTTTTTTCAGACAAGTGCGCATGTTTGTTTAACTTGCGTTGATGTGCGGTGCTTATTTTGGACCGGATCGCATGTTTATTTAATTTTTGGTCGATGCGCGGTTCGCATTTCAGGCCATTGCCCATGTTTATTTAACTTGTGTTGATGCGTGGTTCTCATTTCAGATCAGTGCGCATATTTATTTAACTTGCGTTGATGCGCGGTTCGCATTTCGGACCACTGCGCATGTTTATTTAATTTGCCTCGATGTGCGGTTCGCATTTCGGACCAGTGCGCATGTTTCTTTAGGCTGCGTTGATGCGCGGTTCGCATTTCGGACCACTGCGCATGTCTATTCAACTTACGTCGAAGCGTAGTTCTTTTTTTCTGACCAGTGCGCATGTTTATTTAACCTGCGTTGATGCACGGTGTTTATTTTGGACCAGTTCGCATCTTTATTTATCTTCCGTCGATGCGCAGTTCACATTTCGGACCAATGCGCATGTTTATTTAACTTGCATCGATGCGCAGTACTTAATTTGGACTACTGCGAATGTTTATTTAACTTGCGTCGATGTGCGGTTGTTAAATCTGACTACTGCGAAAGTTCATTTAACTTGCGTTTATGCGCTGTAGGAGGAGATTCATTTAATTTTTTTTCTTCAAAAATTCAGAAAAAAAATCAAAAGTTTTCCAATTCACTCAAAAAGCACAAGCCGTATGCACGACCCCCTAGAGACGGCTCATATCGAAAATAAATGAAATCTGATAAAAACTGTAGGAGGAAATGCATTTTGAATTTTTTTCTTCAAAAATTCTCTCATCGACTGAAAAAGACAGGCCATATTCACGACACCCTAAGCATGCCTCGGCCCCAAAATAAATGATGTTTGATCAAAACTACAGGAAAAAATGCATTTTGAGGTATTTTCATCAAAAATTCCCCCCGAAATCGAAAATTCCCAAGTCGAGTCAAATAGCACAAGCCGTATGCGAGACCAAAGGATGCCTCATAGCAAAAATAAATGAAATCGGATAAAATCTATAGGAGGAAATGCATTTTGAATTTTTTCTTCCAAAATTCCCAAAAAATACAGAAATTGTCGGATCGACTAAAAAGCGCAAGTTGTATTCTCAACCCCTCAGGGATGCCTCAAACCCAAAAAAAAAAAAAAAAAGGTTGAAAACTGTAAGGGGAAATGCATTTTGAAGTTTTTTTCTTCGAAAAATCCCTAAAAATACAAAAATTGCCCGATCGACTAAAAAGCACAAGCCGTATGCATTCACACCAAAAATAAATGACATCGAATCAAAATTGTAGGGGTAGATGCATTTTGAATTATTTTCGAAATTTTTGCTTAAAAAATTCCCCAAAAATACAAACTAAAAAAGCACAAGCCGTATGCACGACCCTTTAGGGGTGCCTCATACCAAAAATATATGACATCGGGTCAAAAATGTAAGAGGAGATACATTTTAAAATTTCTTTAAAAAATCCCCAAAAATTCAAAAATCACCCGATCGACTAAAAAAGCACAAGCCGTATGCACGGCCGCTTAGGAAATCATCACACCAAAAATAAATGACATCGAACTAAAATTGTAGGAGTAGATGCATTTTTTTCAAAATTTTTGCTTAAAAAATTCCCCAAAAATTCAAAAATGACCCGATCGACTAAAAAAGCACAAGCCGTATGCACGGCCGCTTAGGAAATCATCACAACAAAAATAAATGACATCGAATCAAAATTGTAGGAGTAGATGCATTTTTTTCAAAATTTTTGCTTAAAAAAATCCCCAAAAATACAAAAGTTGTCCGATCGACTAAAAATGCACAAGCCGTATGCATGACCCTCTAGGGGTGCCTCATACCACAAATAAATGACATCCGGTCAAAAATGTAGGAGGAGATACATTTTTAATTTTTTTCTTTAAAAATTCGCCAAAAATTCAAAAATCACCCGATCGACTAAAAAAGCACAAGCCGTATGCATGACTCCTTAGGGATGCCTCACACCAAAAATAAATGACATCGGATCAAAATTGTAGGAGGAGATGCATTTTGAAACAAAGTTTACAGCGAACTAACTAACTAACTAACTAACTAACTAACGGACGCCATTCGCAGACCGATAGGAATACCCCAGCTTACGTGTAACGTAAGCTGGGCTAAAAACAACAGTTATTCATGCATTAACTCTGGAAAATTTAAGTTTCTCGATATCTTATCCTATCTATCACCTGGAACTTCATATTCAAATTCCTCAAGGCCTCTGGAGTGCAGGAAAAGAAATCCTTCTTCTCATACGAATATATCGATTCTGAACAGAAATTGGACGAACCGAGTTTACCTCCTTTAGGTTTTGATTGATTGATTGATTGATTGATTGATTGGTTTAACGACACCAGCAACCCGTTAGGGTCATATTGTGTCAGTTCTGTTACTATGGGAAGACTCAGTTGAAACTAAAATCAATTAAAGTAGACAAAACAAGCAGTGTATACATCTAAAACCAACTAAATTCAATTTAAAACTTACTGTACAAGTGTATTTCTTTCAGAAAAGAAATAATTTTGCTTGGTGCTACCTTTGTGAAAAGGTCTTTCATGGAGTTCACACTGTAGTAGCGTGAACGAACGTTATGAAAATCTACGCAATTGAGTAGAATATGTCTTACAGTCAAACGTTCTTGACAACCAATACATTCTGGAGGCGCATCGCCTCTCAAAAGATATCCGTGGGTGATGTATGTATGTCCGACTCGAACTCTATGCATAACCGTTGTGTCGCGAATATTGCCAAAAGCTAGCTGCTTTTGTCCAACTGTTGGTTGGATTTGAAAGAGTTTGTTATTTCTTTGTTCGTTCCACTTTTGCTGCCAAAGGTATTTTACATAGCTTAAGATATGTGGTTTAAAGTCGGAGTATGGTATGAGAAGGTCGGATATGTTGTAGTTTAGCGCCTCTTTTGCTGCCTGGTCCGCAGCTTCATTACCCGCTATACCGACGTGGCTTGGCACCCAGCAAAACACTAGGGATTTGCCTTGTTTGACTGCTCTTTCATATCGTTCTATTAGGTCTAAAATCATTGTGTTCGACGCTTGCAGATTTTCTAGTGATTGTAGGACCGATAAGGAATCGACACAGATAAGGAACTTTTTGTACCTACTAATCTTGACGATTTCCATGGCTAGTTGGAGTGCCCGAACCTCCGCGGAAAAGATAGAGGAGCCGTTTGGTAATCTTGTTTTCAGGGTATTTGATTTTATAACTACTGAGGCAGCAACTTTGTTATCGAGTTTAGATCCGTCCGTGTATATGAAATGATGGTGAAGGTAGGTTTCCTTTATCTCAGCAAATCTAGCTTTGAACTCTTGAGCATTTGTTGCATCTTTGGGATACTTTGTCAGAGTTTTGTCTATGGTGGGTCTTTGTATTTTCCATATTGGGTATTTCGAAACTTTTGTGTTTGCAATTTGTTCGACTTTGATTCCTGCATTATTAAGGTGGTTACGAGTTCTAGTGCCAAAGGGAACGATAACCCTAGGGCGTGTGTTTAGGATTTCTGAATGGTCTTTTTCGAACACTGCTTTATGGGTGGGGTTTTCTTTATTTGCGTATAGTTTAATTGCATATTGCATTGAGAGTTTGATTCGTTGGATATCTAATGGTTGTTCATTTGATTCAACCTGGAGGCTTTCCGCAGGTGACGTTCTGAAAGCGTTAAGGCAGAGGCGAAGGCCTTGGTTTTGTATTGGGTTCAGCATCTTTAAGTACGAGGGCCTTGCTGATCCGTAGACGATGCTACCATAATCTATTCTTGATCTTATTAATGATCTATACAGTTTTAATTTAGTACTGGTGTCTGCTCCCCAGTCTTGGGCGGAGAAGACTCGTAGCAGGTTGAGTGCCTTTTGACATTTCCTCTTCACCTCTTTTATGTGGGGAATAAAATTTAGCTTCGAGTCCAGAATTAGACCAAGGAATTTGTTTTCCTTCACTACAGGTATCTGACTGTTTGATAAGTATAAAATAGGATCATCGTGTGGCTTTAGGTAAAGCTTGGTACTCTTCCCTAAAAGGTAGGAGTGTTTTGGAGGATGGAGTAAAGTTTCCCGAAGAAAATTACACCGATCTCATCAATCTGGCGTGAAAACAATATGAAAAGCTTAGGAGATTTTCTATCCTATTACAATTGCTTAGAGGTTGGCCCCTTCATTACAGCTGTGGAGAAAATGCTTCTCTTATACAAAGAAAAAGGTGTGCAAATGTTTAAATCCAGCATAAGTGTGCCAGGTATAGCAAGGACATTGCTATTTCAAGCCGCTAGCGACGCGAGGGCTCACTTCGCTCTAGCGAATGAGAAAAACAAAGACATGTATGAAGTTTTTAAAGCGAACTTGGTGGGAGGTCCTTCTATAATTTATCACAGATATCATGCTCGCGGAGAAACATTTATTTGAGGGAATAAAAACGTTCCCTGTGAAAATATTGTGGGATATGATGCAAATAGTCTTTATTTATATTCTCTTTCCGAGTCGATGCCCACGGGTAATTACATTCGTCGAAAATCGGAAAATAATTTCGCACCGGAAGTTTCAGAAAAATATACTGCAATGTTTGATTACATAGATTATCTAAACGCTAAGGGAGGGAGATTCATGCATAAACAAAATTCGGGAAAGGAAAAACTCATTTCCTAAGATCACTAGGGTTGGAGGTAATAAAGGTTTGGGAATGCGAGTATAAAGCTAAGTTAAAATTTGATCGCGAATTGAAGGCCTTTGTACATGCGCGGAAGCCTCAATTTTATCAGAAATTTCCTTCTTCAGTTGGCAAGAATGTCATTCTCGAGTCCGTGAAAAACGGATTACTTTTCGGGGCTTTAGAGGTTGACATCCAAGTCTTAGAAAAGGACTATGACAAATGGAGTGAGTTTTCTCCTCTTTTTTGCTCTGTGGATGTTTCATTTGAATCGATTGGGAGTACAATGCAGGATTATTGGAAATCCACGCATATGAACCCAAACGGAGACCCACAAAAATTCCCCAAGAAAAGATTGTTGGTTGGTGGAACGAAGGGGGAGAAACTCTTGCTGTCGACATCCCTTCTGAAGTGGTATCTCGAACATGGACTGGAAGTGACAAAAGTTCACCAGGTAAGGAATTTCTATCGTGGGTGGCAATATATGTAAAAATTCTAAAATGAATGATATTTGAAATTGTGTTGAATATTTACAGGAGTATTTTACTTTAAAAGTTTATTAGAATGACAGTAGTAATTAGGTAAATGCTGATGAAATTTGCTGAATAATTATTTGTAATTTATATCCTACATTTATTCGAGTTTACTCCGCAAAGGTGCCTCCGCACCTTCACCGAAGATGTGAGTAGCGCCAGGCGCGAGGGTGACGAGGACCCGTCTAAACTCGTCATCGGGGACTCTATGAAGTTGCTGGGAAACAGTGCATATGGCGGCATCATTATGGACAACAGCAAGCACAGAACCATAACTTGTGTCGAAGGAAAACTCATGCTTGCACGAGCGGTGAGAAACTTTATGAATATTTTCCAGAGAAAAGATTCAGTCTGATAATTTCCATAGTACTTTTGGAATGCATGCATGTGGTACACATGATAAATTAGCTATGAATTATCTATGTTTTATTATGCCTCCAGGTGAATGATCCTCTCTTCAGACACTTCACCAATCTCGCCGATGACTTTTACGAGGTTGAGAAAGCGAAGAGGATTATCCCGCTAGACTTGCCCATCCAACTTGGTTTCCAAGTGCTGCAAATCGCGAAACTTCGCATGCTGGCCTTCTACTATGACTTCCTCGTGAAATTTATTCCCAAGGAATTCTTTCAACTCAGAGAAATGGACACTGACTCGTTCTATCTCGCTTTAGGTGGTCCAGACCTGCGTAGTGTGGTCAAACCAGAACTACGCAAAGAGTTTGATGAAGCAATATCGGGTCAGTGTAGAGATGATGTCGACTTTTCAAAAATGTGGTTGCCCAGAGAGTGCTGCGCTAAACACATTAAATTCGATAAGAGGGTCCCTGGGTTATTTAAGGTCGAATACAGCGGTGAAAAAATGATTAGCTTATGTAGTTAGAGCTACATTATAGTGAATGGCTCAGATTATAAAATGAGCACCAAAGGCGTGAATAAATATAGAATTTCTGAAGCTTATGATAAATTTGAGAAGGCTCTAAATTGTGAAACAACGGTAACCGTAGAAAACATGGGTTTTCGGCCGCTAAACAACAAGGTCTACACGTACTCACAGAACAAAATTGGGTTTAATTACTTTTACTGTAAGCGGGAGGTACTAGCCGACAAGGTGTCAACAAAGCCCCTAGACATTATATTAAGCCCCTGCCCCATTCAAAAGTGTGAAATATGTTCAGTTCATACCACAAATTTTCAGAAAACGAGTGGTGGTATGTATTTTTGCAATTCATGTGCTTCATTTATTGACCATGTATTTGATTAGTGGTTTGAATGTGTTGGGGGAAGGGGGGGCGAATTAGTGTAATTGGTATGAATGCTTTAAATATAGAAGCATGAAATGAGAGTATTTTGATCATTTATTCATATATGTTTATTTTCTGTTATTTACATCTTGAATACATGTTATACTTATTTCACATGTGTTATTTACATTTTGAATACATGCAATGCAAATAAAGATATTTATACATTGAAATGAAACTATGATTCTTTATTTTCTACTATGCTCTTGGAAAATGTTGTCGACAAACTCACTGACTTTTACTTCATTATTTAACAATATGCCATCATGAAAAGTATGGATTATTTCATTGAAAGAATGACCCTATACATCTTAAATATGCAAAATACATGCAAAACTTCCCACAAGACTGAGATGAAGGAGCCTGAATTCTCCCCTTATTATAAATATGATTCGGTCCGTACGAGATCAGAAAATCGGAAAAATCAGACCCATACACTTTCGGGGACTCGCCTAGAGAATCAAAAAATTCGGATTGATTAGATGAAGTCAAAAAGACAGTTACCCAATGCTTCAAAGCCCCGCGAAATGAATCGGTATTCGCTACAAAAAACTGAGGTTTAATAGGTTTTAGTCTATACAATTCATCGCGAGCACAAATGCTTCCAAAATACGGTCTTGTGACAGTGTTCGATGACAATAATATTTCAAGGTCACTAGAATACATATCAGACGACAAATACGTTGCGTGAACTATCAACTTAAAGGACGGAATTGAAGTGAGCGTACATTAAGACTGTAGTTGCTTCGGCCAGACCCTCTGCGAACTGAATGCTGAGGCGCGTGTGCCCTCTTTTAGATAGAGAATCTATATCTTGGTTGTGATTAGAATCTAAATCAAAGACGTAAATTGCATAGCCATTCGCGAAATCGGTTCTGCTTATATAGTTTCCGGTATCCCTTCCGTACCTTCCAGTCCCTTGGAACAAACTGAGGTATTCAGTCACATAGTTTCCTTTTTTATAGTTTGGAGTGAACGGCACACTCGGTCTTGCGCTGCCATCAACGTAAAATCCAATGAAATTAACGTTCGAGTTGACAAAGTTAAATGGATTTCTGTGTACACTTCCGCTATATGCTTCAGAAGGAATTAGGGTTACAATCAAACGGGAGGGTATTTGACCGAGAAATGGGTCGTCTGCATTCCATACTAATAAATCTTTAGGTATACTGAATGTTTTAAAATCAGACCTTTTGAATGGATACAGAGCATTGGTTTTTTGTAAAGCCTCGCTTCCAACCCAAATTCCAGGGCTCACTTTTACTTTACACTTTTTAAGAACAGCATCACATATATCAATAATGTAATTGTCTTCAGCTGCCATGAGCCGAAAGGAATCTGAGGATGGAAAAAGTTTAATGTTTATTTGAATACCATTCAAAAGCAGACCGTCTTGCTGGAACAGGTCGCAGTATATAGGTTTTACTTTACACTTTTTAAGAACAGCATCACATATATCAACAATGTAATTGTCTTCAGCTGCCATGAGCCGAAAGGAATCTGAGGATGGAAAAAGTTTAATGTTTATTTGAATACCATTCAAAAGCAGACGGTCTTGCTGGAACAGGTCGCAGTATATAGGTCCTTCCAGTTCAACAATAGAACTATTTTTGGTCCAAAAATTCCTTTGAATGAGACCGGCATTGCCACCGCGCTGTGGATCGAAAGCATCCATATAGCCTGGAGTGTCTTTGTAATATAACTGTGACTGCAACTGTGATTCTTTACTGTCTTCGGAAAAGTTCAGCAGCAAATCAATATAACTCTTGTGCATAGTTTGTGGACACGGAGGGCGATATTACGAGTTGTTGTAGACTGCAGTCGACTTGGCGCCATAGAGAACTCAGTTGCATATTCACGAAAGCAACTTTTTCTTCATCGCCTAGGACACTTCCATCAGAATGGAGTATCCGAACTTTAACGTGGAGTTTGGTATTTCTTAAATCGACATAATCCAAACCACTTCCCGACACGTTAAACTCAATGGGAGCTCCACGACTGATCTGACTCACTGATCTGAACTCGACCCATTCAACCTTGTCCACTCCGGTATCTACGGGCTTTGATGCAAATAAAGCAAGGTTTTGCTGGTATCCTTCCTCACTTTGATCAAATTTGAAGGCCATTTTACTTTCCTCTTCTTCCTCTATTTATTTTCCCTCTGGTCTTGTTTCCTCTTCCCCGCTTTGATGCAGAATGATGAAAATCAGGGGATTGCCTCTTTTTATGCTCCTCTTGCTCTCTCTGCAGTTCAGCTTTAGCATTTCTAAATCCTGCTAGGTTGGTGAAATCATAACAACATTCCCGTCTCCACCTCCTTTAACCGTATGGTGCACTTTGTAGAATTTTTTGTATTGTTTTCCTTTCCGCTCTGCCATATTCATAAAGTGGGCTTTCCATGATTCAGTATTGGGCGTATAGCCTACGTATGATATTATATCACTTGTGTCAGACGAAGTATACACATTAAGGGTTTTTGAAGAAATGAGCTTGGAGTCATGTCCTGGTTTCTTATATACACTCGAACTCTTCTTATTTCTTGACGTGAAATTGTGAATGCTATTGGATAAGCAAATGAAAGATGGAGCGGAGATTTCTTGACAATGAGTCTCAAAACCGGGGCACGGTTTGTACCTATAATGGACTCATCGCATAGATCACACATAATACAGATATTGTCCGTAAGAGACTGGTTCAAGAAAAGTTCTGTTAAAGCACATTCCCAAACACCTGGTAGAAAGAGGTTTTCCGGTAAAACTACGGTAAAATCATATGGTTTGTTCTTCGGGAAGTATTCCAATGAATCGGAAGAGGATACGATTATATAGTGTTGACGCTTCAAAGGATCCATCATCAATGGCTTACTTATTGTTGTCTCTAAAGTCTTGTACTTCTTCAGCTGGTATCCACGTGCGAAAGTCTTTAGACCAGCCATTCCACTGCACCAACACCTCTTCCCGATTCTTCCGCTTGCGTCGGGAAATTATTTTTTCAATATCCATCCACTGATCGTTGTTTGGAGTGTATTTTTGAAGTTCCGACGCGTAAAACGTTCCCGCAATAGGCTTATTATTCAAATCTTTCAGCAAATATACTGGAATGCTTTCTTTAACGTCACGATCCATTATAGTGAAGAATCCTTCTGTAAATTTCTTGTCGTATGCGGTTCCGAATTTATGACGAATATTAGATATTTTCACAGTATCCCCGATTTCAAATTTGTAAGGGTTACGATAACGGTTACTTTTCTTCATGTGAGTTTTCAATTTTAGACGTTTTTCTTTCGGCCAATAGAGTAGTTTCCATAGATGCGCCTCGTCTTCTTTCCGAACTCTTGCTGGTTGCATTTGTATGCTTGAGTGTATGGCGAAATTATAACTATGCGTTATTTGCGCCAAAGCTTCTACCCATTTTTTTTATTTTTTCATGAGTCATGTATTTTAAGAGTCTGGTTTTCACTGTTCGAATTGCCCTTTCTGCAAAATTGGCTTTCTTCTCGTTTTGGGTTACATAGTGAATGATATTCCTCTGTTTCATGAGTGCGTTATTCTTAAATTCACTCCCTTTATCAGTTCGAAAACGCTCACATTGTCTTCCCTCGTTTAAAATAGACCTCAGTGCCTCGGTAACAGGGCCTCCTTGTAAGGTTTTCAAAGGTCTTGTCTTTATGAAACGTGAGAAGACGTCGATGCATAGCAAAAAATATTTGTGACCTCCGTTTTGTCTGGACCAATGATGCATATAACCATTATCTCCGTCCCACAAGTAATCGATATACGGACTTATTGCTCTTCTCCGTTTAAAGGTACGGATAACTTGTCTATTATCCGTATAAACTTTTTGTTTATTTAACCATTTAATTATTTTTCCTCTTGGAATCTGCCTATCTCCATAGTTTTTTACGTATTTAAAAACATTATCTGGAGATGTAAAGGAAGCAGGACTTTCCGGATTGAAGTAAATTTCAGCCAAATATTCATCGTCAGTCATATTGATATCCACTGACTTTTCAGTGTTTTCTTCTGCTTCTTTACGGGTTGTTCAGGAATGCCAGGTGGTGGGATCCTTTCGGTTTGCACAGTTCCCGCTCCTCTCCAGTGTTCACTCCTTATTAAATTTTTCGGAGTATTTATCCTCTGGAGTTCTGCGTAGAACTGATCACTTCCAATAGGGTTACCTCACTTATAAGACTGTACCGCATCTTTGATTAAGTCAATAATGTGAGAATGTTTTACAAGCTCTCCATTAATAAGAATTTCTCCTCTTTCGTTCCAGGAAATGCGACCTTCTATTACCCTCAACAATTGTCTCGCACGGTGCTGTGTATATTTCGGAAGGGCTTCTAGAATGCGATCAACATTCAATTTATGAGTAGTATGATGATGAATTTTAATAGGACTGTCCAGAGGAGAATCTTGTATAAAACAGGGTTCAGTTGCAGCCTCAGCAGTATGTGACTTTACTTCTTCATTATTGACCTCTCCTACGGAAGTATCATTCATTAATCTTTGGTACTTGTCGAATGGCACCAGCACCATTTTCGCGGTAAACTTCATTTCAGAATGTTCTTCAAGATGAAAAATACGCGGATTAAGGTGTCGTATATTTGCCTTTGATGATTAGCTATTAAAGTGAGTTTTTCCTTGACGCTCAAACTCGGATTTGTAATTTTACCGAGTACCATCTTTCGTTTTTGCAACAGCGCTCCCAGTTCCTTGGATTTGGAAATATTGGGGATATTTGTTATTATTTCTTCAATGACACGACCTTGTTCGGATGTGAGAGTTTCCAGTAAAGGCCGAGCTTGAAGTTTGTGCGTAGTGAGTAATAATAACAATAAATGTTTGTGCTTGTTTAATAGTTTAGACATTAACACTTTTTGAAGCTGGAATGAAGCAAATGCTATATTTCACTCTTTATGTATGTAAACAATAGTATCCTCTCCTGGGAATATATTCGTGCGAATTTTATATTTCTCTTCCGTATAGGGGCCAAGATCTACCGCTAAATAGGAAAAGGGAGTCTTATGAACGTCGTGGAAAGCTTCTTCCAATGTTCTCCCGACCCCCATTTGACGCCCTAAAATTTTAATTTGAAAGGTGTCTCTCGGGTTTCGCATTAAAACAAGTACTTGAGTGTTGAGGTTAATACTGCGTGAATTCTTACCAGGACAGTACATGTTTTGATTCAGATATATAATAGTCAACATTTGGTGATGTGAAGCCCGAGTAAAAAGATGCTCAACGGTTGCGCTTTTTGCTGCATCCTGCATGAGATCGTCTATAACAATAATGTTGTGATTTCCATTACTGAAACTGTCCATGGTTTCTTCACTTGGGAGACCTCTGTGGAAATCAATGAAGGAGAATTCCTTTTCCATTTCGCTAAATTGTTTCTGCCAGATACCATAACAATATAACATTTTCTCGGGAATAGGTTCAAACATAAGATGCTTATGTTTAATAAGTTAGCGCAAAAATGTCGTTTTACCACTCCCTGTGGTTCCACTTATAGCCATAGTGGTGGGGCCTTTGAAAGAAATCATGTGTCTTTGCCAAAGTCAAAAAATTAAATGACAGGTTCTTAATTATCATAACTATTTTATTTTCATACTTACATAGAATGCATGAATGAGGAGTAATAAAAGTCAAGATCAATTAGTCCCGATTTTTTTTTCGGGATGGCTACATAAGGGATAAAAAGTGAAAAGGGGTGCACTTGGAACACTGCAGTTTCACCATTTGGTTTGTGTGATCGTCTTCTACATAACACGGCTTTTGAGATTTGAGTTCGGGAATAACTATTTCAATACGCCCCATGATATGCAATAGACAAAGGAATTGTTTCTTGCTCAAGAAGATTGTGCCACAGAGTGTTGGAACAGGGCGGTTTTGAGACCTGCTGAGACGAGCATAATACATAGCTATCCTCGGTCCTCGTCTAGAGTACGTTACATCAGGATGGATGGTCTTTATGATGTGATATGATTTCAAAGAATGGGCCCTGTCTCGTTCGCATTTCTTCGTAGCTTGAAAAAGACCGTCGAGTCTAAGCTCCAAGACTTTCCATTCGTCTAGAGAAAAATTGATTTGTAGCGTGGTCTCAGAACTTATTTTCTGCACAAAGTTTATTTGCGTTGTTCCATTGTTATCCCAAACAATGACGCTCAAACCATGCCCTAGTACTTTCTTGTAGTGTACGTCGTCGATTTCTTCATTAAACCCTAAAATATAAAATTATAAAACTATTTACATTTAAGATTTTTTGTATGAATGAATCGTTGAGTTTGTTTGTTTGTTTTTTTTTAAATTATAATTAAAACCATTGAGATAAGATATATATTACATTAATGTGGTTACCTTTGTCAGACGTGATTTGGTAGTCTTCTTCTAGTATCCTACGAATGGCTTCAAAGTTAACATCGAGTATATGTCTCCTTTTTCTTCTTTTCTCAGCGACTACTGTGTCATACTCTTTAATGAATGCTTCATTAAACTGAACGCTGTCAGACAAACAATTGGGTGGGTGAATGTCTCCTTGGTTAGGACTATATCCTACAGCGCCCTCCGACATTTTCCAAATTGATATATATATATATCCGCAGTGTAATGAAAATAATGTTAGAAGGTCGGAAAAGACATGCTCATATACCTTCCGTTCAGCGTCTGACGTCATGTAAAATTCTATACATGCACTTCAAACCAATTCAGTAGTGTGGACATGAGATAATTATTTCATTATCCACTCACATGAAATCAAGTTCCGTATCATTCACAAAAGGATAACTACAATTCATTATGTAACATTGACGTTCAAAAAACCAATTATGCACTCACAAAAGGATAACCTCAATTCATTATGTAACATTGGTGCTTAAAAAACCATTAGCATACGTGCTAAATTAAGCTGGTGTGACGACCCGAGTTTTTTAGAGGTAGGGGGGGTGTGGGGGGGTCTGCTAAGGTAGGGTAGGGGGGTGGGGGGGGTCTGTGTGTCCGCGGTCCACGGAACGGGTGTTTATCCTATCCCTATACTACTTTCACCAGACGGACTCTGTTCTTTAATCTATTTCTGGTTTCTATGCCCAGGCTACTCTGGTTACTCCTGGGACTTAGTGTCGGTGATCTCGCGCCGTTTGCCTCTTATTTCGTATTGGGGGATCGAGTGGTATTAGTTTTTATTGGCGTAGCCCCTTGAAGGGCTGGTGTTCTCACCTTAGGCCTAGCACCGCCCTTTGTAGGAGGGACGCTGGCTGAGTGTTCGACTGTAGTTTCCGAATGAGTGGATTTAGATGACTGCTTCGGTTGGTTGGTTTGAATGGTTCTCTGTTAGATCCAAGTCAAATCTGTTTGGGTCGTCGTGTCGGCCAGGGACTTAGTTGCCTTTGCAACTGTCGCGTAGCTTTTGGTGTTTCGAGTTTACACGCCTCAGGGTAGGGAATGGATTGTTCATATTTGACCTTCTCCGCCTTTTTTTTGCGATCCATACTGGGCACTCCTTTGAGAACGCTGGATGGATGCCTTTGCAGTTGATGAATTTGCTTTGAGAGGTACATGTTTTGTAGTCATGACCATCTTCGCCACAGTTTGCACACGCTATCTCAGTTTTTTTTTTTTTTTTTGCATCTGCTACTGCCATGCCCGTATCGTTGACGGTTATAGCAGCATACGGGATTCGGTACATAGAGGTTTACGCCGAGTTTTAGGTAGCCGACTTTAATGTCTGTCGGAAGCGTTGATCTTTGAAAAGTCAGTACATAGGTTCCGCGGAAGCCACGTCTGCGACAACCCGTGACTCCGCATTTGCCTAATTCACTAACGAGTTCTTCCTCAGTACAGAATTTGAGATCAGGGTGGGTGACCACCCCTTTGGTGTAGTTAAGTGATTGATGAGGTGTACTTTTAACCGGTGTGTTTATAAAGGTTTTGATTTGTAATAGGGTTTTGCTTTGTTGCGCCGAGAAAACTTGAACACGTATATCGCCTTAGCGTAAGCGTTTTACGGCATGGTGAGAGCCTACAAGTGATGTTACACCCTTTTCTATGGCAAAGGGTAAAAGTCTGAACGGACCGTTCTCAGATAGTAGTTATTATGAATTCAAAAAACGGCGTCGGAGGAGACTCAATGTCTATGTGGGGGCGCTTGTTTGCGCCTCTTGGTGTCTGTGTTTCGGTAAACTGTATATTTGTTTTTCCTTCTTTTTCCTTTTCTTTTTGTTTTTCAATACAATCCATATGGTTTGTTTTTGTTTTCTTCCAGGTCTGCCGGCCCCGGCCCTACTCTGACAACCGAATTCGGCAGCGGGGCTTACCCGCCCAGGGCTAGGACACCTGGAATAATACAAGCACCTATGTGGGAAGACTCGAAGACACAGATGGAGTATTGACCTGATTGAGCCGCAGTTTTTTTTTTAACTTTCACGACCAGCCGTTAATGAGCTGACGGGCCTGGAATTTCACCGAACAGTCGGCCCAAAGCCACGTGTTGGCAACAGGTCCTCATAGTAGTAAATGTATGGGAGAGGCCTACGTATCGGAAAGAGTGCCTCAATGACCAGGACTCCTGTCTCCTGCCACTATGGGATGCAATCAACAGCACAGTGCGTTGGTGGGACTGGGGTACTTTCAGTAAAGAAGACCACAGCAGCTGAACATCAAACTGGAACGCATAACAGATTGCCACGCTTTTATGCGATTAACGTGGGAACGTTGTTAACCTTGTGTCTAGACAAGTAGATCTATGGAAAAAGACTACTGCAACTGAAACTAAGGTTCAGAACTCTATCAGTCAAAAAATGAAGCAAATGGAAAGCACTAAGGGAACAGAGGTCACTATCAAATTCCAATCGATCACAGTGGCAGGACTAGAATTAGGAAGAAAAGGTATTGTAAGATGAGGTTTTACCGTAATTGAGGGGTTTATTTGCGGGGAGGGTGGGGGTAGGGGTGAGAGTGGTGGGGACGAGATACCAGTGGAACTGCCGTGGGGCAGTAAGACTGGTATCCCGAGGAGGGTCGGTATCTATGAGATCCGGCCCTCCAGTGCCGAAGATATTGTAATTAAGCAGTACCGATACAAGGCATTTCCAAATGATCTGTTGCATACTTTTTTGTAATATGCCCGTTGCTTTTACGCTACAAAATTTAATGACGAGCGGTGATCAGCAACAAAATGTTTTTGTGTCGAATGAGTCATTGTTTTTGTTAGAACCTAATCATCCGTTTAGATTATGTCTCTTTATTTACGATTATTCAAACAATACGAACTAAAAAGCTGGGTAAACTCCATGTTTTACTCCTGGTTCTGTCTCGTATATATACATAATTACACACTTCAATCATGTTGTAGGCCCCGCAAAAATTTCCCCTTGATTTTAAACAAAAAACGTACAACGCTAGTGAAAATTGTTGAGAAACCCCTGAGTGTAAGCTACACCTCCGACATGTGCAGCTTCCCCACATCACGTATTGAATAAAATACTCTGTGTATGCCTCCTCGCAAGTTGGTAACTTGGCCTGATATTAGAAGAATTCAAATCGAAGTGTCGTTGGAAGTATCAAAGAGTTACAAGGACTTTCATTCAATTGTCCACTTACATTTGGAGGAGGTAAACAATAAGTTTTACTAAACATTATGATGCAATCAATGATATGCATCAAGATTTTACGAAAAAATTTTTTTTAGATATACTGTCTTCCGTGGAAAAACCGGTTGATGAGGTCTTCCTTGTCATCAACGTGGTAGGGTCCGCCGAAAATCCATCAGAAACGCAAATGGATGATATCATAGGCCGGTGTGATATCAAATATTGACCCCCCTGAAATGTGACCCCCCGGTCAAAATTTGATTATCAAATATTGACCGGGGGGTCAGTATTTGCCTATCAGATATTGACCCCCGCCATCAAATATTGACCCCCACCCTAAATTCCAAAATTCTTTTTCATCGGCCCCTGTATTTGCTTCAAGGAATGCCGTCAACTTAACCAGGTCTTTAATGTACAATTCCAGTCAGTCCAGAGCACTTTATATCAATTACGAATTGCATTTTCAGACCCTGAAAGATGTATATGAATAAATGTTTGTAAAACAACTTCAGAAATAAGGTTTATATCATCGTCGTTGAAGATCAATATTTTTTATCAAACATCGTCCCCCGGTCAATATTTTATATCAAACATCGACCATTGACCCCCCACCCCCCCCCCCCCCTCCTCCCAGTAGTAGTCCGATAAGGCGTTGATAAATATAAATTTCATTGCATTTATTTCTGGAGCCCACAAAAATGACTTGTTCGACGCCGCCCTCTGAAAAGACCAAGATTAGAGGCGATGGGAACAGTCTTTTCAGGACATTCAGTCATTTTCTGAGTGGGTCACAGGCAGATCATCGTATCGTCCGACAGATCCTATGTGATTACATAACCAAGAACTCGGCCAGAATTAGTCAGATTGCCCAGAACTCCGACTATCCAGGCTCTAGCAATATACACCCTAGTGGTGAATGGGGCACAGAGGTTGAGATATTTGCCTTCGCGAGCCTCTTAGCCACCCCAGTCTGCATCTACGGGTCTTGAGAACAGCGGGAAGACTGTAAAACTAAATACAGCTGACTTCGCCACTTCCCGACACCGAGGAATTTTAAGCCAGTGAATACAGTCTAAAATTGTGGATATTTTTAGCTTTATTTGTTTTTGCTGTACATAGAATTTTTTTTGGAATGTAAATAAATCAGACAGAATCTTGTATATCAATTTGCAGTCCATTTATACATTAAAAAAAAAGAGAGGGGGTCATTATTTGATAGAGGGAGTCAGTATTTGATAATCAAATTTTGACCGGGGAGTCACTTTTCTATGGGGTCAATATTTGATCTCACACCGGCATCCACATAGAAGGTAAGACAGTTGATAGTTCTATCATTGGTAAAGTACAGTAAAGGGTTCAGTAAAATTGTAACTAAACGTCGAATTTACATTCCTCAAAAAGAGCTTAAGAAGTCATGCATTTAAATCTTACAATACAGCTGGCTTAAGCAGCCAGCACCAATGAAATCTGTTCCAGAAAGCCCCAAAGTATTGTATTGTTCTTTAGATCTCTTTCAACTGCTATGGTCATATCGGGATCCCCCCTGCCACATTATACTGAAATAGGGCATTCCAGCCCTCCTTCTAACCCTTACATGTGGAGTGCCTCACAGGGTAGCAAGGAGGAATTCCCAATTTTAAAGTCTTAGGTATGACCCGACCGGGGTTTGAAAACACGATCTTTCATTCTCGAGGCGGATACTCTAACCACTAGGCCACCGAGGCTGGTACGTGATCGAATGTAAAAAGTGCGGCAGTCTGTATGTGGGAGAAAAGGGTAGGCGAGTAGGGGATAGATTTAGAGAACATAGAAGAAAAGTGATGATAAAAAGAGAAGATAACGAAGTCTCCAGTCATTTTATAAGTAATCATCACAGCGTTGACGATATGTCTGTTTGTGCCGTTTCTTTTTGTAAAGAAAATTGTTAGAACAAAAATTAATTGCAAAATTAGGTTGTTTTTGGGACATGAAACGAATGTGAATTTCAATTATCAACAATTTCTTTAAAATTGTGCATTATTCTATCTTATTAATTTATTTTAGTCGAATGTTGATATTATTCTATGTTTTTGATATGATTTCAACTTTCTTTGCAATTATATTATCATCATTTGTAAACATCGGACTCGTGTGTATTTACACATAAAATTTATCACAATTGCGTGCAGCATGTGAAGTAACCATAGCAACGTCACAATTTTGTGAAATATGTACCTGAAGAAGACTGTATCAGACGAAAATTCGTAAAATATTACAACAAAACACTTTAAAAGACTTTTTATTTCATAATTATTTCGTTATGCCTAGGGGTCTTTGTATCCCGACACTAGGTCTTGAAATTTGCTTCTTTTTATGGACACTTTAATTTGTGGTTTTGGAGAAGGGTTCTGACGATGTGTGCTATCGTCTTTTTCCATTACTGGAGAGAACCTATTCTCAACCTCGATGGTGAAAGAGCAGCGCAATATTTCGTTGGCTTGTTTGGCTCTCTCTTTAAGGTTGGCCTTTACCTCCTTTAAATTACCAATAGGGCTTGTTCTTTGTTGTGGTGTTGGTGGGGAGGGGTGGGGCCTGCGGCCGCCACTCCACCGTTCCTCTTTGATGGTGGTGAGTTTAGGACTTTTGAGCTTTTTGCACACTGTTGATTGGGAGTAGTCACTTTTGGAGAGCCTGTAGCTGAAGTACACGGCTCGCCCAATTTTGTCACCTTGGTGCTTTGTGGCATGTGTTATTTTGCCAGTTTTCTGGACTGTCAGCCATTTTTACATAATTATACACTTCAATTATGTAGTAGGCCCCGCAAAAAATTACCCCTTGATTTTAAAACGTACAATGCTAGTGAAAATTGTTGAGAAACCCCTGAGTGTAAGCTACATCTCCGACATGTGCAACTTCTCCACATCACATATTGAATAAAATACTCTGTGCATGCCTCCTCACGAGTTAGTAACTTGGCCTGATATTAGAAGAATTCAAATCGAAGTGTCGTTGGAAGTATCAAAGAGTTACAAGGACTTTCATTCAATTGTCCACTTACATTAGGAAGAGGTAAACAATAAGTTTTACTAAACATTATGATATGCATCAAGATTTTACGAAAACAACTTTTTCAGATATACTGTCTTCCGTGGAAAAACCGGTTGATGAGGTCTTCCTTGTCATCAACGTGGTAGGGTCCGCCGAAAATCCATCAGAAACGCAAATGGATGAAAAGGCCGGTGTGATATCAAATATTGACCCCCCTGAAATGTGACCCCCCGATCAAAATTTGATTATCAAATATTGACCGGGGGGTCAGTATTTGCCTATCAGATATTGACCCCCGCCATCAAATATTGACCCCCACCCTAAATTCCAAAATTCTTTTTCATCGGCCCCTGTATTTGCTTCAAGGAATGCCGTCAACTTAACCAGGTCTTTAATGTACAATTCCAGTCAGTCCAGAGCACTTTATATCAATTACGAATTGCATTTTCAGACCCTGAAAGATGTATATGAATAAATGTTTGTAAAACAACTTCAGAAATAAGGTTTATATCATCGTCGTTGAAGATCAATATTTTTTATCAAACATCGTCCCCCGGTCAATATTTTATATCAAACATCGACCATTGACCCCCCCACCCCCCCTCCTCCCAGTAGTAGTCCGATAAGGCGTTGATAAATATAAATTTCATTGCATTTATTTCTGGAGCCCACAAAAATGACTTGTTCGACGCCGCCCTCTGAAAAGACCAAGATTAGAGGCGATGGGAACAGTCTTTTCAGGACATTCAGTCATTTTCTGAGTGGGTCACAGGCAGATCATCGTATCGTCCGACAGATCCTATGTGATTACATAACCAAGAACTCGGCCAGAATTAGTCAGATTGCCCAGATCCCCGACTATCCAGGCTCTAGCAATATACACCCTAGTGGTGAATGGGGCACAGAGGTTGAGATATTTGCCTTCGCGAGCCTCTTAGCCACCCCAGTCTGCATCTACGGGTCTTGAGAACAGCGGGAAGACTGTAAAACTAAATACAGCTGACTTCGCCACTTCCCGACACCGAGGAATTTTAAGCCAGTGAATACAGTCTAAAATTGTGGATATTTTTAGCTTTATTTGTTTTTGCTGTACATAGAATTTTTTTTGGAATGTAAATAAATCAGACAGAATCTTGTATATCAATTTGCAGTCCATTTATACATTAAAAAAAAAGAGAGGGGGTCATTATTTGATAGAGGGAGTCAGTATTTGATAATCAAATTTTGACCGGGGAGTCACTTTTCTATGGGGTCAATATTTGATCTCACACCGGCATCCACATAGAAGGTAAGACAGTTGATAGTTCTATCATTGGTAAAGTACAGTAAAGGGTTCAGTAAAATTGTAACTAAACGTCGAATTTACATTCCTCAAAAAGAGCTTAAGAAGTCATGCATTTAAATCTTACAATACAGCTGGCTTAAGCAGCCAGCACCAATGAAATCTGTTCCAGAAAGCCCCAAAGTATTGTATTGTTCTTTAGATCCCTTTCAACTGCTATGGTCATATCGGGATCCCCCTGCCACATTATACTGAAATAGGGCATTCCAGCCCTCCTTCTAACCCTTACATGTGGAGTGCCTCACAGGGTAGCAAGGAGGAATTCCCAATTTTAAAGTCTTAGGTATGACCCGACCGGGGTTTGAAAACGCGATCTTCCATTCTCGAGGCGGATACTCTAACCACTAGGCCACCGAGGCTGGTACGTGATCGAATGTAAAAAGTGCGGCAGTCTGTATGTGGGAGAAAAGGGTAGGCGAGTAGGGGATAGATTTAGAGAACATAGAAGAAATGTGATGATAAAAAGAGAAGATAACGAAGTCTCCAGTCATTTTATAAGTAATCATCACAGCGTTGACGATATGTCTGTTTGTGCCGTTTCTTTTTGTAAAGAAAATTGTGAGAACAAAAATTAATTGCAAAATTAGGTTGTTTTTGGGACATGAAACGAATGTGAATTTCAATTATCAACAATTTCTTTAAAATTGTGCATTATTCTATCTTATTAATTTATTTTAGTCGAATGTTGATATTATTCTATGTTTTTGATATGATTTCAACTTTCTTTGCAATTATATTATCATCATTTGTAAACATCGGACTCGTGTGTATTTACACATAAAATTTATCACAATTGCGTGCAGCATGTGAAGTAACCATAGCAACGTCACAATTTTGTGAAATATGTACCTGAAGAAGACTGTATCAGACGAAAATTCGTAAAATATTACAACAAAACACTTTAAAAGACTTTTTATTTCATACAATTATTTCGTTATGCCTAGGGGTCTTTGTATCCCGACACTAGGTCTGGAAATTTGCTTCTTTTTATGGACACTTTAATTTATGGTTTTGGAGAAGGGTTCTGACGATGTGTGCTATCGTCTTTTTCCATTACTGGAGAGAACCTATTCTCAACCTCGATGGTGAAAGAGCAGCGCAATATTTCGTTGGCTTGTTTGGCTCTCTCTTTAAGGTTGGCCTTTACCTCCTTTAAATTACCAATAGGGCTTGTTCTTTGTTGTGGTGTTGGTGGGGAGGGGTGGGGCCTGCGGCCGCCACTCCACCGTTCCTCTTTGATGGTGGTGAGTTTAGGACTTTTGAGCTTTTTGCACACTGTTGATTGGGAGTAGTCACTTTTGGAGAGCCTGTAGCTGAAGTACACGGCTCGCCCAATTTTGTCACCTTGGTGCTTTGTGGCATGTGTTATTTTGCCAGTTTTCTGGACTGTCAGCCATTTTTACATAATTATACACTTCAATCATGTTGTAGGCCCCGCAAAAAATTACCCCTTGATTTTAAAACGTACAATGCTAGTGAAAATTGTTGAGAAACCCCTGAGTGTAAGCTACATCTCCGACATGTGCAACTTCTCCACATCACATATTGAATAAAATACTCTGTGCATGCCTCCTCGCGAGTTAGTAACTTGGCCTGATATTAGAAGAATTCAAATCGAAGTGTCGTTGGAAGTATCAAAGAGTTACAAGGACTTTCATTCAATTGTCCACTTACATTAGGAAGAGGTAAACAATAAGTTTTACTAAACATTATGATATGCATCAAGATTTTACGAAAACAACTTTTTCAGATATACTGTCTTCCGTGGAAAAACCGGTTGATGAGGTCTTCCTTGTCATCAACGTGGTAGGGTCCGCCGAAAATCCATCAGAAACGCAAATGGATGAAAAGGCCGGTGTGATATCAAATATTGACCCCCCTGAAATGTGACCCCCCGATCAAAATTTGATTATCAAATATTGACCGGGGGGTCAGTATTTGCCTATCAGATATTGACCCCCGCCATCAAATATTGACCCCCACCCTAAATTCCAAAATTCTTTTTCATCGGCCCCTGTATTTGCTTCAAGGAATGCCGTCAACTTAACCAGGTCTTTAATGTACAATTCCAGTCAGTCCAGAGCACTTTATATCAATTACGAATTGCATTTTCAGACCCTGAAAGATGTATATGAATAAATGTTTGTAAAACAACTTCAGAAATAAGGTTTATATCATCGTCGTTGAAGATCAATATTTTTTATCAAACATCGTCCCCCGGTCAATATTTTATATCAAACATCGACCATTGACCCCCCCGGCCCCCCTCCTCCCAGTAGTAGTCCGATAAGGCGTTGATAAATATAAATTTCATTGCATTTATTTCTGGAGCCCACAAAAATGACTTGTTCGACGCCGCCCTCTGAAAAGACCAAGATTAGAGGCGATGGGAACAGTCTTTTCAGGACATTCAGTCATTTTCTGAGTGGGTCACAGGCAGATCATCGTATCGTCCGACAGATCCTATGTGATTACATAACCAAGAACTCGGCCAGAATTAGTCAGATTGCCCAGAACTCCGACTATCCAGGCTCTAGCAATATACACCCTAGTGGTGAATGGGGCACAGAGGTTGAGATATTTGCCTTCGCGAGCCTCTTAGCCACCCCAGTCTGCATCTACGGGTCTTAAGAACAGCGAGAAGACTGTAAAACTAAATACAGCTGACTTCGCCACTTCCCGACACCGAGGAATTTTAAGCCAGTGAATAGAGTCTAAAATTGTGGACATTTTTAGCTTTATTTGTTTTTGCTGTACATAGAATTTTTTTTGGAATGTAAATAAATCAGACAGAATCTTGTATATCAATTTGCAGTCCATTTATACATTAAAAAAAAAGAGAGGGGGTCATTATTTGATAGAGGGAGTCAGTATTTGATAATCAAATTTTGACCGGGGAGTCACTTTTCTATGGGGTCAATATTTGATCTCACACCGGCATCCACATAGAAGGTAAGACAGTTGATAGTTCTATCATTAGTAAAGTACAGTAAAGGGTTCAGTAAAATTGTAACTAAACGTCGAATTTACATTCCTCAAAAAGAGCTTAAGAAGTCATGCATTTAAATCTTACAATACAGCTGGCTTAAGCAGCCAGCACCAATGAAATCTGTTCCAGAAAGCCCCAAAGTATTGTATTGTTCTTTAGATCTCTTTCAACTGCTATGGTCATATCGGGATCCCCCCTGCCACATTATACTGAAATAGGGCATTCCAGCCCTCCTTCTAACCCTTACATGTGGAGTGCCTCACAGGGTAGCAAGGAGGAATTCCCAATTTTAAAGTCTTAGGTATGACCCGACCGGGGTTTGAAAACACGATCTTTCATTCTCGAGGCGGATACTCTAACCACTAGGCCACCGAGGCTGGTACGTGATCGAATGTAAAAAGTGCGGCAGTCTGTATGTGGGAGAAAAGGGTAGGCGAGTAGGGGATAGATTTAGAGAACATAGAAGAAAAGTGATGATAAAAAGAGAAGATAACGAAGTCTCCAGTCATTTTATAAGTAATCATCACAGCGTTGACGATATGTCTGTTTGTGCCGTTTCTTTTTGTAAAGAAAATTGTTAGAACAAAAATTAATTGCAAAATTAGGTTGTTTTTGGGACATGAAACGAATGTGAATTTCAATTATCAACAATTTCTTTAAAATTGTGCATTATTCTATCTTATTAATTTATTTTAGTCGAATGTTGATATTATTCTATGTTTTTGATATGATTTCAACTTTCTTTGCAATTATATTATCATCATTTGTAAGCATCGGACTCATGTGTATTTACACATAAAATTTATCACAATTGCGTACAGCATGTGAAGTAACCATAGCAACGTCACAATTTTGTGAAATATGTACCTGAAGAAGACTGTATCAGACGAAAATTCGTAAAATATTACAACAAAACACTTTAAAAGACTTTTTATTTCATACAATTATTTCGTTATGCCTAGGGGTCTTTGTATCCCGACACTAGGTCTGGAAATTTGCTTCTTTTTATGGACACTTTAATTTATGGTTTTGGAGAAGGGTTCTGACGATGTGTGCTATCGTCTTTTTCCATTACTGGAGAGAACCTATTCTCTACCTCGCTGGTGAAAGAGCAGCGCAATATTTCGTTGGCTTGTTTGGCTCTCTCTTTAAGGTTGGCCTTTACCTCCTTTAAATTACCAATAGGGCTTGTTCTTTGTTGTGGTGTTGGTGGGGAGGGGTGGGGCCTGCGGCCGCCACTCCACCGTTCCTCTTTGATGGTGGTGAGTTTAGGACTTTTGAGCTTTTTGCACACTGTTGATTGGGAGTAGTCACTTTTGGAGAGCCTGTAGCTGAAGTACACGGCTCGCCCAATTTTGTCACCTTGGTGCTTTGTGGCATGTGTTATTTTGCCAGTTTTCTGGACTGTCAGCCATTTTTACATAATTATACACTTCAATCATGTTGTAGGCCCCGCAAAAAATTACCCCTTGATTTTAAAACGTACAATGCTAGTGAAAATTGTTGAGAAACCCCTGAGTGTAAGCTACACCTCCGACATGTGCAGCTTCTCCACATCACATATTGAATAAAATACTCTGTGCATGCCTCCTCGCGAGTTAGTAACTTGGCCTGATAGTAGAAGAATTCAAATCGAAGTGTCGTTGGAAGTATCAAAGAGTTACAAGGACTTTCATTCAATTGTCCACTTACATTAGGAAGAGGTAAACAATAAGTTTTACTAAACATTATGATATGCATCAAGATTTTACGAAAACAACTTTTTCAGATATACTGTCTTCCGTGGAAAAACCGGTTGATGAGGTCTTCCTTGTCATCAACGTGGTAGGGTCCGCCGAAAATCCATCAGAAACGCAAATGGATGAAAAGGCCGGTGTGATATCAAATATTGACCCCCCTGAAATGTGACCCCCCGATCAAAATTTGATTATCAAATATTGACCGGGGGGTCAGTATTTGCCTATCAGATATTGACCCCCGCCATCAAATATTGACCCCCACCCTAAATTCCAAAATTCTTTTTCATCGGCCCCTGTATTTGCTTCAAGGAATGCCGTCAACTTAACCAGGTCTTTAATGTACAATTCCAGTCAGTCCAGAGCACTTTATATCAATTACGAATTGCATTTTCAGACCCTGAAAGATGTATATGAATAAATGTTTGTAAAACAACTTCAGAAATAAGGTTTATATCATCGTCGTTGAAGATCAATATTTTTTATCAAACATCGTCCCCCGGTCAATATTTTATATCAAACATCGACCATTGACCCCCCCACCCCCCTCCTCCCAGTAGTAGTCCGATAAGGCGTTGATAAATATAAATTTCATTGCATTTATTTCTGGAGCCCACAAAAATGACTTGTTCGACGCCGCCCTCTGAAAAGACCAAGATTAGAGGCGATGGGAACAGTCTTTTCAGGACATTCAGTCATTTTCTGAGTGGGTCACAGGCAGATCATCGTATCGTCCGACAGATCCTATGTGATTACATAACCAAGAACTCGGCCAGAATTAGTCAGATTGCCCAGATCCCCGACTATCCAGGCTCTAGCAATATACACCCTAGTGGTGAATGGGGCACAGAGGTTGAGATATTTGCCTTCGCGAGCCTCTTAGCCACCCCAGTCTGCATCTACGGGTCTTAAGAACAGCGAGAAGACTGTAAAACTAAATACAGCTGACTTCGCCACTTCCCGACACCGAGGAATTTTAAGCCAGTGAATACAGTCTAAAATTGTGGACATTTTTAGCTTTATTTGTTTTTGCTGTACATAGAATTTTTTTTTGGAATGTAAATAAATCAGACAGAATCTTGTATATCAATTTGCAGTCCATTTATACATTAAAAAAAAGAGAGGGGGTCATTATTTGATAGAGGGAGTCAGTATTTGATAATCAAATTTTGACCGGGGAGTCACTTTTCTATGGGGTCAATATTTGATCTCACACCGGCATCCACATAGAAGGTAAGACAGTTGATAGTTCTATCATTGGTAAAGTACAGTAAAGGGTTCAGTAAAATTGTAACTAAACGTCGAATTTACATTCCTCAAAAAGAGCTTAAGAAGTCATGCATTTAAATCTTACAATACAGCTGGCTTAAGCAGCCAGCACCAATGAAATCTGTTCCAGAAAGCCCCAAAGTATTGTATTGTTCTTTAGATCTCTTTCAACTGCTATGGTCATATCGGGATCCCCCCTGCCACATTATACTGAAATAGGGCATTCCAGCCCTCCTTCTAACCCTTACATGTGGAGTGCCTCACAGGGTAGCAAGGAGGAATTCCCAATTTTAAAGTCTTAGGTATGACCCGACCGGGGTTTGAAAACACGATCTTTCATTCTCGAGGCGGATACTCTAACCACTAGGCCACCGAGGCTGGTACGTGATCGAATGTAAAAAGTGCGGCAGTCTGTATGTGGGAGAAAAGGGTAGGCGAGTAGGGGATAGATTTAGAGAACATAGAAGAAAAGTGATGATAAAAAGAGAAGATAACGAAGTCTCCAGTCATTTTATAAGTAATCATCACAGCGTTGACGATATGTCTGTTTGTGCCGTTTCTTTTTGTAAAGAAAATTGTTAGAACAAAAATTAATTGCAAAATTAGGTTGTTTTTGGGACATGAAACGAATGTGAATTTCAATTATCAACAATTTCTTTAAAATTGTGCATTATTCTATCTTATTAATTTATTTTAGTCGAATGTTGATATTATTCTATGTTTTTGATATGATTTCAACTTTCTTTGCAATTATATTATCATCATTTGTAAGCATCGGACTCATGTGTATTTACACATAAAATTTATCACAATTGCGTACAGCATGTGAAGTAACCATAGCAACGTCACAATTTTGTGAATTATGTACCTGAAGAAGACTGTATCAGACGAAAATTCGTAAAATATTACAACAAAACACTTTAAAAGACTTTTTATTTCATACAATTATTTCGTTATGCCTAGGGGTCTTTGTATCCCGACACTAGGTCTGGAAATTTGCTTCTTTTTATGGACACTTTAATTTGTGGTTTTGGAGAAGGGTTCTGACGATGTGTGCTATCGTCTTTTTCCATTACTGGAGAGAACCTATTCTCTACCTCGCTGGTGAAAGAGCAGCGCAATATTTCGTTGGCTTGTTTGGCTCTCTCTTTAAGGTTGGCCATTACCTTCTTTAAATTACCAATAGGGCTTGTTCTTTGTTGTGGTGTTGGTGGGGAGGGGTGGGGCCTGCGGCCGCCACTCCACCGTTCCTCTTTGATGGTGGTGAGTTTAGGACTTTTGAGCTTTTTGCACACTGTTGATTGGGAGTAGTCACTTTTGGAGAGCCTGTAGCTGAAGTACACGGCTCGCCCAATTTTGTCACCTTGGTGCTTTGTGGCATGTGTTATTTTGCCAGTTTTCTGGACTGTCAGCCATTTTTACATAATTATACACTTCAATCATATTGTAGGCCGCTTCTCCACATCACATATTGAATAAAATACTCTGTGCATGCCTCCTCGCGAGTTAGTAACTTGGCCTGATATTAGAAGAATTCAAATCGAAGTGTCGTTGGAAGTATCAAAAGACTTTCATTCAATTGTCCACTTACATTAGGAAGAGGTAAACAATAAGTTTTACTAAACATTATGATATGCATCAAGATTTTACGAAAACAATTTTTTCAGATGTACTGTCTTCCGTGGAAAAACCGGTTGATGAGGTCTTCCTTGTTATCAACGTGGTAGGGTCCGCCGAAAATCCATCAGAAACGCAAATGGATGAAAAGGCCATCATCCACATAGAACGTAAGACAGTTGATAGTTCTATCATTGGTAAAGTACAGTAAACTGTTCAGTAAAATTGTAACTAAACGTCGAATTTACATTCCTCAAAAAGAGCTTAAGAAGTTATGCATTTAAATCTATATAATGAAGATGTGCACCTGCCCTTTTGACCGAAATCAACCGATGGGTCAGGCCGTGGTGAGTGTCTGAACTTAGGCAATTTTTCAGTCATATTTAATGAACAGCTTGAAGTTTTGTGTAATGAACTTGTGCTAGCGATTTCTGTCTATAAATTCCAAAGCCGTTGTGAATGATTTTGTGTATAATGAACATGTCCGCCGCCGCTTCTGATCGAAATACACCAGTAAGTGGTGAGTGTCTGAACTTAGATAATTTTTTTACTGGTATTTAATGAAACAAATTTGAACGTGAAGTTTTGTTGAATAAAGTTGTTCTAGTCATTTGTACGTATAAATGCCGAGGGCATTGAGAACGACTATGCATATAATGAAGATGTGCACCTCCCGCTTAGCCCGTGTGGCCGTGGAAGGTGACTGAATTTATACTAGTTTTGCTTCTTGTTTGAGGAAAATACTTTTGTGTGTTGCATGTGATGAACTTGACCTGAGGATGTCCACCTGACGTTTTAATTTTACAGCATTAACCGCCACGTCTTATTAATCGCACTTGCCGGTCAATATTTTCGTTTTCTCTTATGCTGCTGGAATTTAATGGAATCAGAGGGCCAAAGAACTTTGGTTTTTCGCTGTTTTGGGTAGCATGCGGTATCACCTCCACGAAGCACTGATGTATGGAGGAATCGAATGAGTAATTATGTATTTGAGCTATTTACTGAACTTCAAAAAGTCATAAAACCGGAATTTGGAGAATCGCTTGAGTTTCTATGCAAATAACATCTTGAAATGCGTAGACACTTCCTCTATTCACCATGTGGATGTCATCTGGGCAACATGGAACGTGGTTTCATTATTAAAAGTATTCCAAATTGTTGTATTATTATTCTTCAAATATAATATATATTTTCAAGTTCAGTTTGCAAAGTTCGCCTTTGACTTTGTTGAGATATTTCATTTTACTCATTTTTATAAAGCTGATGTAAGAAACTTTCGCTATTAAAACCAAAGTATACCGCTTTCATATGATATTTTTTTCTTTTTTTTTCAGATTTATGTCAATGCGACTGACAGGACTGTTAGTTAAGTATATTTGAAATTGGTCTACAAATTACAGAAAGGACAGCTGGTATTAGTTAAGTATAGTTAAGTTATTTTAATTTTTCTTGTTTCAATAGTTACATGTGGTGGCCATGAAAGCAAGCTGTTTTCCTAGAAGTACCTGCTTCGACATTAATGCACCTTTCTCTTTCATAGTGCGTGTTTTGCTTTTTATCTATTTTTACCCTTTCCAGTTTGCAGTGCTTTTTCTTTGAATATCCGCCGGATCTTACACAAGGAGAAAAACGAGCAAAGTTGTTGCCAGTTTTACAGCTTGCAGTTAATGTTTTTATCGTTATCATGCTTTGCATCGTTTTCAGACCAGCCGACTTCGACCTGGTCTAATGCGATCACTTGTCCGTCGTCCGTATGTATGTATCTAAACCTTTTTTCAAAATGCTACAGTTTTAGCAGGATCCCTCAAATGTTCCCACGAGCAATAGCACACAAACACATTCCTTATTTTAAAAATCGCATTATGATCAGAAAGGTGTTCTTTTGCAAACATGTATATTTTAACACCATTTTTCATAAGATTTGTCTACATATTCAGAGTTTGTTTTCGATCTATTTGGCTATTATATATATGAATAAAAAATATGCTCGATTGAGACTTGCTGTCTAATATATAATATTTGTAAAATTTGGTTTATTCTGTGCAGATAAACCAAAAGAATAATGGCTAACAATTCGGAATCACTGTCTTCCACAAAACTTGAAAAACTTAATACTTTTGTGACTGAGCAGTCTGCTAAAATCGACCTAGATCTGAGAGCTTCGGGATATGACGTGATGAGGAATGAGTCTACGGCAGCATGGAGTAATGAGGCACAAGCGAGGCGCAAAATGACAATATTCAACCAGAAATGCAAACTGCTATTGAAATAGGTCGATATGGAAATCATCGCTCTTAAGCATAAAGTTAGGGGGTTAGAATCAAAAGAACGATTTCTCGAATACATTGAGCGACAAAAATTACAAAATTGCAAGTTTGGAAGAGTCTTTAAGTGCTTTATACGGAGATCCGGCACCAATTAATGCAGGCAACGATGAAGAAGATCAGGACTGTTTGCACTTCAAGCTAGAACCACAGGCGTCAAAAGATCAATCTCAGTCTCAATAACTGAGTCATTCACTTGATATCATAAATAAGGACAAATGAGCAGATTTTTATTTTTTTTTTATTCAACATAGAATTACTACCTTAAGTTACTACGTCTTTAAGATACTATTGATTTAAGTTTATTGGTTATATTTTTTCCTTAATGCCTGTAGTAGGAATTGAATCGCTTCTCCATAACTAAACAACTTATAATTGATTTACACCTTATAGCAAACGAAGCGTCATGCACTCACCCGTGGAAAGAGTTTTAAAATGCTTCAATGTTTAACAATATTCAGTTTATGATTTATAGTGCCAAACCTTGCAAAGTGTGCTGTTCTCAATTATTAATGTCTTATCTCAGCATGAGAGGGTTGATTGAAATTTGATTTGAAAATAAAGACATACGCTAAAGAGATAAGAAGCTGACTACTTTTTATCATATTTGCCGGCTGAACACCGTTCATCAATTATATAAATAAGTTCTCGGGTTTTCTGGTACTTCCTTTAAAGAATTTTTCATATAGCGCGATGGTTGGAATTGGCTCGATTCGCTCTACGAACAAACGCTTCGTGGTTAATTTACAAATCTGAAGTTGTTACTTAAAATTTGAAACAGTAGAACGATTAGAGGCAATTACAAGCAGTAATAGTGAACGTCATAGGCTTTACAGTATTCAGTCTAAAATTTAAACTTTTTTTCCAGTTATAAGGTAATTAGTATCTTTTTCATATTTTAAGTGTCAATCGTGCTGTTGAAATGGGAATCGTTAAACTTTTGTAGGTTTTTATGAATCGGAAGCGGCTTTTAAGTATCAGTTAGTGGCGTATAAAATTGCATTCTTTTTATTTAAGTCTTTTGTCGCCAGTCTTTTTTGTTGTTTACTTTTCTAAATTGTGTTGTATTGTTCTTTAGATCCCTTTCAACTGCTATGGTCATGTCGGGATCCCCCTGCCACATTATACTGAAATGGGGCATTTTAGCCCTCCTTCTAACCCTTATATGTGGAGTGCCTCACAGGGTAGTAAGGAGGAGTCCCATATTAAAGTCTTAGGTATGGCCCGACCGGGGTTTGAACCCACGATCTTCCAGTCTTGAGGCGGACACTCTAACCACTAGGCCACCAAGGCTGGTTATATATTTTTTTTTTAAAAAGATAAGTTTTTTTTGTGTTCTAAAAATATTACAAAGGGAATATTACAAAGTATCAACAAAATAACACATTCTAAAAATGTTTGATTTGTTTAACTAAATTCATGTAGGCTTGAGTGTGTTAACAAACTTACTCCAGTAAGTAGGGGTTGTAAAAATTTCTAAAGTTCAGCTGGGCCAATGTCCTTGGGCCGATAGGGCTCATTTACAATACCGACCTTTGTTGGTTCCAATACTTCCTATATGTAAAATGTTTCAACAATCGATCCGGAAATGCAGGATTGAGTGTGTTAACAAATTCATTCAAATGAGTAAGGATTGGGAAAATTTGTGAAGTTCAGCTGGGCTAATGTCCTTAGGCCGACATGGCTTATTTACAAAACCGATCCTTGTTCGTTCCAGTACTACCCATTTATAGAATATCTTAACAATCGGTCGAAAAATGTAGGCTTGGGTGTGTTAACAGAAAAGGTGTCGACAGACGGACAGAAGGAGAGACAGACCCGAAAACTATAGTCCCTCGGCGGTGGACTAATATATGGATTTAATATGTATTAATTACGCTGATACTGTCTTATGAATGGTATGAACCATAAATGAGTTTTAAACACAATTTCTCTTGTATTTTCAATATAAAGTGATTAAGATGAAGGCGCATTGCTCGAATACTGTTCCGTTAAACTGTCATGTGACTAATAAATAAACTTTGTTTCAGATACGACACGTGTAAATTGATAACAGCAATTACAGCAAAACAGATATTCATATGCTGTAAGTCGATTTTTGCCGAATTGTAAGGCGTAAATAGGACCACTTCTGTTTTTGATTCGTTCAGCTGCAACTTGTTCATACAAATCCACTGTTTGATTTCCGCGACACACAGTTCAATCTGAGAAACTGAGCCTTGTAGTTGAGATGAATCACCGATTTTGAACGACACATATGTTTGACAGTCATCCGCATATATAGAAAAACGGCGTTTGTGTTTTCTAATAACGTCTCCAACCGGCAAAGTGTACATTTTGTAGTCCTCTGGTCCCATGATGGACCCTTGACGACCCCCGGAACGAAGTGCAACAGAGCTGGATGTTGTGTTGCCGATGATGACAGATTGCGTGCGATTTCTGTGATAATCAATTATCCAATCTAGGGCAGACCACATACCTAAACGATTTCTAAGCCGGTTACTGAGCACTTGATAATCGAGAGTGTCGAATGCTGCAGAAAGATCAAGAGTAACTAAGATAACACCGCATCGGTTATCGAGTTCACGAAGAATGTCATTTTGTAGCCGAACCAAAGCCGTCTCTACACTGTGACCTGGTCGATATGCTGACTGAAATACTTCGTTTAGGTGGTTTTCATCCATGTAGGAAGACAATTTTTTCACAACTTTTTCAATCACCTTTGAAAGAAACGCTATGTTGGATACGGGCCGGTACTTTTTAAATACATTATTGTCTAGTGTCGGTTTTTTCAATAGCGGATGTACAAGCGCATGCTTCAGCGAATTTGGGAAACAACCAGACTTTGGACATGTTCATAATTTTGGTAATGGTTGGTAGGTAATAAACAGTCAATGCATGTTTTTAGTAGCGGCGTGGGTAGGGAATCAAGTTCACAACTTCAGCTACTTAGGTTATTAATAACGGCTCGCACGTCAGATTCTGTTGTAGGCAGTAGTTTATCCAGAGTACCGAGCGACCTAGGCTCAGGGGCTGGTATATAGTCAGTCCGGGAGTTGTTTAAATTATCCGAAATCTTTTGAATTTTATCAATAAAATACGTGTTGAAAGCTTCGGCTAGGGCAAATTCAGATTCCGAGTCTGGAAATTATGTGAGTTGAGTTTAACATAGCAGTTCGTTTAATATACCAAACAGTTGTTTTCTGGTCACTACCACAAAAAAAAAAAAAAAAAAAAAAAAAATTAAAATCAATTCGATTTTGATCCGATTTTGTCTCCCGCCATCGCCATTCAGATTGTCTCTTCTCCAGCTTAGAGATTCTGATAGCATCAGTGTATCATGGAAACTTCGGCCGATTTGTTATTTTAACAGATTTCAGAGGGGCATGCTTATCAAGCAGACTCGCCAGGTTCTGATTTTAGTATTGCACAAAGTCATTCACTGATTCAAACGACGTTTTATTTAGATTCAGTGCTTTAATGTCGATTGTAAATTCTGAGATGGAAATGAATCCAATTTTTCTAAAATGAACCGTTCATTTCTCATACAATGGTGGGTCGAAAGATAAACTGGCATGGATCGCATTATGGTCCGAAAGTAGGTCGGATATCTCACAATGTGAAATCAATTCATCATCTTCACGTGTGATAATAAATTCAATCACATGACCTCGGGAGTGGATGGGGCTATGGACGTGTTGAGTAAGATTTAGTGTGCTTAAAATGTTTAAAAGTTTATCGCTTCATGTTCGCTAGGCTGGTTCCAGTGGATGATTAATTCATCCAGTATGCAAAGCTTACCAGGGAGAACTACAAGTCTTTCAAGGAGAGTTTCAAAATCTTGCAAAAATGAATCACGTTTTATACCACTTTTTTCCGACGGCGGAGTTCTGTATAGCAGACAGAAAGTCACTTTCAGACTGTTTATTGTGGTGGAAATTAGGAGATGTTCAAAGGATTCGAATGTACTAAACTGATTGGAGATGTTTTTGAATTGGACATTGTTCTTGCATAGAAACGCAACGCCTGCTCCACGTTTTTCTCCAGGTCTAGGTAGATGGACAGACGTGTAGTTATTTGGGGAGGCTCCATTAATAATGTCAGGAGAGGCATTTTTAATCCAGGTTTCTGTAAGGCACATAATAGCAATCTCATTTTCAACTATGTGTTCCAACAATAGTTCGGATTGACCATTTAAAGACTGGCAGTTCAGCAGACCAAGTTTCCACGCCGGGGTGTTGTGGGTCTTTTCTGGGGGAATTGTAATGAGATTCTTACTAGATTCAATACAATTTTGTTTGTAACAGGTGATACTGATTCTGATACTCGGTCACTGATCACAACCTCGATATTGTTCACGTATATATTACTATTCTTATTCATTCCATGCTTTGACCTGTGAGGAGGTGTGGTGAGGGTGTTTCTCCCAATGAAAACCGGTATTAGCTGGCCATTTTCAACCTCGCAATTGTTTCCCAAGGCCATCATAGAACAGGCTAGTTCAACAATTAAATAGCAGACTAAAGCACACATAGCATCCAATAATCAGGCCCAGTATCTGCTATTGATCAGTGCTGTTCGCCACCTTAATGAACTTGATTGAAACCAAAGCATAGTATACCGCAAATAGTCCAAGTATTTGCTATTGGTGAGCGTTGGTTGACACTACGGAACTTCATTGAACCCCTGAAAATGGAAAGTCTGTAATATCGTTCATAAAACCACTTTATATGTACAAGAAATAAAACTATCCTTATTTAAATGATCTATCCAAGCTACGATAAAATATTCTTTCTCCAATGCAAGTTTCAACCATGAGCATTCAGAAATACCCACACGAAACTTTGACATTATTCAAAACACACCTCTGCCTCACACGGCGTACAAACGGCAAAGGTAGCCGAAAGCAGAATAAATGGCGGCATTCTGTAGCATCGGTCGCCAGCGTTAGTGCAGAAAAAGGTTCGATGAATTATCGCAAACTTAAAGAACAAGTTTGTCCAAGGACAAAGTCCCAGCTTACGAAAAGCAATAAGACCAATTCCAGCGTGCATGACCACGGGAATTCCGAGCGAAGGAATTTCCCTGAAATATCGGGCTTCAAAAGGTGAGACGGCAAGCAGCTAGCTCAATAATTAAATTAGCACCGGACCAGAACATAGACCGATAAATGCATACAAAGATTTCTTTCCCAGAAAAATGGGGAACAGATTTTTTGTATCTCTGGTAGACTGGATAGTCTGCCATAGATACCTTCAAACAACGCTCGCATTTCGGACCAGTGCGCATATTTATGTAACTTGCCTCGATGCGCGGTTCTTATTCAGACAAGTGCGCATGTTTATTTAATTTGCATGTTTATTCAAGTCCCGTCGATGCCCGACTCTTATGTCTTTTCAACTCCATCGATTCGTGGTTCTTTCTTCGGACCACTGCGCATGTTTATTTAACTTGCGTTAATGCTCGGTTCCCATTTCTGACCAGTGTGTTTGTTTATTGAGCTTGCGTTGATGAGTGGTTCGCATTTTCCACCAGTGCGCATGTTTATTTAACTTGCGTTGATGCGCGGTACGAATTCCGGACCAGTGCGCATGTTTATTTAACTTGCGTTGATGCGCGGTGCTTATTTTGGACCAGTGCAAATGTTTATTTAACTTGCGTTGGCTCGTGGTTCGCATTTCCAACCACTGCCCATGTTTATTTAACGTGCGTCGTTGCGCGGTTCTTATTTCAGGCCAATGCGCATATTTCTTTAACTTGAGTTGATGCGCGGTTCTTATTCTGGACCAGTGCGCATGTTGATTTAAGTTGTGCTGATGCGTAGTTGTTATTTTGAATAGTGCGCATGTTATTCAAGTTGCGTTAATGCATTGTTTGCATTTCGAACCGGTGCGCATGTTTATTTAACTTGCGTTGACACGGTGCTAATTTTGGTTCAGTGTGCTTGCTTATTTAGCTTGTGTCGATGTGCGGTTTGCATTAAGGACCAGTGCGCATGTTTTTTTAACTTGTATTAATGCTCGTTAATGCTCGGTTGCCATTTCTGACCAGAGCGCATGTTTATTCAACTTGCGTTGATGCGCGGTTCTCATTTCGGACCACTGCGAATGTCTATTCAATTTGCGTCGATGCCTGGTTCTTTTTCGGACTAGTGCGCATGTTTGTTTAACTTGTGGTGATCTGCGGTGCTTAATTTGGACTAGTTCGCATGTTTACTTAACTTCCGTCGAGGCGCGGTTCGCATTTCGGACCATTGCGCATGTTTATTTAACTTGTGTTGATGCGTGGGTCTCATTTCAGACCAGTGCGCATGTTTCTTTGGGTTAAGTTGACGCGCGATTCTTTTTTCGGATCAGTGCGCATATTTAACTTGCGTTCATGCGTGGTGCTTAATTTGGACCAGTGGAAATGTTTATTTAACTTGCATTGGCGCGTGGTTCGCACTTCCAACCACTGCCCTTGTTTATTTAAAGTGCGTCGATGCGCAGTTTTTATTTAAGGCCAATGCGCATATTTCTTTAACGAGTTGATACGCGGTTCTTATTCTGGACCAGTGTGCATGTTTATTTAAGTTGTGCTGATGCGCAGTTCTTATTTTGAATAGTGCGCATGTTATTCAAGTTGCGTTAATGCGCAGTTCGCATTTCGAACCGGTGCGCATGTTTATTTAACTTGCGTTGATGCACGGTGCTAATTTTGGTCCAGTGTGCTTGCTTATTTAGCTTGTGTCGATGTGTTTTTCGCATTTAGAACCAGTACGCATGTTTTTTTAACTTGTGTAAATGCTTGTTAATGCTCGGTTCCCATTTCTGACCAGTGCGCATGTTTATTCAACTTGGGTTGATGCGTGGTTCTCATTTCGGACCAGTGCGCATGTTTCTTTGGATTAAGTGGATGCGCGATTCTTTTTTCGGATCAGTGCGCATAATTGACTTGCGTTCATGCCCAGTGCTTATTTTGGACCAGTGCAAATGTTTATTTAACTTGTGTTGGCGCGTGGTTCGCATTTACAACCACTGCGCATGTTTATTTAACGTGCGTCGATGTGCGGTTTTTATCTCAGACTAATGCGCATATTTCTTTAACTTGAGTTGATGCGCGGTTCTTATTCTGGACCAGTGCGCATGTTTATTTACGTTGTGCTGATTCGCAGTTCTTATTTTGAATAGTGCGCATGTTATTCAAGTTGCGTTAATGCGCAGTTTGCATTTCGAACCGGTGCGTATGTTTATTTAACTTGTGTTGATGCACGGTGCTAATTTTGGTCCAGTGTGCTTGCTTATTTAGTTTATGTCGATAAGCGGTTCGTATTTAAGACCAGTGCACATGTTTTTTTTAACTTGCGTTAATGCTCGGTTACAATTTCTGACCAGTGTGTTTGTTTATTTAGCTTGCGTCGATGAGCGGTTCGCCTTTTCACCAGTTCGCATGATTATTTAACTTGCATTGATATCCGGTTCACATTTCTGACCAGTGCTCATGATTCTTTAGGTTTGCGTTGATGCGCGGTTCGCATTTCGGACCCCTGCACAGGTTCATATAACTTGCGTTGCATTTCGGACCGGTACGCATATTATTTAAGTCCCGTCGAAGTCCGACTTTTATGTCTATTCAACTTGCGTAGATGCACGGTTCTCATTTCGGACCACTGCGCATGTCTATTCAACTTGCGTTGATGCCTGGTTCTTTTTTCGAACTAGTGCGCATGTTTGTTTAACTTCCGTCGATGCGCGGTTCGCATTTCGAACCACTGCGCATGTTTATTTAACTTGTGTTGATGCGTGGTTCTCATTTCAGACCAATGCGCATGTTTCTTTGGTTTAAGTTGATGCCCTGTTCTTTTTTTTCGGATCAGTGCGCATATTTAACTTGCGTTCATGTGTGGTGCTTAATTTGGACCAGTGGAAATGTTTATTTAACTTGTGTTGGCGCTTGGTTTGCACTTCCAACTACTGCGCATGTTGATTTAACGTGCGTCGATGCGCGGTTTTTATTTCAGACTAATGCGTATATTTCTTTAACTTGAATTGATGAGCGGTTCTTATTCTGGACCAGTGCGCATATTTATTTATGTTGTGCTGATGCGCAGTTCTTATTGTGAATAGTGCGCATGTTATTCAAGTTGCGTTAATGCGCAGTTCGCATTTCGAACCGGTGCGCATGTTTATTTAACTTGCGTTGTTGCACGGTGCTAATTGTGGTCCAGTTTGCTTGCTTATTTAGCTTGTGCCGTTCGCATTTAGGACCAGTGCGCATGTTTTTTTTTAACTTGCGTTAATGCTCGGTTCCCATTTCGGACCAGTTTGTTTGTTTATTTAGCTTGCGTCGATGAGCGGTTCGCATTTTCCTCCAGTGCGCATGATTATTTAACTTGTGCTGATGCGTGGTCCGCATTTTGGACCAGTGCACATTTATTTAGCTTGCGTTGATGTGCGGTTCGCATTTCGGACCACTGCGCATGTTTATTTAATTTGCCTCGATGTGCGGTTCGCATTTCGGACTAGTGCGCATGTTTCTTTAGGTTGCGTTGATGCGCAGTTCGCATTTCGGACCACTGCGCATGTCTATTCAACTTGCGTCGATGCGTGGTTCCTTTTTCGAACCAGTGCGCATGGTTATTTAACTTGCCTCGATGTGCGGTTCGCATTTCGGACCAGTGCGCATGTTTCTTTAGGTTGCGTTGATGCGCAGTTCGCATTTCGGACCACTGCGCATGTCTATTCAACTTGCGTCGATGCATGGTTCTTTTTTCGAACCAGTGCGCATGTTTATTTAACTTGCGTTGATGCGCGGTGCTTATTTTGGACCAGTTTGCATGTTTAGTTATCGTCATTCGATACGCGGTTCACATTTCGAACCAATGTTCATGTTTATTTAACTTGCATCGGTGCGCGGTGCTAATTTTGGACCATTGCGCATGTTTATTTACCTGGCGTCGATGCGTGGTTGTTAAATCTGACTACTGCGCAAGTTCATTTAACTTGCGTTTATGCGCTGTAGGGGGAGATTCTTTTTTTTTTTCAAAAATTCCGAAAAAAATCAAAAATTTTCCAATTCACTCAAAAAGCACAAGCAGTATGCATGATCCCCTAGAGACGGCTCATATAAAAAATAAATGAAATCTGATTAAAACTGTAGGAGGAAATACATTTTGAATTTTTCTTCCAAAATTCCCCAAACATTCCCTGATCGACTCAAAAAGCACAGGCCGTATTCACGACAGCCTAGGCATGCCTCAGTCCCAAAATAAATCATGTCTGATCAAAACTGTAGGAGAAGATGCATTCTGAGATATTTTCATCAAAAATCCCCCCAACAATAAAAAATTTCAAAGTCTAGTCAAATAGCACAAGCCGTATGCCCGACCCACCTAAGGATGCCTCATACCAAAAATAAATGAAATAGGATAAAAACTGTAAGAGGAAATGCATTTTGAAGTTTTTCTTCAAAAATTCCCTAAAAACACAAAAATTTTCCGATCGACTAAAAAAGCGCAAGCCGTATGCTCGACCCCTCAGGAATGTCTCATACCCCCCCCCCCCCCAGAAAAAAAAAAAGAAAAAAAGAAAGAAATCGGGTCAAAACTGTAGGGGCAAATGCATCTTGAAGTTTTCTCTTCAGAAACTCACTAAAAATACAAAAATTATCCGATCGACTGAAAAAGCACAAACGTATGCACGACCCTTAAGTGTTGCCTCATACCAAAAATAAATGATATCGGATCGAAAATGTAGAAGGAGATACATTTTAGAAAGTTTTCTTCAAAAATTCGCCAAAAATTAAAAAATCACCCGATCGACTAAAAAAGCACAAGCCGCATGCATGACCGCTTAGGGATGCCTCAAACCAAAAATAAATCACATCGAATCAAAATTGCAGGAGTAGATGCATTTTGAATTATTTTCGAAATTTTTGCTTAAAAAATTCCCAAAAAACACAAAAATTGTCCGATCGACTAAATGAGCACAAGCGCGTATGCAAGACCCTTTAGGGGAGCCTCATACCAAAAATAAATGACATCGGTTCAGAAATGTAGGAGGACATACATTTTAATTTTTTTTCTTTAAAAATTAACCAAAAATTCAAAAATCACCCGATCGACTAAAAAAGCACAAGCCGTATGCACGATCCCTTAGGGATCCCTCACACCAAAAATAAATGACATCGAATCAAAATTGTAGGAGTAGATGCATTTTGAATTATTTTCGAAATTTTTGCATAAAAAATTCCCCCAAAATACAAAAATTGCCCGATCGACTAAAAAAGCACAAGCCGTATCCATGTCCCCTTAGGGATGCCTCACACCAAAAATAAATGACATCGGATCAAAACTATAGGAGGAGATGCATTTTGAACCAAAGTTTACTAAATAAACAACTAACTAACGAACTAACTAACTAACTAGTTAGTTAGTTAGTTAAATGATTTGTTTAACGACACGACCGACCCTTAGCGGGTTACATTGTGTCAGAACATGTCAGTAATCAGTGACTAGAAGACAATGCTACAAGTTAAAATCAAAGTAGGCTAAAACCATGTATATTCTAAAATCAGAAAGTAAACAACGACTAGAAATACTGATACAGGTTGATTTCTTTTAAAAATTGTATAAATTTGCTAGGTTCTACTTCATCAAAGAGCTGCCTCAAGGAGTCAGCTCTGAAATGACGTGAGCGGGCGTCTTGGAAATCGGTAGTCTATCAAGATATGTTTAACGGTGTAAGGTTCCTGACAGCCGATAAGTCGGGTGCCGGCTCGCCTCTTAACAGATATTTGTGGGTGATATATGTATGTCCTATTCTGGCTTTATGATAAACCATTTCATCTCGCACACTGTTAAGTGGCGGGGGTTTTTGTCCGACTAAGGGGTTTGTTTGATACAGCTTGTTGTTTGTTTGTTTGCTCCATATTTCTTGCCACAATCTTTTTGTGTATCTTGTGATGTGATATTTAAAATCGGAGGCTGGTATGAGCATATCGATACAATTATCATTTAGAGCCTCTTTTGCGGCTTTGTCGGCTATCTCGTTTCCTCGGATACCCACGTGACTTGGAACCCAGCAGAACACTATGTCTTTGTCAGCTTTGGTGGCCTCGTCATACCTTTCCCGAAGGTTAAGTATAAGTGGGTTTGATATTTGTAGGTTTTCAATTTATTGCAGGACGGACATAGAGTCCACGCAACATAAACTTTTTGTATCGGCTGATCTTCACTATCTGAAAAGCGAGATGTAGAGCTTTAATTTCGGCTGAGAAAATAGAGGAACCAGTTGGAAGTCTTCTTTTCAAGATGTTATTTTCAGTTACAACGGAAGCAGCCGATTTGTCGTCGAGCTTTGAGCCGTCCGTGTAGACGAAATGGTAGTCTTTAAATTCTTCCTTGAGCTCTGCAAAGTTTGATCGAAATAGAAAGGGGCTAGTTGTTTCCTTTGCATAGACCGAAACGTTCTTTAGTACCACAGGTTTGGTGAGTTTCCACTGTGGTACTTTTGGTACTCTGTATTTTGCAATTGACTCTATGGTGATGTCAGCATTATCAAGGTGAGGCTGAACCCTTGCTCCAAATGGAGGTATTACGGTAGGACCTCTTTCATGGAAGCGAGAAAAATCTGATCCAAAGACTGAGTTGAAGGTGGGATTCTTCTTATTTGCATAAAGCTTAGTTGTGTACTGCATAGCGAGTTTAGGTCGACGAATGTTAAGAGGCTGCTCATTTGCCTCCACATGGAGGCTTTCTGCCGGTGATGTTCTAAAAGCATTTAGACACAGTCGTAAACCTTGATTTTGTATCGGGTCTAGCATTTTTAGGTATGAAGGTCTTGCTGATCCATAGAAAATGCTGCCATAGTCTAATCTAGCCCGTGTTAAGGCTAGGTAAAGCATAAGTTTTGTATCCCGATCAGCGCCCCAATCATGGGCCGATATTACTCTTAGGAAATTGAGTGCTTTTTGACATTTTCGTTTGAGTTCTTTCATGTGTGGGACAAAGCTTAGCTTGGAGTCGAAAAGTACACCCAGAAATTTGTTTTCTTTAACAACAGGTATTTGAATGCCAGAAATGTATAGAACAGGATCGTCGTGTTTTTTGCGTTTATTGCAGAAATGCATGCAGACTGTTTTAGTTTGTGAGAATTTAAAACCGTTTTTGGTTAGCCCATGTTTGTAGTGAGTGTATGTTCTGCTGCAAGCTTTGCTGTATTAGGTTCATATTCTTGTCTCTGAAAGATATTGCGAAATCGTCAACAAAGAGTGAGCTGTCTATGCCCTGTTTTATGTTATGTCGGATGCTATTTATTTTATCAGGAACAGAAGAACGGAAAGGATGGATCCCTGGGGGAAACCTTCCTCTTGTTCGAGTCTGAGAACACGGTTCCAAGGCGGACCCGAAAACGTCGGTCTTCTAGAAAGGCTTTAATAAATTCAGGTAGGCGGCCTCGCAGCCCCAAGTCAAAGAGGTCTTGTAGTACTCCATGTTTCCATGCCGTGTCGTAGGCCTTTTCCAAGTCAAAGAAAACCGAAACGACATGTTCGCTATTGATAAAGGCTTCTCTTACAAACGTTTCTAGTCTTACAAGGTGATCCAGGGTATTTCTTTGTTTTCTAAAACCGCCCTGTATATCGGCAAACAAATTATTGCTTTCTAGATGCCAGGTGAGTCTGTCGGCTATCATGCGTTCAAATGTTTTACACAGTGAACTTGTTAAAGAGATTGGTCTGTAATTTTGTGGGCTTGTGGGGTCTTTGTTTGGTTTTGGTACTGGTATGATAATAGCTTCTCTCCATATTTCTTTTAAGTTGCCAGATTTCCAGGCTTGGTTAAATAGGCCCAATAGTATTTCCAAGGTTTCATTTGGCAAGTGTTTAAGGGTTTGGTAGTGTATGTCATCTGAGCCAGTAGCGGAATTGTGGGATTTGTTTAAAGCCTGTCGGAGTTCACTCAGTGAGAAATCGCAGTTGTAGGATTCACTATTGTCCGAGTAAAAGTTTATGTTGTTTCGTTCTTTAAGTGCCTCATATCGTCTAAAGTCTTCGTTATAGTGTTTAGAGGATGAATTATGTTCAAATGTTTCTCCCAGGGCGTCCCTTCTTCCCGTTACGGTGGCATTGTTAGTTTGTAGAGAGGACCTAGAGAGCCTTTGTCGGATATTTTTCTAACCATATCCCACGTTTTCTTTAGTGAAGTTTTCCCGTTTAGCTTGGAAACAAACTCCTCACATGAGCGTTTCTTACTTTGTTTTACAGTCTTGCGGGCGATGGCATTGAGTCTTTTATATTCCATTCTTCTAATGGTGTCCGGATGATTGATGAACTGTTTCAACGCTTGTTTTCGAGCAGTTATTGATCGTTTGCGTTCATCGTTGAACCAGATTTTGTGTAGTCTTTTGCGAGATCCGGATATTTTCGGAATAGTCTTTTCCATTATTGATTGTATCAAAGCGGTGAATAATAGAATAGGGTCATTATCACTTTCAAGATGTTCTCGTGTAATTGACTGATGGTATAATTCTTGGAATTGTAGCCAATCTGCTTTGTTAAAATTCCACTTGTCTACTCTTTCTTGTGGTTGTAGAATGGTTTGTTTGATTAAAATTAGAAAATGATGGCTTCCATGTAGATCGTCTATAACTTTCCAGCTAAAATCCACATACAAGTTAGCAGAGGCTATGCAGAGGTCGATGGAGGTTTTTGAACCAGTGCCCATATGAAAATATGTAGGTGTTTTGTCATTGAGTAGAGACAGGCTGTGATGGTGTAGTAGGTTTTCTATGATCTTTCCTTTTTGGTCTGTTGTGTGGTTGCCCCACATTGTACTATGAGCGTTGAAATCACCGACCAATGGTATGGGTTTTGGCAGTTGGTTTATGAGATCTGAAAATTCGTGTGGTTGTGGTTTTGAAGTTGGTGGCACGTAGATGTTGCACACAGTGATTGCTTTGTTCAAGGTAGCCCTGACGGCATGGGCCTGTAGGGAGGTATTTAGATTTATTTCGCTTTGGGGTATATCTTTTCGAACAAACGTTGCAATTCCTCCGGAAGCTTTGTTGCTAACGTGGTCTTTGTTGTAGGGGATATCCCTTCAGCGTTGGTTGATTATTGGTTTTAGAGGAAGGTTTCTTGTAGGCAAATTATTGCTGGGTCATTTTGGGATATGATTGTTAAAATTTCGCGATGGTTGGTCCAATAACCTCGTATATTCCACTGAATTATTGCGATATGGTCTTATTTCATTATTCCTAGGGGTCTTTGTACTCCGACACTAGGTCTTGAAATTTGCTTCTTTTTATGGCCACTTTCCTTTGTTGTTTTGGAGGAGAGGGGATCTGACTAACTAACTAACTAACTAACGGACGCCGCCCGCAAACCGATAGGAATACCTCAGCTTACGTGTAACGTAAGCTGGGCTAAAAACTACCCGGAGCTTGTACTACGTCTCAGCGAGCGGTTTAGCAAACGCGATGAAGAAATTACAACGAGAAGACAGTTAGCTTCTATAAAGCAAAGAATTGATGAAAAGGAAGACGAATTCGCTGAACGGATAAGCCGATTAGTGAAACAAGCTTATCCAAATTCAGATGATCCGATAGCAAACTCTATTGAAGTAGAAGCCCTCATAAAAGGATGTACTAACAGAAAAGCTGTACTATTGCTGGCAGATCAAGTTCCACCTCCGGCAAACATTAATGAAGCAGTTAAACGCTTAAAAGCACATATAAGTAACCAGATTGCAGTGTTAGGTGAAAATCCAAACAGTCTTCGATACGACAAAGACACTGAAGACTCAGATGATAGCCGATCCCGCCGTCAAAAACGTGATTAGTATCACGGCCGGAAATCATCATCACCTTATCCGTTCCGCAGAGAACACAGAGACTACTACAGACATAGCAATCGAGATTATAGAACACGATTTAGGGATGGAAGTTATTATGCGGAAAGTGAAGATGAAGATAGATACAGAAGTGACCAACGATATAGAAGAAGACCATCAATTTATGAAGCCTACTCGCCCTCCAGCAGGAGCACAGATTATAGATATGAGAATAAGGACAACTATGTGGGGCGTGATGAACCATATGACAATTCTAGCAATAAAGATTATAGGCAGGATAGGCAGTATAGACGCAAACGGTACAAGCATGACAGAGACGGATCAGATAGACACAACTATAAAGATTTTCGTGATGAGACACCAGAAAGATCGGATGGTTACCGTCGTCGATATAATTCATTTGGTAGACGTTCGCCTGAACATTATGGGGAAAAACGCTCATTTGAAAGGAGATATGAACGTTACGACAGAACGCCTGAACGGTGTGAAAACAGACAGTACCCCGAGAAATTTTCTAGGTATCGGTGCTCACCAGAACGGTATGAAGACATAGAGTATTGCGAAAATATTCCAATTACCAGTATTCACCAGAAAAGTATGAAAATCGACAATACCGGGACAGAACTAAGTATCGACGGTCACCAGAGCGTGATTCGTCAGAACGAAAACACTTCAAACACCGTAGTGACAGTTTAGAAAGATATTCAAACCTGAAAAGGAGCGAAGCGAACGAAGGTTCTGATGAAAAAACGAAAAAAAGTGTATCATTTGCAAAAAACGAAAAGGGGCCGAAATAGAAGCCCGACAACCGGCCCAAGAGAGAGGAAATGAGGGCAAAACCTAAAGTCAAAATGAAGTACTGTGAAAGTAGTCAACAAGTAGTTTCTTGGAAAAACGATACGATACATCTGAACATTGTCACTTCTGTTAGAATTCTAAAACATGAAATCTCAGCTGTAATAGATAGCGGCGCTCAAGTTTCTGTTTTGAGCGAAAAGACATACAATAGCTTGGAAAAACCACTGCAACTTAGTGAAGAGGTAAAACTAAAAGGAGTAGATGATTCACAAACTTTTACGGCGAAATTAGCACCAATAAATGATTCCATGATTTTTAGGTTAGATTTTTTGGTGAAAAACAATGTAATAGTGGACTTAAACCAAAATAAGTTAATAACAAAGACAGCAGTGATACCTATTACGCTGGTGAAAAATGAAACACAAGAATACGAGATACATCGAGTGCAATTGAAAAAGAAAGTTGTCGTACCACCAGAGACAGTCATAATAGCAAATGTTGAACTGATTGGTAATATAGGCAGTGCCAAAGAATTTGTTATTATTCCTTATAGTTTAAACAAGGATTTGTTAATCCCAAACATACTGGTCAAGTGTCAGAGAGATGTGGTTATAGAAATTACAAATACAACTAAAAACTACTTGCACTTAACAAAGAGAAATTTATAGGAACTGCTTTAGAGATCCAAGGCGTAGTTGAAGATACTAGGGAAAATCGTAAACAAGATGAGGATCAAGATACAGATCCGGAAAACAACACTTATCTGGGGACTGACAATCCTTCTGTTCGGCGTGTGATAAGCGACAGTGACCAGAGTGACTTAACACGCATGCCGGATCACCTTAGAGACATGTTCAGTCAATCATCAACAAACCTCAACGAAAATGAAAAGTGGAAATTTGCAGAGGGTATCATTGAATATGCAGACGTTTTCTCAAAAGATGATTTAGACATAGGAAACCCATAACCCATAAAAACCCATAAAACAAAAAATGAGAAGTACTCCATTTAATTTTGAAGCAGAAGAGGAAGAGCACCTCGAGAAAATGTTAAAAGCAAATGTAATTTCCCCTTCCAATTCAGAATGGGCAAGCTGTCCAGTTTTGGTTCGCAAGAAAGATGGTTCCGTCAGATGGTGCATTGATTATAGAAAATTAAATTCTGTCACAGTCAAAGATAGTTTTCCTTTACTCAAAATTGACGAATGTATCGACACATTATCCGAGAATACCTGGTTTAGTACCGTTGATATGAGCAGTGGATATTGGCAAATTTTGATTGATAAAAATGATCGACACAAAACTGCTTTCACGACAAAATATGGATTATTTGAATACAATAGAATGCCATTTGGATTATCAAACGCTCCGTCAGTGTTTCAGAGAGTTGTTCAATTTCTGTTGCGAGGTATGACATGGAAGCAAGTGCTCGCCTATCCAGACGACATAATTGTTTTGGGAAGTGACTTCAAAGACCATTTACAAAATATCAAGAATGTCTTACAGAAGTTTAAGGAAAACAATTTGAAATTAAAGCCAAAGAAATGCAGATTTTTTTCAGAAACAAGTTTTATTTCTTGTAAAACTAGTTAGCGAAGATGGGGTTCAAGTAAATCCAGAAAACATTGCCAAAGTACGGGACTGCTCCAGTCAACACCAAAGAAGTAGAAAGATTTTTAGGCTTTGTCAACTATCACAGAGAGAAGATAAAAAATTATGCAAAAATTTCAGCGCCTTTGTACAAATTGACCGGATCTCGAGTAAAATTCAAATGGTTAGAAGCACATGAGCAAGCTTTTCAAAATCTTAAAACAATAATGATTAATCTGCCTCCGCTAGCTTATCCCAAAACTAACTACGATTTTGTGTTAGACACTGATGCATCTGATGAAGCAATTGGAGCTGAGTTATCTCAAATAAATCCGCAAACTGGAGAAGAAAGAGTTATTGCATACGGCAGTTACGTTCTAAGCCCGTCACACAGAAAGTATTGCACAACACGCAAAGAACTTTTGACAATTGTTAGATTTACGAGACAATTCCGGCATTATCTATTAGGCCGTCGTTTTTTGGGTGCGTACAGATCACAATAGCTTGACCTGGCTTCTACGTTTTAAGCACATAGAAGGGATTCTTGCTCGATGGTTGGAAGAACTAAGCCAATATGACATGGTTATACAGCATCGTCCTGGTAAATTTCATGGCAATGCAGATGGACTGTCCCGCATTCCTGACCGAGAGACCTATTGCAATCATTATACACCTGAAAAAGAATTAGAGTCGCTCTAGTTAACAAAAAACTAAGATCTGTTTCATTATGTTCTTCTTCTCAAGATTCCGAAATACGAAAACAACAACTAGACGATGAAGATCTCAGAACATTGATCGTTTGGCTAGAAAGTTATTATAAACCATAACAGCACGAAGTTATGTTACAGAGCCCAGCAGTGAAACGATTTTGGCGAAACAAATCTCAACTACTCTTGGATAAAGGCGTATTGCATTACGTTTATGAATTTCCAACCGAAAGGCGTAACCTACTAATGGCTCCCAAAAAGATGGTAAACGAAATTTTAAAAGAATGCCACGACAGTGTAACTTCAGGACATTTGGGCATGCGAAAAGATAAAAAGGTCGTTCATGTGGCAAAACAGATACATTGATACAAAACTGTACATTGGAACCTGCAACATCTGTAATAAGAATAAAAAGTCAAACCGGAAACTAAACAGTCTTGGCCAATACCATGCCTCATCACTAATGGAAAAAATTCACATAGACCTTCTTGGACCTTTTCCTACTAGCCATTCAGGAAATAATTACATCCTTTCAATAGTTGATCAATTTACAAAATGGATAGAACTTCTCCCAATCAAAACACAAACCAGTGAAGAGGTAGCCAAAACATTAGTAGATCATGCCATATCAAGATTTGGCTGTCCAATCGAAATTTTCACCGATCAAGGGAAATGCTTTGAGAGTAACCTATTTCAATCGCTCTGTCAAGAACTCAACATAACAAAATCTCGTACAACACCATATCATCCTTCTTCGAATGGCTAAGTAGAGCACTTCAATAGACTAATTTTACAAATGATTCGATCCTACATTGAAGATGATCATGCAAACTGGGATTTGAATTTACAACAGTTAGCCGGAGCAATCAGATGTACAGAAAATCGCCACACAGGCTTTACCCCAAATTTGTTAATGTTAGGAAGGGAAATTATTCAGCCAATAGAAATAGTTACGGGTTTTGGCGACAAAGCAAGAGCATTTTGAGAATCACTCACAATATCTCAGACAGCTATTAGAAGCACATGACAAAGCACACTCAGTAGCAAGAAAGGAACTTCAGCGGTCTTTATGTGTTCAAAAACGAAACTTCGACATCAAACTTAAAATCAATAAATACCAAATAGGAGACTACGTGTATCGTTTAAATCTAGCATCCGCTGTGGGGCAAAGTAACAAACTGAAAGAAGTGTATTCCGGTCCATACGTTGTAACAAAAGTAGTTTCACCAGTTACATATGAGATCTCAAAAACTCTTAATAGAAAATTAGTAATACATCACGATAATTTAAAACCGTGCCATGATAGAAATATACCAGTTGCAATAGTTAGAGTGAGAAATCAAATCTTATATGGTGAAGAAGCACAACCTGAAAACATACTTGAAGATGTAACCGGTTTATTCGATAGTTCAAAGTCAAAGGAAAATCATGAAACTTACACCGATATTGAAAGTGATGACTTGGAATTACAACCACTGTTTGATCTTGATAATGAGATGCATAAAAATTCTGAGAACAAAGATTCTATCACAACACCAACCGGTCGTAAAATAAAGCGACCAAGCTATTTGAGTGGTTACAAGTAATTTAAGTGTAGTGATTTATAACGATGTGCAAAAGCATCATCATGTTGCATATGAAATTCATGTATATATTGTAATACACACTTTAATGCATACCTTGTACATCTGACATTTTTGGTTAAATGAATTATTCTTCTATTTTCCTGGTACAGCCTATAACCATGGAAAATGAAGAACACTTTGTGCCTGATTACGACGATTACACAGAGTAAGAGTTGGAAGAGTCAACTTTAGTCTCTGAAAATAGTCAAAACCGAAAATCATTAAAACGAAAAACCAGTATCTGCCTCCTGGGCGGTGACAAAAATAGACACCCAAGAATATATACCATCTCTTGCCATCTTCCTATTCAGTTCAATCCAAACAAAAATGTCTCTTCTGAATCAGCTGATGTTATAATTGAAAGTTTGCTTCGTGTAGCGGCTTTCCTCCACGTTTGTTCGGTTGAAGCTTTATATAAGCTGTTGCTAGAAAAAGAATGGTTTCTTCCTTCATTTGCTAAGTGCGTTGTATCTGAGGATGACCGAAAGCTTATGGACGTGGTTAGTCACAAGTTGGGCATTTCACCAGTGCAATATTCTCTGCACCCATTAAACTCACCCGTCCTTCTCATCCATTGGAGAGTATTGTCTGTGCTATTATCAAAACTAACAAACACACAACAAATAGAAATCAAATACGGCGCTGTACAAAATTTCAACACTACGGACATGTATGTTTTAGCAGATTCACACTTTCATTTAGATCAAACCTTAAGTAAATTTAAATTTTCCAGCTTTTCTCAGTCATGTGCTACGTCTACTATACCAGTGGCATTGGGTATTAATAATTGCTGCTTTAGAAAGCCTCCACTACCGGAGAAATTGGAAATATTGCATGACAATGATTCTCGTTTGTATTTTACAATTGGGGCACATGAGCGATTTCCGGATGTAGCTATAAAGATGTTGAACAAAATACTTTATAATCTTTTGAAGCTTCCTTCAGTTGTTGGTTTAGGTGAAACTGGTCTTGACTTCACCTCATCATCTAGCGTTTACAAACAAATTTCATTATTTGAATTCTTTCTCAAACTTGCTAAGGAGAGTGGAAAAACTTTAGTCATTCATTGTCGTGACCTAAATGGAAAAGATGAAGCTTTCGAAAAACTTTTGGCAATTGACGAGAAACATCTCCCAAAATTTCATCGTGTACACTTTCACTGTTTTACCTACAGCATACATCATATGAAAAAATGGCTCGAAAGTTTCCCAAATATATGTTTTGGTCTTACCTCGATTCTCTTTAAACCCAGTAATATTAATAAACACAAGCAATTCCTAAATAGCGTCAACATCCAACAATTCTTATTAGAAAGTGATAGTCCATACCTAGGGAAAACATCTTCAAGCATAGCTTATTTGGCCATAAACTTAAGCAGCCTCAGATCCATTGAAATAAACGAACTTCTTACAACATTGTTTTTCAATACCTTGAGAATCTACCAAATTTAAAAGGTTTGAACTTTTTATTGTTTTTTTCCTCTTTACTGATCACTGCAGTATATTGATTCATACCTAAATTGAGAAGTGGGTTTATCTGTATTTCAGTGTGATATGAAGATTTCATAACCAGTGTAAATATATTATATTAATTAAGTTTATCAATAATAATAACGTCTTTACTTATGCAAATGTATATAAAATAAGAATGGGGAGAAAACGCCATTCATACTTCTTCGTCATATGTGTGTATATAAAAAATAAGACTGGGAAGAACGTATATATACATGTTTTTCGCAGTTATTTTTAGCAAAAATATGAGATTAGTGCAATCATTATAAGTGCACTTATTGAACGTTTATTTATAGCTATTTTGCTATTGTTTAAAAAAAATAATAAAATGGGGAAGAATGTCGTGAAGTTATTATAAGTTTGTATAGCAGCATTTCAGCATTATGGAACTCCACAACAACAGCGGCAGCACTCGATGGGCAACCACGACTCACAGTCTGATCACTCTCCATGCTTTGGATTCAGTCTTCTTCCAACTGTCCGGCTGGTAACATCCAATGACCAAAAGCTGTAAATCCTGAACAAGGTGAGTTCACGAATGTGAAATGTGCTACTGTCATATAAAATCGAACTAAAATGAGTTGCACTACATACAATTAAAACTAGAGCGGCCAGTGCACACAAAACATAAGAGTGCAGGCTTATATTACACACTTTCAATCGATACCTACTTAGTTTCTTGTTTTTGTGAACAAAAACAAATGTCTCCCCGACTAAACCCATGACCCCCTCCCCCCCAAACTGAAAAAAAATATTCATTTCTGCAAACATAACCTTCATTCATTGTAAAAAAAACTCAAAATAAACCAAACAGATGGTGGTCACTGAAACAGATATAAATGAGCATCTTTTTTCATCGGAATCTGGAAGGTGGTCGCTAAAACGGGTTTTACTGTAGGCCCCTCTTATCCAGATCTGAAGTTGGTCACTATAGCAGTTTTACTGTACGTTACATTTTTATCCGGGTCTGGAAGGTGGTCAAGACAGGCAGGTTTTACCGTACGTCTTTTTACCTGAATGTGGAAGGGGTCACGACAAACGGTTCTTACCTTACATCTTTTTATCCAGGTCTTGAAGGCGGTCGGGATTTTTTTTTGCTAACCATCAACCTCCACACGCCCCTCCCCCCAGCTATTTACTGTAGGTCCGACTATAAACACAACTCTAACCCTTTTACCCAAGGCAACGGTAACGGTCTGTACCCTAAATGTAGTTAGAGCCAAGATAGACTACCTTGTCTTCGCACATTCCCATCGGCCAAATAGCACTAGTATGCGGCGAAAAAAAATCAATAGCTAGAGCTGCTTAGAGCTATAATACGACAATAGCATTCCATGACCTCGTAGATAACGACTCCATCATGCACCGCAACTGAAACTGACCCCTGACTGAGTGGCACGTTACGTAACAGCCATAGATGAGAAATGCACAAAAAGCTCAATTTCAGGCAATAACAAATAGCAATGGACCGACAATAATGCTGTTACTGTTTTGAAGCTTTCTAAAGAATGCAGGAACACTAGAGAATCTTCCGGAAAATCTTCCGAAATCCCCAGTGCAGTTAACACCCATGCATAGATAACAAAGCAGCCAAAAATGGGGAGGCTGGGGTGGGGGGGGGGGGGGGGTGTTGACGTTATGCAACTTTCTTGATTTTCTATACGAGTTTAATAATGTTTAACAAAACCGTTTGATTTATCTGAGGAATAACTACACCAAATTTAAAGTCGATCCGATTTTCCGATGTCGAGATATTTTTTTAAGAATAGATAACTTTTTACCCGTCAAAAGTTGAAACAGTCGTCTGACTGAACCAAAGAATACCCATATAAAATTTTAAGTCGATATGACTTTCCGTTATCGAGATATTACGCATAAAAGATCTGGCTCAAAATATACATATTTTACGCGATGACGTCATACGCCGCTTTCGTTCGTTCTACTTGCGAAAAATATTTAAAGTTTCTTTCGGACCTACCAAGCAATAATCCCACCAAGTTTCAGCTTTCTCCGGCGTCCAGCAGCTGAGAAATTTCGCACACAAGGTTTTTACGCAATGACGTCATACACCTGCCCTAATCACGTGACACGCCAAAAATTGACAGAACAGTCCGGCTGACCCAAGGAATATTCATATAAAATTTGAAGTCGATAGGACTTTCCGTTATCGAGATATTTTACACACAAGACCTTGTTTATAATATATACATATTTTACGTGATGACGTCATACGCCGCACTCGTTCGTTCTACTCGCGAAAAAATTCTATAGAGTCTTTCGGACCTACCAAGCAACAATCCCACCAAGTTTCAACTTTCTCCGATGTTCAGCGGCTGAGATATTTCGCACACAAGATTTTTACGTAATGACGTCATATGCCTGCCTTAATCACCTGACATGCGTCAAAAATTGAGAGAACCCGCCGACTGACCCAAGAAATATTCATATAAAATTTCAAGTCGATAGAACTTTCCGTTATCGAGATATTTTGCACACAAGATCTTGTTCAAAATATATACACATTTTACGTGATGACGTCATACGCCGCATTCGTTCCTTCTACTCGCGAAAAAATCTACAGCGTCTTTCGGACCAATCAAGCAACAATCCCACCAAGTTTCAACTTTCTCCGATGTTCAGCGGCTGAGAAATTTCGCACACAAAACTTTTACGTAATGACGTCATACGCCTCCCTGAATCACCTGACATGTGCCAAAAATTGACAGAACCCGCCGACTGACCCAAGGAATACTGGTATAAAATTTGAAGTCGATAGAACTTTCCGTTATCGAGATATTTTGCACTCAAGATCTTGTTCAAAATATATACATATTTTACGTGATGACGTCATACGCCGCATTCGTTCGTTCTACTCGCGAAAAAAATCTACAGCGTCTTTCGGACCAACCAAGCAACAATCCCACCAAGTTTCAACTTTCTCCGATGTTCAGCGGCTGAGAAATTTCGCACACAAGATTTTTACGTAATGACGTCATACGCTTGCCCTAATCACGTGACATGCGTCAAAAGTTGATAGAACCGTCCGACCTTACCAAGGAATAATTCGATCAAGTTTGAAGTTGATCCGACGTTTCGTTCTCGAGATATCTTGCACACAACACTTTGTTCACAACAGACTGACACACACACAGACACACACACACACAGACACACACACACACGTACACACATACACACACACAGAACGTACAAACACTATATGTCTCCCCTTGGTCGGGGAGACATAATCAAACATAATTCTGTCTACTTCTTCGAAAAATATTCATTAATTTTCGATTGTCTGGAGTTTGTGCCTCTGTTTCTGCAGCCAGTCTATGTACATCGCCAAAAGATCAATAAGCGGAGTAGGATATCAAAATCCCTGGCATACATCACTACATTAATACCCTGAATTTTGATTACAGCATTGAAACGCAGTAGCTTTGAATCAAACGAAGTACAATTAACCATTACTCCCGAACGCAATTAATAGATCAGTGGCCGGAGCAAGATGTAAAATCCCTAGAATGCAATACACCATCCAGTACCTGAGTGTTTGATTACGGTATTGGTTCGCAATAGCTTTGAATCAAACGACTGTTTTATCTGCTTAAAGACTGCCAAAGTGGAATTGCGACCCTTCTGTGATCGCCCCACAATAATGCCTTTTATGAACAATAGCATTCAATGTTGATACTTACTCAAAGTCTTTTGTGTACTTGTGTTCTTGTTCTTGACCTTTTATATAGTTCATATTACGCGAACAGATTATGCAGTAAATGTGGCCTATGGGACCTTATGCTGGACTTCATATTACGTGAACTTCATATTAGACGTGTTCATGTTATGTGAATTTCTATCCATAGAAACCAAGGCATTTTACACTGGGACCAAGCAAATCACTTCATATTACGCGAACTTCATATTAACCGCGTTCATATTAAGTGGGTCCGACTGTATATATTTTGCATGGGAAAACAGATGCACATATTTGATGTGCATATTATGCGAATATATTACGCGCATATCTAGCAACGTTTATTATGTGCATTTTCGCCCATGCATATTACGCGTGTAATAATATGTTACTCATATTATGCATATATTTTGCATATATTTTGAGTGGGAAAAAAAAATGTCCATATTTGATACGCATAATATGCCAATTGTTTTACACTTATATTACACGCGTATCTCGCAACGTGTATTATACTTATTTATCAAACGTCACATTCATATGTATACCACGTATACATAACTGTTCAGACAGGCATATGTCCCAGCCCTGACAACCCTTTCCTATATGTACCTCAGCGCTGAAGATGTTTGAGAAAAACAATTTTTTATTCACCAATGTTTATTCAGGAGTATTCCAGTAACAATGAAAAATTAAACAAAACTGTTTTAGGCGTGGTGCTGCCGCCTGCACTGCAAAATGCTGTATTGTACCACAAAACACAGTAAAATAATAACGTATCAGCTACGTAGCCTTGACACCTGCAATATATCTATACTGGATATCACAAAAAGCAGAGTGAGACTCAAGTGAGTGAGACATAGTTACAGAGAGACAAAAAAAAGTTCAGCACTATATACTTTTATACAATGTGGCTTAAAAAAGGGAAAAAAATAGATGAACAAATAAAAATTACTGCGTGACACTGATTTTAAAAAGCAATAAATACCAACGGCAGATAACCCAAGAATTTTTCGGTAGCATGATAAATAACACATGAACTAGACCTTGCGCATGCGCATCTAGATTCTTCCTTTCCGCGCCACCATTTTGAGGTGTAAAACAGTTTGGATTTGGATCCCGCCCAAGATTGCTTTTCAAGATACATCCAAACGGTAAGACTTACATAAATGTTTACTGAAGTGTATTGTTTACATTTGTGAATACGATGCAGCATATAAATTGAGTCGACATCAATTTTAATATCATATTTTACATGGATAAAAAAAACCCATGCTTTTCTCTTCTCACATCTTCAATCAGTTGAGTCCTTATAGCTTGTAGCCGTCTTATCTGGTTGCTAATCATTATCCTTTCCGAATTCGGCTAAATATCAAATATCACATAGTGATTTGCGCGCAACTTTTTCTCAAAACTTTCTCTCCGTCAGAAACGAAAGGTACCGGAAAGTAGCGAGGTGGCACAGTTTGGGACAAAAATTGTTTTGCGAGGAAAGCGAGAGTGAGTTCCGATTTTGTATACGGAGTATTGCTTATAACCCTTTTCTGCATCTATCTAGATATTTTGAGACAGATTCGATCAACATTAGGGTGTTGTGTAAGATAGCCATATATCGCCCATACATCGCTGAAGAAATTCGATTATTTGTGTATTTGTGACTTTCGGCCATAAAATAATGAAAAAAGCTGTTCACTCCTATTTTAAAGTAAATAAGCCAATTCGCAATTTCGGATTTTTCCGGTGGAGGTGTTGTTTCGACTGAACATGTTGGGGGATAAATTATAAAGAAATGATAAGGATAAAACATCAAAATTCTAATTTTCTTTCAACATGCACACTTTCAAATTTATAAAGCCATCATATGATCTTTTAAAAACTATTTTACACATTATTCAGTCCCTTTAATAACCGACATGTGACTATATTTCTGGCAAAATGGAATTTTGTTGATTTTTGCCGTTTTTTTCCTATCATTTCTTTATATCCTTATCCCACCTCAATTCAGCCGAAACGCAAAAACTTTTCGGCGAAAGTCAAAAGTGCGAATTGGCTTATAGAAATGGTTTCGCCCACTTTATCTGAGTGACTAGCACGCCATCTGTAAGCAAAGAAGGGAGTATGAGAGGTCAGATTCGTGTGTTTCAGCCTCTAAAAATACCGAAAACAGCGCTCTTCAATACTCTCCTCTCCTCCGCTAGACGGCGCTTCAATCGGGCAAGTCTATTTTTAGTGACTGGTAAAACAGCTTTCATTCCGCTGTGTTGTTTCGTTAAATGATGATCTGTGGTGTTTTATTTATTTACTTGAGTACTGTGCCTGTCATCGATTTTTGAATCTATATCTCCACTCCCCACGCCCCCTCCCCCCGACACCGAGTGTTTTTTTTTTTTTTTTTTTTTTATTAAGGTGGGGGCAGGGCTTGCAAAACGGAGTACCTGTCACCGCCTGTACCTCAGGATCGCTCGTGTCAATGTCGACCATTTTCATAAAGTATTTGTGACAGATATATTTGAAAAGGACTCACTCATTACTACCCCCTCCCCCACCCCTTCCACGCCCGCTAATCCTGCGTTTTTTTTTTGTTTTTTTTTTGTTTTTTTTTAATTTTTTTTTTTTCATTCTCGGGTCTGACATATTTTTATTTATTCAAATTTGTTGTAGGGATTGCATGGTTATTTTAATTTTAAAAAGTTTTTTTCTTTGTTTATTGCTGCTTGCCACTTAAGTATTGAATCCATATCTCCATCCCCCCGACACCGAATGTTTTTTTAATCACAAAGTTGTTTGTTGATGAGACTTAAGTATTGAATCCATACCTCCACTCCCCCACCACCGCCACCACCGGAGTGTTGGTGATTTATTTTATTTTATATTTTGCTACTTAATTAATTACTTGGTGCCATTATGTGCGTTGATGCGACTTAAGTAATGAATCTATATCTCCACTCCCCACCCCCTCCCCGACACCGACACTATTAATCGGATCTTAACCAAATCTTACGAAGTATATATAGGGTAGATGCGCAAGGGGCGTTCAATTTGTCCCGTGTCCGTCTGTCCGTCCGTCGCACTGAAAACTTTTTCTTGTCCGGGCTATACCACAAAAACTAGTCACCGGATCTTCACCAAACCTTACAGAAAAAAAGTTACAGAGAGACAAAAAAAAGTTCAGCACTATATACTTTTATACAATGTGGCTTAAAAAAGGGAAAAAAATAGATGAACAAATAAAAATTACTGCGTGACACTGATTTTAAAAAGCAATAAATACCAACGGCAGATAACCCAAGAATTTTTCGGTAGCATGATAAATAACACATGAACTAGACCTTGCGCATGCGCATCTAGATTCTTCCTTTCCCCGCCACCATTTTGAGGTGTAAAACAGTTTGGATTTGGATCCCGCCCAAGATTGCTTTTCAAGATACATCCAAACGGTAAGACTTACATAAATGTTTACTGAAGTGTATTGTTTACATTTGTGAATACGATGGAGCATATAAATTGAGTCGACATCAATTTTAATATCATATTTTACATGGATAAAAAAACCCCATGCTTTTCTCTTCTCACATCTTCAATCAGTTAAGTCCTTATAGCTTTTGGCCGTCTTATCTGGTTGCTAATCATTATCCTTTCCGAATTCGGCTAAATATCAAATATCACATAGTGATTTGCGCGCAACTTTTTCTCAAAACTTTCTCTCCGTCAGAAACGAAAGGTACCGGAAAGTAGCGAGGTGGCACAGTTTGGGACAAAAATTGTTTTGCGAGGAAAGCGAGAGTGAGTTCCGATTTTGTATACGGAGTATTGCTTATAACCCTTTTCTGCATCTATCTAGATATTTTGAGACAGATTCGATCAACATTAGGGTGTTGTGTAAGATAGCCATATATCGCCCATACATCGCTGAAGAAATTCGATTATTTGTGTATTTGTGACTTTCGGGCATAAAATAATGAAAAAAGCTGTTCACTCCTATTTTAAAGCAAATAAGCCCATTCGCAATTTCGGATTTTTCCGGTGGAGGTGTTGTTTCGACTGAACATGTTGGGGGATAAATTATAAAGAAATGATAAGGATAAAACATCAAAATTCTAATTTTCTTTCAACATGCACACTTTCAAATTTATAAAGCCATCATATGATCTTTTAAAAACTATTTTACACATTATTCAGTCCCTTTAATAACCGACATGTGACTATATTTCTGGCAAAATGGAATTTTGTTGATTTTTGCCGTTTTTTTCCTATCATTTCTTTATATCCTTATCCCACCTCAATTCAGCCGAAACGCAAAAACTTTTCGGCGAAAGTCAAAAGTGCGAATTGGCTTATAGAAATGGTTTCGCCCACTTTATCTGAGTGACTAGCACGCCATCTGTAAGCAAAGAAGGGAGTATGAGAGGTCAGATTCGTGTGTTTCAGCCTCTAAAAATACCGAAAACAGCGCTCTTCAATACTCTCCTCTCCTCCGCTAGACGGCGCTTCAATCGGGCAAGTCTATTTTTAGTGACTGGTAAAACAGCTTTTATTCCGCTGTGTTGTTTCGTTAAATGATGATCTGTGGTGTTTTATTTATTTACTTGAGTACTGTGCCTGTCATCGATTTTTGAATCTATATCTCCACTCCCCACGCCCCCTCCCCCCGACACCGAGTGTTTTTTTTTTTTTTTTTTTTTTTTATTAAGGTGGGGGCAGGGCTTGCAAAACGGAGTACCTGTCACCGCCTGTACCTCAGGATCGCTCGTGTCAATGTCGACCATTTTCATAAAGTATTTGTGACAGATATATTTGAAAAGGACTCACTCATTACTACCCCCTCCCCCACCCCTTCCACGCCCGCTAATCCTGCGTTTTTTTTTTGTTTTTTTTTTTTTGTTTTGTTTTTTTTTTTTTTAATTTTTTTTTTTTCATTCTCGGGTCTGACATATTTTTATTTATTCAAATTTGTTGTAGGGATTGCATGGTTATTTTAATTTAAAAAAGTTTTTTTCTTTGTTTATTGCTGCTTGCCACTTAAGTATTGAATCCATATCTCCATCCCCCCGACACCGAATGTTTTTTTAATCACAAAGTTGTTTGTTGATGAGACTTAAGTATTGAATCCATACCTCCACTCCCCCACCACCGCCACCACCGGAGTGTTGGTGATTTATTTTATTTTATATTTTGCTACTTAATTAATTACTTGGTGCCATTATGTGCGTTGATGCGACTTAAGTAATGAATCTATATCTCCACTCCCCACCCCCTCCCCGACACCGACACTATTAATCGGATCTTAACCAAATCTTACGAAGTATATATAGGGTAGATGCGCAAGGGGCGTTCAATTTGTCCCGTGTCCGTCTGTCCGTCCGTCGCACTGAAAACTTTTTCTTGTCCGGGCTATACCACAAAAACTAGTCACCGGATCTTCACCAAACCTTACAGAAAAAAAGTTACAGAGAGACAAAAAAAAGTTCAGCACTATATACTTTTATACAATGTGGCTTAAAAAAGGGAAAAAAATAGATGAACAAATAAAAATTACTGCGTGACACTGATTTTAAAAAGCAATAAATACCAAAGGCAGATAACCCAAGAATTTTTCGGTAGCATGATAAATAACACATGAACTAGACCTTGCGCATGCGCATCTAGATTCTTCCTTTCCCCGCCACCATTTTGAGGTGTAAAACAGTTTGGATTTGGATCCCGCCCAAGATTGCTTTTCAAGATACATCCAAACGGTAAGACTTACATAAATGTTTACTGAAGTGTATTGTTTACATTTGTGAATACGATGGAGCATATAAATTGAGTCGACATCAATTTTAATATCATATTTTACATGGATAAAAAAAACCCATGCTTTTCTCTTCTCACATCTTCAATCAGTTAAGTCCTTATAGCTTTTGGCCGTCTTATCTGGTTGCTAATCATTATCCTTTCCGAATTCGGCTAAATATCAAATATCACATAGTGATTTGCGCGCAACTTTTTCTCAAAACTTTCTCTCCGTCAGAAAGGAAAGGTACCGGAAAGTAGCGAGGTGGCACAGTTTGGGACAAAAATTGTTTTGCGAGGAAAGCGAGAGTGAATTCCGATTTTGTATACGGAGTATTGCTTATAACCCTTTTCTGCATCTATCTAGATATTTTGAGACAGATTCGATCAACATTAGGGTGTTGTGTAAGATAGCCATATATCGCCCATACATCGCTGAAGAAATTCGATTATTTGTGTATTTGTGACTTTCGGGCATAAAATAATGAAAAAAGCTGTTCACTCCTATTTTAAAGCAAATAAGCCCATTCGCAATTTCGGATTTTTCCGGTGGAGGTGTTGTTTCGACTGAACATGTTGGGGGATAAATTATAAAGAAATGATAAGGATAAAACATCAAAATTCTAATTTTCTTTCAACATGCACACTTTCAAATTTATAAAGCCATCATATGATCTTTTAAAAACTATTTTACACATTATTCAGTCCCTTTAATAACCGACATGTGACTATATTTCTGGCAAAATGGAATTTTGTTGATTTTTGCCGTTTTTTTCCTATCATTTCTTTATATCCTTATCCCACCTCAATTCAGCCGAAACGCAAAAACTTTTCGGCGAAAGTCAAAAGTGCGAATTGGCTTATAGAAATGGTTTCGCCCACTTTATCTGAGTGACTAGCACGCCATCTGTAAGCAAAGAAGGGAGTATGAGAGGTCAGATTCGTGTGTTTCAGCCTCTAAAAATACCGAAAACAGCGCTCTTCAATACTCTCCTCTCCTCCGCTAGACGGCGCTTCAATCGGGCAAGTCTATTTTTAGTGACTGGTAAAACAGCTTTTATTCCGCTGTGTTGTTTCGTTAAATGATGATCTGTGGTGTTTTATTTATTTACTTGAGTACTGTGCCTGTCATCGATTTTTGAATCTATATCTCCACTCCCCACGCCCCCTCCCCCCGACACCGAGTGTTTTTTTTTTTTTTTTTTTTTGTTTTTTTTTATTAAGGTGGGGGCAGGGCTTGCAAAACGGAGTACCTGTCACCGCCTGTACCTCAGGATCGCTCGTGTCAATGTCGACCATTTTCATAAAGTATTTGTGACAGATATATTTGAAAAGGACTCACTCATTACTACCCCCTCCCCCACCCCTTCCACGCCCGCTAATCCTGCGTTTTTGTTTTTGTTTTTGTTTTTTTTTGTTTTTTGTTTTTTTTGTTTTGTTTTTGTTTTTTTTTTATTTTTTTTTTTTCATTCTCGGGTCTGACATATTTTTATTTATTCAAATTTGTTGTAGGGATTGCATGGTTATTTTAATTTAAAAAAGTTTTTTTCTTTGTTTATTGCTGCTTGCCACTTAAGTATTGAATCCATATCTCCATCCCTCCGACACCGAATGTTTTTTTAATCACAAAGTTGTTTGTTGATGAGACTTAAGTATTGAATCCATACCTCCACTCCCCCACCACCGCCACCACCGGAGTGTTGGTGATTTATTTTATTTTATATTTTGCTACTTAATTAATTACTTGGTGCCATTATGTGCGTTGATGCGACTTAAGTAATGAATCTATATCTCCACTCCCCACCCCCTCCCCGACACCGACACTATTAATCGGATCTTAACCAAATCTTACGAAGTATATATAGGGTAGATGCGCAAGGGGCGTTCAATTTGTCCCGTGTCCGTCTGTCCGTCCGTCGCACTGAAAACTTTTTCTTGTCCGGGCTATACCACAAAAACTAGTCACCGGATCTTCACCAAACCTTACAGAAAAAAAGTTACAGAGAGACAAAAAAAAGTTCAGCACTATATACTTTTATACAATGTGGCTTAAAAAAGGGAAAAAAATAGATGAACAAATAAAAATTACTGCGTGACACTGATTTTAAAAAGCAATAAATACCAAAGGCAGATAACCCAAGAATTTTTCGGTAGCATGATAAATAACACATGAACTAGACCTTGCGCATGCGCATCTAGATTCTTCCTTTCCCCGCCACCATTTTGAGGTGTAAAACAGTTTGGATTTGGATCCCGCCCAAGATTGCTTTTCAAGATACATCCAAACGGTAAGACTTACATAAATGTTTACTGAAGTGTATTGTTTACATTTGTGAATACGATGGAGCATATAAATTGAGTCGACATCAATTTTAATATCATATTTTACATGGATAAAAAAAACCCATGCTTTTCTCTTCTCACATCTTCAATCAGTTAAGTCCTTATAGCTTTTGGCCGTCTTATCTGGTTGCTAATCATTATCCTTTCCGAATTCGGCTAAATATCAAATATCACATAGTGATTTGCGCGCAACTTTTTCTCAAAACTTTCTCTCCGTCAGAAACGAAAGGTACCGGAAAGTAGCGAGGTGGCACAGTTTGGGACAAAAATTGTTTTGCGAGGAAAGCGAGAGTGAGTTCCGATTTTGTATACGGAGTATTGCTTATAACCCTTTTCTGCATCTATCTAGATATTTTGAGACAGATTCGATCAACATTAGGGTGTTGTGTAAGATAGCCATATATCGCCCATACATCGCTGAAGAAATTCGATTATTTGTGTATTTGTGACTTTCGGGCATAAAATAATGAAAAAAGCTGTTCACTCCTATTTTAAAGCAAATAAGCCCATTCGCAATTTCGGATTTTTCCGGTGGAGGTGTTGTTTCGGCTGAACATGTTGGGGGATAAATTATAAAGAAATGATAAGGATAAAACATCAAAATTCTAATTTTCTTTCAACATGCACACTTTCAAATTTATAAAGCCATCATATGATCTTTTAAAAACTATTTTACACATTATTCAGTCCCTTTAATAACCGACATGTGACTATATTTCTGGCAAAATGGAATTTTGTTGATTTTTGCCGTTTTTTTCCTATCATTTCTTTATATCCTTATCCCACCTCAATTCAGCCGAAACGCAAAAACTTTTCGGCGAAAGTCAAAAGTGCGAATTGGCTTATAGAAATGGTTTCGCCCACTTTATCTGAGTGACTAGCACGCCATCTGTAAGCAAAGAAGGGAGTATGAGAGGTCAGATTCGTGTGTTTCAGCCTCTAAAAATACCGAAAACAGCGCTCTTCAATACTCTCCTCTCCTCCGCTAGACGGCGCTTCAATCGGGCAAGTCTATTTTTAGTGACTGGTAAAACAGCTTTTATTCCGCTGTGTTGTTTCGTTAAATGATGATCTGTGGTGTTTTATTTATTTACTTGAGTACTGTGCCTGTCATCGATTTTTGAATCTATATCTCCACTCCCCACGCCCCCTCCCCCCGACACCGAGTGTTTTTTTTTTTTTTTTTTTTTTTATTAAGGTGGGGGCAGGGCTTGCAAAACGGAGTACCTGTCACCGCCTGTACCTCAGGATCGCTCGTGTCAATGTCGACCATTTTCATAAAGTATTTGTGACAGATATATTTGAAAAGGACTCACTCATTACTACCCCCTCCCCCACCCCTTCCACGCCCGCTAATCCTGCGGGTTTTTTTTGTTTTTTTTTTTTGTTTTTTTTTAATTTTTTTTTTTTCATTCTCGGGTCTGACATATTTTTATTTATTCAAATTTGTTGTAGGGATTGCATGGTTATTTTAATTTTAAAAAGTTTTTTTCTTTGTTTATTGCTGCTTGCCACTTAAGTATTGAATCCATATCTCCATCCCCCCGACACCGAATGTTTTTTTAATCACAAAGTTGTTTGTTGATGAGACTTAAGTATTGAATCCATACCTCCACTCCCCCACCACCGCCACCACCGGAGTGTTGGTGATTTATTTTATTTTATATTTTGCTACTTAATTAATTACTTGGTGCCATTATGTGCGTTGATGCGACTTAAGTAATGAATCTATATCTCCACTCCCCACCCCCTCCCCGACACCGACACTATTAATCGGATCTTAACCAAATCTTACGAAGTATATATAGGGTAGATGCGCAAGGGGCGTTCAATTTGTCCCGTGTCCGTCTGTCCGTCCGTCGCACTGAAAACTTTTTCTTGTCCGGGCTATACCACAAAAACTAGTCACCGGATCTTCACCAAACCTTACAGGAAAAAAGTATATACAGCATAGATATGCAAGGAGAGGTTCAATTTGTCCCCTGTTCTTTCGTCTTTCCGTCCGTCGCACTTAATAAATTTTTTCTTGTCCGCTCGTTATCTCAAAGACTATTTATTGGATCTTCACCAAAGCTTACATGAAGAAAGTATATATAGTGTAGATGTGCAAGAACCCGTCCGTTTCTCCATTCGTTGCACCTTGTATATTGTTTTGTACGAGCGGTATGTGAAAAGAGTAACTGGACCACAGTGATGCAACCGTTATTGGCTGAGAGCTCTGCATCTCCGATACCTATGTTTTTTTTCATTCTTGGGCCCGGCATATTTTTATTTATTCAAATTTGTTGTAAGGATTGAATAGTTTTGTTAATTAAAAAACGTTTTTTCTTTGTTCATTGCTACTTGCCACTTAAGTATTGAATCCATATCTCCACCCCCTCCCCGACACGGTTTTTTTTTTTTTTTTTTTTTTTTTTTTTTTTTGAGGTGGAGGCAGGGGGCTACAAAACTGAGTACCTGTCACCGCCTGTACCTCTACCTTTTTTTTTTGTTTACACTTACTCACATAATAAATTCGCCTTAATGACACGGTCACATAAACTGAAACGTACATTTAGGACCAGTAAGTCATAAACTGTATCGCACGCCTGTGACTTCTTCATTATAGCGCCCAGAGCCTTAGTAACACCGTTTGACACTTTCGCACCGCGTTATACCTCAATCGATTTCTGTGGGCAATGGCCGAAAACATGAAGAGGAGTGCATTAAGATATTTGAGGGAAGATTTGTAAAAAAAAGTGTAGTATTGAAGTGAAAGTCTGAGTAAGTGTTAATATTGTTCTGTATCAACCATGCTGACGCTGAGCACCACTCATGAGAACTACCTTTGAGCATATAAATCTTGACAAATAGTGTTTTTTTTTCGTTCAACTTAATATTTACCTTGCTATTGAAATTCTGTTTAAAAAGTTACTTCTTACACAGTCCAACACGTCAATCATTCTCGACGACACTTACCGGTCGTTAGGTATTGGTGGTCCTGAGGTACAGTTATCTTTATCAACAATGCTAGCTGAGGACAGACAGAATAGAAGTACTCGTGTTAGTGGTCTCATGGTCAGAGCGTTCGATTCGGGCAAAAGATTGAAGCTACCTCCGCTTTATTCGAGGTCTATCATGCCTGCAAATCGCTCTCATATTCAAACACAAGGGATGGCCAAGAAGTGGCCTCATCTAAAGAGAATAGCGCACAAGTTAGTACCAGTTTGTGATGGCGCGGAAATTGGTCTGTTACTTGGATATAACTGTGACCGCGCATTGAGACCAAGAGAGGTAGTCGCAGCGGAAACGTACAGATCTGGGCTGGGGCATTGTTGGTATAATTGAATGTCCTGGTTTGGATTGTTCGTCTGATAGGATAGGTGTTTTTCACAGGATTGTGTCGTATGTGGTAAATGAAACCAAAGTCAATCAAGTTTGTTTCCCGACTAGGACAAAGGAACTTGTATCTCCCCGTGATGTACTGGGTGTTTTGGAGAGTGACTTTAAAGACATTGCGCAAGGTCAAGGTCCCTCTAAGGAGGATAGAAAATTTCTAGATACCATGCAGTCAAACATATATCAAGATGATGACGGTCATTATGTCATGCCGTTGCCTTTCCGTGAGAAAAATGACTTGGAGAACAATCGTGTAGTTGCAGAAAAGCGACTTGGTCATTTAAAGGCAAAACTGGATCGGGATGCTAGCTATAAGAGGGAATACACCTCTTTTACGTCTGAAATGATCCAAAATGGGTACGCTGAGAAGGTTCCAGAGGTGAGTTAGGAGATGTAGTTTGGTATCTGCCTTATCAGGCGTTTTAAATGGGCGTAAGTTGAGAGTAGTATTTGACTGCAGTGCCAAATTTAAAGGCAAGTCTTTAAATGAGTGTTTGATGCAAGGTCCTGATCTGACAAATTCTCTTTTGAGTGTCCTTTTACGTTTCCGAAAGGAAGACATCGCGTTCAGTTGTGAAATCCAGAAGATGTTTTACCAATTCAGAGTTCCAAGAAGTCATCGGAATTACATGTCCTTTCTAAGGTGGGACAGTGGGGACACTTCTAAGGAGTCATGTGTTTATAGGATGTGCGTTCACACAGTCCGTCCTGTAGCAATTTTGGGCTTCGTCAAGCTGCAGATGATTTTGAGGAACATTTTGGTTCGGATGTGAGCAATTTTCTTCGAAACCATTTTTATGTCGATGATGGCTTGATTAGTTTACCAACGGTTGAGAAGGCAGTTAGTCTCATTCAACGTACAACTGGTTTATGTGCTCGAGTGAAACTGAAGTTACACAAATATGTCTCAAATTCAGAGGAAGTGTTGTCATCTCTTCCTTCTGAGGTAAGGCATAGCGGCGATAGACTTGATATTCGATTCGATTGAGCGGGCGCTGGGTGTTGAATGGTGCGTCCAGTCTGACGTGTTCAAGTTTAGAGTAACCGTAAAGCAACGTCCCATGACAAGACGGGGGTTACTCGCTACAGTTGCTTCGATCTATGATAATTTGGGCTTCATCGCACTCTTCACACTCATTGGGAAACGTATCTTGTAGTCCCTGTGCTTGTCTGGAGGTGGTTGCGATGATCAGATATCTGAGGAGTTAGAAGTGCAGTGGCTGGTGGTTGAGTAGCCAATCGGAGTTGTCGGAAATTGAAGTGCCACGTTGCGTCAAACCGCAGGGTTTCCAGGTAGCTGAAGTTCAAATGCATCACTTTTGTGATGCCTCGACTTTAGGCTATGGTAGTTCTAGCTATCTGCGTTTGATAGACGGTCATGGTGCAGTACATGTATCCTTACTGATGGGGAAGTCAAGAGTTAGTCCAATTCGTCCTATTACTGTTCCGAGATTGGAGTTAACTGCAGCAGTTCTGGCTGTTAAGATTGCCAAGTTTCTCGATACTGAACTTGAGTATGTTAGTTAGTTAGTTAAATTATTTGTTTAACGACACGACCGATCCTTAGCGGGTTACATTGTGTCAGAACATGTCAGTAATCAGTGACTAGAAGACAATGCTACAAGTTAAAATCAAAGTAGGCTAAAACCATGTATATTCTAAAATCAGAAAGTGAAAAAAAAAACGACTAGAAATACTGATACAGGTTGACTTCTTTTAAAAATTGTATAAATTTGCTAGGTTCTACTTCATCAAAGAGCTGCCTCAAGGAGTCAGCACTGAAATGACGTGAGCGAGCGTCTTGGAAATCGGTAGTCTATTAAGATATGTTTAACGGTGTAACGTTCCTGACACCCGACACAGTCGGGTGCCGGCTCGCCTGTTAAAATATATTTGTGGGTGATATATGTATGTCCCATTCTGGCTCTATGGTAATATTGTGTTTAGTAATTTTAGTGATTTTTGTGAAGAATTTTGCGTTCTCTTCTTGTATAGATTTAAATTGGTAATCGGTCCATTTCATTACATTGTCATGTTAATTCTTGCGTCATTTTACAACTTTAATTTATTCCTCTATCTTTTCATATTTTTAAAAAAGGTTTAAAATATAAAAGAGTGTAAATTGGTATTACACATTCGGTCCCCTTTTTATCCCAACTTAATTATATGTGGCGTTAACACCACTGGGTAGTTAATAGGATGAGCGACCACTAAAGTAATTAAACTCTTAAGCTATACTGAGGTTCTATTGTACCATTGCAATTAAGGTTAATTAAATATGCGTCAAAGTGACATTCGATCTCCGGCTTATTCAGGTACTTAGGTAATTGTGCCAACATCTGGGGAGTGCCTAAATGCAATTAACCCGTAGTTCTCTAAGGTTAGCGCAACCAATGACATTCTATGAGTATCCCGTGACACGCTTCTATTGGTCCGGAGTCGAGTGGTCATTCGCGCGTCAACTTTGGTGTCAGCCCCTTCCCCTATAAAAATTCGTGTTTTACCAAAAAAAAAAGGGCAGTCTGAGTTCCACTCAACCACCAGATAGGAACTACAAACAACTGCGACTTTTGCAATAAAAGGGATTCTACGGTTTCGACAAATTAGGATTTAAAGGACCTCGCTTTCCAGTCCTAAACGGATAATTTATTATATTGATATATATTCGGGACACCAGGTTAGTAACCAGTTGCATGTAAAATGATCTGATTTATAGCGTAACTATTTAAGCATTTTATTACGAAGTAGAGAAAGATTGTTGAGTTCTTGAATCATGTAATAAATGTAAGAATAAAGAGTAAATGGGAATAAATAAATAAACGGATGACGTCTTGACTCAAATTAAATTAAAGTCTTTTACTTAATCAGCGCCTCGAGCACCTTAAGTGGAGAGACGCTTACGGTGTTACGTCACGCGCTTGATCCGATTGCGCATGCCCATGAATAATTAGTCTGCGCTTTTATGTCCCCCCACCCGGGCATAAAATATGGTGGAGATGCTATACGGCTCCCCGTGCCCTCACTAATGATTCTTTGAGTGTTGCGATTCTAGGTTATGCCAGCACCCAAAAATTACGATTATAACCTTAGGACTCGGGTTGGTCACGAAGACAGTAGTGCAAACAGTAATCAGGCTAACGAGGGTCAGGTGAGTCAAGGTTCATACAATCAAGGAAGTATGGCGACTCAGACAAGGGCGACTGAGGGTCCTAAGCTCGAACTATTTTTGGGTGATGAGCAGAAAGCCAAGGCATGGCTACAACGGTTTGACCCTATCTCCAGCCAAACTGTTAAGGAAGATGGGGAGTATGCAGGGTTTTCTATGTCTTACTTTGACGGCGCTGCCCAAACGTGGGTTTCGACGCTAGGAGACGCCGAAAAAGCCTCCAAAGAAGCGTTCGTTACCGCATATAAAGAAAGATTTATTACAGATAGCTATGACCAGGCATACCTAGAATACAAAACCCGCACACAACAAAAAGATGAGTTAAACGATGCTTTTATTGACAGCATGAAGGCCCTGTCGCTGCAGTTAAAGCTTGATGACGAAGAGTTCGTCAAACAGGTAGTCTTTAAAAGAGAAATTACGTGAACATAGCCGCACCATTAAATCAGCGAAGGATCTCCGAAGCGAAGCCCGCTTCTACCAAATGACCCTCGAAAGCGACACCACGGAGGTCAACAACGTGGACAAGCTAGAAACGTCGTTCCCGCCGCCGTCTAACAGCACTGTACCCCCTCGGTGCTCGAACTACGCTCTCGAGACAAGACAACATTACCCGAGCCACCGCGCCAGGCCACATCGTGGTTTCAACGGTAGGGGCAGAGGCGGAACGCAGTCTCGACCACAAGGCCACTTAGCGACCCATCACGACATCTGTCCACGCTGCTTCTCGACAAGATGTGCTGGTAACGACGCATGTTGGGTAAGTACAACTTTTTGTCGACAATGTGGCCACAAGGGTCACTTAAAACGGTCCTGTCGTACCCCAAGGAACGCGTATAAAAAGCCTATTGCATAGGGGTACGCGCCTGTCTCGAAAGGAGATGGGCAACCCAGGAAAGGGTATGCTGACAAAGTTAATGTACAGGGTAGGCAATATTTAGATAATTCAAAAAATCGTAGGAGTCCACGAAAACCAAAGAACAAAACCACTCAGCCTGTCAATAAGAAACAAACTTCAAGTAAAGACAATTCAAAACGTGAGACAGAGCAATCTTCCCCACAGCCAGTTATAGTTCAGGAGGTTTGTTCCGAACATGTGCCAGATTCTGAAATTATAAACGGTTGCATCACAGTAAAACTGTTAACGCATAAGGTGAAGGCGCTGATAGACTCCGGCGCAGCTGTGTCCTGCCTATCCGTTCAAGTTTACAGAAATGTCTTCCATAAGGAACCAAAAGAACCGGCGCAGCTAACTAAAATACAAGGAGTAGGTGGCAATGTCATTGATGTTTTAGGCATTGAAGACCTTAGCTTTAAATTGGATGGTACTTGTTTCACGCAGAAACTCTATATTTTGTCTCGCATGACCAACAACATGATTTTAGGACGCGATTTTATGGTAAATTATAAAGTCTGGTTGTACTGTTCCAAAACTACTCCAGGTCTGTCGATCAAACTGCAACTCAAGTGGCGTGGACCCTACATCTGTGACAGAGGTTTCAAGAACTCCTTCAAACTGCGGTCAGTTGCGGATAACAAGCCTCATAAGGCGCGCGTTTCCGCAGAGAGACTAAAGCCCTACATACCCCGATCAGAAGCACCGGACCAACCCCCTCCCCGTCTCGCGAACGCACAAGTCAACTACGATCCAGAACTCGTTGATGACCAACCAGTTACGACGGCCCAACAAACGGCAGTCAACCGGCCAGCAACGACAAGTATAAATGCAGGCAGCATTATCAAAGTCGTGGCCGACACTGCTAGGACAGGTAGCAAAGTAAAAGTAAAGGTTAAAGGTAAGATCGCTCCAATTTGGGTACCGAAGCACACTGTGCCGTTAGGACAAATCCAGAGATATTATATCCAGCGTGATATCAAGCAACAGAAGAAGTATACAGCAAGATTATGTAAAAAGATTTAACTCGTCAAAGGTTTCTAGGAAGGCTTAGTCAGTTTATTATTTATACGGTCAGCATATTGCTGAAACGTCTATTAGCGCTAATTCTTTTATTTATGTTTGCTAGAGAAAAGCAAACCGATTTTCTTATTACTTGCCTCCGCAGGTCAAGTAAGATGTGAGCAATCCAGCAGACCTTCGTATTTCTAATGAATAACATTTGTTCTAGTTTTAGGTGAGGTAGAGCGAAGAAGCCCGGGCAACACGTATATTTTGATCCCTAAATTTCAAAAATAAATGGTACCACATTTCGTGCATTCGGAACAAAATCACCATTCTTTTAACTCCTTCCTATTCTTAGCGTTTGTTATTATTTTTGTAGAAATGTCTGCGAGGATGTTGCAATTGCTCCTGTGTCTGTTCTGGTGTGGGATGGCGTGGTCAAAACTAGAGACGCGGATCAACTACGGCGTGGTTTTCCAACACGTGGGTCAATTCGACAACGTGGAAACGTCCTGGCGTCATACCTTCCACCTGCCGCTCCCACAACCAGAGGACTTCTTGCAGCTGTACAACGATTCTACGAACCCGGATCCCATGCAACACGAAATTCTCATACTCATGAATGACTCTGCAAACGCTATACGAGATATTCTGAGTACGATTAAAAGGCTAATTCCAGAGCACAAGATCACCAAACCTTCTCGCGTCCACCGGTCTCTGCTATCCTTCGTAGGGGATTGGTCTAAAGCCTTGTTTGGAACGGCATCTTCAAAAGATGACGAACAGCTGAAGGCACACATCAACGCAATGCGTCGACAGCAAGGTAAAATCATACATGATTTTCAAGCCCATCATGACGAACTCTCCTCGTTCGCAACCGTTGTGGATAACCGCTTTGCCAATGTGAACACTTTAATTAAAGATGACCACAACGCTCTTGCAGCCTTACAAAAAGCCTATGCAACAACCACCTCAGAACTCTACCAAACCATGAGCTACCTCTCCAAATTACTCGTCAGATCGTCGGTTGTTCGCCAACAGATTTCGGACTTCGCCTTCGGACTCAGCGAACTCGTTCAAGGTTCGCTAACTCCTCAACTCATTCCCGAGCGCCGCATCAAAGAGGCGATCAAGAGCATTAAGGAACACCTCGCGACCAAGAACAACGGACTTCAGTTATCTATTGGTAGCTCTGAATATGTGTATAACGTCAGGAGCTTAACGTTTTGTCAATATGACAACTCATTATATGTCATTGTAGGATTTCCAGTGTCATTGGCCTCTTCTCACTTCGAAGTTTTTGAGGTTCGCTCCTTTCCCGTTCCCATTAATCACTCTGTAACGCACGCTACAACAGTTGGTAACTTACCACCCTATTACGCAACTGATTTCTCCCGCTCCTTTATTAAACTATCCGAAACAGATTTCAATCGTTGCAAGGGCAACATCAAGAAGCATTGTCCATTTCTGCTGGCTAGCAGAGACGCTACAGAGCTCTCTTGCGCAAGCGCCCTATACAACGAAGATACCGTTTCTGTTAAAGCTCTTTGCCAATTTCATTTTCAACCATTTAGTTTAGCGACAAATATGTTTGAATTAGAGTAGGGATCAGTATTAATTTCCAACATTACAGCTATAACTACTAGCTGCACAGCTTCCCCACAACAAGTACTTAAAGGTTGTAGGCTATGTGTCTTGAACATCCCATGCGGATGTGCCGTGAAGGCTGGTCCTTTTGTACTCCCAGCCCGTCGAAGTCAGTGTCATTCGAAACCGTCCGTTACCGTACACCATCCAGTTAATTTGATTTTTCTCCAACACATGTTCGATAAAGACCAAGTTAGCACAATTACAGCCCAGACCTTACCAGATAAACCTTGGAATTTTTCTATTCCAGATTTTCAGTTTTATGTCCATGAATTTGCCGATAGCATTAGTAAAGGTAAGAAGATTAGTTTAGATCTCAAACATGTCACTGATCGTATTAAGGAACATAAGGCTATATATACGTCACACACCGATCCCGTCTACAGTAGAGAGTGGCCCATCACTCTCTCATGGTGATCGTTACAGGGAATCATGATCTTACTCTCATGTATCTTTAGTTTCCTCTCAACGCTTATGGTTGTTATCGTTTTATTGCTTAAAGGCCCAAAATCGGTTGTCGCCTTGTTAGCTACGACAAAACCAACGGACGCCAAGCTACACCTTTCCTTTACCCAACCTCCACTTATTTATCGTCAACCTTCAGCTTCTCCAAACACTCCGGTCGATGCTGCTATTTCTGCGTTTGACACTCAGGAATGTGTCTTGTTCGGTCTGGTTGCAGTTCTATTCGTTGTTCTTACATATCAGTGTATTATGAAATGTTTCAAACCCCACGCTGCTCTAGTGATTATTTTGTCTAAGCCAGATACTTGTCTCCATTTCACCGTCCGCCAATGGTCTGCATGTCCCAAGTCTTTAAACGCGTGGACTCCAGTATCCATTGCCAACATAGACGTAAAAGGCTCGCTTTTCAGACCGGTACTTTGTGTGGAATGGGACAGTGAGTTCGAAATCTTTCGCTCATTCGCCCCAGTGCCGATCGCACCCTGGAAGGGCATTCGCGCTAGACGCATCATCTCAGATCCGGATTTTCAGGCCTGTGTAACGTTAAAACTCGGAGCGGAGACTTACCGACTCCCATCTAATTCGCTCGTACATCAGTCTCTCAACCCAGCCCTGTATCCTGAACTTCATTAACTTCGCAGCATACTTCTAACTAACTCAGACATCCATATTGTACGTGTATCTAGATGGTTGTCATAGCATCACAGTTTTTCTTAGATTATTGTATTGTTATGTGTGATTAAAATGTACCCGGCGAACCAAGCAGAAATTTATAATAATGTACCGGAGCTACAATTTTGTCAGTCGGGAGTATATTGTGTTTAGTAATTTTAGTGATTTTTGTGAAGAATTTTGCGTTCTCTTCTTGTGTAGATTTAAATTGGTAATCGGTCCATTTCATTACATTGTCATGTTAATTCTTGCGTCATTTTACAACATTAATTTATTCCTCTATCTTTTCATATTTTTAAAAAAGGTTTAAAATATAAAAGAGTGTAAATTGGTATTACACATTCGGTCCCCTTTTTATCCCAACTTAATTATATGTGGCGTTAACACCACTGGGTAGTTAATAGGATGAGCGACCACTAAAGTAATTAAACTCTTAAGCTATACTGAGGTTCTATTGTACCATTGCAATTAAGGTTAATTAAATATGCGTCAAAGTGACATTCGATCTCCGGCTTATTCAGGTACTTAGGTAATTGTGCCAACATCTGGGGAGTGCCTAAATGCAATTAACCCGTAGTTCTCTAAGGTTAGCGCAACCAATGACAGTCTGTGAGTATCCCGTGACACGCTTCTATTGGTCCGGAGTCGAGTGGTCATTCGCGCGTCAACTTTGGTGTCAGCCACTTCCCCTATAAAAATTCGGGTTTTACCAAAAAAAAAAAAAAAGGCAGTCTGAGTCCCACTCAACCACCAGATAGGAACTACAAACAACTGCGACTTTTGAAACCAGTTGCATGTAAAATGATCTGATTTATAGCGTAACTATTTAAGCATTTTATTACGAAGTAGAGAAAGATTGTTGAGTTCTTGAATCATGTAATAAATGTAAGAATAAAGAGTAAATGGGAATAAATAAATAAACGGATGACGTCTTGACTCAAATTAAATTAAAGTCTTTTACTTAATCCGCGCCTCGAGCACCTTAAGTGGAGAGACGCTTACGGTGTTACGTCACGCGCTTGATCCGATTGCGTATGCGCATGAATAATTAGTCTGCGCTTTTATGTCCCCACACCCGGGCATAAAAGTAAACCATTTCATCTCGCACACTGTTAAGTGGCGGGGGCTTTTGTCCGACTAAGGGGTTTGTTTGATACAGCTTGTTGTTTCTTTGTTTGTTCCATCTTTCTTGCCACAATCTTTTTGTGTATCTTGTGATGTGATATTTAAAATCGGAGGCTGGTATGAGCATATCGATACAATTATCATTTAGAGCCTCTTTTGCGGCTTTGTCGGCTATCTCGTTTCCTCGGATACCCACGTGACTTGGAACCCAGCAGAACACCATGTCTTTGCCAGCTTTTGTGGCCTCGCCATACCTTTCCAGAAGGTCAAGGATAAGTGGGTTTGATATTTGTAGGTTTTCAATTGATTGCAGGACGGACATAGAGTCCACGCATAACATAAACTTTTTGTATCGGCTGATCTTCACTATCTGGATGGCGAGATGTAGAGCTTTAATTTCGGCTGAGAAAATAGAGGAACCATTTGGAAGTCTTGTTTTTAAGGTGTTATTTTCAGTTACAACGGAAGAGGCCGATTTGTCGTCGAGCTTTGAGCCGTCCGTGTAGACGAAATGGTAGTCTTTAAATTCTTCCTTGAACTCTGCAAAGTTTGATCGAAATAGAAAGGGGCTAGTTGTTTCCTTTGCATAGACCGAAAGGTTCTTTAGTACCACAGGTTTGGTGAGTTTCCACTGTGGTACTTTTGGTACTCTGTATTTTGCAATTGACTCTATGGTATGTGAACACGAAACATCATTTCTGGTGTGATAGTAAGGTGGTTTGGGGTTACATCGCAAACACTACAAAGCGTTTTCATATATTCGTCTCTAATCGCGTGGGTTATATTCACTCTCATACGACAACGGACCAGTGGAATCATGTACCAGGTCGACTGAATGTAGCTGATATTGCCTCGCGAGGATGTTTGGTGAAGGATCTTAGTCAATCTTAGTCAATTCTCCAGAACAGCAAAAGATGGCAGACTTGCCTGCTGATCGAACTCAACCAAGTTCAGTGTTCACCCATTGTGGGGTCGATCTCTTCGGACCATTCCTGATCCGAGAAAACAGGAAAGATTTGAAGCGTTCGGGGTGTATATTTACATGCCTTGCTTCTAGAGCAGTACATTTGGAAGTGGTGAATTCTTTGACCACGAGTTCGTTCATAAATTCACTGCGTCGATTTATTGCCATTCGAGGTCCAGTATCACTTCTGCGTTGCGATCAAGGCACAAACTTTATTGGAGCAAATCGTGAGTTAAAAGAAGCTTTCTGTCCGCACTGTCCGTCTGTCCGCACTAAAAACTTTTTCTTGTCCGGGCTATATCACAAAAACTAGTCATGGGATCTTCACCAAACCTTACAGGAAACTGTATATATAGCATAGATATGCAACGAGGGGTTCAATTTGTCCCGTGTTCTTTTGTCTGTCCGTCCGTCGCACTTTAAATTTTTTCTTGCCCGCTCGATATCTTGTTCGCTCGATATCTCAAACACTATTTATTGGATCTTCACCAAAGCTTACATGAAGAAAGTATATATAGTGTAGATGTGCAAGAACCCGTCCGTTTCTCGATTCCTTGCACCTTGTATATTGTTTTCGTCCGAGCGGTATTTGAAAAGAGTAACTGGACCACAGTGATGTAACCGCTATTGGCTGAGAGCTCTGCATCTCCGATACCTATATTTTGTTTTTCATTCTTGGGCCCGACATATTTTTTATTTATTCAAATTTGTTGTGTTGCATTGCATCTTATTGCATGGTTTTGTTAATTAAAATACGTTTTTTCTTTGTTTTTTGCTACTTGCCACTTAAGTATTGAATCCATATCTCCACCCCCTCCCCGACACCGATTTTTTTTTAAGGTGGAGACAGGGGGTTACAAAACTGAGTACCTGTCACCGCCTGTACCTCAGGACCGCTTGTGTCAATGTTGACCATTTTAATTAAGTATTTGTAATTTAAATATATTTGATAAAGGCTCATTCATTCCTACCCCCTCCCACCTCATCCACGCCCGCCCATCTTACGTTTTTTTTTCGCTTACACTTACTCAAATAATAAATTCACCTTAGACACGGTCACATAAAGTGAAACGGACATTTATGATCAGTAAGTTATAAATTGTATGGCACGCCTGTGACTTCTTCATTATAGCGCCCAGAGCCTTAGAAACATCGTTTGACAGTTTCGCACCGTGTTATACCTCAGTCGACTTCTGTGGGCAATGGCCGAAAACATGAAGAGGAGTGCATTAAGATTTGTGAGGGAAGATTTGTAAAAAAAAAAAAAAAAAAAAAAAAGACAGTGTAGTATTGAAGTGAAAGTCTGAGTAAGTGTCTTGGTAAGAACGAAATAGTGTTTTTTTTTGTCCAACTTCATATTTACCTTGCTACTGAAATTCTGTTTAAAAAGTTGCTGCATTATTTCGTCTTCCCTTCCTATAGAGTTAGCTGACAGTTCCGTGTTCTTCGTGCATGAGGTTAGTTTTAGTATGCTGGTCCATGATAGAACCTGTGGGGAATATATGCGATAGACCGTGTGTCGGTCTGTCGGTCCGTCATCCACAGCTTGTCAACACGATAACTTAAAAACTGCTGCAAGGATTTTAATGAAACTTGGTATTAGCTTCTATGAGAACACAGATCGGTATTGTAAATGGGCTAGGTTCATCCAAGGAAAATGCACCAATTGGAGCAACAACTCTTGATTGACTATTGATGGCCGTGTTTAACTGATGGGGGCCTGTGGGGAATATGTGGGCTACGTAAACTGCTCTAGTTTTTCATATTCGACTATTTTTCGATTTTTGGTGAATTTTTTTTAAATTTTTTACTTAAGTATTTTGCAATGTATCTTCCTCTGTCAGCAGCGATTTCTTAATATCCAGCAGGGTGATCCCAAACAAATTTTAGACACGGGTTGAATATGACATACAGATAATGCCCGTATATTTTTTCATATCAGGCCATTTTTCGACTTTTGTCGAATTTTGTTAGATTTGTTACATAATGTAGAACTGTTTCAAACTAGAAGCGTGTCCCTTTGACAGACTGTGGCGCTAAGGGAGACATATCTGTTTTTGAGCTTTAGCAAAAACATAGACTTTCCAGTTAGTTAGGCGTGCTTCTTAAATCCTTTTTAGTACCTTGCAATCTTATGTAAGAGCTTTATTGTCAGTTAGTTACGCTTTTTGAAAAGGAATGTTGACTATGTTGCTCCTTTAGGCAAAGTCTCATACTTGACGAGGAGAAGGCAAATAAGGAGGGCATTCAGGAGAACAATGGAGTTAGTTAGCCAAGAAAGGAATTTGCCAGCGACAGTTTCAACATCACCATCTGCTGCATCACTTGACAGATTTTGTGACGACGAACGTGACTTTAACTTCAAAGACGCCGTTCCTTTCAATATTTTGGAGGATGAAGAGCAAGAATCAGATGCAGATAAAAGTATAAATGATAAATTAGCTCTTTGGAAGGTGAAACATCAAATAACAAATGTTGCCTTCGATTCCTTGCAAGACATTCTACGGCCTCAAATAAAGGTTATTCTGGATGCGATAAGTGTGTTGAAGAAGGTGAATATCATGGCCGGATGAGAGGGCTGATCTTTGTTGAGAGGGCTGATCCAGACCATCACGTTGGGGAGGAGAGTCCTTTTGTTGCCATAGGTGTAGGTATGGAGGATATCTTATACTGTATTCTTGTAATTGTATTTAATAGTTTTTTATTTTAAACGTGTTACATTTCAAGTGTCATTATGACAACGAATTCTGTGAAGATTAGCATTGATTAATACCGTTTTTTAATAATTTTGTGTCTTGATGTAAGTGTAACACGTACAGCATTCTCGCCGTGTTTCTTAACTAGGAATGGTGACCCAGTTCCCGCTGGACCTGTTTCTTAACTAGGAATGGTGTCCCAGTTCCCGCTGGACCTGTTTCTTAACTAGGAATGGTGCCCCAGTTCCCGCTGGACCTGTTTCTTAACTAGGAATGGTGTCCCAGTTCCCGCTGGACTACATGCACCTCGTGTTGTTGGGAGTCGTGAGAAAGCTGATTCTGATGTGGCTGAAAGGTCATCCGCTTTCAGTGAGAACACGCAGTAGTTTCACAGAAGTTGTTAACTTTCAAATTGTCAACTCCAACAGAGCTGTGTTATACAGGGACAGTTGCCTTGCATGGTGTTGTGGACGAAGTTGTGCTGAAGAATTTTTTGTTGTTGGTTTGTGTCATGAGGATTTTGTTGAACGAGGAGATGTGCAGAAGGTTTCAGAGGTTTGCAAAATAGTTCGTCACGTTTGTGAAACTGTTATGAATTGTACGGGAAGGAAATCGTCACCTACAACATGCAAGGATCGATACATTTGGCAGATGATGGTGAAATTTATGGCAATCTTGATACCATTTCGTCTTTTCCGTTTGAGAATCATCTGTTCAAGTTAAAAATCTATTGCTGAAGGTATGGAGTTGGTCTTACAGACAGTTGTGTTTTGTTTGACGGCAACAAAGTTGGAGTCAGTGTAAACGTAGTTGTGCATAGATCTAAAGGAGTTATTCCACTGTTGAAACAGTTCAGGACTTTTTCCGATTTGTTTGACTATCCGATTGCGTTTTCAAAGGTTGGAATTTTTAAAGTCGACTGTGTTTCACATAATGTTATTGTCAAGTCATTGTCAGATTGTCAGAAGTGCGTCCTGCTGCCTTTTTCACGAACGCATTCAGTTGCAACGGTGCTCAACAGCAAATTCAAGTATTAGAAGTACAGGAGTTGCATGGTAAATTTACTGCTTCATACTATAATTAAGATATACCACCTTAAACGTTTAGACTGATCCCTGCTATTTCTGCTTTTCCCACGTTGTGTTTGTACCTTTTTAATGTTGGTTTTGCCTGTAGTTCGGCTGTACTCATAAAATTTCTTATATTTGCCACAGGTCCAAAAAGTATTGCATAGTCGTATTTACTGAAGACAATTCTGTGGCCCTGGTAGCCAGTTGCTGGTTGAGTCCCAGTAGGAATAAGTATCTTTTCCCTAAGAAGCTGGACTCAAATGCCTTGTTACGCCAGACCATTAAATGTAAACCACTTGATCTCACAAACAGCAAGTGGTATAGCGTTCGTATTCTGTTTGAAACAGGTACTTTGTGTGGCATTTTTAAAGACTTAATGCTTCAGTTACAGCTTGTAATAGATGTAGTTTAAGATGTAGCAATACAACAAAGCATTGCAAGGTATGCATTATTATGTATGTACTGATGATAGGTTGTTGTATAGATACGCAGCAAATAAGTTTTATAGGAATATTCGAAAAAAAAATTAAAGGATTTTTTTCACGGATTCAGTAATTGTTTAAGTTACAGTGATTCTTCACGAAACATTAAGCAGCATTATTTTCAATGGGCAACAATACAGTTGACTGGGCTGTGGCACAACACAAGTTGATTCTGTCAGAGGATAAGAGCTGTCTGGAGACTAGGGAGGACGAGGCTGACGGCGCGTCTCGAGTGAGCAAGGCAACACCATCGATGGACCCGAAATGAGTGGAATAATTGTCTGTTTACTGACGAATCAAAATTCTGTCTCCATGCTAATGACGGAACTGAGCGTGTAGAGTGTCGGAGGCGTCATGGAGATGCGTTTGTCAGGCGCAGAGAACTGTACGGTGGCGGAGGAGTCCTTGTGTAGGGTGGGATATGTCGCAATGGCAAAACAGATGTTCAAGTCATCGATGGAAATTTGAAGGCAGTTAGGTATCGAGACGAAATTTTGAGTCCACATGTTTTACCTTTCGCCGCAGCCATTGGACCAGATCGGTTCGTTCATGTTCAGGATAACGCGAGACCTCATGCCGCTAGGATAGTCGGTGCGTTCTTAGAGGACGAGTCGATAAACGCCATGGATTGGCCGCCCAAAAGCCCAGATTTGAATCCGATTGAGAACATTTGGGGGCTGATGAAGAGTTTCCCGTCGAATTGAACAACATCACAACTTGGATGATTTACAAAGGATTGTGAGAGAATAATGGGAGAGTATTCCCATGGCGACCGTAAACATCGATAGTATCCGCAACAGAGCTGAGGAGGTTATCGCTCAAAGAGGTGGATAAACAAAGTACGGAACATTTTGTGAAATTTCGGGGTGCACCCCACCTTGGTTTGTGGCGTTGTAGTGAATAAAGCGGATAGGTTTTGATTTCGTGTTTTCTTTCTTTTTGTAGTCGGATAATCCAAGTAACAGTTCGGGTAAATAAATTTAGCTTTTAATTTTAAATTTAAAATTATACAATAGCCCCTTTCCTAAAATATGCACCAATTATGTTGAGCACTGTACATGCCATAGCAAATGTGCCTTTAACACAAAAGAGTAAGATTATTAATTATTATGTTTTTCATGAAATTTTTTCAGTAGGACGAATGTTCGTTCCAAGGTGTGTTTTGTGCAGATTACATTGCGTAACAATTGCATTTTGATGTTACACGTAAGAAGTATAAATAGTTTTGCTTGTATCTCATTTTAGTATGTATATGTGTAGTATGACGTCGAAGCTGTTTGTAAAAGCGTGCTGTCTGAGAATCGAACTGATTGTCCACTCTAACTGCAGAATATTCAGTCTATAGAAATTTCTGCAACGCACTAGCGACCACAAACACATCCTGCTTAACACTGTCAACTGATTGACCGTCGTCGTCGGCTGAAGCTATTTTCAATAGAGTTTCGCCATATTTACAACAGGACGCAATCAAATTTATACGATTCTGGTCCTCTCTCTTAACACCTGTGCGATCTGTAGAGAGTTTGAATTCCTCCGGAATTGCTAAACACGAATAACGTTCTTTCAATGCCTTAAAATCAGCTTGGATGGCGGCGGCGGGGACTATGTATGACGCGCTCCTGATGTATCCCTTCCTGGCCTGGTGTGGCAGGGTCTATTCAGCCTGGTGTGGTAGTTTGCGGAGGAAGCGTCCTCAACAAAATCCCTCCGAACCTCTGGGGGTTGAGGAAAGCCCCTACTGGAGCTAAACGATTCCGATTCTTCACAGAAAACCGATTTTCTTGGGTTTTCAAGTTTTTCTACACGTGTTAACACCGCATCGAGCTTTCTAGAAACTTCTGTTAAATTTGGTTTTTCTTCTATCTCAGCAACGCGAAAAGATATCGATTCAACTGCTTGTATCATGCTATCTAGTTTCCTTTCCAAATTTGGACTCGTTGGCTTATCTTTAGCAGTCATTTTGTAGATAATCATTTACACAAAGGAGGTACGACCCGCAGAGGAAGTAAGCGCAGCATAAGGTAACCAGAAGTTTAATTAAACAACTACTAATGAATTTGTGAGAATAATTGTTCGTACTTTTTTGGTTGATCGCAGCCCCCCTCCAAAACAGTAGCCACCACATCGCAATTGCTTTTCCTTATCGCCCCTGTTGCATCAGAAATCGGTGAAAATCCTTAGATGGTTAGAAATAGAGCGATTCTGAGCTTATTTTCGGCCCTTTGGGCCTAAATGATCATATGTAAGAGATACGTCGGCGACCGTGACCTCCTCGGTTATGGTCAAAGCCAAAAACCGGAAGTTGATCATTATCTCGAAAACGGTTAGAGATTTTGAGCTTATTTTCGACCCTTTGCGCATCAAAGATGACATGAAAGAGGTTAAGAGTTCAGAATTGCATTTTTTGTGACCCCCAAGTGTAATTTTCGCTACTCCGTAGCGAAAAGGGTCTAGCTAAAACTGAGCTTTTAATTTATCACTTAAACTCGTGAAACATCCACTAAATTGTATTGTATTGTTCCTTAGATCCCCTTCAACTGCTATGGTCATATCGGGATCCCCCTGCCACATTATACTGAAATGGGGCATTCCAGCCTTCCTTCTAACCCTTACATGTGGAGTGCCTCACAGGATAGCAAGGAGGAGTCCCAATTTTAAAGTCTTAGGTAAGACCAGCCTCGGTGGCCTAGTGGTTAGAGTGTCCGCCTCGAGACTGGAAGATAGCGGGTTCAAACATCGAATAAAAGTACTTATTTTAGTTAACAGGGTTTAAAACAACGTAAAATTTTTCATTATTAAGTGTACATAAATCTCCAGTGCTGGTATGATTTAAATCAACCGATTTAAATCATGATTTAAATCAATCGATTTAAATCATGATTTAAATCAACGAAAAAAAAATGACTTTTGTTGTTTTCTTCTTTAAAAAATCGTCTGTTATTAAGTCTTTGTGTGCAGTGAAGGCACTCAGCAATTGTTTGCAACCCCTTTTTTTCAACAAAGCATTTCATATAGTACGCTTACCCGTGCACATGAGCTTCGGAGGTGGCAGGGGATGCAATTAGCAGTTTAGGAGAAGGTTACGAGAAGGCCAGTGCCGGTAGCTACAACTACTCAGATGAAGATCAAGCATGTCGCTACCCTGTGCACTGGCAAATAAAGTGTTAGTCTTACGCGTCCTGCTAGGTGTATTTGTCAGTTGTTAGTTGAGAATCTGACAGAAAAAAATTGAAAACTCCAAAATGTCTGGGAGACGTCTTGCTCCTGTGTGAAAATATTTGATAGTGAAACTTCAAACAGCAACAAGACAATCGTAAGTTGCACATCCCCCGACGCGCTCCTCTATGACAAAGTCTAAATTGTTAAAAAAATCGCCAAAATCACATGTTTTGGGAGAAATAAAAAAAAATAACCTGACGTTGCACAACTATGCACAACACTTTGTATACTTTCTACCTGTAGGCTTTTCTTTATCTACGACGAATAGTAACAAAGATACAACCTGGACAAACTTGTTCTGAACAACGACAAAGTCCAAATTTTTTAAAAATCGTCAAAATTACATGTTTAAAAAATCGAAAAATAGCCTGAAGTTGCACAACTACACTTTATATACTTTCTACCTGTAGGGTTTTATTGGTCTGCGGTGAATAGTAACAAAGATACAGCTTGGACAAACTTGTCTGAAATACAACAAAATCTAAATTGTGAAAAATCGCCAATATTACACTTTTTGAAGAAATAAAAAAATAACCTGACGTTGCACAACTACACTTTATATACTTTCTACCTGTAGGGTTTTATTGGTCTACAATGAATAGTAGCAAAGATACAGCTTGGACAAAGAGGGTTGCGGGCGGACGGATAGACGGACGGACACGCGGCGGTTCTATATCCCCCGTACCCGAGGGATATAGAAACGCCATGGTAGTGAGTCCTGTAAACTATGAGACCAAAATGACCAAATGACGTACACATCAAAGAGGAATGAGTGGTAAAGGACGGACGGACGGACAGACGGACGGACAGAGCCCAATCCATAAGCCCCCCTCTGGGGCATGAAGCCCCGGTTGGGAGCTAAAAAGCAAATGCTTTGGCAAAGAAGTTTTAAAATGCATATTAAACTGATATTCAGGTTTTGGTTGAATATCTTGTAGATTTGGGGTAATTGCGGAAAAACTTTAATTCATTATTTATAAGTATAAAAGAAGTGACATCCAAAAAGTAAAATCAAAATATATTGAAGGTAAACTGTCGCACATTATCCTCTTTTTGCAATTTATACACATGCTAGCTTGGAGGGAATTACTGTCAAGTTTTCGTAAAAGAGAACGCCACGATTTCTGCTAAGTGAGCCTGCTAACCGATGCGGAATAAAAGTAAACAGCCCTGTGATTCGATAATATTCGACACTCTTTCTAAATGCATTTTAAGGTGGTTTTGAGGTATTTCCCCATGGACTGCTATGTTTTCTACGCTTGTCTTTTATATTTATTCCACAAAAAAGGAGTCCTGTTTTTGCGCGAATCTCGTAGACGAAACTGTGAATTCACTTATAAGCCTGGTCACGGTTTCGAGTGCGCATGCTCAGTACAGGAAACTGCAGGATTCCAGTGTGAAAAAAACATAAAAACACAAAGAGAAAAATAAACTAAAAGTTAATTTCTTCTCCGGTGGCATATCTATCATATCTATAAGTCAAAACTTTAAGGAATATGGTTTCTAACACCATAAATGACGAAAATAAATAAGTGAAAAAATCGTTGCAAGAGCGAAACACTGTCGACGAATTTTTGTGCTTCATTAGAAACAAATTGCATTAACTATCAGCAGATACAACTACTCAGTTATGTTTTCTTTACTGACTCTGACATTGAAACATCAAAGCGCCTTTTATTTGTTTCGTGCAATGCCGAAACAAAGTGCAAACAGTATAACGGAAACTGAAAAGCCAGATAGTGGTTAAAATGCACCAATTCGTTGCGAAAGATAAAAAAACTGACTATTATTACCTTTGACGTTGTTGATTCGACATCACTGCTGACATCAAAACAAAAGCAGAGATAGAACAATTAAAAGAATCGATAAAGCAACAGAGTCAAGTACCAAAATGGTTATCAGACTCGGTAGCCTTCATTGAAGAACGTCTAACCTGGAAGAAGGTGAGTCAGTACCTGATCAAGTTACTCCCAACAATTTGAGGTCGTTGGCACTTAACATAACAGTGCGTTAAAAACAGTTAAAAAGGCCGTTCGCCCGCGCACTTCAAATATGTTTGCTACCCGCTTCGACCAAGAAACTACTCCAGACGATGTTTAATCCTACCTCGAAAATATTTTGAATGTTGACACAAGTACAGAAAATAGACACTAGATATGACACATGTGCATCATTTCAGATAAGGAATGAATGTCCAGATCCTGAGAAATTTATGGACGAAAATGTTTGGCCCGCCAACGTCTTTGTGAGATGATGGAGGAACAAAAAGTTGATACAAAAACTAAAAAATAAGTCATGGCTTTATATCCATGCAATATCTGTTTTAAGGATGTCAAATTTGACGCGATTCAACACGATTTGTGTAATTTTTGGATTCATAGGTGTTGTGCAAAATTATCAAAATATAAGTTGAAAAAAGAAGAACGATGCAAACTATTATTATTGTCCTAAATGTACTGATTTTTTTTTCATTTAATAACTTGGATGACGACAGGTTTGTCTTCATTAATGCAAATATAGACATGAGCCAAAATTTACTCAACTTGTATAACAAATACTCTAATTATAAAGTACAAACGTTTATGATTATGAGTTCTCTCATAATACGTGACAAGTTGACATTGATCCTTATGTGCACTATTTTGAAAACTTTGATTTTACCAAAAAGTTTAATGAGGGGTCAAAAATATGGATGGTTTTACAATGATTCATTTGCTTGAAAACAAACTTTAAATATCTTGAAAGTAATGTATCTTATTTAAATAAACAGTTTCATAGTACTATTGTACATAAAAAAATCAAGATTGTGTTTAGGGAAGACCTTATTTGTAGACAACTTTAACTATTCAACTTTAAACGTGTGACCATAAAATGTTTGTGTAAATTAGCCTCTCATGTCTGTAGCATCTTTATTTTGGACTTTTAACATTTCTCGATTATATCGATGACATGCTCATCTTAAAACCCTCCGTTGAGGACACCGTCCGCGTGGGTACCAATGTTGCTCAGTTGCTTAATAATCGGAGATTTAGACTGACAAAGTTCATGTCTAATAAGAGGCAGATCTTAAAGGCGCTTCCGGAGACCGAATTGACACCGAAGGTCAGAGGCATCGAAGGCGATGCAGATCTGCCCACTGAAAGGGCACTTGGTGTCGAGTGGGATTCTGAGCGCCATGCGTTCAGATTTTCCGTGAACTTAAAACCTAAATCGCCGACGAGAAGTGGTATCCTTAGTGTGATAAGCGGTCTCTTTGACCCACCAGGACTCGTAGCCCCAGTGACCCTGCGAGCGAAACAAATGATCCAACGTCTGTTCAAACCGGACCAGGGTTGGGACGACACCATCCCGTCAGATGATGAACGGGGGTGGAGCCAATGGCTCGAAGAGCTATCGCTGTTACGAAAGGTGAGGATAGACCGCTCGCATCAGCGCCCAGATCGCATATTCATATCTTTGCGGATGCATCGGCAATAGGCTACGGAGTTCGTGCGTACCTCTGCGTAGATTATGGCACTGAGGTAAAAGTCTCCCTGTTGTTCGGGAAAAGCCACGTGGCCCCGATCAAGAAGCAAACTATACCAAGGATGGAGTTGCAAGCCGCTACGCTTGCAGCTAGGCTTGGAAAGATGTTGCGGGCCGAACTTAATGTCCAACTCGACGAATCGGTATTCTGGATGGAGAGCACAATTGTTCTTGGATACATAAACAATGTGACCAGGCGATTGAAGACCGTAGCCAACCGTGTAGCTACGATTCTCGAGTGCTCGAGCGCTAATGAGTGGAAACATGTAGCTACAGAACACAATCCCGCTGACTTGGCGAACAGAGGCATCTCGGCCGGAGACGTCAAGAGTCTCATGTTCTGGCAGAGCGGCCCGGGCTCCGCCAAGGAAGGGACCTGTGGTCGCCCATGCTCTCCGTACACGATGTGGACGAGTCGGATGATGAAGTAAGACACTGTACTACCACACAGGTAGATGGCAGTAGCCATGCAATAAACAGACTCTTTGGGTGGTACAGCGATTGGGACCGACTGCTACGTGCAGTTGCATGGTTAAAGCGCTTCACTACATGGTTATCACGTAAAGGGAAGGTAGCAAAAACTGGTCTGAAGGCTACAGATCTTAGAGACGCCAGGACTGTAGTGTTGATTGCCGTTCAGGGGGCCTCGTACGGTAGAGAAAGGAAGGAGCTTGTAACGAAAGGGCGTGTTTGCGCTGACAGCAAGCTTGTGAGTCTAGGCCCTGTGTTAGACGGGGAACTCATCACACTCACAGGGCGAATAAAAAGGGGAGTGTCACTTTGCCCTATACTCTTGCCCTCGGACCACACTGTTACAAGCCTGGTGATTCGTAAGGTTCACGAAAGCAATGGTCAGGTTGGTGCGGTGCACACATTGGCCATAATTCGAGAGTTCTTGGTATGGCCGGGCTGCACGGGGTGAAGCGAGAGATACGCTCGTGCATTACGTGTCGACGCGCACGTCAGGCATTATGTCTACAGGTCATGGTCGATTTGCCGGAGGAAAGGGTCACGCGGACAAACCGCCGTTTACCTTTGTAAGAGTGGACTACTTTGGTTCCCTGACAGTCAAACAAGGTCGGGGTCAAGTAAAGCGCTATGGTTGTCTCTTCACCTGGCTAGCGTCCCGTGCCATTCATGTGGAAATAGCCCACACGCTTGACACGGATAGTTTCCTTGCGGCCCTGTCACGCTTTCAAGCTTTCCGTGGCAAGCCTCAGAAGATTTTCTCCGACAATGGCAATAACCTTGTTGCAAGTTAACGCGAGCTGCGACAGGCTCGTATGTCTCTCGAGTGCAGCGGGGTAAGTGATGCCCTAGCAGATCGCGAGATAGAATGGAAATTCATTCCACCGCACGCGCCACACATGGGTGGAGTCTGGGGGCGTATGATTCGCTCTGTAAAGACGGTACTAAAGGTGTTGCTGTATAATCAGCTTGTAAGTGATGAAACACTTCTGACTGTGATATGCGAGGCAGAAAAAATTGCAAAATAGTCGCCCCATCACTTGGTTTGGATCGGATCCTGATGAACCTCAGCCTGTCTCCCCGAGCACACTGTTATTGCTCAGAGGAAACAGCTCGCTACCTTCTTCCGTATTCAGTAAGGACAACTGCTACAGTCGGCGCTGGAGGCGTCAAGCGCAGTACCTTGCGGATGTGTTCTAGCTGAAGCTTTACTTACCCTTATAATGCAGAGGCAGAAGTGGCGGAAGCCGCCGCGAAGTGTCCAAAAGGGTGGCCTGGTGTTGGTTATGGACAGGAATACGCCACGAGGTACCTGGCCCCTCGCCTTAGTGACAGAAACTAAACGAGGACGAGATGGGTTTGCGCGTTCTTGTCAATTCGAGACAGGGAGCAGCGTGTTGGTAAGACCTGCTACACAACTGTGTATGCTTGAGGAAGCGCCTATGCGTGAGTGAAAGTTGTGTGCGAGCATCGCTAATGTGTATGATATGTATAAATGTGTATGTAAATATATATGCATTATTGGTAGATCGGTTGGTAATTCATTTTATGCCTTTGTTTGCAATATTAAATGTCCTAGCTAGTCACCTTCTGTTTGAAATGTCATAATTCTTCAAACTTGTCGCTAGTGTATATATCTATCCGTAAGTGGTTTGCTTTTACGTACGTGTTACGAGAAGTTTAGCGGGCGTTGAGTCCATCTCAGTGAACTCCTGAGAGATGAGTTGAATTTAAGTAACCCGAATTTCCTGCGATGTTAAATGAGTCCTGTTTTTAATTAGTGTCAAACTTTGATTAGATACAGCTCCGTTCCTGTCTGACACCTGCTTTCTTTATCTATCCTTTCCATTTTTCTCTATCTTTTCTCACGCCCAGGGAACCAATCTGCTTAGTCAATGCCGTAATTGGATAAAATTCAAATCTTGGCGTCTAAAACGTCGGTTCCGGGGTTAGAGTTGCTTTGGTTCTTGGTGTGAACGGACGCAAAAATAAATTTAATTAAAAAAAAAAAACATAACTAAAATTAAGGATCTTGTGCGTAGTCACGGAAAAATTTGAGGGAAAATTTAATCAACAGCAGTAAGTGTTATTATTGTATTTATTTATCAGGAAAAAATAAGCGTTCTGAGTTTAACTGTATGTTTATCAATTTTACTGTCAGTTCCCTTTAATTAATTACGTAATGGCTAAAACTGAGTTAATAGTCCGAGCGTCTATAAATGTCTTTGATGGAACCGTGAATAACATTATTATTCGGTCGTTGTTTATCGAGTAATCGCTATTCTCGGTTCGTCGACTTGTTCCGTTATTTATGTTCGTGTTATTTTACTTTGATTTAAATTTATGTTAAATATCTGTGTTTATAGATAACCGCTTCGCTTGTTAATGTGCGTTTTGCTATTCACCGCGTAGTCGGGAATAAAGAAATGAAACAGAGGCGCGTGATTGCTTTATCCTCCCCCACAAACGAACTGGACAGTTCCGCACAGTCGTGGTGCTGTGTACATGTCCTTCTGCAAGAAACAAGGCCATTTCAAACGGACAAGCCGTAAACTGCACAGCCAAAACAAACAAAACACAAACCGCCCATAGTCACAAAGTCGTAAACATTATGGTCCCGAACAAAACAATTCTCAAAGACACTACCGGTACTCCGTAAGATATCAACAACCATTTTATACCAATCCTTAATACTACAACTACAGCGCATAGGGGTACGCGCCTATCTCTGGCAATAGGGATAGGCATACATTGTCAAAGTATGCTGACCTAATAGGACCGGAATTTAACAACAACAATAGGTACACTCGTTTTAAAACAAAACAAAAACATTAAACAACTAGAACCTTATTTCGCCAGCAAAATGTTGCACACTTGACAAAAATTAAAACGCAAAAATACTTCTTTCAATGGGTTATTTCTTGAATAATATATTGCAAACAACACAGCTTGAATACGTCTTATTAGCCGAGTAGTGTTTGGTTTTTGTTGGCTTAAGGTTTTATTGACTGAGCACGCATACGCCGTGTTATCTATTTACGCAGTGAGAACTCGCACAAAGCTCAGCAACTGTGTTCTGTGATGTACGTTAAATGCACTGCATTTACTTGCAAAAATACACTCTTTTCAAATCGCGTTTTAGCAAAGAAAACGAAATCGAAGACGAAAATAAAAAGTGACATGCACACGTTCAGATCAAGCTCTTCAAAAGTCCCAAGTTTCACGGTCCTAGGGCTCAAAGTGTCAGAGGAGAAGAAGACACAAAAAATCGGAAAAAACTGTCAAGAAGACAAAAAAAGGACGAACGGCTGCTCGCACAAATTCAAAAAACTCTTGCAAGCCAAAGGCTTGTCAAGTGTTAACAAAATAAGACGTCAAAGTCAACAGCTACACAAACAAACTACCTACAAAGAACGGCGCCTAAATATATATAATTAATTGTTAACAATTAGTATAAAGGATGAATAAATGTTTAAACTTTTAGAGCTCTGATTTCAATCGCAACTCACTTCGGTACCCCCTTCAACCACTTTTCAATTAAAACACATCGTGACCAGTTTTACCCCCAAATTCGAAACAGCCGGATCACGACAGTTGGTGGAGATGCCGGGTATGGTGCTGAAAAACCTAAAGGAAGTACGACTGGTGAACGAGACTACAAAGGAGGTAACCTAACAGGAACATTGCAGTAGCATGGAACCATCAAAGACAATACGTTTATAAATACTAACAGGATACAGCAACACAGACTTTACAGTTGATCACTCATATGGCAAGAACCTTTTTTAACAAGTGCATGTGGTGCTATACATTCAATTTCAAGTAGAAACCACGATTTTTATTTGTTTGGTGTTTAACGTCCCGTCCACCAATTAGGATGGTTATATAAGGACGCACTTGCTAAAGAATCAAGTGGGGAGAAAAGAAGGAAGAAATAGTAAAAGAAGAGTTAGAAAGAAATTCCGATTAGTGGCCTCTTACGCCATGCACGTAACAGAACGCAGTGGGCGTATTCTTAAGATTCCCCCACCCCACAGACGATAATTGTTAATATCAGTTATTCGTAACCATTCATAATTTTACTACACCCGTAGAGTTAGTTTTGTATGATACAGTATATCTTCCGCTCTTAGTGACCACCAGATTCTCCGTTCACAGGTTAGTTAGTTATTTGATTGGTTTAACGAACACCTCCAACCTGTTGCAGGTCATATTGTGTCATTCCTGGTAACTTTGTCGAATTTATACTTTATTGATTAAAAATCGTTATAAAATAAAATCTTAAATATACTAAAAATAGACTTAATGCTGGTCTACACATAGGAATACATGCTAATCTCTTTTAAAAATTCAGGGACCTTGTTGGAATTTACCTTTTCAAAGAGCTCTCTCATGGAATCAACTCTATAATAACGGGGACGAATGTGATTGAAGTCTATACAATCTATCAAGATGTGTTTCACTGTATACCGTTCCTGACAACTTATACATTCGGGTTGTGGTTCACCTCTTAAGAGGTGTTTGTGAGTAGTGTAAGAATGTCCTATTCTTAATCTGTGAATTATCATATCGTCGCGAAGGCCATTTAGGGAGGGCAATTTGCGCCCTACCACAGGGTTAATTTGGTATAGCTTATTGTTGGTTTGTTCATCCCAATGTTGTTGCCATAGATTTTTGACATATCTAGAAATATGGCACTTAAAATCTGATGACGGTATAAGGAAATCTAAGCAATCTTGGTTTAACGCTTCTTACTCGCCTTTGTCCGCTGCCTCGTTGCCCGGAATTCCAACGTGGCTCGGTACCCAACAAAATATTATCTCTTTGCCAGCTTTTACCACTTCGTAGTGTTTTTCTATTTCTTATTGGGTTGGGTACCTGTAAGTTTTCTAGTGACTCAAGCACTGACATGGAGTCCACGCACAATATGAATTTTTTGTAACGGCTAATCTTGACAATTTGCATGGCTAGCTGCAGGGCTCTAACTTCTGCAGACAAAATAGAAGATCCATCGGGGAGCCTGGTTTTCAATGTATTTTCTGTGACAATAGCTGCTGCAGCCTTGTCATCAAGTTTGTAGCCATCGGTATATATGAAATTATTATCCTTTAATTCTGCAAATTTTGACTGAAATACACACGGATTTTGTGGACTCAGGAAGAGTCTTCAAGACCACAGGTTTCGTTAACTTCCAAGGGGGTTGGTTGGGTATTCTGTAATTTGCAACAGATTCAACGATTATACCTGCTTCTTGCAGGTGTGGTATAATCCTAGTTCCAAAGGGGGGGATAGCATTGGTACCTCTATCCGCACAATGTGATCCAAAAACAATCTGATGAGTAGGGTTATTTCTATTGGCGTAAAGTTTTATACACTACTACATGGCAAGTTTTAACCGCCGTATATTGAGAGGTTGTTCATTTGCCTCAACGTGTAAACTCTCGGCTGGGGAAGTTCTAAAGGCATTTAAACATAAGCCTTGATTCTGTATCGGTTCTAGCATCTTGAGATACGATGGTCTAGTTGAACCATAAACTATACTGCCATAGTCCAGTCGCGATCTAATTAGAGCTCTATACAGCATGAGTTGAGTATCACGATCTGCTCCCCAATCGTGGGAGGAGATGACTCTCAGTAAATTTAACGCCTTCTGACACTTTCTTCGGAGGTGTTTGATATGTGGTTAAGTTGGTTATCAAAAATTAAACCTAAAAATTTGTTCTCCTTGACAACAGGGATTTGCACGTTAGAGATGTGTAAAACTGGATCGTCGTGTTGTTTTCGTTTTTTACAAAAGTGCATACAAACCGTTTTGGTTTGTGAGAATTTAAAACCATTCTTATTCGCCCAAACTTGGAGAGAATAAATATTGTGCTGAAGACGACGCTGTATTAAATTCATACTTTTGCCTCTACACGACATGGCAAAATCATCTACGAAGAGTGAGCTATCTATCCCCTGTCTCAGTGTATCTTTTATATTGTTGATTTTTATCAGGAAAAGTAGAATTGAAAGGATGCATCCTTGGGGGAAGCCTTCCTCTTGTTCAAAGTATTCTGAGAATACTCTACCAAGGCGAACCTTGAATCGACGGTCATCCAGGAATCCTTTTATAAACTGGGGCAGACGGCCTCGGAGGCCGAAACCAAAAGGATCTTCTGGTACTCCGTGCTTCCATGCTGTGTCACAAGCTTTTTCCAAGTCGAAGAAAACGGTAACAACATGTTCCTTGTTATTGAAAGCTTCTTTCACAAAAGATTCTAGTCTTACAAGATGGTCCAGAGTGCTCCTTTGTTTCCTAAAGCCACTCTGTATGTCGGCAAGCAAGTTGTTTCTTTCCAGGTACCATTTTAATCTTTCAGCTACCATTCGCTTAAAAGGTTTTGCACAGGGAACTTGTCAACGAAATTGGTCTGTAATTTTGAGGATTTCGTGGATCTTTGTTTGGCTTTGGTATTGGTATTATTGTGGCTTCCTTCCATATTTCTGGAAAAGTGTCGGAATTCCAGGTATGATTTAACAATTCTAAAAAGATCTTTAGGGTATGGTCTGGCAAGTGTCTAAGCATCTGGTAATGTATGTCATCTGGTCCTGCTGCTGAATCATGGGAACTATCTATGGCCTTTCTTAATTCATTAAGAGAAAAATGCTCATTATACGCTTCGCTGTTGTCAGAATGGAAGTTAAGAGAATTAGTTTCTTCTGTTTCTATATAGCGTCTAAACTCGTGGCTATAATTTTCGGAAGATGAATTATGTTCAAATGTTTCCCCTTGGGTATCTAAATGTCCTTCGGGTCGGTGATCATATTATTGTTAACTTCTAGATGGCTTACTGTGTTAAAGGTGTTCTTGCCGGATATTTTTCTAACCATGTCCCAGGTCTTTTTTTTAGAGAATTATTTGTGTTGAGTGGAGAAACATATTCTTGCCAGGACTCTTGTTTGCTTTTTTTAACTGTTTTACGCGCAACTGCCTTGGCTCTTTGATATTCTATTTTTCTTGTAAGGTCTGGGTAATTTGAAAACTTATTGAGAGCTTGTTTACGGAGCGCTATGGATTCTTTACAAGCGTCATTAAACCACGGTTTATGGGGTTTCTTGCGGGATCCTGATGTCTTTGGGATAGATTTTTCACACACTCCATGGAGAAGAAAGGTAAATATCGAAATATGTTCGTAGTCAGCATCACTAAAATGTTCCCTTTTGATACTCTGATGACATAATTCTTGGAATTCTGACCAATCTGCTTTCTGAAACTTCCATTTTAGAGATCTTTTTTCGTGGTATGGTTTAGACTCAGTCAATAAAACAGGAAAGTGGTCACTGCCGTGGAGATCATCCAACACTTTCCAATTAAAATCAAGATATAAATTAGCAGATGCTATGGAAAGGTCAATAGAGGTTTTTGAACCAGTACCAGGGTGAAGATAGGTGTATGACTTGTCGTTGAAAATGGTTAGATTATGATGGTTAGGGAGATTTTCTACCAATTTTTCCTTCACATCCACGTAAGTATTGCCCCACAATGTACTGTGAGCATTAAAGTCGCCCACGAATAGGACTGGTTTAGATAACTGATTTATTAGGTCATTCAACTCTTCTAGTTGAGGTCTCAAATGTGGTGGCAAATAAATATTACAAATTGTGAAAGTTTTGCCAAGCGTGATACGAACCGCCTGGGTCTGGAAAGGCGTATTAAGTTTAATTTCGCTTTGTAAAAGATCACTTCGAACAAACATAGCGATTCCACCCGTCGCTCTGTCTTCCGATTAAGGTTTGTTGTATGAAGTGTATCCTCTAAGTTTTGGTGGATTGTCGTTTTTGCTGAATGTTTCCTGAAGACAAAATTCTGCCGGATCATTTAAGAGCACAAGTGTTAGCAATTCATGATAGTTGGTCTAAAAACCAGAAGTTGGTCTGATATTCCAATGAATTATTGTCATCGTTACTTGCTAAGAGCGCAATTTCTGTTAATCGTTACTTTTGGAGGCTTTTTATTTGGGCGGGGTGGCTTAGGGGAGGTTTTGCCTGCAGGTCTCCCATCTCCAGCATCAATACGAGGGGAGTATCTATTCCCACTCATTTCCTCCGTAAGGTTCGTGCGCAACCTCTGTTCGGCGAGTTGAGCTCTTTATTTGAGTCTTGCCTTTGTTTCGCGGCCCAGCTGAGAGGATTGGGGGCTTGGATTACAAGACCCCTCTCTTCCCTGACACCTCAGGAGATGTACTTGGTAGAGACTCACAAAGGCTGGAGTCTGTTTCAGTTTTAGTTTCTTTAGTTTCTCTAGAAGGCCGTTGCTGCTTTTGTGGCGATAGAATCTTTTGTTCCCTAATCCATGTGATGTCAGTTTGACAGGCAGAATCCTGAAACTTGGGTTTTACTGTGTTGGCATATGTTTTCGTATTTGACAGAAGTAAGGTAGAAGCCAGTTTTCGGGCTTCAGGATAAGACACCGATTTTTCAAATTTTATCTGTTGAACTTTCTTTTCAGCATGCCACCGCGGACAGTCCTTGGATGAAGCCGGGTGACTGCCCATACAGTTTATGCATTGGGGGTTGTGAGAGGTACATGAACCATATTCATGCCCTTCCTCCCCGCACTTTGCGCAGGTGGGTTTTTCATTTCTGCATTTGTCTTTGTTATGCCCGTATTTCTGGCAGTGGAAACAACGAATAGGGTTCGGGATATATACTTTCACTGGTAGGCTTAAATATCCAACTTTTATATTGCTTGGTAAACTAGGCTTGCAGAAGGTAAGGACAAATGTTCCTCGTTGGCCCAAAGGTCGCGCTGGTCCTTTAGTTCGTCGACTAGTTCTTTATCTGTGCAAAATCTTAGTTCAGGGTGGGTAATCACTCCCCTACAAAAATTTAAGGTTCGGTGGGCAGAGTACTTAGCTGGGGTGTTTACGAAAGATGTTATTTTCAGGTTTTTACATTGTTGTAAGGTGGCTATTTGGACTAGAATGTCCCCCGAGCGGAGCCTTTTAATGTTAAATTGATTTCGACGCCACCCCCTTCTGGATAGCGAAGGGGGATAGTTTGAACGTGCCCTCTATAGGTGTGATAATCAGGTATTGTGGAAATGAAGCAGGGGGAGACCCCACCTCAATCCTTGGTCTTTTGGGTGTCGGTGATGTAGTCTGTTTTTCTTTTATATCATCCATTAAGTGTTTTTTGAAAATTTTCTTCCAGGTCTGCCGGCCCCGGCCTTACTATGACCACCTATTTCGGCAACGGGGGTTACCCGCCTAGGGCTAGGACACCTGGAACACTCTACTAGACGCGGCGGTATTCTCCATCCAACGCCGTTCGATTGACCCTAAAGCCGCAGTATGGTTAAACTGGACGACCAGCCGTTATTGATCGTGACGGGCCAGTTCACGACCACCCTTCTTGGGCCGAAGAGAAGGACCAAAGGCATGTATTGGCAAACAAGTCCCTTAGCAGAATATGTATTTGAAAGGCCTGCCTAAGAGACAAGAAGCCTCAATATCCAGGTAACCGCTCTCCTTCCACTAAGGGGTGCAGCGAGAGGGGCAGTCATGCTGATTGAAGGACAAACTACGACGCAATGTGTCATAGGAAAGAGACTGTATCACGCACAATTTTACGGCGTTGATAATTTGACATCGGATATAGTGCTGGGACAGAATTTCCTCAAGGAAAACAATGCTATGATCGACATAGCCAGACGACAAATGAAACTCCGTCAGACCTAAAACATCAGAGCTCAGACGAGGATAAAGGTACAAGGAGAACGTCGAGATGGAATATATGTCATAACTGCTGAAGTGCCCAATGCGGTCGATGGGCTAATAACTCCTCACCCAAACCTGAAATCTAAAGGCCTTTACTTAGCAAACTCTCGTTCGACAACCAACGGTGGTAAAGTCTTGATCAGGTTGATGAATGTAAACAAATTGCCGGTTTCAATCCCGAAAAACATGGCTATTGCAGTATTCAACCCCATCAACACGCAAGACGAACAGGTTCCTTTTACCAAAGGAAAAAGATAGGGAGATACCGAAACGGTAAACAATATCAACGCCGAGAGCAGAGAAAGGTCCAACAAATTTCTGGAAATAAGGGAAAATATTAAACGGAAGATACAGTGGGGCTATTGTGAGTTAACGGAGGAGCCAAAAAAAAAAACAACTTTTGGACGTCCCGGTAAAGAATGCCCAAGCATTCTCGCTTGATGGCGAGTTGGGAAAGTGTTACTTAATGACACATAAAATAAAAATCCAGGTTAATTCAAGGCCAGTATACAAGCAGCCGTATCGTTACAGTCCAAGGGCGACTGATCAAACCAAAAAGCACATTCACTCTTCTCAAGCAATACGTCATTGAACCTTGCATTTCCCCATGGAATTCTCCTTTGGTATTGTCAACAAACCAAGGAAATCTCCAAGTGATCCAACACAAACCAGAATGTGGGTTGACCTTAGAGCAGTTAATGAGGTGACCATTCCTGATCGAGCATGCCTTCAACGCCTAGACAGCACCCTTGATCACTTGGGCACAGCCGCGACACAGTTCTTTTCTACTTCTTTTCTGCCACTGGCTTGATTCAAGCATTTTTCCAACAGGTAATACATGAAGACTCAAAACCAGTGACATTCGAAGGCGGCCAATGGGTCTCAAGAATTCACTAGAATCGTACACACGCCTCATGGAATTGATCCTAGGGGGAAAAGAGTACGAAATCTGTCTCTGTTACAGTGACGACATTATCATCTATTCACGGACTTTCGAAGAACACCTGACACATATCGACCACGTTTTACACCGACTTGAAGGTTAAAATCGAGAAGTGCTGTTTTGTCAAGAAAGAAAATTTATTGGAAACTGTCTTTCCGCCACAGGATGGACGCCAGACCCGGAGAAAACTAGGTTCATCAGCGAATATAAAGCACCAAAGAACCAAAAAGAGCCGAGGCGTTGGTTACATATGGTCGATTTTTACAGGAAATTCATCTCACATTACGCTGTCCTTGTCGCTTCACTTTACAAACTTCTTAAGAAATCGGTGGCATACCAATGGAGCGATGAATGCGAAAAAGGATTCCAAGGGTACCCAGACTTCAACAAGCCTTTTGCCGTGAACACCGACGCATTATATGACGGAATGTCCGCTATGCTGACACAAAAACAACGCATAATGGCGAAGAAATCGAACGCGTTTTGTGTTACAGGGGTCACTCTCTAAGCAAATACGAGAAAAATTACACGGTAACCGATTTGGAGCTGACCGCTATCTACTACGCAGCAAAACAGTGCCTTCCATACCTACAGTTTAATCCAGTGACATTCTTCATGGATCATTGTGTTTTGCAACACTTTGAGAATAGTAAGCCTCTTCACGGAAGACTCACATGCATTGACAGCTTCCTTTCCGCAATGGACAAGAAAACTGAGTAGCGTCCTGGGTCCACAATAGGACACACAGACTGCATCAGTATATTTCCGAATCTAAGTCTTCCACCAGAATACGAGGACCCTCACATCCTGATTTCGAAAATCCTCCTTTGATAGAAGTGCCTGACATGGAACCACCCCGTGTGCTCGCAACTCCAAAGCCAATGACAGTGCATAAAAATGTCTGCAAATAGGATTCAAGAAGAACAGATTCAGTATGGATCAGGAAAGGCAGGAAGAAATTCAGGCCATTCAACAACGAGATCAAAAATGCAAGGAAAGGCTAGATCTGCTATTAGGAGAGGTAGGACCCCAGTGCAACAAACGACTACGACTTCTGCTTGCTAACTTGAACGACTTTCTGGTAGAAGATGGGCTGTTATATCGCGTTCAATACCAGCGAGGAAAGGACAAAGGCAGGAAAGCGCAGGTTACAGCTTGTGGTTCCAAAGGAGCTTCAACACATCATCAAGACAACGCACGAAGACGTCCACGTCAACTTCGTCAAAATATTCCACAAGTTATTGGAACATTATTGGTGGCCATCGATGCTAAAGTTCATAAAAGAATTTTGCACGTCCTGCTTGCAATGCCAGCAACGAAAGCCAGGCCGTCTGAAGAGGGCATCACTACAACCAGTAGAGGCCGCCGAGCCCTGGCGTACCGTGGGCGTCGATATCGTGGACACCCATGTAATAAGCCTGTCAAATAATCACTACATCCTAGTGTTTATTGATCTCTTCACGAAATTCTATGAAGCTATTGCAATTCCAGACAACAGCGAAAGTCTTCTTTGAAGATATTATTTCTAAATATGGACTTCCGCAACGTCTGCTGAGTGACAGAGGTTCCAATTTCATGTCAAATATCATGTCTTCTAAGAGACATATTTCATGTAAAATATGTTTTCACAAGTTCCTATCCTATTCCAAGCCCCCAGTTTCCTTCAGACTGCATCCAGCAGTCTCTGCTCCAGCCGTAATAGAAGAGTATGTATCGAGCCTACGCGAAGTTATGGATCATGCTCAGGCGACGGCGAAGATGAACTAGAGCAGTGTGCGTAGCCCACTGAGCTCAATGACGTTTTTGGAGGTCCATGACGTTTTTGGAGTTCCCCTGGAATTTTCCTGTTTTATTTCTGTATCAAACTAGAGCAGTGTGCATAGCCCACATATTCCCCACAGGTCCCTACCAGTTAAACACGGCCATCAATAGTCAATCCAGAGCTGAAATTTTCCAAGTCCAGTTGTGCATTTACCTTGGACGAACCTGGCCCATTTACATTACCGATCTGTGTTTGTTCCCACAGAAGCTACATACCAAGTCTCATTAAAATCCCTGCAGCTGTTATTGAGATATCGTGTTAACAAACTCATTCCGATGCTGAATAATTTCCAGGATTTGGTAAATTTCCATTTGTAAAAGTCCATTTGGTTCATTTTCCTTGGGCCAACCTAACTCAGTTACACTACCGATCCTTGATAGTGCCCACAGAAGCTACACACCAAGTTTCTTTAAAATCCTTGCAGTTGTTCTTGAGATATCGTGTTAACAATAGTCAATCAAGAGCTGAAAGTCCAGCTGGTCCATTTTCCTTAGATGAACCTGGCCCATTTACAATACCGATCTGTGTTTGTTTCCATAAAAGCTATAGACCAAGTTTCATGAAAATCCTTGCAGGAGTTTTTAAGTTATCGTGTTAACAAGCTAACACAATAGTCAATCAAGAGCTGAAATTTTCTAAGTCCAGCTGGTCCATTTTCCTTGGACGAACCTCGGCCATTTACAATACCGATGTGTTTGTTCCCATAGAAGCTACATACCAAGCTTCATGAAAATCCTTGCAGGAGTTTTTAAGTTATCGTGTTAACAAACTTTTGACGAGAGACGGACCGACAGACCGATAGACACGCGGTCGATCGCATATATTCCCCACAGGTTCTACCTGTGCGGAATAAACAATGAAGTACGCCAGAGGGAGATGAAAACATACTAAGATCACAAAAAGAAAAGGAAAGACACCGAGTTGAAAGAAGGAGATGAAGGGTTTTTGTATATGAAACAGCCCCAAAAGAAACTTTCGCGCAAACTGAGTCAGCCTTGCATTGGACCGTATTTCATTGAAAGGTTTCTTGGCGCGTCAACGGTCAAGCTGTGCAGGGTTGAGGATAGCAAGAAGATCAAAGCATCAGCGCATGTCAACAGACTGAAAAAAGTGTATTTACCCGACCGAATATCCCTCAGAAAGACCTGAGGTGGAAGACCCTGATCCAGAAATAACAGAAGAGATCCCACAAGACAACTTTGCTCCGCTACAAGCCATTCCCACCGAAAAGCAGTCCGAGCCTTCTCAACGGCAGTCAATGTTCCAAGAGGAAAACGAACTTGTTGAAATTGAGAAAAACAAAAACAAAAAAGGAAACATTGAATACCGTGACAAATGGAAGGGAAAATCTAAATACCATAACAGCTGAGTGACCAAAGACTGTCTGACGGAAGCCACTTGGCATTACATTGCACATAATCCGATCCCTCTCACAACAAGACAATCGTAGATTGCACATTCCCCACAGCGCGCATCTGCACTATATATATTTTCTTCCCTTAAGGAATAGTAAACGATGAATAGTTCCAAAGACCTATGGCCTGGATAAAGACAGTTATTTTCTTCATTTGTATGCTTACGCCTTGCTTTGTTCGCAACAAACTTGTTACTTTGAGTAAGTAGGGTATTTCAACAGAAATGGAAATTAATGAATACGAAGTGTTCCTCACCATGGCAAAGTCACAGTTTATATCCACATGTAGAGGTACTGATGGTATGTATAACATACAGGGCAGGTAGCAATATCGGCAAAAGGACGTGAACTGAACATTAAATCAAGATAGCCGCCGTGCCTATTAGTCGGACCAAAGTCTGGCTGCTTTAGATTGAACGTTGACATAATTTAAGAAAGCGTTTCCCGTTGCACTGTATCTAAGTCACCACAAATGACAGAAGGGAATATAATGAGTGGTAATGAATTCAGGAGCTGTCGAGCTTTATCCCAGAACAGATGTATAACCTGACGTTACACAACTACACGTTATATACTTTCTACCTGTATGGTTTTATTGGCCTACGATGAACAATAACAACGATACAGCCTGGACAAACTTGTCTGAAATCCAACAAAGTCTACATTGTGAAAAATCGCCAAAATTACACTTTTTGAAAAAATCGATAAATAACCCAACGTTGCATAAGTACACTTTATATGCTTTCTATCTGCAGGGTTTTATTGGTCTACGATGAATAGTAACACAGATACAGCCTGGAAAAAAACTTGTTCTGAAAAACTACGAAGTCCAAATTTTCAACAACAAAAAATCGCCAAAATTACATGTTTTAAAAAAATCGAAAAATAACCTGACGTTGCATAACTACACGTTATATACTTTCTTGTTGTAGGGTTTTATTAATCTCTGAGGAATAGTAACAAAGATACAGCCTGGAAAAGAGGATTGCGAATGGACGGACAGACGGACACGAGGAGTTTCTATATCCCCCGTCCCCGGCTGGGGCGGCGGGGGATAAAAAGTAACAAAAGAAGAAAAAAAGCGGAAACGTCAAAGGACAATCAATGCAGTTTACTTCAGTAGACACCAGTCGAGTGCAGAGGACAGGATCGCATAGCAAAACCGGGAAAACATACGTCAATCGAATTCCCTATAACCTTTGCTACGCTGAACGGTGCGGCTGTAGCATTTCTCAGCATTTTGTTTGCCTTAATTCTTTGGTCCTTTTGGAAAAGAACATTTATTTGCGAAGTGCAATTGCAACGAAATACCCAAGATCAAAAGAATACAAATAAAAGCATTTGCAAACTCAAAATGCAACAAACACTAAAAAAATTTCCACGGTAATTAAAAATAACAACAGCCATAATTGCAAAAGAAATTTTTGACGATCTTGTCTAAACAGCAAATGTTTTATTGGGTTAATTTTCAGTCCGTATCCTCACAGTAAAATGCTCAGAGTAAGAATCAAATATGCCACTCTGCATAGTGTTCTTGTTACAATGCCGATTATATGTAATTATTTAGCATTGTTGACATGTGTTGGCTCGGAAACGCTTCAGCTGCATTGGAAACAAATATCGATTCATAATCATTGCAAAGATAAAAATAGTTCTTATCTGCCCATAAAAAAATCAAAATTTTGAGGTATGTGTGGTGCATTGGAGGCCTGTTAGGTCACACACGGAATTTCATGAGGATGTTATGTACGGAGCATGAAACCACAGCCAGTTTCGGAAAAGGTTATTTTAAAAGGGAAACTTTGAGCCCTGACTAGAAAAGGGTCAACCACAGTTATGGAGAAAAGTTAAGTATATTTACACCTGACGAGCTCGAAAATTTGGACATATATACTCAATGAAAACTTTTAGGTAAATGTTTTCTGTTTTTTCTTCAAATAAAAAACATTTTTCTATATTTTATCATTTGGTGAACTTTCTACACCCAGTTCTTTTCATAGTCGATTATGTTCCAACGATCGCACGCTTCAACGCACACCGGTACTGTGGGTCACTGTTAGAGCGATAATTGGCCTTGACACATAACCTAACCTAACCTTATTCACGTCGAGTCGAGATTTTATGTGGATCGCCCTGATGGCCGCGAACGTGTGTGGCGTAGCCGCGGTGAAAGATACGCAAATTGTTGCGTGGGTGAAGCTGACCGCTGGGGTGGAGACAGTGTTATGGTTTGGGCCGGCATATCTGTTCGCCATAGAACCCCATTAGTTTTGATGGAGTTAGTTAGTTATTTGATTGGTTTAACGACACCGCCAATTTTGATAGAGGGCAATTTGACTGCACAACGTTACGTGGATGAGATAGTGGAAAGTCACGTTGTGCCGTTCTTGGAAGAACATCCGGATATTACGGTTTTGCAGCAAGACAATGCCTACGTCACTCGCGATGTGTTACACGCAGAAGGTATTGATGTGCTTCCGTGGCCTGCTTTTTCACCCGACTTAAGCCCAATCGAACACCTTTGGGACCAGCTTGGTCGAATGATTAGAAACAGGGATAATCCTCCCTTAAACAGGAACCAACTGTTTCAAGCGCTTCAAGAAGAATGACAGATTATTCCACAAGAGCGAATTCGACGGCTAATTCGGAATATGCGCCGACGTTGCCAGGCTTGTCTGGACGCCAGAGGTGGACATACTCGTTATTAAACTGCGCAAACTTCCATTTCTTGAGTGGTGTTTTGTTTCATTAACAAATGAAACCATAATTCAAAATGTAGCCAGGTTTGGTCATTTTCTGCTTCCAGGTATGTCATAGATTCTATGGCCTAATTATAAAAGGAAGCTTTAAACAAAACCGGAAAAAATTCAACTGAAAGTTTTCATTGACGCTAAGTATATATCACTTGGCAAAATGACCTGCTTCTAAAGATGCAAACAATGCAAATGTTACTTATGTGGCATATATCAAGGTTTGAAATTGGCAAAAATAATATAATCGCCTTATCGAGCTGTACTGTCAAGCAGTTTACTAGTCGCATTGTACATGCTCAATGTTTTACTTATATTTCAGAATACGATGATAATGTCAGGATACATTATAGCAGCACTGATTGTCATTGGACAAACCAAAGCCAGGCCAGATGTCAGAGCCTTGCCTCACTTCGGAGTTGCTTTTCACCAACGTCGATATTTCCACAATCACTACAATTACTGGGCTCACACCTTTGCAGTCAAAATTCCAGGATTAAAGTTTCCTTCATGGTCGTTTGATCAGTTTTTGTGCGTGGTAGACACCTCTGATCCAAGAGAAATTTGTTACATGTCTGATGCCTTATTTCAATTCCTGATCAACAGAACGACGCACATCAAGCCCATACTTGACAAACATCAGCAAGCAATTGAAAACTTTACCTTAGGTTCCTATCAAAATAGACGCATAAAGCGTGGGTTGCTGGATATCGTCGGGGAAAATAGGAAAATCCTTGTTTGACTTAAGTACGCCCCACGACGCCAAAATTTTGGCATCACATATTCTAGCTATTCAACAATCAATCAATAACATGCAAAGTACCAACCAGTTTAACTCCGACCATATAAACAGCTTCCGATAAGGAACGGTTCTAGAACAAGGCGCTGGATGAGAACCATCAAGCCTTCCAGCAGCTAAACAGATTTTCCAACGAGTCGTCTACAAGTTATCGCCAACTTTTGTATTCCGTTAAAAATGTGGCATCGTCCTTGGACAAGTTCGTCAATTTTATGCACATAATAATGTATAAAGTATCAATACAGCTGCCTCAACGGAGTCAATTGGAAATGGAAGCCCATAAATTTATCCAAACCCTTGAGATATTACAACTGGTGTATTATCAACGGATTCAGTACCAGTGGATACGCTGCAAAAAGTTTCAACTAACGTGTCTGAACATTTAGCCAGGAAATACCCAAATCTTCATCTCGCGTACTCAGATATCACTCAGTATTAAAAAATGTCTAATATCCATATCTCAAGAGAAAATATCCATATACAGCTTTCTTTAAAGTAAAGATATTCACTGCTTGTACAATATAAACGTACAGTATACCCGTTACAAGTCAGACAGCACTATTTAAATGTGTCTTATAGTAACGCAATGACTCTGATTTCAGGAATTTCGAAATATATAGCGGTATCTCTAGATGGATGGGGATTTCTATATGGATCTTACTGAATCTGATCTAACTAGCTGTACTTGAGATGACTTTTTACAATGTGCAACCCAAAAAGCTCCAATTCGATCAACGTATCATGTACATCGGCTTTGTTCTTCAGCCAGTTAGACCTTGCACACAAAAAATGTGACATACTTTACCATCAATATGCTAGTATGCCAACCAAAATTGTTTACCTGGAAACAGGTAACATCTTAATTATTTCCGAACCCATGCATCTCACTCTTACCTGTTTCCGGCAAAAACAGTTATTAGATACGATGGGCTCTCAAAATTCGCACTCTCCTGCGGTTGTACTCTTTTGGCAATATCTTTTGTCATCTCTAGCAATCAAAATGACTGTCACAAAGTACATCTTACACTCAAGCTCATGTCCATAATAACCCATTCATTGCTAGCATCCTTAAAATTTTTCGTTCAACAGCTTCGTTTCGGAATCGGCTCAACCTCCCAAAAAGTATAATATTCCACAGTTAAATATTTCTTCAGGAAATTGGCCAAATACTGCTCAAAGGGAGCAGGTCTTTGAAATTGACTTCAAAAGGCAATAAAGCTGTCTAAGGAAAGCAAGTCCACTCGATCAAAATTCAAGCCGTGCGGGTGGGTATATTCAGGGGTACAGTCGGATTGGGGAACACTTACAGTTCAGGCTTTTGAGTTTGCTCACGATCTAACGTTTCCGACAGAAGTGACTGGATTCCAAGCAATATAATAGATTCCTAACCGGTTGCAGTTCGTTTTCTTGTGGGTAACTTAAATTGTTACACGGATATCCCCATTAATCCACTGGCACTTCTACCAGTGCAAGCTCAAATCGTTTCAGAATAACTTCAATAATTAGGTAAACCAAAACAAAAGTTGAATGGAGTGAATATTAGTTCATTTTATATTTGTCGCCGATCGACTTTTGTTGATACTTAAATAGCAAAGGTAAGGGTTGAGTTTAGATGCAATAATCTTTGCTTATTGTGTATATGACATTTGTAAATGCATCACAAGTAAGTATTTGTGAAACACAAGCAGGCCCCAACCGCCCCCCAAATTCATAGGGGTAAAAAGCGATGACGGACCGACGGACGGCAAGACGGACACCCCAAACCTATAGGCCCGAATCCGAAGGGTTGGGGCCTAATAACGTTGTACATAATTCGTTTCTGTAGCCGGGTTGCTCATATTTTCTTTAGTTTTGTACAACTTGAACACTTGAATGTTTTCTGATCACCATAGGTAATATGCACTTAAGCCACGGTTATCGAAAAGGACATTTGCCAAGCTATCCAGGACGAAGGCCGCGACAGTGCTACCAAATTCTGCGCCCAATCGTTGAAACCATTCCACACTCCCATACTACGAATAAGTGACACTCTCTCTACTCAAAGTGATCTTCAATTGAGCCATGCTCGAGCGCACAGTTCCCCTAAACAGCTGTGAATCGAGCGAAGCATCAGCAAATACAACACCTCGGATGGCGCTCATATAACGATAACTGATTAAGCAATCCTCTGTGCCTAAACTGGAGGAACAACATCCGTCAGCAAACAAAACGAAAGAGTGTATCATGCAGTGTTGAGTCCTGTGATCTGATGCCGGGATAGTTCTATACATCGTTAATTTCCATGACGAAGGACGAGACTGGTGTTACATCGGGAAGCGGGAGTACTGGATACCTTCTCGCTTTTACCACGGGTGCGCGGTAAAACAGTGAAACTATGGAACAGGCACGAAATAACAAGAAACTCGCAGAAATCGCTGCCGGGTAAAGTGCCGAAAAACCTATATATACAGGGGCCCTGGGTTAATTCGTCCTCGGTTAATTCGGTCCCCCGGTTAATTCGTACCAATTTCGCTAGTCCCGATTTTGGAACCCATTCACTCCTATGTAAAAGTACGAATTAACGAGAACTCGGATAATTCGTCCCAAAAGTGACACCCATTATTCAGGCCTGTTAACTATGTAGAGAAAGACAAATGGCACTTCTCACTTAGTTTAAACAAAACGCAGCTCAGGCGTCATGCGTGGGATTGATAAACACGCATTGTGGGGCATAAATGCTCGGGTGCGAGTGTTGAGACTGGCACGATGAACTCCGTGAACTGCCTGTGTTAGTGTATACAGTCTTTTTATGGCACTCCGGAGCATTGTGCTGCAGCTTAAGATGCCTTTTGTTTACTACAGACAGTTTAGACACTGAACACTGGTCAATTCAACAATTCACCTTGCAAAATGGCAACAAAACGAAAACAACGAAAACACCATGACCACACTATGAACTTTAAGTTCAAAGTGTTGAGGTACATAACGAGTGAGTCAAAAACCAGTACGGAACCATGACGGAGTACGGGATACCCAAAAATACTCTTGCATCATGGATAAAAAATAAGGATAAAATAATCAATGGTGTTGAAACCAGCAAATTTGAGCCTGTTGCTGTTGTTCTGCGTTCGAAAATTCTACCCCGTTTAATTGGTACCCTCGGTTAATTCGTACTTTTTTCCTTGGTCCCGAAGAGTACGAATTAACGCAGGGCCCCTGTATATACTTCCTTTTTGTAAGGTTTGATGAAGATCAGATGAATAGTTTTTGTGATATCAACCGGACAAGAAAAAAGTTTAAAGTGCGACGGTTGGACAAACGGGCGGACACGGGACAAATTGAACCCATCGTTGAATATCTACAGTATATATACTTCCTTCCTGTAAGGTTTGGTGAAGATCCGATGGATAGCTTTTGTGATATCGCCCGCACAAGAAAAAGTTTAAAGTGCGACGGACGGACAGACGGACGGGCAAGACACAAATTGAACCCCCCGTTGCATATCTATACTATAAATACTTCCTTCCTGTAAGGTTTGGTGAAGATCCAATGAATAGTTTTTAAGATATCGCCCGGACAAGAAAAAGTTTAAAGTGCTACGGTCACGTGACCGGAAAGTCACGTGACAAATCAAACCCCCCGTTGCACACCTACATTTACATATACTTTCTTCCTGTAAGGTTTGGTGAAGATCCGATGAATAGCTTTTGTGATATCGCCCGCACAAGAAAAAGTTTAAAGTGCGACGGACGGACAGACGGACGGACAAGACACAAAAGTGAACCCCCCGTTGCATATCTGTACTATAAATACTTCCTTCCTGTAAGGTTTGGTGAAGATCCAATGAATAGTTTTTAAGATATCGCCCGGACAAGAAAAAGTTTAAAGTGCTACGGTCACGTGACCGGAAAGTCACGTGACAAATCAAACCCCCCGTTGCACACCTACATTTACATATACTTTCTTCCTGTAAGGTTTGGTGAAGCTCCGATAATTAGTTTTCGAGATATCGTTCGGACAAAAATGTTTACGGACGGGCGGACCGATAACAACAGACTTCAGGCAATATTGGCTGAGGGCTAAAAATTCATTACTGACTCAATATACTCATATACTTAATATACTCAATGTTTTACCCATACTTTGCCACATTGTACATCAGTTGTTGGTGTTAAAACTTGTAATTGTTTTCCTAATACCAGAAGGTCATATATTAGTATTACTTCGTTTAAAAATAATATAAAAAAAAAATTCATGGCATCGTATTAGTATTTTGTTATCCACAGCTGCTATCTTTCTATGTATTCATTCAAGTTTGTATTTTTCATTAATATAGGCACACTCTAATACAAGTTATTTAACTTCAAGCACGTCCTTCTTCTTTTCAAACATTAAATCAAAACTTGTGTTATAATGTTACGACTAAATTTGCATTTGTATTGTAAACTGTAATGTTTGAACAAAAAAAGAATAAATAAATCACATTAAAAAGAGCGCTATGGCTATTTAAACGTGATTTCGATATATTTCTCTACTGATTTCTGTTTCTAAGTTTCTCTGCTTCTATGTTTATTCCTTAAAAAACTAGAGTCCTGTTTTTGCGTAAATCTCGTAGGCGAAATTGTGAATTCGCTTACAACTTGTGGGAGGTGAGAAAATTGGATTGGGCTACAATTTATGGTTTGAATTACCTAAGTGTTTTTGTGTGCCGCGGCACAACTTCACTGAGTAACATGCAAAAGAACAGGTAATAACATTTATAACCCGCAGGTACTAAGTTCCTACAAGCGCTGTCAACTTATGCAGTTATGAAAAGAAAAGGATGGTAACTACGGTAAACGGAAAGGTGAATTTGGCAATGCACAGTCTGCCAGCGACTGCACCAAAACGGCGGATTTCATGGCTTGAAGCAGAACCTTAAGTTTGACATTTTACGACAGAAAATGCTTTAGTTCCTGTGATAACAGCATCTTATTCCAAATCAACGAAATTTGCTTATTTTCTTAGATGACATTATTTTTGGCATATAAACATACACTTTTCATGCTTTGCCCCATGCTGATGTGGTGTTTGAAAGGGCCCTAAATGTTGATTTATATTACACGAGTATCCGCAACCTGCCCATAACAATGAATCAGCTGATTCCGCATTTCTTTATACATTATTTATTACAATGAAACAGACGAAATTATATGTTATTTTTTACAATGAATATGGTTTGAATTGCCTAAGTGTTTTTGTGTGCCGCGGCACAACTTCACTGAGTAACATGCAAAAGAACAGGTAATACATTTATAACCCGTAGGTAATAAATGCTTCCTAACATGCATATCTGTCTATTACACATGATATGTTTCATAAAATAGTGTTTGATCTATCTATATTGTGTTATCGCCCAAAAGTTCAATTTTACCTTTCGGCCTATTTTTACGAGAGGGAGATAACGTGTGGTTGCAGTACATCCATATTGTGACATTGAAAAGAATATCTTCCATGGCTGAAAATATTTTTTATTTATAAAGAATTTCAAATAAGGAATGTCTGAGTCGAACATGCTGGCAAATTTGCATCTGGCTTAAAATTTATACACAATTGAACATTTTGTTGTCACCAATTACGATCTACCCTAGCCAATTCACCTCCTCTCCCTCGCATACATAACACGTTTACCGCTGCAATGCTTTCACTCCTTACGTGCTTATGTTATATCAAAAATGCAACTGTGGTCCGAGACCGGCCGTAAGTGAATAATTGTGAGCGATAATGAAGGTTTTTTCTTTTAATGACAACGCCATCTTAAAGGAAAAAATAAACAAATCGTACCCGATTGCAACATAAATAGCTAATACTAATACTAACCAGTCTCTCCTGTTCTTTGTTAAGCCGGCGTATAATCTAATCATGACTTATTTTCCCCTTGTTTACAAATCTATGCGGACCGCGAAACAGAGGAGAGATATTGCGTTCATGGCGTGCAGTTGTGTAGTTTGGTTCCTATCCTGGTTTGGCTAGCTTTAAAAAAAATTATTCGACATATGTATTTTAAACTATGAAGCATAACTGTAGATTTGAATGTTGAAAACAGAAGTTTTTGCTTTTTGTTATTCTTATTATTTTGCTCTATATAAACCGCAGCAATGCCCAAGAATCAAGAAGTGTGGTGCGAATGACACGCGACCATGACGCTGAAAAGACAATTATTTTTTTATTTCAATTAGTACTTCTTCTGAGTATACATACTAGCGTTATACTGAGCTTATTATTACGCTAAACAAAGTCATTGCGACAAACTGAGTGGTGTTTCTGTGGATTCCTATAGCACGGTCTGAATAACCTAAAATTGTCAACGATCGGCACAGTATAATGTAAAATTGAACATGCCTTATATCATTGCTCTGTGTGAAAACCACATAAAGTTCATCAGGTTCTTTGTACAGATCATCGAATACTAACAAAAACACCTTCTTAGTATACTTACAGTAGGGGGAAAATGGGTGTTTTAGATCAACAATCATCGTGACTTCATCAATCACGTGACGTCATCAAGCGTCGCCCACTAATACCATCTGGCTATCACCAGACCCTCCCAGGACATACTATGTCAGACTCTCCGGACATACTATGTCAGACCCCCCCCCCCAGGACATACTATGTCAGACCCCCCTAGGACGTGGTATGTCAGACCCCCTGCCCCCCCCCCCCCCCACTGGGCGAGCAAATCATAGCAACATTTAGCAGGCGTGTGCGAGTGACGTCACGAAAAAAAAACACACTGCAACGCGATTGATCAATTTACGCTCCCATCTTTTGACCTGCTAAGTGTGCTTGTGTGTGTGCTCGAATGGTTAGTCCTTTCAAAGCAGCGTTTTTTACACACACACACACACACACACACACACACACACACACACACACACACACACACAATGAATAACTGCTTATTTCAGATTTTTAGGCAACTGCCCTGAAAAAACGCAGCTAGGTTTTAGTCGCAGACGCACACAGACGAACTCTTCCTTATACTCCATGGCCACAAACGCGTAGAGCTCTAATCTGAGCTCTTTATATATATGTCAAAAAGGGGAGCGAAAGTTTTTATTAACCAGCCAATAGGAAGACGATTTTTGACTTACTAACACTGCAACGCGATGGATCAGTTTTCGCTCAAAAAGAAGGTGCTACGTCACCCAGCTTACACATATGAATAGAGTTTTTGGAAGCAGAAATGGAGCGATTTAAATTTTTAATTAGGTAGCCAATAGGAAGACGAGTTTGAGACTTGCTACGTCACCCTTCTCACACATATAAATAGAGTTTTTCAAACACACACACACCATGAATAACTGCTTATTTTTAGAGTAAAAGCAGGCCTTAGAAGGGCTTTAATTTTAGTTTTTGGGTGGACTTTGTCTTTTTCCCTGATATATACCACTCTTATATTAACACATAGTGTGTGAGTTACGGCATGGAAGCCGCCACTCCCCCCCCCCGGCCAGCGAACCACGATATATTTTAACATAGTGTGTGGCAGACCCCACAAGGAAATTTTAGAAAATTTATTTTAGACATAGTAGGACACAGTGTGTGGCAGCTCCTCCCCCCATGAAATTTTGCAAAATTTATGTTTAGACATCTCCCTACAAGATTTATATTTATCTCCCTACGAAACTGGGAACTTGGGAAATCAAATTGGGGTGTATAAAAGGAACGTCTGAGAACACATTTCAGCATACCAGTTGAAGCAATTGATGTGACAACAATGACATCCAGTTCAGTATGGGATACACCAGTCATCTGCCATGAATGCAATGTGGAATTTCTATCTATGGAATTGTTTGAGGCACATACATGCACACAAGCTGAGTTGAAAAATGCAGTGAAACATGCTCATGAAGAGCTTGTTGAGGAGAAAGCTGCAAAGAGACGAAAGACGGAACAAGATGGCAGAACGATGGCAGCCAGTTCAGACACACCAGTTCTCTGTCTTGAATGCAATGTGGAATTTCCATCTATGGATGTGTTTGAGGTACATACATGCACACCAGCTGAGACGAAAAATGCAGTGAAACGTGCTCATGAAGAGCTTGTTGAGGAATAAGCTGCAAAGAGACAAAAGACGGGACAAGTGATGAGAAGTAAAAGGCTTAGTCTTGGTGAAAACGAGGAAAAACTGTTTGAGTCTGAAAATGGAACGGGTTTGCTGTTTGAAATGCGACAGCAAGAGAACCGCATCAAGATACGTTTGCTGGAGACCTTAGACCGTGGAATGAAATGGTACATTGTGGTGTATGCACGTTTCAAGAAAATGACGGCGAATACACAAGGTGTCATGACAGAACAAGTGGACAATACCTATATGAGAAGTCCAACGTATGTATATGAGAAGTCCAACGTATCTAGTGGATATTGAAAAGGACTTGCCGGTAGCCTATAAGGAAATGCTTACCAAGTTTGACGAACATGAGCGACAAGGCTCTGGCTGGGTGCTGGATGAAATAATCCACATTGATGTACATACAGCTACGTTGGCGCCTCTGGAAGCAAGCAGTTTTATCCCGCTGCCGAAGAAAGTGAAGAATACGAAGTGTGTGTTAAACATGAAGAATGAAGACAACAAGTGTTTTAAATGGTCCGTTTTGGCTCACCTTCACCTTCTTCAGAACAACTCAAATCGCGTGAATCAATACAAGCCATTTGCAAAGGAATTAAAGGAAGAGGGAATAACATTTCCCACACCGATTACCGACATTCCAAAGTTTGAAAAGGAGAACGATGTGTCCATAAACGTGTTTTAATATGAACAAGATGTGGTTGTTCCGATACAACTTAGCCGAAACGTTAGTGCAAGAGAAATCAACTTACTTCTCATTAGCAGTGGCAACAAAAGCTATCACTGCCTCATCAAGAATTTCAGCAGACTTATGTCATCGATCAAAGCATAAGGCTACAATTTTTTATTGTTTCAACTGTCTTCACGGGTTTATACGGAAAGATCTTTTCGATAAGAATGGTGAAGTGTGTGGAAAGCATGGAGCGCAACGTTTATCGTTCCCCAAGGAATCTGTCATCAAGTTCAGGAATGTAACCAAACAACAGCGATTTATGCCAACTTTGAATGTTTCACGCAAAAGCATGAAGGGGACAGGTATTAGCATCATCGTCCAAACAGCTTTGCTTATGTGGTTGTTAGCCAGACCATATGGTGTACGAACGTGATCCTATTATGCATTGTTTAGAGCAGCCAAAGGGCATGGTGATGACCCGTGAGAATTTTAAGAACCCGGCGGTTGCCAAAATTGCCACGAGCCTCTAGGAGCCGATCGTGTGAGAGATCATGACCAAATCAATGGCAAATACCGCGGAGCAACGCATAATGAATGCAGCTTGCAATTTCGACTTCGAAAGGATCGGCAGGAGGATAAAGATTCTTTTATCATTCTTGTGTTTTTCCACAATTTGCGAGGCTATGACAGTCATCTGATCATGGAGGAAATTGGAAAATTCAAAAATGAAACGATTACTTTTATTCCCAACACCATTGAGAAATATATTGCTTTCACCATGAGCAATCTGAAATTTACAGACAGCTTTCAGTTTATGAGTACCTCTCTACAGAAGTTGGTATCCAACCTCGCGGCAGAAGAAAAAGCTAACTTCTACACATGACGTCTAACATCCATGATAGCGACCAGCACGATTTGCTGTTGAGAAATGGTGTATACCCCTATGATTACGTGGACGAATCATCCAAGTTTGCTGAAACGCAGCTACCGTCAAAGGACAACTTTTGCTGTCAGCTTAGCGAAGAGGGCATTAGCGATGAGGATTATGCTCACGCGCAGAAGGTGTGGGATACATTCAACTGTACCACATTCGGTGAATACCATGACCTGTATCTGAAAGCGGATGTGTTGCTGTTGGCTGACGTGTTTGAAAATTTTCGTCAAGTATGAATCAACACTTATGAATTGTATCCTGCCCAATACTATACAGCACCAGGACTGTCGTGGGATGCTATGTTAACAGCGACAAAGGTGAAGTTGGAATTAATCGCTGACATCCACATGTACCAAATGGTTGAACAAGGCGTACGTGAGGGAATATCTGTGATCACGCATAAGTAGGCGAAAGCAAATATCCCCTATGTAGCAGATTACAATTCTGAGATGCCAAACAACTATCTGATGTACATCGACGCAAACAACCTGTATGGTGGGCCATGTCGCAAAGCATGCCTCGAGGTAGATTTATGTGGGTGAGCGAGCCAGAACCCTCGACTTCATGGATGTGGCTGAAGATGACGACATTGGATACATTTTGGAAGTGGATTTAGAATACCCACATTCAATCCATGATCGTCATAATCACTACCAAGTGGCTAGAGAACGGAAATGTGTTAAAGTTGGAGAATTGTCAGAAGCTGCGGAAAGATCTGAACATGAAAGGCAAATCTAGTGAAAAGCTCAGTCCTAACTTATGCAGCAAGAGGAAGTGTGTGCTTCATTATAGGAATTTGCAACAGTACGTCTCACTGGGGTTGAAAGTCACCAAAGGGCAATGTGCTATGATGTTTGAACAGAGTAAATGGTTGGAGAAATACATTACCTTGAACACGAAAAAGAGAAAATTGGCCAGGAACCCGTTTGAGAAAGACTTCTTCAAACTGATGAGCAACCTCGTGTTTGTTTGGCAAAACCATGGAAAATGAGAGAAAGGGAATCAATGTTGAACTTGTTCACAAGGAAAAGCGGTTCAAGAAACTCGGGATCAAGCCTTCTTTCCACAATTTTGGAATTTTCAACGGAGATTTGACCGCTGCACATTTACGCAAAGTGGATTTGCTTCTGGATAAATCCATTCAAGTCGGCTTTACCATTCTCAACCTGAGCAAAGTGCTTATGTTTTACTTTCATTACAGCTACGACTACATCACCCTCAACACAGTGGAATGGCATGCTGTGTTACAAGCATTGGATTGGGAACAACCTGACGCTTGAATTCAAAGAGACTTGTAAGTGCAACTCATGCAGGGTACCAATTTCATTGAGCTGACACATCCCATGTGGGTTATGGTGACATAGACATGAATGAACATAGATATGAACTGAAACTGTCTGAACATGAAAATGTTAAAGTAATAAAGTTTGGTAATATGAGTTATGTGCGTTTTCATAGCATTTACAAACGTGGATATAATGTCTACGATACATATATTATTTTAGATTGTCAAAATACACTGCCACCGAATGCTGTCCTGATTCATCATGATCGTATGTATTGAAGGCACAGGCACCGTGTTGTAAAGATGGTAACTGGTCCATGGAAAACACGCCTTGAAACAAGTCTTTTGTCATGACATCATGGGTCAATATGGCATCTATCTGCTTTGTGTTCATGACTGGTAGTCTAATTGAATGCTGCGATTTGCACTTATTTCAATGATATTGTCAAATTCAGCATAGACTATAATACTGACTGTATTTTGCAAGCTCCGGCAAAATTCATCTCTAACCGCAAATTCCCATGTTTGATGAGTGGATAGTGGTCATCACCATCATAATTAGGTGCTAAGTCAAATGCCAGTATTGAGTAACTCTAGGTCAATCTTCCCGTTTTATGATGGACCTTTTATCACCATTCAATCTATCAGAAGATTTGCAAAGATTTTCAAAAGTGTCAAAATATTTCCCCTCATTAATGTTAAGCTTGAGAGGTTTAGATAGGATTGTTTCACCATCAGCGTAAAGTTGCATGTAGTTAAGACTAAAATGTTCAAAATTGTATGGATTTTTCAACACTATTCCGGCAAAAAATTCATTACGAACCATTCCAATGACAATACGTTTTGGTAATTGGCCTAAAAGGATCTGTCACAAAAGATATTATTTTTCACAAAAGATTAAGAGGGAATGGCTAAAATTTTACATTCTTTTCTGGTAATAGGAAACTTGGCAGGAGTTTTCATCATTGCATCTGTATGTCCTAACTGAATACCTGGACTAACCCTCACTTTGCGAATGTTTAAAAACGCATCTCTCATTTCTACGTTTCAGGTATTATTCACAGCAATTAACACATATTAATCTTTTTGTCTATGTAAACGCAATTTCACACTTATGCCATTGGGAAGATAACGATCCTGCTCAAACAAATCTCTTCTTAAGGCACCTGTAAGCATAAACTCATGGCTTAAACGCGTATACAAATGACGATTATGTAAACCATTATTTCCTGCTTCATCTATTTCACCACCATCATTATTTGCATGAAAACCTGTTATATACTTTTCATGATTGGGTCTCATGAGAATTCATTGATCCAGCAGTATCTTTATAGATGGGACGCATAGAACGCCCAGAATTAAGACTTTCTTCCGAGTCATGAATTAGGTGAGACATGATGCTGGTATAACCATGGGTATTGTTACCATGTGAAATCAATCGATCATTCAGAAATAATTGGACCATAACCCATTAAACAAATCATTGATGGATGTTACGTTATCATCTGCACCACAAAGTGTTCCATCACGCTTTACAATGCGACATACAATATGAAGTTTACTGTTCTTTAAATCTTAATATTCTTCTGTACGCTTTGCAATGCGACATACAATATGAAGTTTACTGTTCTTTAAATCTTAATATTCTTCTGTACTCGCAGGAATATAAAATTCTATTGGAGCACCCTCTCTAATGGCAGTGACTGGTTGAAAGTCTACATTATAACTTTTTCTACAGCGGTTTACGTTGGGGGAATGTGAAACCATTCCAATGGAGAAAGAATACATTCACAAGAATTATTATGGATGATTGACATTTTCCCCTCTATTTCCGAAATATATCTTTTGATGTTGCTCGTTTCACCTTCTTTCGCCTTCTAATAACTTTCGTTGGTGCACTTCGTTTATCAATAGCAAAAACAACTTCTTGAGCTACGCGGACCGTAACAGCTTTCGCAACATCTCTTGCAGCCTTTTTAAGATGTGGTGCAACACTTTTATCCCCTGCCTCAAGCAGTGGGGTAGCTTTGCGAGCCAATGATCCCAGTATTGAACCAATACCATTTCCATATTCCCTTTGAATTCTGTTAAATCTCCACCAACTTGATGTCGGAAATGGTTACGGTAAGTGTCTTGATCAGGTATATATGGCTTCATAATCCTTTGACATAATGAGGTTCTCCATAAGTTTTCATAATAATGTCTCCATCATGTCCTTGTATTCCGACAGATCGTAACAAAGGCACATAATAATCTCTCCAACATGTGGTTCACAAATACTGCAGTACACATACAGCGTATAAAATCCATGTTTAATATCAAGCATATGCGGCGTCTCACTTTGATTAACATAAACTACACGCGGTCTAAAGCCTTACAATTCTCCTAATCCCGTGGCAAATGATAAGGCATAATTATCTTTTAACATCAGAGAGATTTTTCTTGTGATTTTTTATCATAGTTTAATCTCACAGTGGTGAAAGCATCTTTAAAGGCTTGATTTATCGCTTGAATGACTTCAATAGGGTTTTGTAATAGCCATGGGATATAATCCGATATGTATTTCACATAATAGTCTAAGTTAAACCTCATAGTAGAATATATATGTGGGCATCGAATTTCAGCCATGGCTACTTCATAGTTTCCTTTCAGATATATGGTTCCAGGCATACGAATTTGATAGGTTGAAGCCTTGTTGTTGGGATAATAATTCAAACTGGCATTGCTGGATAAGGTGAAGTAGAAACTTCTCCCCTCCACGATAGCTAAATGGTATATGAGCGTTGACGTCTAAGAGGTTCGTTGGATATAATGTGTACTTGAACAATCTGACCATCACAACATCTACTTGCACATCTTATTTTGCCCTAATAGTTCCATTACATCCTTCTCCTACACAAGAAAGCAGGCATTTCAAAATTTTCCCATTCTTGTTGTTGTTGTTGTTGCTGTTTTTCACGCCACATTAGTTCGACCCGTATGTCATCACGTAGACTGTTTTACTAAATATAGTCTGTGAAATGTTAGCATTAACAATTTCTTGAATAAAGCACTTCCGACCATGTGGTATTTCACATTCTTTTCTACTTGTGGAAACCAATGCTTCTTTAAGCATATCTACAAGATTGGAATTCGTGATGACATCACCATTTTTTAAAACAAGTTCATTTTTATCTGTCAAGCGTGAACCATATTTATTTAGTTGTGACATGACTCTGTTAACTTCAGCATGGTACAAAGGTGAAAGCTGGGATAATATGTTTGCTCTAGCAGCTTTCACAGCAGCAGCTTTCACAGCAGCAGCTTTTGCTTCTTTTTCATCTTTCTCAGGCTGACGTTGAGGTTGCATTCGCAAATAGCGTCCAACCAGTTGTGTCATTTCACTTGCCTTTTCACGAGTTCGTTTCCCACGCAAAAGTTTATTCACATCCGCTTTGATTCCTCCGTAGTTTCTTTTCTTTTCAAACAACATTTTACATTCGTATTCCGGAATGAGAACCATTTTCAAATTATATTTCATTTTAACAGCAACTGAGCAAACAAGGGTAACGAAAATTTAACAATAGCTCTAATTAATCCTCCTTTCTGATTGACCAACTTCTTTTTTCTTCGAAGTGATATTTTCCTATCTGCCAGTGTGCTCGGGTATGACGCTAACGTTCGAATTCCTTAAACCTTTTTTCAGCTAAAGGGTAAATGTCCTCGCAATACATTCAAACAAATTTCAAACAAGCTAGTTAAATCCTCCTTGGTAGCTTGCTGTAGCCACAAATATTTGGAAAACACATCGATAACAACCAATAAAAAGTGACTATATTTCCCATGTCAGCTAAATCAATATCCCACATGTCATCAATACCACGTGTAATGACACGCTGCCTTTTAAACCTGTATTTTACAGGTTGTAGTAAATTGATTGCATCTTAATCCTGCAGCCATTTCTTCACTTTGGAATGAGTAATTGGTTGATTATGTTTTTTTAATATGTGATAAAGTTTGTAAGGGCCAGAACATGTTCCGGGTTGGCCAGGTTTAAAGTAAATATTGGTTAAGTAGTCTTTTTGTTAAGACTAAATGAACACCACTTGTCAACATATCTTACATTTTTATTCGTCTCATAACTCAATCAACATATCTTACAGTTTTATTCTTTTTACAAATGACGTATAGACATATGGTTTGAATAACTGGAGTCCATTGATCTTCATTGTACACTAACCAACTACTTAATTCGTCAAATGTCATGGCACTTACACCATATTTCTCACAACGTTTATTTGCATTGTTCAACACTTATCTAAATGAATATAATATTAAGCTTCATTCCAATATGTGTAAAAACATGTGAAATGACAAGTATGTTCTTTACACTCTTCATTTTGACAAGTCTTTTCTTTACACTCTTCATTTTGACAAGCAGGAAATATTAAACATGCAAATTGTTTTACAGCTAATAACATTTCTCCACAATATGCTTTTTGCACAATATATTGTCTCAAAGTAATGTCTGCCATTATACTGCAATATAGATTAACCAATGTCTCACTTCATCAAACAGTCTTGGATGAAACCGAGCAAAGTGAAATGCTGCTTCCACATCAAACTCCTCAGCTCCGACAATGTCTGAAAGCACACACTCTTTGATGAAATCCTCACGTAAGTTTGGCAAGTTCAGCGTTGAATGAGCAAGCTCCCAATAGATGTTCAAGTGTTGTAGTTGTTCTTCAATAGAACCAAAACGTGCCAGTTCACTTATCATGTAGTCCACGTACTTCTTGGAACACGTTTCTACATCCATCACTTCACATCTCCGTATGGTGGTTGAATAATAATAATATAACACGTCTGCCGACTATGACGGCTTGCGAGCAAATGATTAGAAAATTCTTACTCTCCAGATAGTGTTAGCGAGCCACATTTGGTGCAGAAGTTGTCTGGTTCACACATCTTGCAATTGTACTTGTGGCAGTGACAATCATAATCACTGGCATATTCGTAATCACCACAATATTTACAGGAAAGTCCAAGCTGATTTTGCACGTTCATATTCTCCAATTGAACTTTGGCGAGGGCAGACAACAAGTCTTAAAATGTTCCTCATAAAGGCTTCTAAAAAACGTCAGGTCATGGCCTCGCAGAACTGCGGCTCTGACGAGTGATAATGCTGTCCTTCGAGCATGCGGATAAGCCGAACGGTGTCACTCATTTCTTCAATCAGGTATATGTATGTGTCTTTGTTGAAAAAGCCTTCTTCGCATAAGCACCATAAAATGTCAGTATAGGTTAGAGGAAGCATTGCCCGAAAGTCGCTAACAGATATGATCTTGCTAGATTCAAATTTAGACTTGACTCTCGTGAGATGCTCGTCTTCACTGTCTCCTTCGTCATCATCATCGCTTGACATGACACTTCTTCAGCAAGATGCTTCATATGTGCTTCTAACTTTGCGCTGGGTTGCTTGGTGTTTATAAGCGCATTTGCAACCGAGAAGGGGTAGTCAGGTCCCTCAGGATCTGGCATTATTTGCTGCACTGCAGAAACGTCTTCTTGCAATGCTTTTTCAGTGTCTGCCATTGCAGCCAGGAACGCATCGTTCTCTTCCACTGTTGACAATGTGTCATCAAAAACAACTGTTTCGTTAGTACCGAAGCGAAACAGGTCATCAAGGTCTATGTTGATAGCTGGAGGTGTATTCAGAGGCGTTTCCATGATGTCTTACGTAATTACCTTTTCCGGGATGAAATGGCACTTTTATAAGAATTGTTTAGTTTTTGTCGAGAGATGGAGAGGGTCTGACGTCACCATGATTGACAGGTGTTTTTAGGGACAGGGTTATTGTTAGGGTTGGGGTTATGGTTGGAGGGAGGAGGTATGACATAGTATGTCCTGGGGGGGGGGGGTCTGATGATAGACAGAAGGTATTAGTGGGCGTTGCTTGATGACGTCACGTGAATTGTATGCACCCACCTACCCATCAATTGGGATCGTCTAGCACCATAAGTTGAGTATGATTCGATTGCATGATAGGAACTGCAGCGCGCGCTGATTGGTCGGTTGGTTGACAGGCATAATAAATATAGCAACAGGGCACCTGCTAAGACTACCATGTGGTGCTATGTGTTCCAAAGAATTTTTATTTATTATGGATTGCGATAACCAATGTGAATACATTGAAAACCCATAGTGATGGCTTCTACGTCTATAAGATATTTTGCACATAAAAATTAGCATTAGGAAATTAAATACTTCCTTTTTAATTTCGAAAATATCAGCTAGTAGACTACGAAGCCATCACTATGGGAGACTCGAACTTGCGGTGGGAATTGATTACCCAATGCATAAGGAATGGTTGACACACTGTCTACAAGATATCATGTCGTACAGAAGGCAGAAATAAAAGAAGTAAATTCAAGTTATTCCTTTAATTTCAGCGGGGTCTCACCTCAAACTGCCCATTTAATAACAAATAACAAGATCAGTGGGGTTTCACCACGACATGCCTATTGTCAAACATCGTTAGCTCGAATTATAGTGACACGCAGATACGAGGGAACTCATCCCCCCTCTTTTGCTAAAGAGAGGATTGTGAACAGCATCAGAGAAACCCTACAGATGTTGCCGACCCGCCACAGCCACGTACCCAAAACGAGACCATGGCACAACTGTACGGCGCTGGGCCGGCAAGAGAGCAGTCACGTGATTGGGAAGTTGCCACCCTGCCGCTGCAGATCCATACTGCGTCTGTACCCCCATTCTATTTAGAGATCTTCTTATTCTTGTAATTCTTCTTCCCACGGGAATGCTGAGTAGACCTGCAAGAAGAAGGACTGTTATGAATCACTGATTCAGCGGCAACAAAGGGACCAAGACTATGCAAATTAACAACGCATCAGTTGTATACTCTTGTAAATAATGCTTAATAAAAGTGTTAGGCGACACCGAACAACCAACGCGCAACAGTTCACATATTGACACCCCATTAGTACTACGCAAGGAAAGCGCCACACGTCTGACCTGATGAGCTTTAATTGACAATCTCTTTTGAATTACATCTTCAGGCTCTGTAATTATATCATCATATGCTAACAATATGGTTTTCTTGATGTAATTCGAAATAGACGCTTTCGACAGGTCTACTATAGTACTTCGCATAAATGAGATAAACAGACGACGTTGCAACGAGCTGCGATACGTATCCGGGTGTTTAACGTACGCGCGTAGCAGGGATACGGAACATAGGGATGCTGTATCGATACTTCCACGTGACATGAAACCCGGCAAGGCTGGAATCACGATCTGTTCAAACCCAAACCTTTAGTCGCAATATGCGTCTTGCCCAAAAAGACGGTAATGGTTTGAGGACAACCGCCTCCCACGAGCCATTGACCTGACTGACAACGTTTTGTGACGCGTATCTCCCCGCGGCGTTTACCCGAGGCCAATGCCACCAGAAACACACACTTTAGGGTAAGCAGTTTGTCAGAAATGATGGAATGATGGAAAAGTGACGATTTGAGATACTCCATAACCAATGACAAATGCCAAGGCACCACTGTCCTATCCGGAAAAGGCTCTTCCAATTGAAAGGACCTAACCAATTCCACTAACACTTCACAAGATGACAAATCATATCCCGATGCCCTCTTCAAAATAAAGGTGAGAGCGAATTATTAAGTCATGATCGATCTAACCGACACCCTCCTGACCTCGAACAGATACAGAAAAAGTCGGCCACTGCCACCGCCGTAGCAGCCACGGGATCTATACCCCTATCCAGAAACCAAGACTCAAACAAACACCAATGCGATAGGTACACCTTGTTTTTTGGAATCCTTTGATTTCAAGAAGGAAACTTATGCACCAAAGTTTGAATCGAAATAACAGAGGATTTGGGTGATAATGCTCCCAAAAAGGTTGATGCAGACTGCCATACTCTAGGGGAACTGGGAGACTCATGACGCATGGTAGCCGCATCAGCAAAGGAAACCAAGACAGTTCTGGAAGATCTGGAGCTAACAACAGGAGGCGCTGAGGCCTCTCGTGCCAAACCTTGATAAGAATTTTCATCATGAGAGACGACAGCGGGAAGGCAAACAACACTTGCACCGGCCAGTTACACAGCAAGATTAGGACACGGAGACATTTACGCCGGCAGACGATGATTGAGCCTGTTGGCAAACAAATCTAACTGAGGTGCACCCCACGGAGACTGCGAGGCAATCCATCGAAACTTGTAATCCACTAACACCCACTCGGTGTGAACAACCTGACCCGTCCGGGATGCTAAGTTCCCTAGAATGTGAGAAGGTTGAATGAAGAGCCGACCCTCCCGGGAAAGCAATAAGACCTCTTTGGTGAGACTAAACAACATGGGTGAACGAGTGCCACCCTGCTTGAAAAAAAACGGCACCACCGTCTGATTGTCTACAAGAAACTGAACCACATGACCGCATAGAAATGTTTGCAGAGTTTGACAAGCTATCAAAACTGCCTTCATTTACAATACATTGATATGCAAGCTGCGTTCGTGATCCTACCGAAAGCCCTTCCACATGCAACCTGGGAAAACAACACCCCGCCCGGTGCAAGATGCATCCCTCTTCACTTGCCTCGATAGAGCTGGGAGAGAACAAGAAAACACCGAGCACCAGATTGGGTTGACACGATCACCAATCCAGATAACTTAGAGCTAGCAGCGACAATCTTAGAAGACGTGTTGCAACCTGCCGTCACGCAAAGCCTTCAAGATCACCCACTGAAACTAACGAAAATGACACCTGCCCAGCTGAACCGTCTATTCTGTTGCAACTAAAAACCCCAGGAGAGACTCTAGCTGAGTTACCCGAGGCTTGGGCGTGGAGAAAACCGTGGCAATGAGTGACAATATTTTGCGAAATCTGTTTTGTGTGAGAAAAGCTCTGGCATGCAGCTCCGACTTTTTGATTTACCAGCAAAACTAAGACCCCACAGTGACTTAACAGAACATCCAACTGTGATAGGAGCAACTGCCTGTCTGCATTTACTAACAACCAGTCGTCCAGATATTGGAGCAACAGCAACCCTTCTTGACCACTCCACCTTTTGAGTGCCTTCATTACTTGTGTAAACACAAACGGGGCCGTTGACAATCCGAAGGGGAGGGCGAGAAACCAATAATTCTGACCCACTACCCTAAATGCAAGAAAGCGACGAGCGGATTCGTGCAACGAAATGTGGAGATATGCATCGGGCAAATTCACCGACACCGTCCACATCCCCTACTTAGCGTCGATTTGATCAACTGGGGCGCATCCATTGCGAACGATATAAGATGGAGAAACTGACTGAGTTGCGACAAGTCTATGACAAGCCGCCTGATTTTTTCGGTACGAAAAAGGCACGACTGAAGAACGCAAAAACCGTCAGTCACGCTCCTCTAACGGCACACTCGAGTCGAGATTAATCTTCGGTAACCAGGGTACCATATCCTTGGGATAGTCCAGCACTTGAACCGGCAGTACACCATCATTGGACTGATAATGTCACAGTTTTGATGGCAATAAACGTGACCAGGAACGTAGCCGAGCCTGCTGCAGCGACTGTAACTCTTCCATCTGTGCCTGTAGGACGTTGGCTACGCATGGAAATGTGGATAACGTCATGAAATCGTCACGTTTCGGAGTCTGCGATTTATCCGCAAAAAACAAAGCCGGCCTACTGAGCTGCGGCTGCAAAGTCACTAACGACGCTGAAAGGTTATCGACAATAAACCTGATAATGTCCTTGAATGGCAAATCCGCTGCCAAAAAATCGTCTCTTTCCACTCTTCCGGCGGAAGCTCTATTCCAGGCGACGTGGGTGTACGTACCGACCTGAAAGGCCTGAACTCCTCCGGTGGTGAGTGCTGATACATGACGGGCTGCAGAGCATCTGATGCTGTAGTCTGCGAAAAAACGACAGGGGTTAGTCGTGGGGGTGTCACCGTGAGCAATGCCGTCGCAGTAGCGACCGAAGACTGGGAAACACACGGCTAAGGATGTTCCTGTTTTCTAATCAACGGCTGTTCCTCCGCCGACGAAGAATTATCTGGTGAAGAAGCTGTGGAGGATTCATACACTGCGCTACGACGTACAGTACGTTATTTATCCGTCAGCGGTTGAATGGGTGCAACGAGAGGAAGGGGAGTCGGTTGGAACTCCCTGTCCTTCGGTGAAGACGTCTCTGTCATTATGGTGGCGGACGGAGCTGATTTGAGGCGCCACGTTGCCGACGCCACCGATCCCAACTTGGATGCTAGATTATGCAACATTTTCAACTCTTCATCCGACGCTTGGCGTAACGTGTCGGGGTGTAAGTTCAAACTCAACGCAAACTTCTTTAGAGGAGGCAGTTCCTTTTCCCGAGGGGAAGACCCTTACAACATTTGCTTCACTGCCATCTAGATTGTAACGTCTAAGTGCGCGGAAAGAGGCAATTGCTGCATCGATGCATCAGGTGGCAACGTATTGGTATCCGTTGTTGTATCCGTGTGCAAAGATACATGCAAAAGCGATTGAACGGGGGTCTGCAGCGCAGGAGTCGCAGTCACGAACGCAATTCCAATGGAAACGTGATATCAACTTGGCCCTGGCTGCAGAACCAACAGACTGTATAAGCGGCAACGGAATAATCTTAGGAGTCACTTTCTCCGATGGCAGTGTATTCTGAGTATAGGTATTCGGTATAACCTCTGTGGACAAAATCAAAGGTGAAAGTGCTTGCATCGACACCGATGACCTGTCACTCTTGGAGCGCCTGCGACCTCTATTTCGAGCCCTTGCCAACTCTTGCTGCTGAAGTATAAACGCGAACACGGAAGCTAGATGTGCACACTGGTCGCAACGGCTTTCTAAAGAACACGGATGAATGCATCAGCGGCGTAGGCAGGCGGTGCAGCGTGAATGAGGATCACCAGCACGTTTGATGTGTGCACAAGATTCTGGCATTTGCAGCGACTCTACAATCAGAACAACACGAAGCATACAAAAAACTGTTACCACAATGTGTCATAAACAGAGTTTATTAATGATAAAAACGTAATGTTATACATCATTAAACTGTTTACTCTGTTTATTCTTGCCATAAACACGCTCCGTAAACGCAGCGACACGCTGCAATAAGAACCTGTGAACACGGTAAGTCGTCCCAGATACGACTCATAATTAAACGGAATCGGTGTAAGTCTCTGCATCTACCGCTGGCCGCACCAAAGTCGCTGCAAATACGAACCGTGCGCACAGAGACGGTGGCAACACGACCCGTGAGCAAAGCAAGTAGGTGACAACTCCACCCGTGAGCTGAGCGAGTCGGTGGCAACACGACCCGCGAGCACATCGAGACAGTGGCAACACATCCTCTGAGCACGGCGAGTCGGTGGCAACACGACTTGCAACTCAATACCAAATTGCCATAAACACCCTACTGTGTTATAACCGTCACTGCTACGAATTAACACACCTGGTCAAAAACGCGCACCGGGAAAACATCCCCATGCTAACCCCGTACCACGAGCTGTTATGGAAGATAACACTACATAGATGCTGCTCCAACAATCGTAGTTTGGAGTTGCCGTACCTGCTACAGATACGACGCTGCTGTTACAGACACACGATCGATTCTACACCGAGTCAAGTATGTACAGAAGTGGCTTCACTATTCCCCACCGCGAAAAGACATCGCCGCAGCAGGCAGTCTAGGTGTGTTAAAACACGAAAAAGGAAAGTGTATGCAACTCTTCCCAGGAAGTTGCTGCAGTATCGAGGTGATAGAAATCAAAACTTCCCAGACAGGTGATAACTGCGTGTCTAACTGCCTACAATTCCCTATCGCTGGAAAAAGGAAGAAAGACAGTGGAAGGCAGAAACAAATCTTCATGTTTGCAGAGCCTACTCAAACTGTTTGCTGACAATGAGGGCAACCCTCGAAATGGAAACTGAGAAAATCGCCCAGAAACTATTTCACATGTCTATTACAGATAACCTACACTACGTTCGGATGGCAGGGAAGCATTTACCGACAAGCCGGTCTGACAAAACCCAGAACAATGACGTGTAGAAATCAACAAAGTCAGCAAAACATAGAAAACGTACCCGAAGCCAACAAAAACTTACAGTATAGGTAGACATAATATCCAAGATAAGTAATAACCAAAAAGGTATGCATTTACCCTGATTTTGATCCGCCATTTTAACAATATTGTACCGGAGAAAAATTTCCTGTTATCCGGATCAGATAAATTGGGAATGATTCGATCGGTTGGTTAACAGGCATAGTAAACACAGTAACAGGGCACCTGCTAAGCTTACCCATTTGGTGCTATGTGTTCCAAAGAATTTTTTATTAATTATGGATCGCGATAACCAATGTGAATACATTGGAAAACCAATGGTAATGGCTTTGTAGTCTACAAGCTGAAATTTACAAAATTAAAACCATTCCTTAACAAAACATTCAGAAATGAGTCATTGATGACGTCATTTGGCAAATTTTCAAATATTTGTAAAACAGCGTAATGTTCAGTAAGACTTTATTTTTTCATGACGTTATTGGTAACGTTATTTATCAAACTTTCAAACGTGCATAACTTCAAAGCTACTGTAATTTCCACCATTTACCATCAAAACAGTGAAGTGATAGAGTTTGCCAAAATATGGATTTGCATGGATAGCAGATCCAGCATCTCTTCACCACATAAAAGTAAGTGAAGATGCTGAGACAGGATATATTTTAGAAGTAGATCTCGCATACTCGGATGAAATCCATTATCAGCATTTGACTATCCAGTGGCTGCTGAAAAGAAAACTGTTCGAACCAGTGAATTGTCCGAATACAGTCAGGATCTGAGAAAGCAGTTGGGATTGAAATGTAAGCCTACGGAAAAGATGATTCCCAATCCCAGTGACAAGTAAAAGTATGTGGTATATTTTCGAAATTTGTAGCAATGCGTATCTCTTGAATTGAAAGTGACAAAGGTGCATCGAGCCATCATGTTCAGCTGAGTAAATGGCTAACTACATACATAGTTGGCAACACAGAGAAGAGAAAAGTGGCAAAAACCCATTTGAAAAAGACCTTCACAAATTTCACCAGTTCTACATTTTCAATGAGGATTGGTGAGCAGTATACTGCCTCAAATGCGATCTAATTTTTCTAATTTTGAACAAGCCCATTCAAATTGGGTTTACTATCCTGGATCTCAGCAAAGTCTTTATGTATGATTATCACTACAATTACATGAAGAAGTATCCAGAGGCAAAACTGCTGTTCTGTGACACAAAGAGTTTGTGCTATGACATACCATCCAGAGACAGTTACAAACAGCATAGTCATCTTTTTGATGCAATCCACTGTGAACATGAAAATGTTGGAGACAATGAAAGATAAAACTGCAGAGTACCCATTAAGGAGTTTGTAGGACATCTACGACAACACCTACAGTAATACCTGCAGCAAAGTGTGGCACAATGCCTACAGCAAAGCTTACAGCAAAGTCTGAGGCAATACCTACAGCAACGTCTAAGACAATGCCTACAGCACAGTCTGAGATGAAGCCTATGACAAAGTCTGAGGCAAAGCCCATTAAAAAGCCTGAGCTGAAACCACTGCAACAGCTAAAGCAACAGCCTCAAAGGCAGCCACAATTTAGAAAGATGAAAAGAGTTGAGTGTCCGCTTTCAGCAACCATGACAGCGTTTAAAAACGAAAAAGGAGCATAAGGCAGCGCCTAGGGCAGAGGACCAGTATGGCGATCAGTATGACTATGATAATGAACAATGTCAATGTCACACCATGTACATGTAAAAGTGATTGGACATGATAAATGTTATGTTAGTTTTTACAGCATTTACAAAGGGGGTGATAACATTTATGACACTGATATCAATTTAAGTGCTTAAGTGGGCTAATTTGATGCAAGCATTTGCATAATAACATTTTGTTTTGTTCTCAAACATTAATTATAGTTTACATCATGTGAAAATGAGTCAAAAGTAAATATCTTGATTTGTTAAATTGTAGTTGAATCAATTGTAAATATTTTTGGTTTGTTATATTATATAAAACACGTACACATGATATTTTTTCAACTTTTATTTTTTTCTCAATAATTAATTGTAGTTTACATCATGTAAAAATGAATCAATTGTAAATATCTTGATTTAGGAAATTGTTGTTAAATCAATTGTAAATAATAAAAACGCACACACATGATTTTTTTAACTTTAATTATTCTTCATACACTATTTTCTTCACATAAATGCCATGTGTATCTCGTGACAGAATTCATGTGCGAATACGTAACTTACCTTCAGTCTTTGGTTTCAAATCAGTGGATAAATAGCCATGAAGTTTGTTGGTAGCAGCTTGATATGCTTCAGTTAAAAACCGAGATTTCCCTAGATACATGTGCCGGGCCGATGTACTTATCTGTCAAATATCTCTTGAAGAATATAATATAATGTGTTTTGAAATTAATATCACGCATTTCCATTCCTTGGTGAGACAGACTGTGCATGATGAAAATAATCCTTATCTTTTTATGACTACTTCCAACACTAAACAATCTAGTCACGTGTTAATCATTATGGCATTTGGTCATTGGATCATCAATAATGAGTAAGTTATTGTTTTGGATTGAAACGCTTTTCAATATCCTCTGGAATGCCTTTCACGCCTTTCTACAAGAGGTGATTGGCAGCACAGAGCCATAAAATGTTTTTGTCAATGAGCCTTTCTCACAGGAGATGTTTTCCACTGCCTGTTGGTTCAGAAACCAGAAATGTAAACGGATGCTTCATAGCGCTTGAACATCAGATTCCTTTACCCAACTATTAAATTTCTTTGGCCAGCCTAACCACTTGAAATAATTCTTTCACACCTCGTCTTTTTGTGTCTTCAAAACTTTTTCACTTTTATGCACGGATTGAACGTCTTTTGTAACAGCTTGTAATTCTTCTTTATAGAAATAACCATCAATATCTTCGTCTAAGAAGTCTTTGACACGATACAAGTGTATTCTTTGCTTCTTACAACCATGTATGACAATGAACACTTCTTGTGTCCATTTTATGGTAATCCCTTTGAAAGAGGTAATTTATGTGGGAAATGTGAACATGTTGATCAATGTTAAATTTGTAGGCTTTTGGTTTTTTAGTTGATTTCAATTTCAATTTATCAATACACATGTGCTTTCACAATGTCTATCGGTGATAATGCTTTTGGTAAAGATCCATGGGGTTTAAGATTATAATCATAAACCAAGTCTTGGAAAATATCTTTATACCGATACGTCTCTTTCCACTCTTCCGGCGGAAGCTCCATTCCAGGCGACGTGGGTGTACGTACCGACCTGAAAGGCATGAACTCCTCCGGTGGTGAGTGCTGATACATGACGGGCTGCAGAGCATCTGATGCTGTAGTCTGCGAAAAAACGACAGGGGTTAGTCGTGGGGGTGTCACCGTGAGCAATGCCGTCGCAGTAGCGACCGAAGACTGGGAAACACACGGCTAAGGATGTTCCTGTTTTCTAATCAACGGCTGTTCCTCCGCCGACGAAGAATTATCTGGTGAAGAAGCTGTGGAGGATTCATACACTGCGCTACGACGTACAGTACGTTATTTATCCGTCAGCGGTTGAATGGGTGCAACGAGAGGAAGGGGAGTCGGTTGGAACTCCCTGTCCTTCGGTGAAGACGTCTCTGTCATTATGGTGGCGGACGGAGCTGATTTGAGGCGCCACGTTGCCGACGCCACCGATCCCAACTTGGATGCTAGATTATGCAACATTTTCAACTCTTCATCCGACGCTTGGCGTAACGTGTCGGGGTGTAAGTTCAAACTCAACGCAAACTTCTTTAGAGGAGGCAGTTCCTTTTCCCGAGGGGAAGACCCTTACAACATTTGCTTCACTGCCATCTAGATTGTAACGTCTAAGTGCGCGGAAAGAGGCAATTGCTGCATCGATGCATCAGGTGGCAACGTATTGGTATCCGTTGTTGTATCCGTGTGCAAAGATACATGCAAAAGCGATTGAACGGGGGTCTGCAGCGCAGGAGTCGCAGTCACGAACGCAATTCCAATGGAAACGTGATATCAACTTGGCCCTGGCTGCAGAACCAACAGACTGTATAAGCGGCAACGGAATAATCTTAGGAGTCACTTTCTCCGATGGTAGTGTATTCTGAGTATAGGTATTCGGTATAACCTCTGTGGACAAAATCAAAGGTGAAAGTGCTTGCATCGACACCGATGACCTGTCACTCTTGGAGCGCCTGCGACCTCTATTTCGAGCCCTTGCCAACTCTTGCTGCTGAAGTATAAACGCGAACACGGAAGCTAGATGTGCACACTGGTCGCAACGGCTTTCTAAAGAACACGGATGAATGCATCAGCGGCGTAGGCAGGCGGTGCAGCGTGAATGAGGATCACCAGCACGTTTGATGTGTGCACAAGATTCTGGCATTTGCAGCGACTCTACAATCAGAACAACACGAAAAAACTGTTACCACAATGTGTCATAAACAGAGTTTATTAATGATAAAAACGTAATGTTATACATCATTAAACTGTTTACTCTGTTTATTCTTGCCATAAACACGCTCCGTAAACGCAGCGACACGCTGCAATAAGAACCTGTGAACACGGTAAGTCGTCCCAGATACAACTCATAATTAAACGGAATCGGTGTAAGTCTCTGCATCTACCGCTGGCCGCACCAAAGTCGCTGCAAATACGAACCGTGCGCACAGAGACGGTGGCAACACGACCCGTGAGCAAAGCAAGTAGGTGACAACTCCACCCGTGAGCTGAGCGAGTCGGTGGCAACACGACCCGCGAGCACATCGAGACAGTGGCAACACATCCTCTGAGCACGGCGAGTCGGTGGCAACACGACTTGCAACTCAATACCAAATTGCCATAAACACCCTACTGTGTTATAACCGTCACTGCTACGAATTAACACACCTGGTCAAAAACGCGCACCGGGAAAACATCCCCATGCTAACCCCGTACCACGAGCTGTTATGGAAGATAACACTACATAGATGCTGCTCCAACAATCGTAGTTTGGAGTTGTCGTACCTGCTACAGATACGACGCTGCTGTTACAGCCCCATGATCGATAATACACCGAGTCAAGTATGTACAGAAGTGGCTTCACTATTCCCCACCGCGAAAAGACATCGCCGCAGCAGGCAGTCTAGGCGTGTTAAAACACGAAAAAGGAAAGTGTATGCAACTCTTCCCAGGAAGTTGCTGCAGTATCGAGGTGATAGAAATCAAAACTTCCCAGACAGGTGATAACTGCGTGTCTAACTGCCTACAATTCCCTATCGCTGGAAAAAGGAAGAAAGACAGTGGAAGGCAGAAACAAATCTTCATGTTTGCAGAGCCTACTCAAACTGTTTGCTGACAATGAGGGCAACCCTCGAAATGGAAACTGAGAAAATCGCCCAGAAACTATTTCACATGTCTATTACAGATAACCTACACTACGTTCTGATGGCAGGGAAGCATTTACCGACAAGCCGGTCTGACAAAACCCAGAACAATGATGTGTAGAAATCAACAATGTCAGCAAAACATAGAAAACGTACCCGAAGCCAACAAAAACTTACAGTATAGGTAGACATAATATCCAAGATAAGTAATAACCAAAAAGGTATGCATTTACCCTGATTTTGATCCGCCATTTTAACAATATTGTACCGGAGAAAAATTTCCTGTTATCCGGATCAGATAAATTGGGAATGATTCGATCGGTTGGTTAACAGGCATAGTAAACACAGTAACAGGGCACCTGCTAAGCTTACCCATTTGGTGCTATGTGTTCCAAAGAATTTTTTATTAATTATGGATCGCGATAACCAATGTGAATACATTGGAAAACCAATGGTAATGGCTTTGTAGTCTACAAGCTGAAATTTACAAAATTAAAACCATTCCTTAACAAAACATTCAGAAATGAGTCATTGATGACGTCATTTGGCAAATTTTCAAATATTTGTAAAACAGCGTAATGTTCAGTAAGACTTTATTTTTTCATGACGTTATTGGTAACGTTATTTATCAAACTTTCAAACGTGCATAACTTCAAAGCTACTGTAATTTCCACCATTTACCATCAAAACAGTGAAGTGATAGAGTTTGCCAAAATATGGAATTGCATGGATAGCAGATCCAGCATCTCTTCACCATATAAAAGTAAGTGAAGATGCTGAGACAGGATATATTTTAGAAGTAGATCTCGCATACTCGGATGAAATCCATTATCAGCATATGACTATCCAGTGGCTGCTGAAAAGAAAACTGTTCGAACCAGTGAATACAGTCAGAATCTGAGAAAACACTTGGGATTGAAATGTAAGCCTACGGAAAAGATGATTCCCAATCCCAGTGACAAGTAAAAGTATGTGGTATATTTTCGAAATTTGTAGCAATGCGTATCTCTTGAATTGAAAGTGACAAAGGTGCATCGAGCCATCATGTTCAGCTGAGTAAATGGCTAACTACATACATAGTTGGCAACACAGAGAAGAGAAAAGTGGCAAAAACCCATTTGAAAAAGACCTTCACAAATTTCACCAGTTCTACATTTTCAATGAGGATTTGTGAGCAGTATACTGCCTCAAATGCGATCTAATTTTTCTAATTTTGAACAAGCCCATTCAAATTGGGTTTACTATCCTGTATCTCAGCAAAGTCTTTATGTATGATTATCACTACAATTACATGAAGAAGTATCCAGAGGCAAAACTGCTGTTCTGTTACACAAAGAGTTTGTGCTATGACATACCATCCAGAGACAGTTACAAACAGCATAGTCATCTTTTTGATGCAATCCACTGTGAACAAGAAAATGTTGGAGACAATGAAAGATAAAACTGCAGAGTACCCATTAAGGAGTTTGTAGGACATCTACGACAACACCTACAGTAATACCTGCAGCAAAGTGTGGCACAATGCCTACAGCAAAGCTTACAGCAAAGTCTGAGGCAATACCTACAGCAACGTCTAAGACAATGCCTACAGCACAGTCTGAGATGAAGCCTATGACAAAGTCTGAGGCAAAGCCCATTAAAAAGCCTGAGCTGAAACCACTGCAACAGCTAAAGCAACAGCCTCAAAGGCAGCCACAATTTAGAAAGATGAAAAGAGTTGAGTGTCCGCTTTCAGCAACCATGACAGCGTTTAAAAACGAAAAAGGAGCATAAGGCAGCGCCTAGGGCAGAGGACCAGTATGGCGATCAGTATGACTATGATAATGAACAATGTCAATGTCACACCATGTACATGTAAAAGTGATTGGACATGATAAATGTTATGTTAGTTTTTACAGCATTTACAAAGGGGGTGATAACATTTATGACACTGATATCAATTTAAGTTGTTGCTTGAGTGGGCTAATTTGATGCAAGCATTTGCATAATAACATTTTGTTTTGTTCTCAAACATTAATTATAGTTTACATCATGTGAAAATGAGTCAAATGTAAATATCTTGATTTGTTAAATTGTAGTTGAATCAATTGTAAATATTTTTGGTTTGTTATATTGTATAAAACACGTACACATGATTTTTTTTAACTTTTATTTTCTTCTCAATAATTAATTGTAGTTTACATCATGTAAAAATGAATCAATTGTAAATATCTTGATTTAGGAAATTGTTGTTAAATCAATTGTAAATAATAAAAACGCACACACATGATTTTATTAACTTTAATTCTTCTTCATTCACTATTTTCTTCACATAAATGCCATATGTATCTCGTGACAGAATTCATGTGCGAATACGCAACTTACCTTCAGTCTTTGGTTTCAAATCAGTGGATAAATAGCCATGAAGTTTGTTGGTAGCAGCTTGATATGCTTCAGTTAAAAACCGAGATTTCCCTAGATACATGTGCCGGGCCGATGTACTTATCTGTCAAATATCTCTTGAAGAATATAATATAATGTGTTTTCAAATTAATATCACGCATTTCCATTCCTTGGTGAGACAGACTGTGCTTGATGAAAATAATCTTTATCTTTTTATGACTACTTCCAACACTAAACAATCTAGTCACGTGTTAATCATTATGGCATTTGGTCATTGGATCATCAATAATAAGTAAGTTATTGTTTTGGATTGAAACGCTTTTCAATATCCTCTGGAATGCCTTTCACGCCATTCCACAAGAGGTGATTGGCAGCACAGAGCCATAAAATGTTTTTGTCAATGAGCCTTTCTCACAGGAGATGTTTTCCACTGCCTGTTGGTTCAGAAACCAGAAATGTAAACGGATGCTTCATAGCGCTTGAACATCAGATTCCTTTACCCAACTATTAAATTTCTTTGGCCAGCCTAACCACTTGAAATAATTCTTTCACACCTCGTCTTTTTGTGTCTTCAAAACTTTTTCACTTTTATGCACGGATTGAACGTCTTTTGTAACAGCTTGTAATTCTTCTTTATAGAAATAACCATCAATATCTTCGTCTAAGAAGTCTTTGACACGATACAAGTGTATTCTTTGCTTCTTACAACCATGTATGACAATGAACACTTCTTGTGTCCATTTTATGGTAATCCCTTTGAAAGAGGTAATTTATGTGGGAAATGTGAACATGTTGATCAATGTTAAATTTGTAGGCTTTTGGTTTTTTAGTTGATTTCAATTTCAATTTATCAATACACATGTGCTTTCACAATGTCTATCGGTGATAATGCTTTTGGTAAAGATCCATGGGGTTTAAGATTATAATCATAAACCAAGTCTTGGAAAATATCTTTATACCGATACGTCTCTTTCCACTCTTCCGGCGGAAGCTCCATTCCAGGCGACGTGGGTGTACGTACCGACCTGAAAGGCATGAACTCCTCCGGTGGTGAGTGCTGATACATGACGGGCTGCAGAGCATCTGATGCTGTAGTCTGCGAAAAAACGACAGGGGTTAGTCGTGGGGGTGTCACCGTGAGCAATGCCGTCGCAGTAGCGACCGAAGACTGGGAAACACACGGCTAAGGATGTTCCTGTTTTCTAATCAACGGCTGTTCCTCCGCCGACGAAGAATTATCTGGTGAAGAAGCTGGGGAGGATTCATACACTGCGCTACGACGTACAGTACGTTATTTATCCGTCAGCGGTTGAATGGGTGCAACGAGAGGAAGGGGAGTCGGTTGGAACTCCCTGTCCTTCGGTGAAGACGTCTCTGTCATTATGGTGGCGGACGGAGCTGATTTGAGGCGCCACGTTGCCGACGCCACCGATCCCAACTTGGATGCTAGATTATGCAACATCTTCAACTCTTCATCCGACGCTTGGCGTAAAGTGTCGGGGTGTAAGTTCAAACTCAACGCAAACTTCTTTAGAGGAGGCAGTTCCTTTTCCCGAGGGGAAGACCCTTACAACATTTGCCTCACTGCCATCTAGATTGTAACGTCTAAGTGCGCGGAAAGAGGCAATTGCTGCATCGATGCATCAGGTGGCAACGTATTGGTATCCGTTGTTGTATCCGTGTGCAAAGATACATGCAAAAGCGATTGAACGGGGGTCTGCAGCGCAGGAGTCGCAGTCACGAACGCAATTCCAATGGAAACGTGATATCAACTTGGCCCTGGCTGCAGAACCAACAGACTGTATAAGCGGCAACGGAATAATCTTAGGAGTCACTTTCTCCGATGGTAGTGTATTCTGAGTATAGGTATTCGGTATAACCTCTGTGGACAAAATCAAAGGTGAAAGTGCTTGCATCGACACCGATGACCTGTCACTCTTGGAGCGCCTGCGACCTCTATTTCGAGCCCTTGCCAACTCTTGCTGCTGAAGTATAAACGCGAACACGGAAGCTAGATGTGCACACTGGTCGCAACGGCTTTCTAAAGAACACTTATGAATGCATCAGCGGCGTAGGCAGGCGGTGCAGCGTGAATGAGGATCACCAGCACGTTTGATGTGTGCACAAGATTCTGGCATTTGCAGCGACTCTACAATCAGAACAACACGAAAAAACTGTTACCACAATGTGTCATAAACAGAGTTTATTAATGATAAAAACGTAATGTTATACATCATTAAACTGTTTACTCTGTTTATTCTTGCCATAAACACGCTCCGTAAACGCAGCGACACGCTGCAATAAGAACCTGTGAACACGGTAAGTCGTCCCAGATACGACTCATAATTAAACGGAATCGGTGTAAGTCTCTGCATCTACCGCTGGCCGCACCAAAGTCGCTGCAAATACGAACCGTGCGCACAGAGACGGTGGCAACACGACCCGTGAGCAAAGCAAGTAGGTGACAACTCCACCCGTGAGCTGAGCGAGTCGGTGGCAACACGACCCGCGAGCACATCGAGACAGTGGCAACACATCCTCTGAGCACGGCGAGTCGGTGGCAACACGACTTGCAACTCAATACCAAATTGCCATAAACACCCTACTGTGTTATAACCGTCACTGCTACGAATTAACACACCTGGTCAAAAACGCGCACCGGGAAAACATCCCCATGCTAACCCCGTACCACGAGCTGTTATGGAAGATAACACTACATAGATGCTGCTCCAACAATCGTAGTTTGGAGTTGTCGTACCTGCTACAGATACGACGCTGCTGTTACAGCCCCATGATCGATACTACACCGAGTCAAGTATGTACAGAAGTGGCTTCACTATTCCCCACCGCGAAAAGACATCGCCGCAGCAGGCAGTCTAGGCGTGTTAAAACACGAAAAAGGAAAGTGTATGCAACTCTTCCCAGGAAGTTGCTGCAGTATCGAGGTGATAGAAATCAAAACTTGCCAGACAGGTGATAACTGCGTGTCTAACTGCCTACAATTCCCTATCGCTGGAAAAAGGAAGAAAGACAGTGGAAGGCAGAAACAAATCTTCATGTTTCCAGAGCCTACTCAAACTGTTTGCTGACAATGAGGGCAACCCTCGAAATGGAAACTGAGAAAATCGCCCAGAAACTATTTCACATGTCTATTACAGATAACCTACACTACGTTCTGATGGCAGGGAAGCATTTACCGACAAGCCGGTCTGACAAAACCCAGAACAATGACGTGTAGAAATCAACAAAGTCAGCAAAACATAGAAAACGTACCCGAAGCCAACAAAAACTTACAGTATAGGTAGACATAATATCCAAGATAAGTAATAACCAAAAAGGTATGCATTTACCCTGATTTTGATCCGCCATTTTAACAATATTGTACCGGAGAAAAATTTCCTGTTATCCGGATCAGATAAATTGGGAATGATTCGATCGGTTGGTTAACAGGCATAGTAAACACAGTAACAGGGCACCTGCTAAGCTTACCCATTTGGTGCTATGTGTTCCAAAGAATTTTTTATTAATTATGGATCGCGATAACCAATGTGAATACATTGGAAAACCAATGGTAATGGCTTTGTAGTCTACAAGCTGAAATTTACAAAATTAAAACCATTCCTTAACAAAACATTCAGAAATGAGTCATTGATGACGTCATTTGGCAAATTTTCAAATATTTGTAAAACAGCGTAATGTTCAGTAAGACTTTATTTTTTCATGACGTTATTGGTAACGTTATTTATCAAACTTTCAAACGTGCATAACTTCAAAGCTACTGTAATTTCCACCATTTACCATCAAAACAGTGAAGTGATAGAGTTTGCCAAAATATGGAATTGCATGGATAGCAGATCCAGCATCTCTTCACCATATAAAAGTAAGTGAAGATGCTGAGACAGGATATATTTTAGAAGTAGATCTCGCATACTCGGATGAAATCCATTATCAGCATATAACTATCCAGTGGCTGCTGAAAAGAAAACTGTTCGAACCAGTGAATACAGTCAGAATCTGAGAAAACAGTTGGGATTGAAATGTAAGCCTACGGAAAAGATGATTCCCAATCCCAGTGACAAGTAAAAGTATGTGGTATATTTTCGAAATTTGTAGCAATGCGTATCTCTTGAATTGAAAGTGACAAAGGTGCATCGAGCCATCATGTTCAGCTGAGTAAATGGCTAACTACATACATAGTTGGCAACACAGAGAAGAGAAAAGTGGCAAAAACCCATTTGAAAAAGACCTTCACAAATTTCACCAGTTCTACATTTTCAATGAGGATTTGTGAGCAGTATACTGCCTCAAATGCGATCTAATTTTTCTAATTTTGAACAAGCCCATTCAAATTGGGTTTACTATCCTGGATCTCAGCAAAGTCTTTATGTATGATTATCACTACAATTACATGAAGAAGTATCCAGAGGCAAAACTGCTGTTTTGTGACACAAAGAGTTTGTGCTATGACATACCATCCAGAAACAGTTACAAACAGCATAGTCATCTTTTTGATGCAATCCACTGTGAACAAGAAAATGTTGGAGACAATGAAAGATAAAACTGCAGAGTACCCATTAAGGAGTTTGTAGGACATCTACGACAACACCTACAGTAATACCTGCAGCAAAGTGTGGCACAATGCCTACAGCAAAGCCTACAGCAAAGTCTGAGGCAATACCTACAGCAACGTCTAAGACAATGCCTACAGCACAGTCTGAGATGAAGCCTATGACAAAGTCTGAGGCAAAGCCCATTAAAAAGCCTGAGCTGAAACCACTGCAACAGCTAAAGCAACAGCCTCAAAGGCAGCCACAATTTAGAAAGATGAAAAGAGTTGAGTGTCCGCTTTCAGCAACCATGACAGCGTTTAAAAACGAAAAAGGAGCATAAGGCAGCGCCTAGGGCAGAGGACCAGTATGGCGATCAGTATGACTATGATAATGAACAATGTCAATGTCACACCATGTACATGTAAAAGTGATTGGACATGATAAATGTTATGTTAGTTTTTACAGCATTTACAAAGGGGGTGATAACATTTATGACACTGATATCAATTTAAGTTGTTGCTTGAGTGGGCTAATTTGATGCAAGCATTTGCATAATAACATTTAGTTTTGTTCTCAAACATTAATTATAGTTTACATCATGTGAAAATGAGTCAAATGTAAATATCTTGATTTGTTAAATTGTAGTTGAATCAATTGTAAATATTTTTGGTTTGTTATATTGTATAAAACACGTACACATGATTTTTTTTCAACTTTTATTTTCTTCTCAATAATTAATTGTAGTTTACATCATGTAAAAATGAATCAATTGTAAATATCTTGATTTAGGAAATTGTTGTTAAATCAATTGTAAATAATAAAAACGCACACACATGATTTTTTTAACTTTAATTCTTCTTCATTCACTATTTTCTTCACATAAATGCCATATGTATCTCGTGACAGAATTCATGTGCGAATACGCAACTTACCTTCAGTCTTTGGTTTCAAATCAGTGGATAAATAGCCATGAAGTTTGTTGGTAGCAGCTTGATATGCTTCAGTTAAAAACCGAGATTTCCCTAGATACATGTGCCGGGCCGATGTACTTATCTGTCAAATATCTCTTGAAGAATATAATATAATGTGTTTTTAAATTAATATCACGCATTTCCATTCCTTGGTGAGACAGACTGTGCATGATGAAAATAATCTTTATCTTTTTATGACTACTTCCAACACTAAACAATCTAGTCACGTGTTAATCATTATGGCATTTGGTCATTGGATCATCAATAATAAGTAAGTTATTGTTTTGGATTGAAACGCTTTTCAATATCCTCTGGAATGCCTTTCACGCCTTTCTACAAGAGGTGATTGGCAGCACAGAGCCATAAAATGTTTTTGTCAATGAGCCTTTCTCACAGGAGATGTTTTCCACTGCCTGTTGGTTCAGAAACCAGAAATGTAAACGGATGCTTCATAGCGCTTGAACATCAGATTCCTTTACCCAACTATTAAATTTCTTTGGCCAGCCTAACCACTTGAAATAATTCTTTCACACCTCGTCTTTTTGTGTCTTCAAAACTTTTTCACTTTTATGCACGGATTGAACGTCTTTTGTAACAGCTTGTAATTCTTCTTTATAGAAATAACCATCAATATCTTCGTCTAAGAAGTCTTTGACACGATACAAGTGTATTCTTTGCTTCTTACAACCATGTATGACAATGAACACTTCTTGTGTCCATTTTATGGTAATCCCTTTGAAAGAGGTAATTTATGTGGGAAATGTGAACATGTTGATCAATGTTAAATTTGTAGGCTTTTGGTTTTTTAGTTGATTTCAATTTCAATTTATCAATACACATGTGCTTTCACAATGTCTATCGGTGATAATGCTTTTGGTAAAGATCCATGGGGTTTAAGATTATAATCATAAACCAAGTCTTGGAAAATATCTTTATACCGATACGTTTGCCGATGTAGGAAATAGTGATACATCATTCCTTTAAGAGTACGTATGACTCTTTCAGCAAAGTTGGCTTTTGTATCATTCTTTTTAGTATATGCATGAATACATTGTTTCTTTAGAAATTGCTTTACTCATCTGTTCTTAAAATCTGTTCCATTATCTGACCTCAGTTTTCTAGGTCTTCTCACCATTTGTTGAAAAATCTTTGAAAGGTTTGAATGACACTCGTATGAGTTTTGTTTGGAATAGGTTGTACCCACAAGTGTTTGGAGAGGACATCAGTGACAATTAGTAGAAAGTGATTGTCTTCATTAGGTTCTGCAATGTTGGTCACATCTGCCAAGTCCACACCCCACATATCATCAATAATACGGGTAATGATGCGTTGTCATTTAAATTTGTATTCATTGGTTCGAGTAAACTAAGGGCATCTTAATTTGTAACAATTTTTTTTACTTTGGAATATGTTACAAGATGTATGTTTTGTTTCAGTATTTTATATATCTTATTAGGTCCTGCGAATGCACCAAGGATTCCAGGTTTACACTGAGTATTGGTTAAGTAGTCTGTCTGCGTTGTCAAATTAAATTGACACGAAATCAATCAGTCACATAACCAAACTTTTATTGACATGTAAATATGAATAACTTAACTAATATTTTAACAATTCAGAAAAAACAGTTAAAAGACTATATTGTGCACTACAATTCATACATATAAACTTCTTCAAACTTCTTCAAACATTTTGTAAACGTCTATCGTCACTTCGATTCGTCCATTATTCAACGTTACGAGCTCTGATATATTCGTTGACAGTGAAACATCATCGTCATGATGTACAATAATTCTAGCAGCCCACAGCTTGCATGAGGTCAACTGCCCAATCGTGTTGGCGTTGAGAAATCTTGAATCAATGTCATAGGTATCCCCTAGTAAATTCAGTTCTTCACAGTCTCTCAAAAAGACTAGATGAAACGATTTCTTTGAATTGTCCTTCCAACAACTTCCCAGTGTTTATACATATTCGTCACTTCCAGTAACTAGTCGGATTCAAAGTAAAGAAGCTATGAAAATACAAAATCAATGTAGTCTACTTTGAATACATCATCTAATGTCTATATGCGTGTGCGAAGAATGAGTTGAGGTGCTGACATGTTTCACCTTTCTTCTTCCTATAATATAACGACGTGATCGTTTAAATTTTTTAAAGCATGTTTATATTTGACCTCTTTTAAAATGTCTACCACCTCTTCTATTATTTTATTCCTTTGTTGACTTTATAACTCACTTAAGATTAAATTCACTAGAAAGAATAAACATATGTCGCTATGTCTTCAACATTTAAATGACAAAGCTTCAAAACATTGTTAAAAGGTTTTATATCTTACCTTTGCAACAAAACTGTTAACTTGGTGAACTTTCAGTTTCTTCTTCTTTGCATAAAATTCTTACAGAAGTCATTATGTTATAGTACATCCAATGTTCTACACCGAGCACGATGAAGTTGTGGCCTTTAGTAAGCTTAAGTTATACTGTTATGCTTATACGGTTGAAACTGTATACAACATTCACCATCAGACTCAATAACTTTTATACTAAGATCTTGTAGATGAAATCCTGGTACTGATAAAGATATAAAATGATCCTTGATCTTTGAGAACTACAACAAAGTCAATTATCTTTCTCATGAATTGTTTATTTACTTTAAAGCAAAGTTTCAAGTTCTTGCCAAACCTTATAAACACAGCTTTAACATTCTTTATACATGAAATCGCAACGTTCAGTTTTTCTCCATTTAAGACAAAGTCCTGCTGAATACTATGTGAATTAAACTGAAATCATTCAAGATGTTTTGTAATTATACACTGTTGAACTTATCATGCCTGTCTTATATGTAATAGGCCCGAGATGGAGGGGGGAGCTGAAAATGAAAAATGTTCAGAATTGCTTGAAACGTAAAGCTATGCCAAAATCTAAATTTTGCGCGATATTATTCAACAGGTTCAATCGTGGCAATGTGGTAGATTGAGAGTGCTATAGAGCCCTATATAAGCGCAGCGCTCCAACAGTCCCCTGTTAATGCCATACAGTAACAGCGATGGACACCACCATCAACACGTTTCTGAGAGATCGGTCGGTCCCCAGGGGGAGCGATGGTGGGGGTCGGTCAGTCGGTCCGTCGGTCAGTTACCAGGAAAGGGGAGGGCTCCCACAGTGTCCGGTAATGTCGTCTTAACCTAATGCGGGGACACTCACAATACCTCTGAGTTTATTTTACTGTGCAAAAAGTGTCCTCGCTAAACTTTGCATGTTTTTTCAGTTTGATAGTTGTCACTTTATCAGAGTTGGGCCCTTCATGAAGCGGGATGATCTTCGAAATCACTGGTGCTTATGTTAATGATTTCAGTCACGATCTAAGAAATGAAGTTTCAACAATTAGGTATACTTATTTACACTTAATATATTTATTTACACTTAATATTAATCCATCAGTATTCGAGACATTTATTATGAGACACATTACACGATTCCACACCTCCAATACCAAAGCAATCTGCACATTCATTTAGTTAAGGTAATTGGAGCAAAAGACAATCCCCTGATTACCACCCCGAGCAGGATTCAAACTCAGAACCTTTGGATTTGCAGACCAACGCTCTAACCAAATGAGCTAACCGTCACCTCCAACCGTCATGTTGGGAAGTAAGAGAAAATTTGATTCTTGAAATATCTTTGATATTTCGTAACTTGAAAAAAAACTTGAAAAAAATAAATCTTTTGTTTTGCATACTTTGATTGGCCCTTTTATTATGATTAAGCAATTCCCTAAAATTAAGAAGTACTGCTTAAGACCATTTGCCTCTTATTGATGATAACAAAACCAATAAAGAGACAATTTCATTACTTACCTGAAAAGTTTTCAGCTTGTTATAAAATAGAACACCTGCAAAACCTTTCTGTTAAGTTAAAAATAATAAAAAAATCAAATAAAGTTAATATGATATACTTACACTGTTGCCAACTATCTTTTCCTTTTGCTATACAGTTTAATCAGTTATTAGATAAATGAACACCTGTTTCAAGGAACAGCTCTCGCTTGCCCTTTTTACTTCACATTAGATAATCATAAAACCACCAAAGCAGGAGGACTGATCTGAAAATATCTCCCTACAGCACTGGTAGCACGGGTCCGAAAGGCGAGGGCGAAAAGTGCGTAAGACCAGGGGGGTTTTGGATTAGTCCAGACGCGTGTGTGGTTTTATTTTTATTTTATGATTTTTGGTACGAGTACATTCTTTTACAAATTACATATTTTTGTATACCTCTGCGGCACTTTCTGTTGAATAGTTATGTTTTATGTCGCTGTCATGTACAGAGTTCCAGCGTGACGTCTTCGACGCCAGAAGAGCGGTTAGTACGGCTTAACGTACCTACACGACGTCCTTACTCGTTGTTATAACAGCTGACCTCCGATGAGATCTATCTGTTATGTATAACAACATAGTTGATTAATATTTTAAAAAGTAGTTTCTCTTTTCATTCATTGAGTCCTATTTTCGAGGAATCCTACGGGGTCTGCGGCGTGAAAAGGTGTTATAAACAACAGACCGAACCGCCGTAGAGGTTGGTTGTTGGGCAACAACGCGTACCTAGTGAAAATCACGAGATTCCCGGAAGTCCACATTGAAAAAGAGGCTGTCAAAATACAACACGTAAAACTGTAATATTAAATTCGTAGTTTTTTTTGTTACTGGTCATCATATAGGGAAGTATGGGTCAGCAAGCAAGTGCACAAACTGAACAAGACAGTTCCGGCAATCCTGAAGTGGCTTGGTGGTGTAGACTTTTAGCAAGAGTAATAGGAACCATTGCAGGATTAGGTATGGATTTTGTGGAAAAATAGGTAAATGAGCCTGACTACAAGAATCTCAATGTTTTCTCCAGTGAGCGTAGATTTGCTTATTATTTATTATTGAATGAAACTTTAAACATTTTATATTGGTTTCTAAAGAATAGATAGTGTGGTTTAAGTATAACATATGTTAATTTGTCACATGACTCGTTTCATGATTGATTTCATGAGTCACATGAGTACTAGTTCTTAGTCAGCTCTTTCTTAAGTTACTTCGTATATCTCTGTGTCATAGCTGCGAATCCTTCCATTGTTCCTGTATGTTCTGGGGCACAAATCCCGCATACCAGTCACTAATATTCAAATATTTACTAAAAATTCATGCATAATATACAAGGGAGAGGAGAATTGTTACAGTAGAGCCAAATTGGTGAAATTGAAAAGAGCACCTTTCGTGGGTGAAAGCAGTCTTTTGTTCCTCAGGTAGCTCAAAATAAGGAGCATCTGAATCGAAAGGGCAAATTTATATCTGGCTCATAAAGTTTAGTAATAATTAAAGATTTTGTTGTCACCATTTACGAGCTGCTCGAACAATTTCCCTCTCATCTCCCTTTTTGAAAAATAGACAAAATGTTTAACGGGCTGCATGTTTTAGATTTGTTCGTTTAAGTGCAAAATATTGTGTTTCCCAACTCACCTCTGAAACGATTGTTTAAATGTCATGTGACTAAGATCAGGTCACGAAAAAAATCACATGAAGGTGTTATGTGTTATCTGTAAAATATACACTCATATTATTGATAGATGCGGAATTAGGTAAAACTGAATTTTATACACCTACAATATTTAATTTGTGATCTTCTCTTTTTAATATCAGTTCGAACGTTTGGTGGATAATTGCAAGAATTGTGTTTCTTTTTCAAATAGTAAACCGTGATCCCTGTATGTAAACAAATGTCAATTATTGCGGGAAATTTGTGGTTATTACTGTGTTCTTTTCTTTTAAAGCGTGGCACAGCAGTTGCATCATTTCCGTTTTACTTTGAGGGTTTTTGCGAATGCCGATACGACGTGCGGATCGTTGGATCTCGCACAAAATGCTTCAAAGCTAGTGCAGTTGACTATACAGCTATACAGCGAAGACTTGCACTGGTAGCGGATCCCCCAGTAGCAAGCCGCGAGCTATATGTGTACTGGTTAGATACACTAGAGGCCTTTACTATCAAGAAATACTTTCTTAATTCACTATTGTTAACACGATATGGTATGTAGCTTCTATGGGAACAAACACATCGGTATTGTAAATGGCCCAGGTTCGTCCAAGGAAAATGGACCTGCTGGACTTAGAAAATTTCAGCTCTTGATTGACTATTGTGTTAGCTTGTTAACACGATAACTTAAAAACTCCTGCAAGGATTTTCATGAAACTTGGTGCGTCTATGGGCACTAACAAGGATCTGTATTGTAAATGGATTAGCTTGGCCCAAGGAAAATGAACCAAATGGACTTCTACAAATGGAAATTTACCAAATCCTGGAAACTATTCAGCATTGGAATGAGTTTGTCAACACGATATCTCAAGGTCCTCTATATAAGACAAGTGTAATCTATTTACTGCATTTAAATGCAGCTTAAACATATAGACTATCTTCTTTTTACGTAAGTTATCCGGGCTGTGTAGTAGCATTTTGGTAGTCAGTGCTTAGCCATAAAATATTGGAAAATTATCGAAGAGAGCAATGGTGAAATTTGAAAAATAACACTTGTAGACAGCTGAGAGGCACAGTAGTGCAATTTTTTTTAGAACCCGGTCGATTCATAATAATAAAAAACCCCCAACGTAGTAATGGAAAAACCATGGCTTGTAGTTACGCGAACTACAAATAAAACATGGATATTCCGGGGAAACTCCCAATAGATCGTGGAGAATGTGCACAGCTATTCAGAATGTTATGTATGTGTCATTTTATACCAGTGTTATTTCGGAAGCCGATAGAGAAATATTTTGACCTCATATTCGGACTCCACACGCGTATTTACATTACATTACTTCGTGATCTGAACATCGAGCTACATTTTCAAGGTCAAAGATCACGTTGCCTGTTATCTTGGATACAGTTAGAGATAGAGCGATTTTTGTCGGATTCTCTCTACTGTACAGAATGACGTAAGGGTTTGCTTTGTAATCTGAACTTTGGTCTACGTTTTTAAGGTCAGGGGTCATGTGAGATAAAGCCGGGTCTGATTTTAAGACTCCGTCCCGTATAAGGGATTACATTAGTGGTAACTTCGTGATCTGAACTTTGACCTTCATTTTCTGGGTGAAAATTAGATATCTGTTAGAGATAGTCTCGGTGTCCGTTAGAGATTGGGCGATTTTGACCTCATTTTTTATTACTCCACCCGCTGTACAGAATTACGAAGTGGTAAATTCGAGATCTGGACTTTGACCTATTTTTCAAGGTCGAAAGTCAAATGACCTGTGTTATCTTGGAAGCCGTTAGAGAAAGAGCGATTTTTGGCCTCATTTTGGGTCTCCACCCCCTCTACGGAGTTACAGAAGGGTAACTTCATGACTTCAGCTTTGGCCTAAATTTTCAACGTCACCGGTCATGTGACATATGTCATCTCAGAAACGTTTCAGAGAATGAGCTATTTTACTTCATTTTCGGGATCCACTTAAGGTTGGGTATCGCGGCTAAGTCTGTATCGCAATAAGTATCGCGATATTGACTGTGTGTCGCGAAGTATATATCGCGATATTTTGAATTCTTTAAAAGTGAAAAATGCAGCTGTTTTATGGCTTTATTTCCAGGAATTGTAACACTTACCTACGGCATTGATCATTTATAGGTAATGGCCTTATAACAAATACAAAAAAAGTATTTAGGCAATGGTGGTTTCAGATGCCATCAGTGACATTAATCCCATTATACAAACAGCATGTATAACTAAATTTTAAGAATGTCTGTTTGATTGAGTGTCTAAACTTAAATGTCTGATTGGTGTATTTTTAACCTGAAACATCATCAGTTCTGTATTTAAAACTGAAACAACAACACAGCGTCTACTCTGACATTGAATCTCAAATGTCACATGTTCTTTTTATCAAGTTATCATTCAATTATCCAATCAGTTCATGTCCAATATAGCAAAAAAGTTATCCACGTTCTATCACGCTATAATTGCAGGGTGCAACATAAGCACTCGCCAACTGGCCATGGCGAGTGAAAATTTGGGTTGGCGAGTATGAATCAAATCACACTCACCAAACTGGCGAGTATGATTTTTAAGCAAAAGTAGTTTGGCGAGTATAAATTCAAGTTAGTCGCCAAATTTATGAATATTGGCGGTAACTCAGCCTGACTATATCTCCTTTGACTTTACTTTATGCATCACTTAACGCGTAAATTTCACACACCGCATTTCCTGCACTTAATGCTATTTATAAACCAATCGCTGTGACCATTCTTTCTGTTCCATTTATGAAAGTAAGGATACATAACAGAGTGCAAAATCTATACAAAAAGGACTGAATATGGATAAATTTGTCGCTAAACGTCCGCGTCTGGACTCCGACGCGTCTGGACTCCGAGCAATCTTCCTCATCTGGAACAAAGGATAAAAGGTCGAAAAATAAATCAACTAAAAATGTTACCCACACAGCGCGTCTAGCAGCGAAGAACATCACTCAACAAGCGAAGATAAAGAGAAAATAAAGCCATTGCAACAAAGATGTGTATGAGTCCCACACTGACGACTGTCCACGCGTTCTTAGACTTATCGATTTGATACTATCTTTACCCGCAAGCAGCGAAGAGAACGAACGTGGGTTTTCACTCCTGAAGCGAACCAAGACCAAGTTCAAAGCCCGAATGGGTTCGGAAAATCCGAGCGACAGACTTGTCATTTCGTTGTTGTCGGAAAATGTAGCAGACTACAGTCCGAAGAGTGCTGTTCAGTTTTTGTTGCATTCCGTTAATCGCAGAATCGCTCACGGAACAAAAGAAAATCGCCCGTGTCAGATGCTGACAGCGATTTGGACGAAAACGACCAGAAAACGGAAGAAAATCCACACCACGAAACGACAGAGAACTTCGAAGAGGCCGATAATGAGTTGTCTGAAGCAGATGTTCGCCGGTTTTTATGTGAGACTGGATAAGTCAACGCTCAAACATTTGAGAATGTGTACAAACTAAAAAAAAATGAATTTAAGCTTATTTTCAATAGGTTTCAGTGATCATCAGTACAAATAGTTTGCGACAAAAAAAAATACTTAGATAAAAAACTGAAGTAGTCTTTATGATTTGAATGTTTGATATCATGTTGAACTATAATTTTTCTCCATGATTTTTCGTTAAACTTTATATGTAGTTTTTGTTGACCGAATTTTTTATTATCTTTGACCAAACGAAAAAAACGAAAAAGTGCAGTGGTATGTTTAAATCGGCTTGCAAAGGGCCGCATTTTAATAAGTTTTTATTTTGTATGATTTATGTTTGGCGAGTATAAAATGTAGTAACTCGCCAAACTGGCGAGTATGAATTCATCCTGGCGAGTATGAAACGAAGTCACTCGCCAAATTGGCGAGAATAAAATTTTAGTTATGTTGCACCCTGTAATCGGCCGACTTAGTTAGAAATTTAAATGAAAAAAATATCGTGAAAATATATCTGAAACGAAAAGCAGCCGAATATGGTGTGTAAAATGATGAACAGCAGCATTGAAGATATCACTCGTTAGCACATCACCAAAAAATATTGAATTAAACATGCAGCGGAAAATATCGAAAAATATCGATATTTCAAAATTCGTATCGCGATACGTATCGTGAGAAAACATATCGCGATATATCGCTGTATCGATAAATATCGTCACCCCTAGGCTCCACCACGTTCTTGCGTCACATTGCGTCGTGATTTGAACTTTGACCTGCAGTTTTGAGGTCACAGGTCACGTGAGATGTGTTAGCTCAAAAACCGTCAACGATTTTGATTGTATTTTGGGTGCCACCTCCCCCCCCCCCCCCCCCCCTCCTCTACGGATATGCAGTTATGGTTTCTATTGCTGCTGTTAGCTTTAAGTTATTAAATTAATGCTGGCCTCGTGCAAGTTTGTCTTCTAATTTCAAGTGTTTTCGGTTAATCTGGGTAGCATTTTGATGACGCTGTAGCCTATTTCCAACAATGTATCTGTACTGGTTTTTTCCACCACACTGGATGATTTTCTTCACAGTCGCAGGTGCGTTTGTCGTCAGAGATTTACACGACCGGGCCCTTTATCAGCCACTGCAGGCCTTTTGTCAGTGTAACTGTTACTTCGCAAGCCACATTTCTACCTACTGCGATTTCCCTAACCCTACGCACATGCTCCTGTGGACTAGATTACCGCTGACTAAAACACTCATTGCCCGTTTTATGTTTATTAGCTGAAGATAATGGAAGGAGGTATTTGCACCAGTGTGTTCAAGAACAACTGCAGGCCGATGCCACCTCATGGTTATTATGTATGTGTTGTATTTGTGCAGTGTGCCTGATTTGCGCGGTGTTCAGGTCCCAACGTTTTCCCCACGATACCACCTCATGTTTATCATGTATGTGTTGTATTTTTGCAGTGTGCCTGATCTGCGCGGTGTTCAGGTTCTTAACGTTTTCCCCACTATGCCTGGTGTCGGCAATTCTCATGCTGTAAGTCGCAACCTTCTCATATATTATAGGTTATCGATTACTCGATCGGTTTACCTAGTTTATTAACCCAGCCGACTTTGTCGGACGGGGTTAGTCGTATCACTATAGGGGGTTGAGTGTATGTGCGTGTGTTAAACTTTTTCTTTAAAATGCTACTCCTCCTACAGTTTTGCTCCAATCGTTTTGATATTATACAGGAATGTTCCCTGGGTGCTCCCCCACCTGGCGGCACATTTTGTGCCCGTTTTGACTCATTTTTAAACTGCTACTCCTCCTACAGTTTTACACCAATCGTTTAGATGTTATGCAGGGATGTTCCCCAGGGGTTCGCCTACCAGGCTATTATTTTTTTTCGCGGTTCACCGAAAACTGCCAAAAACTTTGAAGTTTGGCAAAAAATGGAATATATGGTAGTAAATAACTGAATTGTCAAACTATTCATTTCTCTCAGTATTTTTCAAATAATTATAAAATTTTAATCGCAAGTTTCTTAGGTGTTTCTTCACCTTGACTTTGCTTTTTTGTAAATGACAAAAAAATGCCGAAATGGTGAAATTTTAAAAATTTTGTAAAATTGTGTAAATGTCGGTAAATATGTTAATCGTCAAAACCCAACCTCTCCAACATCTCTTTTCGGGTAGCTTCCAAATTCGAATTAAATGCATTTTACATACTTCATTTTTTGGCCTAACAGTATTCGTTTCAGAGTTTTTCTATCTTTCCTTGCTTGGTAACTCGGCTGTGTCATGTCCTTGGACATGCTTGTATGTACAATAGTTTTAATTTACTGTAAGCCACGTGCGAGGGGTTGTGCTTGCAGTAGGGTGCATCAGGGCTGGAAAAAAATCCGATTTTTTAAAAAAATCATGATTTTTGATTTTTTTTATTTAAATCGGATTTTTTTTATTTTTTTGATTTAAATCAACCCCCCCCCCCCACAAAAAAGGACAAAATATAAAAAAGCACCACCTTTTTACCAGTTTATTGAAGACTCATTGCACTGTCATGAAGGCCCTTAACACAGACCATTGTTTAAAAAAATAAAAAAAATAAAAAAGCCTGATTTTTTTACGTTGATTTAAATCGTGATTTAAATCACTTGATTTAAATCATACCAGCCCTGGGGTGCATATTGTAAAGGTAACTTTGTTACGCTCTCTGAGAACCAAATATAAGATGCATGAGTATACTCATAAACATTCGTCTTATTTTAATGTTAGACGATCTGTCATTGGTCATGCGGTGACCTTGTGTGAGCAGAGAATTACTACAGCAAACAACCAGTAGTATGACGCAAAATATTCATTGCAGTAAAACGCGTGTTTTATCTGAGTATTAAAGTCTGGCCAAATTTGCTGTAAAAAGCATGGCTTTTTGCGTGTGGGGCTTGTACTCAACTTGTCAAACACGCCAAGACGCGCTATTAGAAGTTGACTACGAGTAGTAACTGCGAGTAGCCTAGTATTACCGACGCCCTCCTTGTTGATTCTGAATCTTTTTCCATGATTAGTTTGTCTGATTCCCAGTTTCCCAGGTTGGGGTAAAATCATCTATGGTATTCTCCAAAGGCATTTCCATTCCAATATCCTCTTAAATATCGGCGCATGCGTCGGAAAAAAAACATGTCTTGTTTTCTTGTGTTTTGATGCAAGCAAATGAAAAATCCTTCGACGAGGCCACTTCACGCGGGACGCGACACACTTTTTATTTTACAAAACTAGTGGTTTTTACACGATTTCCTGTTTAGAATTACAATGCACAATGACAGAAATATGTTTAAGACAATAAAAAAAGAACATGCGTTGGGCCTCCCAGGTAAATTGGTTATCCCACTGTAAACAAAGCAGTGAGACGAATTATATAACAGTTTTGTGAACTATGTGACAGTCAAAGTTGTCACCTCTCGACCAATCCGAAAGGAGCATTTTGTTTGTAACTGTAACAATTATTTTTGAATTTTTGACAGTGAATTATGATTGTGTTTGCAGAAATGGTTTTTTTATTTATGGGTCTAGTCGTGGAGACATTTGTTTTTGTTTACAAGAACAAGAAACTAAATAGGTGTCGGTTGAAAGTGTATGATACAGGCTTGTACTCTTATGTTTTATGTACACTGTCTGCTCTAGTACGAGAAGCTGTAAGTAAAGAAACAAACTTGCTAACCACTGTTTTCGTTTTATTTCAGGATTGCCGGATGCGTTGTTTTGATATTTGAGGCACCGATTTGCTGCCAGTTTTTAGAAATCACAAAACCAATCGGTACTTGGGCAGAAAAAAGGACCTACTTCCAAAAGGGATTTTTGTATGCCGCGTGAGTCAGCACAAATTCATTTCTAATTTAATGCGCTTATCACAGACGTGTTGTAGAGAAGTGGCGTCTCGTCACGGCAGCTGAGGCAGTAATCAAAATTCCTGGATTCTGCTTTCGAATTGGATCTGACGCCCAGTTGATTTGTGCTGTTGTTTATTTTTTCTTGTTTTCCTTGACGTATATTTTTAATTGACTTGTATTTTCCCGAAGTTTTTATGACGTGTGTCCAGCATGTAGAGAATGGTGTTACGTCTGGTGTCAGCATAGCTATGCAGGCTGTAACTGTAACATGTGTAGTCGAACAAGGGAGGCGGGTTCCATCTGGGGGGGGGGATTAAAGAGCGCCGTCTGGTGGGGCATAAAGGGCGCCATGTGTGGGGGGGGGCATAAAGGACGCCATCTGGGGGCATAAAGAGTGCCATCTGGTGGGGCATAAAGAGCGCCATCTGGTGGGGCATAAAGGGCGCCATGTGGGGGGGGGGGGATTAAAGGACGCCGTCTGGGGGCATAAAGAGTGCCATCTAATGGGGCATAAAGGGCGCCATGTGTGGGGGGGGGGGCATAAAGGACGCCATCTGGGGGCATAAAGAGTGCCATCTGGTGGGGCATAAAGGGCGCCATCTGGTGGGGCATAAATGACGCCATCTGGTGGCGCATAAAGGGCGCCATGTGGGGGGGGGGCATAAAGGGCGCCATCTGGTCGGGCATAAAGACCGCCATCTGGGGGGGGGGGGGAGGGGTATAAAGACCTCCGAAATATTCAGTTTGAATTTTTAAACACATCAACCATTTCTTAAATATAAAATTTTTGATTTCAGAATGGCGATACTTCCCTTTGCTCTGTGCGTGAGTTTATCTACAGTATTTGGGTGCGGAGGAGTTTTTGCCGCAGGAGTATTTTACGGTCTCATGGCTCTAGGCAAAAAGTGAGTATTCTATAGGTGTTTAAAAAACATAAAACTGGGGGTTTTATATTCTCATGATAAAAATAAGTCGTTTCCTGTTCCGTGTATCAATGTGGTCGGTTAGGGCAGCCGAAGGCTATGTTACACGCGTAAAGGCAATTTTACACGTACAAAGGCTGTGTTACACGGACAAAGGCTGTGTTACACGAACAAAGGCTATGTTACACGCGTAAAGGCAATTTTACACGTACAAAGGCTGTGTTACACGGACAAAGGCTATGTTACACAGACAGCAGCGTTCGGTTAGGATTTAGAAGAAACAAGTGGCATTTAGTGACATGGATGGGATATTTATTGTTCTGAGTTGATGTTGAAGGAACATTTTGTAATTGATGATAATAACCGGTGAATTGCAGGGCAGACCGAGAGCAAATGATGGCCAATGCTCAGGGCGGTGCGACTACGGAGTCGATGGATGCAGACTTAGTCAAGAACGAATCCAGACCAATGGACAATCCGTTTGGGCAGCGGTAAAGGACAGGACTTTGGCGGCGTTTCGATGATACTTTCGTCCATTCTCTTAAAGTGATGACGATACGCAGACGGCGAGAAATTGGTTTTGTGTAGGACGAATGGCAATGGCCGGTTTTTTTGTCATAGTCGATAGGATTAAATATTTATGAAATAGGTGAGTGTGATAGCAGGCCCTCAAGTCTGCTGTAGTCCTGCGGTAGTTGTGAGGCGGGGACATTGTAGTTGTCGGGCGGGGACACAGTAGTTGTCGTGCGGGGACACAGTAGCTGTCGTGCGTGGACTCAGTAGTTGTCGTGCGGGGACTCGGTAGTTGTCGTGCGGGGACACAGTAGTTGTCGTGCGGGGACACAGTAGTTGTCGTGCGGGGACTCAGTAGTTGTCGTGCGGGGACATAGTAGTTGTCGTGCGGGGACACAGTAGTTGTCGTGCGGGGACACAGTAGTTGTGAGGCGGGGACACGGGATTTGAAGAGTTGTATAATAATCTCCTGATGTCAATCGTGAATGTCAGCCTCTGTGTTTGCTTAAAAAATAGAAGAAAGAGCAAGTTAGTGATAAGCGTTATGCTATAGATACTGAAGCCATCTATCAGACTTAAATAGATAAAACAATCAGGGATATGGATGTGATGCTGTGTGATTATCGACAGTCCTCACATGTACATGCTGTGTGATTATCGAGAGTCCTCGCATGTACATGCTGTGTGATTATCGACAGTCCTTCCATGTACATACTGTATGATTATCGACAGTCCTTGCATGTACATGCTGTGTGATTTTCGACATGTACATGCTGTGTGATTATCGACAGTCCTCGCATGTACATCCTGTGTGATTATCGACAGTCCTTCCATGTACATACTGTGTGATTATCGACAGTCCTTGCATGTACATGCTGTGTGATTTTCGACAGTACGTGCATGTACATGCTGTGTGATTATCGACAGTCCTCACATGTACATGCTGTGTGATTATTGGCAGTCCTCGCATGTACATGCTGTATGATTATCGACAGTCCTTGCATGTACATGCTGTGTGATTATCGACAGTCCTCGCATGTACATGCTGTGTGATTATCGGCAGTGCTTGCATGTACATGCTGTGTGATTATCGACAGTCCTCGCATGTACATGCTGTGTGATTATCGATAGTCCTCGCATGTACATGCTGTGTGATTATCGACAGTCCTTGCATGTGTACATGCTGTGTGATTATCGACAGGTTTTTTGGTACGATGTTCATACAACTGGCTTTTACTGACAGTACAAATTAAGAATCAATTTTAATTTACAGAATAAGAATCAGTTTTAATTTTGTTAGTGCTAAAGAAGCGTTGTTTCTCTCCGTTAAGTGAAGTTTTACTAAATCAGTAGAAAAACAGGGTTTAAATGTTTAATGATATTTTCATGAGCATTTTAATTAGGAAATGCATTTAGTATTACAAGCATTGCGTGTACTTTCTCGCCGTTGCGTTTTGTATCGTGTCATTTGGGTGAAGAGTAATCTCCTTCAGCAAAAAAAGAAAAAAAAAGTCATAAGCGGTTACTTCTTTAAGTTGATGTACATGATTTGTTGTAATTTTTCCTGTAAAAAAAACTTGGTTTCACAACTTGGATTATCTGAGTAAAATATTCTTTTGTAAAGCTTCTGTCGTGTAGTGGAGTTAGTTCGTGTCGCTGTAGGAATGCGCTTCGTGCGTGTGTGGTTGTGGAAAGCGTGGGCTGTCGATGGCTCCGTCGAGCGATGGGTGAACATGTCTGACATCTGTCTGACATGTGTCTGACATGTGTCGAAATGGTTCTCAAAATGCAATGTGCGCAAACAATGAGGGTTCACCATCCCAGCAGAATGATACCAAGTGTCCTAGTCCTGGAGTAGCTTATGTCGATCTTTATGGGCAAATAGAGCAATTGTGACCTCATTTTCGACCTCCACCCCCTATACAACGATCCGTAAGGTGTAACTTCCGGTGTAATCCCTTCTCGATTGTTGTCTCCTCTGCCGCGCCAGTTTGTGACAGACTTGACCCAGCGAAGCTCCTTTCTCACGCATATCTCGTTCGTTTTTCTGTCTGGTGAGCTTAGCCGCCTTGGTTGTCTGCTTGTGATATAACAGAGTACACATGTACTTGGATTCGTCACATAATGAGTAATCGCATGAATCAAATCACGCATTCGCGAGTCTTTATTTGCCATTTTAAATTTAAGGTCAGTGCTTGTTGTGAAGCGCGGAATATCACTTGAATATATTCAACCATACTTGGACATTCTGCGCCTGTATAATCTCAATGGTAAGAATGTACTTAGACGTCGTCATAAACGACACGTACCCCAGCATTCATGTATTTAGACGTCACCATGAACGACACGTACCCCATCATTCCATGTGCTTGCCGCGGCCATGAACGGCACGTACCCCAGCATTCATGTACTTGACGCGAGCATGAACGACACGTACCCCAGCATTCATGAGCTTGACGCCGTCATGAATGGCACTTACCCCAGCATTCATGTACTTAGACATTGTCATGAACGGCACGTGCCCCAGCATTCATGTACTTGACTCGTGCGCTCGAAGTCCTGTCTTTTGAAACAGCCGGAGCTGGGGGTTGTCCCGATCTTCCAGGTCATATATGTACATAAAATCGTAGGTTTATACGGTTTCTGGGGTACCTGGGGTGTATTTGCCTCTTGACGGTTTCAGTCGCTCTTATTACACATTTTCATGTATTTTCATGAAGCTTCCACGAGATTTTATTCATTCTGAGCTTATCATTGGAAAACTGCTTGCATTGAAATAGTTCTCCTGCGTCACTACTTCACCTCAATCGTGCTGACGTCATCACTTCATCTCAATCGTGCTGACGTCATCGCTTCATCTTAATCGTGCTGACGTCTTCACGAGGCCCGGGCGCGCTTACGTATCAAAAGATGGAAGAAAGAAATTTGGCAATTTCTGTGAAATTTCCAATTTCCGAATTAAAGATTATTCCAGAGAGTAAGAGAGTGCGTATATAAAGTCGAGAGTCACGTGATGAGAGTTTCAAGTCAGTCCTAATTAGTTTTATTGAGTTCGAGACTGTTTTTACGGCGCAGTTCTAGTCACGGCTTGGTGCTCCCTGAGCGGCACAGGGAGGAAAACTCTCACTGAATCGAGTTAAAAGCGTGTTGGTGTTTGTAATTATTTAGTTCCTCCTGCCAGAGAGGAGTCTGTTTAGCCCCGGGGGAGTGGGGGGGGGGGGGGGGGGGTCGTTGACCGCATGGCTATTCCCATCGTGTGGGGCTTCTGTCGTCTGCCCGTCTATTTGTAAACGTTTTTTTATTGCTGCTTCTCTCCCAGTAAAAAATTGTGAGAATGTGGCCCTTTTGCCGAGTATTTTATTTTCGCAATTCACTACTTTTCACCGGTTCTTGGTCAGGAGTAAAAAAAAGTACTGGAACCGATTTTTTTATTTCCGCCACTTTGGCGAATTGGCAAAATTTCAAAATTCTTCGCCAGAAATATATTTTCTCTATAACTTTTGTATTTTCTACTTGACACTGGTGCTTCCAGTGTGCCTGAGTCGAATTCTGTCAGTTTTTTCACTTTTTTTTTTTTTTGTAGGAGAGGGAGGGGATTGCCAAATTTTGGCGCTTTGGTGGCCGAATTTTGGTGCTTTTTTTTGTTTTGTTTTATTTGCTATCTTCTCTTTCCATTTTTGATGAGCGTAATGCGGATTGAGGTGAGAGTTGCGCGTGGATTAATGCAAATTGTAACAAGGAAATCCATTATCTTAAAACAGCCACGCGTTATGTTGTTGCCTGAAAAACACAGTGTAGATAGCTTAAAGAAATCAAGATGGCTGCGCCCATGTGGATGGAAAAGACTATTCGCATGCCAGGCATTGATAATGACAGCAATGTGCACTTATATAATACTATGATGTTAAATATATATATATATATATATATATATATATATATATATATATTTGTGTGTGTGTGTGTGTGTGTTCGAGTTTGAAAGCTCGGTCAGGGCTTGACTTGAAATATTAATGTGAAGTTCAATTCTTGTTGTACGCATTACCACTTAACCTGATTGTGTAACATATGTACATATACATATATAGCATTTCCTTTAAGATACATTATGATAATGAGGAAAAAATATTTTTTAGCGAGCTCAGTGTACAGTTGTGTGGTTATCGCAGTTTAAATTAAATAAAAAAATAGAATAAATTAAATAATAATAATAATAATAACTGACGGATCGGCAGTCGTCAAAAGTGGATAAAATTCTCCACTTTTTCTGGACGAGGTTTCAAAAACTGTAAGGCTTTTAGAACTTAGCACAGTGACTGTAAATATATATATATGTGTGTGTGTGTGAAACGTTGTTTTATTTATTATTTTTGAAATACACCTAAAAGTGGACGGAGCGGCGTCTTGATAAAAATTCACACATTTTGTATCCGGACTTGGGAGGTGGGTCCAGAAAAATTCTCAGGCGCTGTAGGACCCAGTTTGCAAGTTTGAAAAAGTATTAGGAAACGTTGAGGTCGTAATAAACACCGACTAAAATGGCTTCCACTTGGACAGTGATGGTCTCAGTACTGTGTTTTTATTCTTGTTTTATATGTGCAAATTAAAATGGTTATGTGTATAACTATTCACATTGGTACCACAGCCAATACACGCAAGACTGGCTGACGCGCGTTCGCACCACAGTCAATACGCGCTAGACTGGCCAAGGCGCGCTGGCATCACAGCCAATACCCGCTAGACTGGCCAAGGCGCGCTGGCACCACAGCCAATACGCGCTAGACTGGCTAAGGCGCGCTGGCTCCACAGTCAATACGCGCTAGACTGGCCAAGGCGCGCTGGAACCACAGCCAATACACGCAAGACTGGCTGACGCGCGTTCGCACCACAGTCAATACGCGCTAGACTGGCCAAGGCGCGCTGGCATCACAGCCAATACCCGCTAGACTGGCCAAGGCGCGCTGGCACCACAGCCAATACGCGCTAGACTGGCTAAGGCGCGTTGGCACCACAGTCAATACACACTAGACTGGCTAAAGCGCGTTGGCACCACGGTCAATACGCGCTAGACTGGCTGAGGTGCGGTGGCATCACAGTCAATACGCGCTAGACTGGCCAAGGCGCGCTGGCACCACAGCCAATACGCGCTAGACTGGCCAAGGCGCGCTGGCACCACAGCCAATACGCGCTAGACTGGCTAAGGCGCGCTGGCACCACAGCCAATACGCGCTAGACTGGCCAAGGCGCGCTGGCACCACAGCCAATACGCGCTAGACTGGCTAAGGCGCGCTGGAACCACAGCCAATACGCGCTAGACTGGCCAAGGCGCGCTGGCACCACAGCCAATACGCGCTAGACTGGCCAAGGCGCGCTGGAACCACAGCCAATACACGCAAGACTGGCTGACGCGCGTTCGCACCACAGCCAATACGCGCTAGACTGGCTAAGGCGCGCTGGCATCAACAATCCGCTGTGCATTTTTGTTTGCTTTTCCACAACAACATAGTGTGAATCGTACGCCTTGACGTCAGCATGAACGAAACGAAAGTGACTAAGGCACCGTTGTATCTTCTTCAGCTATGATATCGTTGGCGGAATGAACACAAGTTAGAATTTGCAGCCTTGAATGAAATTAACGTTGGGGAAATGTATAATATTTCATAGTAGAATTAAAATTTTCACCAACATTTTATAGAATCGAAATACCAGTTCGTTTTTTTGTTAGTCTGGCAGCATCTGGGCACCGGCACATGACGGTCTTGTTCTGTGCCCCCCCCCCCCCCCCCCCGCCGCTCCATGCTTCTGTACCTGCCTTGTCACTGACGGCACCTGCGCACCGTCGTTTGACGGTCTTGTGTAGTTCAGTTTTTCACTACCAAGTTTTAGGAAAATGGCATTAAAATATTTCTAAATTTACCAAATTGTAAAACTGCGAGATTTAAAAATAGTGCGCGTAAAGCTGAACTTTGAAACCATGAGAACGAACGGCGCGGCAGTCGGTGTGGTGGCGCGTATACCTTTTAAATATATGCTCCGTGATAGCCTTTCAAACCGTTTCAGCTTTCTCATAATCTTGTATTAATGTACTTATTTTATACTTATTTATACTTGATCGGGTGTACATAATCTGAAGGGACACGTTTCGGTCTGACCCACCATTTCTCCTCTATCTTCAGTAACAAACCGTAGTCCATGTGTTTTTGTTGTTGCTCGTTTAGTAGCTCAGTTGTGACTTGTTAATGATGTGGTATTTTTTTATCCGCGAATGTACTGTGTTTTAACAATTGCCATAAAGATCGAGTCATTAAAAAAGCCAGTTAAGCGAAACATATTTTGTCTGCTAAGGAGGGGCGTAATGCTTCGTGGCTCGAACAGTCGGTGGTTGTCTGTACCTTTACTTTGACGAAAACCAAAAGACATTCAGGCACGTGGTAACCAAAAAATAACGGTGCAAATGGGAAACTTTGTAGAAATGTGATCAAGTACACGGAAGTCCCGGGGGTAGGGGACGGGGGGTGGAGGGAGGGAGGGAGGGTGCGAACTTCCCGATTTGTTGGATTCTGTAAGCCGGCATTTTCCGGAGAGGAGGCCGGGAAAATATTTAAAGGTTGGTTCAAGCAGAAATGATAATGTACAAATCCCCTCGCGAGAAAGTCGGTGCGCAGATCTCCACTACTGTAGTACAAAGTGAAAATATTAGTGAAAATGTTAAATGTGATTGGGTGGCATCTTTTGAGCATTACCGAAAAAAATCTGTGACACGTACTTTCATATGTTTTGGAGAGAACTATGAACGCAGGGTTTATTTTATGTTTAAATTCTAAATTAAGAAAATGGTCTGAGAATTATCAGAGTGTGGAATATTCCTGAACGTGTAGTTTATTATGTCTGGTTAAGTCTAGTTGATGTATATAGTTGATTATTCTTGGGATGAATATAGTAACTGGCGGATGTGTTAACTGGCGGGGCGGACCAGTCCACCCTATACGTGGCGGGTGTGTTTATTGCGGGGCAGACCACTCCCCGCCCCCCCCCCCGCCCACATATTGGCGGGTGTATTAACTGCGGGACGGACCCCCTTCCCCCATACCCAGTGATTGTTTCTGGTTAGCGAGTGTGAGAGTGCTGAGATGCAGGTTTATTTGAGAGGTGTGGTTATATGTGGTTGGTTTGGGAGGTGTGGTTATATGACGGGCATTTTGGTTAGATGATTTACTGCAGTGCCTGTAGTGCTTCAGCGGTACCGACAGATCTCTTGTATAAGCCACGGGAATTACAAAGGGTGCAGCGGCTGCTGTTTTACGGCTGTTTTGGAGTTAAATATCATTGAACAATGCGCCTTGAATAAATGTGTAGAATGAACGCATGCTGGTACTGTAATATCGCTCAGTAAAATAACAATAGTGTGACAGTTGGTGTTACGCTATAAAAAGGCAGATGTGTTTTGGCTTTTTACATGAACTTCAAGCGGTGACCGCAACTGTGGGAGATGGGGGAGGGGGGGGGGGGGGTCATGCACCGAAAACAAGTTTGAGTTTTTTTTCCTATGAAGTATATCACACAAAAATAATGCATTAGCAAATGTCGAGGATCAATGATATCAATTTCTTTTTTTTTTTTTTTTTTTTTTTTTTGGCGTCAGAATACTATTTCAAAAAGTTGCCATAACTCCTACAAAAAAAAAAACAAAAAACAAAAAAAAAAAACTAAAACTAAGAAGCATTTGTATCTTAAGCATTTTCGTTCTGAAACGAAAAACTCGCGAATAGAGTGGAAAATTCCACACAAGTTTGAAAAATGTAATGAGCTCTAGGCCTCATGTAAATGCTGATATGGTATTCTGATGAGTATTACAATATGGTTGATTTTCGCGTAGTTTTAGTGCATTTTCTCAGTTACAAATCCACGCTGATTTTCAGTCAGTTATCAGAATGGTGCCGATTGAACTTCGTTGTTCCGACGTGAACACGAACCGATAACTCGAGAAACAGCTTCAAACTTCATGGGGTTATCCCTTGGGTTATTGCGCCGGTTTTGACGCAAAACAGACCGTGTGACGTCACAGGACGCCCAGATAATTGATAATTGGGGCATTTGTAACTTTTTTGGTAGCCAATTTTCAGAATGCTTCTACTCTCACAGTTTCGATCGGTTGCCATTGAAATTTTGTATGCATGTTTACTGGGTAGGCCTGTCTTGAATTTTTTTGGCGGTCCGCCAAAAATTGGTTAACTGAGGAGGGGGGGGGGGGCATTTAAAAAATTTGGTAAGCAATTTTCAAAATGCTTCTGCCACAATTTTGATCGGATTTTTGTTTTGCAGTTCTGTACAATTGCTCCCTGGATGGTTGTCTCTTGAAAGTTGACTTTTTGTCAATCCACCAAAAACCTTTTAAATGGGGGCATTTGTAATTTTTTGGTAAGCAATTTTCAAAATGCCGCTACTCGCACAATTTGATCACATTGCCTTTAAAGTTTGTACGAATGTTTGCTGGGTAGGCCTCTTGAAATTTTTTTGGCAATTCACCAAAAAATGGCCAAATAAGGGACATTTTAAAAATTTGTTGGTAGTCAATTTTCCGAATGTTTTTTTTTTTGTTTCCTCCACAGTTTTGATCGGATTGCCCTCAGAATTTCGCGTAAGTGTTCACTAGGCTACCTCTCTTGAAGTTGCTTGACCCACCGAACCCCACAGAAATTCCAAGTCAGTTAAAAGATTCAAAACAATGTATTATATTGTCATAAAACTACAGTTACTACGCAGATTTTCTGTCAACAGAATGCATGTTTTTTCATCTTTTAATCGTGACTATAACAGACTAGGGTATCGAGCACTTTATAGTGAATCATATTATCAATGCTAATAGTTCAGAGCCCTGGGTTTGGGGCGGGTTTTAGGTGACGGGGCCCAGGGGCCAGAATTCAGCCCCCAGCCGTCCCTCGGTCGTTTGCTAGCAGACAGTGACAGGTAGATAATTACTGCGCGCTAGGATGTTTATGTTGTGGGGGTTACTGAGCTGTCGTTGTTTTACTGTGTAATTGTAACAACAGCGCGGATGTTAGTGATACTGGAATAGTGTGGAAATAAAATATACAAGGAATTGGCGCGGACTTTTGTTTGTGTGACGTCATGCTTGATGCACTTATCTATGACAACCTTTTGTGAAAACGTACCAGAGACATAAAAGATAATTAACATTTCGTAAACTTTTATTACTTTTCTTCATTATCACAGATCATACGGAGTGCGTACTGCCGCACGCATGACTATCAGGTAAAACATGACGTAAGCATTCACAGTCACCAACAAACATACATGCCTGGGGACACTGCGACCAGGTGAACCCATATGAAATGTTCCCGGTTGTCAAGGAAGGGATTGGAATTACTATGTCACCATACATGGGAATCTTCCGCCTTTTCCGCTTTTTTTTTTTTTTTTTTTTGCCAAATGGACCACTTTTTTTAGACCCCGTCCCCATGTATGGTAAAATTTTCCGGCTATTTTTTCGACCCCGCTCCCATGTATGGTAAAATTTTCCGGCTTTTTTGTCGACCGCGTTCCCATGTATGGTAAAATTTTCCGGCTTTTTTTTTCGACCCAGTTCCCATGTATGGTCACGCAGAACCAAGCCACATATTCTTGTTTTCTAGTCACCATGGAGGGTGGGGGGGTGAGCAGTGTGCTGACTCTGCCTATTCCACTCAACCCCAACCCAACCACCCCCCCCCCCACCACCACCACCAACCTCAGTACATTATATAACATTATAACATTGATTCAGACCGTCTTGACTGGGGGGTTTTGTATGTTCAATAAAAACGCCAGTTCCCAAGTTCCCAGCATGGGAACATGGACGAGAAAATGGACGGACACTAAGCACACCTGAGCCTCCATACCAGCCACCGGGTGCTCATACTACTCACTGGGCCTTCACATCACCCACTAAATCCTCATACCACCCACTTTGCACCCATATCACACACTGAATCGTCACATGACTCACACCCTCCTCATACTACCCACTGGGCATACATATCACCAAATGACCCTTCATACCACCCATCGATCCCCATTCATATCCATACATAGTCCGTTAGAGACGGTGACGTTTTTAGCAGAGAACGCACAGCACGAGATTCCTCTAAGGCTACGTTATTTTGATGTGTTTGCTTTGATATTACTGCTAACAGAAAGCTTTACTTTCGCGCATCAGAAGGCCGATTACCGTGAAAGTAGATAAGGCACTGGAAGGGCAGTGTCACTCGTAGAAATGACATTCAAGTCAGACAAAAACAATAGAAAAGAACCACAACGTAATGATTCGAAGACTTGAAGCATCAATTTGTTGTTTACAAAAACAATTCATCGCATTTAATCTGACCCAGGCCCACAGTAACAGATTTTAACATTTGATTTGCTTCAGTTTTCACAAATGATACACAAAGGCGTGGCACATGAAACAAACGAACAACTTTAATGAAAGCGATGTGAACCTTAACTGAATGTTGCTCAGGGAACAGGAATAACCGTTGTGTACGTTTAGAGCACCGACAGATTCGGTCACCGATTGGTAGGCTTCGAGCACCGACAGATTCGGTCACCGATGTGTAAGCTTCGAGCACCGACAGATTCGGTCATCGATGTGTAGGCTTCGAGCACCGAGAGATTCGGCCGCCGCTATCTAGGCTTCGAGCACCGACAGATTCGATCACTATTGTGTACGCTTAGAGCACCGACAGATTCGGTCATCGATGTGTAGGCTTGGCTTCGAGCACCGACAGATTCGGTCACCGATGTGTAGGCTTGGCTTCGAGCACCGACAGATTCGGTCACAGATGTGTAGGCTTCGAGCACCGAGAGATTCGGCCGCCGCTATCTAGGCTTCGAGCACCGACAGATTCGGCCACCGATGTGTACGCTTCGAGCACCGACAGATTCGATCACCGATGTGTAGGCTTGGAGCACCGACAGATTCGGTCACAGATGTGTAGGCTTCGAGCACCGAGAGATTCGGCCGCCGCTATCTAGGCTTCGAGCACCGACAGATTCGGCCACCGATGTGTACGCTTCGAGCACCGACAGATTCGATCACCGATGTGTAGGCTTGGAGCACCGACAGATTCGGTCATCGATGTGTAGGCTTCGAGCACCGAGAGATTCGGCCGCCGCTATCTAGGCTTCGAGCACCGACAGATTCGATCACTATTGTGTACGCTTAGAGAACCGACAGATTCGGTCATCGATGTGTAGGCTTGGCTTCGAGCACCGACAGATTCGGTCATCGATGTGTACGCTTCGAGCACCGACAGATTCGGTCACCGATGTGTAAGCTTCGAGCACCGACAGATTCGGTCATCGATGTGTAGGCTTCGAGCACCGAGAGATTCGGCCGCCGCTATCTAGGCTTCGAGCACCGACAGATTCGATCACTATTGTGTACGCTTAGAGCACCGACAGATTCGGTCATCGATGTGTAGGCTTGGCTTCGAGCACCGACAGATTCGGTCACCGATGTGTAGGCTTGGCTTCGAGCACCGACAGATTCGGTCACAGATGTGTAGGCTTCGAGCACCGAGAGATTCGGCCGCCGCTATCTAGGCTTCGAGCACCGACAGATTCGGCCACCGATGTGTACGCTTCGAGCACCGACAGATTCGATCACCGATGTGTAGGCTTGGAGCACCGACAGATTCGGTCATCGATGTGTAGGCTTCGAGCACCGAGAGATTCGGCCGCCGCTATCTAGGCTTCGAGCACCGACAGATTCGATCACTATTGTGTACGCTTAGAGAACCGACAGATTCGGTCATCGATGTGTAGGCTTGGCTTCGAGCACCGACAGATTCGGTCACCGATGTGTAGGCTTGGCTTCGAGCACCGACAGATTCGGCCACCGATGTGTACGCTTCGAGCACCGACAGATTCGGTCACCGATGTGTAGGCTTCGAGCACCGACAGATTCGGTCATCGATGTGTAGGCTTAGAGCAATGACAGATGCGGTCACCGATGTGTAGGCTTCGAGCACCGACAGATTCGGTCACCGATGTGTAGGCTTCGAGCACCGACAAATTCGGTCACCGATGTGTAGGCTTCGAGCACCGACAGATTCGGTCACCGATGTGTAGGCTTCGAGCACCGACAGATTCGGTCACCGATGTGTAGGCTTCGAGCACCGACACCTTCGGCCGCCGATGTGTTGGCTTCGAGCACCGACAGATGTGTAGGCTTCGCTTCGAGCACCGACAGATTCGGTCACCGATGTGTAGGTTTCGAGCACCGACAGATTCGGCCACCGATGTGTACGCTTCGAGCACCGACAGATTCGGTCATCGATGTGTAGGCTTCGAGCACCGACAGATTCGGTCATCGATGTGTAGGCTTCGAGCACCGACAGATTCGGTCACCGATGTGTAGGCTTCGAGCACCGACAGATTCGGTCACCGATGTGTACGCTTCGAGCACCGACAGATTCGGTCACCGATGTGTACGCTTCGAGCACCGACAGATTCGGTCACCGATGTGTAGGCTTCGAGCACCGACAGATTCGGTCATCGATGTGTAGGCTTGGCTTCGAGCACCGACAGATTCGGTCACCGATGTGTACGCTTCGAGCACCGACAGATTCGGTCACCGATGTGTAGGCTTCGAGCACCGACAGATTCGGTCACCGATGTGTACGCTTCGAGCACCGACAGATTCGGTCACCGATGTGTACGCTTCGAGCACCGACAGATTCGGTCACCGATGTGTAGGCTTCGAGCACCGACAGATTTGGTCATCGATGTGTAGGCTTGGCTTCGAGCACCGACAGACTCGGTCATCGATGTGTAGGCTTCGAGCACCGACAGACTCGGTCACCGATGTGTAGGCTTCGAGCACATACAGATTCGGTCACCGATGCGTAGGCTTCGAGCACCGACAGACTCGGTCATCGATGTGTAGGCTTCGAGCACCGATTGATTCGGTCACCGATTGCATACCGTGGGTATGATTCCACGCATACCACGCAGACCCATGTATCACAGTGTTACTGACAAACTGGCACCTGTAGGGTTCGTATTACACGACCTGATCGAAAGGCTGCACTTACATAACTTATCAAAAAAAAAAAAAAGCTCACCAGACCAGGAACCAGTATAATCTCTCAGCTTCAAACGGTTCAACCAAAACCATGTATTTTGAAGTTATAATACGTCACCAGTTCCTAAAAAACGTTGTGAAATCGGCCCTGTATGTCTCCCCACGGTCAGAGAGACATAAATACCTGGTGATTCAGCATGTGTTCACGGTAATAAAATTTGTAAAAGGCATTTCTGTACAAGAGTGAGATTATCACCAGGGTCGGGTATTCTTAAACCTCTGTGGGCTGGCGTAGCCCGTGGCTGGCTGAATGTTCGTGACGCCGAATATGTGGAGGTTTGTGTCGGCCGCTCGCGTGGACAGCACCCTGCGGGAGTACGGGTCCGGCTCCGGAAGCTTCAGATTGGAATATGGAATAAAATTCTTCGGCAACAAAACATCGCTGCAACAAATCAAACATAACGTGTGACGGCATCGACACAGACACACATGTGTGACAGCATCGACACTGACAAACATGTGACAGCATCGACACAAACATGTGTGACAGCATCGACACTGACAAACATGTGACAGCATCGACATAAACATGTGTGACAGCATCGACACAGACAAAATTGTGACAGCATCGACACAAACATGTGTGACAGCATCGACACAGACAAACATGTGACAGCATCGGCACAAACATGTGTGACAGCATCGACACAGACAAACATGTATGACAGCAACGGCACTGACAAACATGTGACAGCATCGACACACACAAATACGTGTGACAGCATCGAAACTGACAAACACGTGTGACAGCATCGAAACTGACAAACATGTGTGACAGCATCGAAACTGACAAACATGTGTGACAGCATCGAAACTGAGAAACATATGTGACAGCATCGACACAGACATGTGTGACAGCATCGACACAGACAAACGTGTGACAGCATCCACACAGACAAACACGTGTGACAGCATCGGCACAGACAAACACGTGTGACAGCATCGACACAGACAAACACGTGTGACAGCATCGACACAAACACGTGTGACAGCATCGACACACACAAATACGTGTCACAGCATCGGCACAGACAAACATATGACAGCATAGACACTGACAAACATGTGTGACAGCATCGACATAGAGAAATATAGCGGGAGCTTTTAAATGTATAAAAATGGCGATTACTCGTACACACGAAAACACCCGCCTCCCCATGAGGCCTTCGTTATGGAGCCTCACCACGCTCGTACTTGATTTCAGCATTGTACAAACAAAAGCAAAACCAAAGCGTCACTTACTTGGGGTTGTTTGGTGTGGTCCCGGCAGGAGGAATGTGATTGGCCAGCGTCTTTACGTCCATGTGTCTCTGTATGTCGTACGCACCGCGGTGGTTGGATGCGTTCGCGGCGCCGCTGTGCGCGGGGTGACCACTGCTGTACATGTACTTGCCACTGGACTGTGTCGCGCTCTGTGATTGGTTGCCATGCGATGGGCCCCGATGTGACAGCTCACCAGTGCCTGGATCATGACCTAAACCATTTGATTGGTTATTCCCTGAGGATGTTACAGGACTTATTTTTAGGTGCCCTCGCCTGTCCTGATAGGCGCTCGGGTTGTGGAGGGGCAGCGGTGACGGACCTGCAATAACAATCAGCCCGGATTTCAACACAACGTGTGGCGCTCATGATTTTCTGAAGCAAAACTTAGCCAACGAGAACATGTTTTCACAGCAGATAAGCCGCATAACAATGGAATTTGTTAACTAGATACCTCATAAACACCCCGAGGATTGAACACACCAGCCTACAACCACGAGCGATCTGTTTAAAAACACGCCGAGGATTGAACACACAAGCCTAGAACAACGGGTGATCTGTTTATAAACACGCCGAGGATTGATCACACCAGCCTAGAACAACGGGCGATCTGTTTATACACACGCCGAGGACTGAACAGACCAGCCTACAACAACGCGATCTGGTTATAAACACGCCGAGGATTGAACACACCAGCCTAGAACAACGGGTGATCTGTTTATAAACACGACGAGGATTGAACACACAAGCCTACAGCAATGGGTGATCTGTTTATAAACAAGCCGAGGATTGAACACACAAGCCTAGAACAACGAACGATCTGTTTAGCCACACGCCGAGGATTGAACACACCAGCCTACAACAACGGACAATCTGTTTATAAACACGCCGAGGATTGAACACACCAGCCTACAGCAACGGGCGACCTGGTTATAAACACGCCGAGGATTGAACACACAAGCCTACAACAACGCGCGACCTAGTTATAAACACGCCGAAGATTGAACACACCAGCCTAGAACAACGAGCGATCTGTTTATAAACACGCCGAGGGTTGAACACACAAGCCTACAACAATGGGTGATCTGTTTATAAACAAGCCGAGGATTGAACACACAAGCCTAGAACAACGAACGATCTGTTTAGAAACACGCCGAGGATTGAACACACCAGCCTACAACAACGGGCGATCTGTTTATAAAAACGCCGAGGATTGAACACACCAGCCTACAACAACGGCCGATCTGGTTATAAACACGCCGAGGATTGAACACACCAGCCTACAACAATGGGTGATCTGGTTAAAAAACACACCGAGGATTGAACACATCAGCCTAGAACAACGGGTGATGTGTTTATAAACACGCCGAGGATTGAACACACCAGCCTAGAACAACGGGTGATCTGTTTATAAACACGCCGAGGATTGATCACACCAGCCTAGAACAACGGGCGATCTGTTTATACACGCCGAGGACTGAACAGACCAGCCTACAACAACGCGATCTGGTTATAAACACGCCGAGGATTGAACACACGAGCCTAGAACAACGGGTGATCTGTTTATAAACACGACGAGGATTGAACACACAAGCCTACAACAATGGGTGATCTGTTTATAAACAAGCCGAGGATTGAACACACAAGCCTAGAACAACGAACGATCTGTTTAGCCACACGCCGAGGATTGAACAAACCAGCCTACAACAACGGACAATCTGTTTATAAACACGCCGAGGATTGAACACACCAGCCTACAGCAACGGGCGACCTGGTTATAAACACGCCGAGGATTGAACACATCAGCCTACAACAACACGCGACCTAGTTATAAACACGCCGAAGATTGAACACACCAGCCTAGAACAACGAGCGATCTTTTTATAAACACGCCGAGGGTTGAACACATCAGCCTAGAACAATGGGTGATCTGGTTATAAACACACCGAGGATTGAACACATCAGCCTAGAACAACGGGTGATCTGTTTATAAACACGCCGAGGATTGAACACACCAGCCTAGAACAACGGGTGATCTGTTTATAAACACGCCGAGGATTGATCACACCAGCCTAGAACAACGGGCGATCTGTTTATACACACGCCGAGGACTGAACAGACCAGCCTACAACAACGCGATCTGGTTATAAACACGCCGAGGATTGAACACACCAGCCTAGAACAACGGGTGATCTGTTTATAAACACGACGAGGATTGAACACACAAGCCTACAACAATGGGTGATCTGTTTATAAACACGCCGAGGATTGAACACACCAGCCTAGAACAACGAACGATCTGTTTAGAAACACGCCGAGGATTGAACACACCAGCCTACAACAACGGACAATCTGGTTATAAACACACCGAGGATTGAACACATCAGCCTAGAACAACGAGTGATCTGTTTATAAACAGGCCGAGGATTGAACACACCAGCCTACAACAACTGGCGATCTGTTTATAAACACGCCGAGGATTGAACACACCAGCCTACAACAACGCGAGATCTGTTTATAAACACGCCGAGGATTGAACACACCAGCCTACAATAACGCGAGATGTGTCTATAAACACGCCGAGGATTGAACACACCAGCCTAGAACAACGGGTGATCTGTTTATAAACACGCCGAGGATTGAACACACAAGCCTACAACAATGGGTGATCTGTTTATAAACACGCCGAGGATTGAACAAACCAGCCTAGAACAACGGGTGATCTGTTTATAAACACGCCGAGGATTGAACACACCAGCCTAGAACAACGGGTGATCTGTTTATAAACACGCCGAGGATTGAACACACAAGCCTACAACAACGGGTGATCTGTTTATAAACACGCCGAGGATTGAACAAACCAGCCTAGAACAACGGGTGATCTGTTTATAAACACGCCGAGGATTGAACACACCAGCCTAGAACAACGGGCGATCTGTTTAAACAACGGGCGATCTGTTTATAAACACGCCGAGGATTGAACACACCAGCCTAGAACAACGGGCGATCTGTTTATAAACACGCCGAGAATTGAACACACCAGCCTAGAACAACGGGCGATCTGTTTATAAACACGCCGAGGATTGAACACACCAGCCTAGAACAACGGGCGATCTGTTTATAAACACGCCGAGAATTGAACACACCAGCCTAGAACAACGGGCGATCTGCTTATAAACACGCCGAGGATTAACCACACCAGCCTAGAACAACGGGCGATCTGTTTAGAAACACACCGACGACTGCACACTCTCTTAATCCTTGAAATTACGGATATTATATGCTGTTTACCTTTGCGGCCATACAATGAATTGGCAGACGAGCTTTTAGATTGCCCTATATCCGGTAGCGGGGATACGGGATTCAAATCGTGCCTGCTGTACAGTGCTTGCATGCCGCCTAAATGGTTATTTGCTGCGTCTCCCCCTGACCTATAACAGATACGAAGATCATCACACTCATCATCATCATCATCATCATCATCATCATCATCATCATCACCATCATCATCATCATCTTCATCATCATCATCATCATCATCATCATCATCACGACCATCATCAGCATCATCATCACCATTACCCCCATCATCAACATCATCATCATCATCATCACCACCACCACCACCACCACCACCACCACCATCATCATCATCATCATCATCATCACCACCACCACCACCACCACCATCATCATCATCATCATCACCATCATCATGGAAAGTTTACTGTAAGTCTTTTTTATCCGGGTCATGAGAGGCAGGTTTTACTGTTTGTCTTTTCATTCGATTCTGGAAGGTGGTCGCTACAAACAGGTTTAACCGTACGTCTTTTATCCAGGTCCAGGATGTGGCCAGTACAAACAAGTTTTGCTCCACATCTCTTTATCCGAATCTTGAAGATGGTCGCTTCCATCCGATGAAGGTATGGATCTGAACACAATCCCAATCCCTTTACCCCTTTTATGGCATGGGCCGATACCCAAAGTGTACTTATATCTGTGGTACACAAAGTGTACTTATATCTATAGTATATACCTTGTCTTCGAACATTCTCATCGGAAGAAAAAAGCAAAAGAAAAGAACTGGGTTCATTTTTCGCGAGTCGCCCAACAAGCACTTTTTTTTTAAAAAAAAGGGCTCGCCTGAGAACCATTTAAACTAAATTTGAAGGGCAACCGAATAAAAACTAGAACGGCCAGGTCACACAAAACATAACAGTACAGGCTAATATTACACATTTTCAATCGACACTTGTTTATTTTCTTGTTGTTGTAAACAGAAACAAAGGCTACCCAACTACCCACTGATCCCCAATAACCATTTTACTTTTTTCTTATTACTGAAATAAAAGAGCCATTTCTGCAAACAAAATCATATATAATTCATTAGAAAAAAAATTCAAAAATAAACAAAACTGGATGGTGTTCACTAAAACAGATTTTACTGTACATTTTTTCAGGAAGGTGGTCGCAAAAGCGGGTTCTACTTAACGTCCAGTTTTATCCGGGTCTCGAAGTTGGCCACAACAAAAGTTTTACTGTACATTACACTTTTATCCGAGTCTGGAAGTTGGTCAAAACAGGAAGATTTTACTATACGTCTTTTTACTCAAACCTGGAAGGGGTCACGAAAAACAGGTTTTACTTTACAGTCATGAAGTCGGACTGATCTGACTGCCCGCTGTCGCCATACTTTGTTCAACAATAAATTTTTACGTAATATCGCCTTTCATAATTTCACCACAAGCATCAAAAGTTCAAAGAGCTGTCCGACTGTGTAACGGTCAGCATTGTTTGCAGTAACTGCAAGCATTTTTTCACTTTTTCACTTCAAGTTGGCCATCTGGTATTCTGTGTTATGACAAGCAGCTCACCATTTTGCAACCAAAATGCGCCCCCCCCCTCCCCCCCTCCCCCTCTCCGACCGACGAGAGTCATCTGTTGCGCAGTTATAAAGAATGCCTTGCTCGTGCTTTTTGGCCGAAGGGAATGTACGAAGACAAAGTAACATATCATGGTTATAACTACAACTACGGTAAAGACCGTTACTCTAACCTTGGGTAAAGGGCTAGGGTGGCGTTGACAGTCGGACGAACATTAGATGGCCGAGCTGGTAGGGGGGGGGGGGTGACGGTAAGTAAAAAATAAAAAATCGCCAATGAAGTAGGGAACTTGTGATGGTGCGAGCACCTTCCAGACCCGGATACAAAAAGGCTGCGGTATAACCGACTCATAACGACCTCCTTCAAGACTCGAGTAACAAGACGTAAAGTAAAACCTGCGTGTCTTGATCAACTTGCAGACAACGATGCAAAGGACGCACAACAAAACCCATCTTAGCGACCACCTTCCAGATACGGAAAGACGTACAGTAAAATCTGTTTTAGCGACCACCTTCCAGACCAGGGGAAAAAAACGTACAGTAAAACCTCTGTTACTGACCATCTTCCAGGCCCAGATAAAATACCCTGTACCAGCACTTATACATGAAAACAGGATTGAAATACCCACACGCCAAGGTGCCTACCCCCATCCCCGATATCTCTAAAAAATGGGACAAACGGATACGCAGCCCGATTTCTGGGCACACGAGATATATTTATTTAGATACATTTATATAAGGTGTTATTTTTCTGAAAAATAAAATTAAATAAACAAAGTGGCAAGAGTTGTCTATCTGCACACACGTGATGATTGCTGCTGGTTACTTACGAGGCACTTTTCCCGCTGCCAGGCCTGTCGCTACCCTCACCCGTAATATTTTGTCTGGCGCTCACTTTCTGTAGTGCTTCTTTCTGTCAAATACGACAAATTAGTATCAGGAATTGAACTAAGCTCTGAAAACAAGCCTCCGTAAGCATTAATAAAGTTTCCATTTGGGTGTGTGTCGATCTAGGAGTGTTTTCATTTGGGAGTGTTTCTATTTTGGAGTGTTTCCATTTGGGAGTGTTTTCATTTGGGAGTGTTTCCACTTGGCAGTGTTTCCATTTGGGATTGTTTTTTTTATTTGGGATTGTTTTCATTTGGGAGTGTTTCCATTTAGGAGTGTTTCCATTTGGGATTGTTTTCATTTGGGAGTGTTTCCACCTGGGAGTGTTTTCACCTGGGAGTGTTTCCATTTGGCAGTGTTTTTAAGTGTCAGCCTGGAGAGTTTGCTGAGGGCCTGAGATCAACACTAACATCTTGCCAAGTACAATCCAGCCATGCACTGGTTAAAACATACATAAGCGTCGCAGAAAACAGTTTTAAAACTTACTTGTTGGTGCGTCCCAAAGCCCTGTAGTGACCTCTCGTTCTCGTTGTTTTTATTCCCTACAATAAACACAAGAAGCATTGCAGGTTGTGAGCCATCACAATTCGCACGAAAACTAGACTGGCCAGTGTTTTTGTTAAAACAATAACGGATATGTCTCCCCCGCCAACCAATCAGTCACGTGGAACCAAATTCCTTGCTTAAAAGTACAACATTGGCGAGCCCCAAAAATTGAAAAAATCGCCAAAAATACATTTTTAAAGAAAATGAAGAAAAACATCGCAGTAAACATTCGCACTATATGTGGGTTCTTCTTGCCTATTCCAACAAACTGTTTCGGAGATATCGCAACAATATGGCCAAAAAAAAAACTTAAAAATCAGAAATTTAAAAAATCGCCAAACATATGGTTTCAAAGGAAATGAAAAAATAGTATAAACAAGAATATCCAGGGAAATTGTGACCAGCTGAGATCTATTGTACAAGTTTGTCCAAGGACAAAGATCAAGGTTACGAAAAGCGACAAGACCAAATCCGGCGTGCTTGAATACGGGAATTTCCCTGAAAAATTGGGCTTCAAAAGACGAGATGGCAATGAGTTAGCTCAATAATTAATTTAACAACGGACCCGAACATAGACCGATAAATATATACAAAGATTTGTTTCCTCGAAAAATAATTTCGAACAACGTATTGAAATTGTATCCACACATGTGTACTGCTGACATGTACTTTCGGACATACACAATTAGTTCAAGCAACAGAAACGACCAAACACATGTACCTTTTGAAAAGAAGAAAACGCCTCGTCTAAAACATGATTACTTAAGTTTATGTTTTGGTATGTATTATTTTGCAGGGTTTGTATTTCCGACCAGTGCACATGTTTATTTAACTTGCGTTGATGTGCGGTTTGCATTTCGGGATGTTTATTTAACTTGCCGTTATGCTCTGTTCGCATTTCGGACCAGTGCGCATGTTTATTTAGCTTGCATTGATGTGCGGTTCGCAAAGCGAACCAGTGCGCATGTTTATTTAATACGCCATGCTGCGCATGTGTACTTAACTTGCGTTGATACGTTGCTCGCATTTCAGACCAGTGAGCATGTTTATTCAACTTACGTTGATAAGCTGTTCGCATTTCGGACCAGCGCCCATGTTTGTTTAGCTTGTGTTGATGCGCGTTCGACTTTTCGGACCAGTGCGCATGTTTATTTAATTTGCACTGATGAGTGGTTCGCAATTCGGACAAGTGCGCATATTTATTTCGCTTGCGTTGATGCGCTGTTCACATTTCGGACCACTGCGCATGTTTATTTAACTAGCGTTGATCAGCGTTTCTTATTTTAGACCAGTGCGCATGTTTATTTAACTTGTGTTGATAAGCGGTTCGCATTTCGGACCATTGCGCAAGTTTATTTAACTAGCGTTGATGCGCGGTTATCATTTCGGATCACTACGCATGTTTATTTAATTTGCATTGACGCGCGGTTTCCATTTTGGACCAGTGCGTATATTTATTTAACTTGTGTCGATGCGCGGTTCGTATTTTGGACCAATGCGCATGTTTATTCAACTTACAAGTTTTGGCGGATCGCTCAAAAAATTAGTTTTTCAATAGGGGCCTAACCGGAGAAGAATCGCACGAAATTGGAAAGGAAATCAATCAAAATTGTTGGAGAAGAAGCATTTTCAAAATTAAACGCCAATAAATTAAAAAATACCCCTCATATGGCCAATTTTGGCGGATCGCCAAAATCAGTAATTTTTCAAAAAGAGGACTACTTAGAGAATAATCGAACAAAATTGGAAGACAATCTGATCAAAATTGTGTGAAAAAAAAAACATTTTTAAAATTGGTGACCATAAAATCACAAATGTCAGCAATTTGGCCAATTTTTGCCAGATCGCCAAAAAGAGTAAATTTTCAAGATAGGCCTACTTAGAGAACAATCGCACAAAATTGGAAAGGAATCCGATCAAAATTGTTGAAGAAGAAGCATTTTGGAAACTAGGCACCAAAAAATAAAAAATGCCCCCATTTGGCCAATTTTTGGCGGATCGCCAAAAAGAGTAACTTTTCAAGAGAGGCCTAACTAGAGAACAACTATCCAAAATTGGAAAGGAATCCGATCAAAATTGTGGGAGAAGAAGCAATTTAAAAATTGGACACCAAAAAATTAAAAAATGTCCCCCATTTGGCCAATTTTTGGCGGATCGCCAAAATGAGTACATTTCCAAAAGAGGCCTACCTAAGGAATATTTGTGCAAATTTTGAAGAAAATCTGATCAAAATTGTTCGAGAAGAAGCATTTTGAAAATTGGCAACCACAAAATTACAAATGTCCCCCATTTAGCCAATTTTTGGCGAATCGCCAAAAAGAGTAATTTTTCAAGAGAGGTCTACCTAGAGAACAACTATCCAAAATTGGAAAGGAATCCGATCAAAATTGTGGGAGAAGAAGCAATATGAAAACTGGACACCAAAAAATTAAAAAATGTCCCCCATTTGGCCAATTTTTGGCGGGTAGCCAAAATGAGTAAATTTTCATAAGAAGCCTACCTAAGGAATATTTGTGCAAAATTTGAAGAAAATCTGATCAAAATTGTTCGAGAAGAAGCATTTTGAAAATTGGCAACCACAAAATTACAAATGTCCCCCATTTAGCCAATTTTTGGCGGATCGCCAAAAAGCGGAATTTTTCAAGAGAGGTCTACCTAGAGAACAACTACCCAAAATTGGAAAGGAATCCGCTCAAAATTGTGGGTGAAGAAGCAATATGAAAACTGGACACGAAAAAATTAAAAAATGTCCCCTATTTGGCCAATTTTTGGCGGGTAGCCAAAATGAGTAAATTTTCAAAAGAAGCCTACCTAAGGAATATTCGTGCAAAATTTGAAGAAAATCTGATCAAAATTGTTCGAGAAGAAGCATTTTGAAAATTGGCTACCACAAAATTACAAATGTCCCCCATTTAGCCAATTTTTGGCGGATCGCCAAAAAGCGGAATTTTTCAAGAGAGGTCTACCTAGAGAACAACTATCCAAAATTGGAAAGGAATCCGCTCAAAATTGTGGGAGAAGAAGCAATATGAAAACTGGACACCAAAAAATTAAAAAATGTCCCCCATTTGGCCAATTTTTGGCGGGTAGCCAAAATGAGTAAACTTTCAAAAGAAGCCTACCTAAGGAATATTCGTGCAAAATTTGAAGAAAATCTGATCAAAATTGTTCGAGGAGAAGCATTTTGAAAATCGGCAACCACAAAATTACAAATGTCCCCCATTTAGCCAATTTTTGGCGAATCGCCAAAAAGAGTAACTTTTCAAGAGAGGTCTATCTAGAGAACAACTATCCAAAATTGGAAAGGAATCCGATCAAAATTGTGGGAGAAGAAGCAATATGAAAACTGGACACCAAAAAATTAAAAAATGTCCCCCATTTGGCCAATTTTTGGCGGGTAGCCAAAATGAGTAAATTTTCAAAAGAAGCCTACCTAAGGAATATTCGTGCAAAATTTAAAGAAAATCTGATCAAAATTGTTCGAGAAGAAGCTTTTTGAAAATCGGCAACCACAAAATTACAAATGTCCCCCATTTAGCCAATTTTTGGCGGATCGCCAAAAAGCGGAATTTTTCAAGAGAGGTCTACCTAGAGAACAACTACCCAAAATTGGAAAGGAATCCGCTCAAAATTGTGGGAGAAGAAGCAATTTTAAAATTGGACACCAAAAAATTAAAAAATGTCCCCCATCTGGCCAATTTTTGGCGGATCGCCAAAATGAGTACATTTCCAAAAGAGGCCTACCTAAGGAATATTTGTGCAAAATTTGAAGAAAATGTGATCAAAATTATTCGAGAAGAAGCATTTTGAAAATTGGCAACCGAAAAATTTCAAATGTCCCCCATTTAGCCAATTTTTGGCGGATCGCCAAAAAAAATAATTTTTCAAGAGAGGCCTACCTAGAGAACATTCGTGTATAATTTGAGAGGAATCCGATCAAAACTGAAGGAGAAGAAGCATTTTAAGCAAAAGTTTACACACGTACATACATACGTACATACGTACATACAGACGACGGATACCCCTCTATTGATAGGATAAGACCAGCCCGACTGGTCTAAAAAACAGCATACATTTGCGCTATATGTGTGTTCTTGTTGCGACGTCTGAGCCTTATCCAATGAACTGTTTTGGAGATTTAGCCTGCCAAAGGGAAAAAAATGCACGAAACCCCCCACCCAACCTATGTTCAAAAATTTGCCAAGAATAGAATTTTTGAAGGAACGAAAAAACATAACAACACGGGCATCATCTAGACATGTATTATGTTTTGAGAAAAATCGACTCATTAATTTCATATGAACTCACTGCGGATGGACGGACGGACGGACACACCAAACGCTACATATGTCTCCCTTAGGGGGAGACATATAATTCCGCGTCACTCGAGAAAATTAGACAAGACCGGAGGAACTTCAAACAAACGTCCGCACCCCAAGCTTAAGACTGTTAGTTCAGTGAGGTGAACGGCTTCACAAGTGATGGTGCTCAGGAACCGTCAGAGTAACAAGAATGTCCAAATTGGCAAAACGCCAAAATAAAATCCTAGCACATTCAGTGGAAGTTTACTGAGGCACACGTCATGAGTTTGGCGCGGGGGGAGGGGGGGGGGTGCGGGGGCGGGGGCTGTGATATGCTGCGGATTTGACTTAACTAGTGGCGGGTGTTGATCTCAATGCCAATTCGCCTCTCTTTGCTCGAACTGAATCTTCCACCACGATGGTCAACCTTTCATTTTCTCAACAATCAAAGATGGCGACATTTGGCGCCATATTCGTTTTTAAAGTAGGTGCAAAGACAGAAAGAGAAACTCACTCTGTGATTCGTACAAAAGCAGCGGTGCTTTCCGCCCACTCACTGTAAACAGCAGTGCTTTCAATTAAACATAGCAAGTGTTCATAAAAATCTCTGAGCTTCGTCACAACGGTGCAAAATTCTTCAAATTCTGGAGCAAAAAATGCCCTTAGATCCCCACCCCCTCTACTTCTTCTTCCCTCTTAAGCTAACTCAGTGATATTTCTCCATCAAACATACAATTTACGCAGCAAAAATAGGACCGAATGAATTTCGAAGGATCTTGCACCGTGTGATTAACGTTACACACTGTAGCAGACTATATACAAGCATGTCCAAGGACATGACCCAGCCGAGTTACCAACCAAGGAAAGAGAGAAAAACTCTGAAACGAATACTGTTAGACCAAAAATGAAGAACTTTGTTTCTGAACGTAACTTTTCCATAATTTTAATACACAAAAACGAGTTTTCCCGGGTGGAAGCTACCCGAAAAGGGATGTTGGAGAGGTTGGGTTTTGACGATTCACGTATTTACAGACATTTACACAATTTTACAAAATTTTTAAAATTCGACCATTTCGGCATTTTTTTTGTCATTTCTAAGTCTAGGTGGAGAAACACCTAAGAAACTTTCGATTAAAATTTTATAACTATTTGAAAAAGATTGAGAGAAATGAATGGTTTGACAATTCAGTTATTTACTACCATCTATTCCAGTTTTTGCCAAACTTCAAAGTTCCGCCATTTCGGCAGTTTTTGGTGAACCGCGAAAAAAATAATACACTGGTAGGCGAACCCCTGGGGAACATCCCTGCGTAACAGCTAAACGATTGGAGTAAAACTGTAGGAGGAGTAGCATTTTAAAAATGGGTCGAAACGGGCACAAAACAAAAAGTGCCGCCATTTTGTCAGTTTGTCGTCAATCGTCAAAAAAAGTACCAGCTAGGTGGGGGACCATCCAGGGAACATTCCTGCGTAGTATCGAAACGATTGGAGCAAAACTGTAGGAGGAGTAGCATTTTAAAGAAAAAGTTTAACATACGGACATACGCACATACACTCAAGCCCCCTATAGTGATACGACTAACCCAGTCCGACAAAGTCGGCTGGGTTAACAAGACTCGTGCTGAGCACGTGATAAAAGTTACACACTGTAGCACACTATACAAGACTCGTGCTGAGCGTGTGATTAACGTTACACACTGTAGCCCACTATACAAGACTCGTGTTGAGCGTGTGATTAACGTTACACACTGTAGCCCACTATACAAGACTCGTGTTGAGCGTGTGATTAACGTTACACACTGCAGCACACTACACAAGACTCGTGCTGAGCGTGTGATTAACGTTACACACTGTAGCACACTATACAAGACTCGTGCTGAGCGTGTGATTAACGTTACACACTGTAGCACACTATACAAGACTCGTGCTGAGCGTGTGATTAACGTTACACACTGTAGCACACTATACAAGACTCGTGCTGAGCGTGTGATTAACGTTACACACTGTAGCACACTATACAAGACTCGTGCTGAGCGTGTGATTAACGTTACACAATGTAGCACACTATACAAGACTCGTGCTGAGCGTGTGATTAACGTTACACACTGTAGCACACTATACAAGACTCATGCTGAACGTGTGATAAACGTTACACACTGTAGCACACTATACAAGATTCGCGTTGTATGTGTGATTAACGTTACACACTGCAGCACACTATACAAGACTCGTGCTGAGCGTGTGATGAACGTTACATACTGTAGCACACTATACAAGACTCGTGCTGAGCGTGTGATGAACGCTACACACTGTAGCACACTGTACAAGATTCGCGCTGTACGTGTGGACGAAGCAAGCGCAGTTCATGCCAGAGGACGCCCCCTTCACTGCTCTGTATCTTCACTAGGGTTGGCAAGTCTCCCACACTTTCGGCTCTGAGCTCGAATTGTTTTGAATACAGCCCCAGAATTTCTCCTTTTCCTATCGAGGTTTTTAGGAAACCTCAGTCTCTTTGAAAAAATTGAGCGTCAATTACTGATTGGCCCATTTCTCAAGCCAATGAGCTGCCTCTGTTTGCTTCTTCGGTGAATTTCCGGGCATATAGATGGTCGTGTAGCTGCGTCCTATAACACCGGCTACACGACTAGTGCTATAACACCGGCTACACGACTAGTGCTATAACACCCGCTACACGACTCGTGCTATAACATCGGCTACACGAGTCGCGCATTTCCTGCGTGCTATAACAGTGGCTACACGAGTCGCCCCTTTACCGCGTGCCATAACAGTGGCTACACGAGTCGTGCATTTGGAATAAGTGTACACACGACTTTCTGTACACCGAGAGGTTAGATCTTGGATTAATAAAGCAATGAACCCATTTTAGTATAATGCCGTAATCACTTCAAACTCAGCACATTAAATATTTGTGGTTTATAAATTACTAATCACGTAAGTTTTAAATATTTTTTTAACTATTCAAGAGAGAATTTGCTGGATCAGTAGTCCCATGGATGACGTCACTGATTCACTCGTCCCGATGGGCGCTTCACCAATCACAGAGCAGCAACTTACCACGTGCGCCCTTTTTATGGCGGTCTTGGAAAAATCCATTAAAAATCACGAAATTGTTGACTTGAGGAATGGTGGCTTTTAGATGGTAATGTTTTTGAAGAAACGACGAGAACTTGTGCGACGGCTTGTCTATGGCTAGATGCTGTGGCTTAATGCTCTGATCCTAAAAAAAAAAAAACAAAAGTAAAGACACACACATTGACAGATACACGACAAAAGAGGGGGCATATTGTGAACAGTTTCAGCGAAACCCAAAGAAAGTTTGGATCAAAGGACCTTAAAAGCCAATATATTTTATAAAGCTCATGTCAAAAAAGACTCCAGGCGGACCTTTCGGACTGCTTAAGAAAAGGCACAAAAAAGTTTTAAAAACCCCGCTTTTTTGAGCACATTTTACCTGCAGCATGAAGTCGAACAGTCGGCGGCCATACCCTCTCCGTTGCCGGGACTCGTGCACATAGAAGTCGAGAACACACAGTGGCTCCATCTCGTGTTGAACACCATTGCTGTCGTACACAAACAACTTCTTTGTCCCTACTTTCAGGATGCCCACCGCACATCCCAGTTTGCTGTAATCACAGAACAACTTCTTCCGTCACTGTGTGCCTTCGTTGGTGCTCCGGACAAAATGATGACCTAAATATTGTCCCATTAAACCAGCAGCCGGAATCGATTATAATCGATTATAATCCGCAGTCGACTCCAACGAAATCGAAATGAACCATATTTTATTATTCAACACCGTATTATTTAAAATAAGAATTCTGACGCAAATAAGAAACCAGATATGTTTTGGTTGGCTTTTCCGAAATAGACTACCGATAATGTTATGCAAACTATAAATCTTTTTAGACCAGGCAACTTCAACGGGTTTCAGGGGCCGGGAGGGGTGGGGGTGGGGTGGGAGGGGGCATGCACGTGTGTAAATTCTACTTAAACTGCCTCATTTGAAAAGTTTTAGGGATCCAGTTTTTTTTAAACAATAATAATAATAATAATAATAATAATAATAACAATAATAATAATAATAATAATAATAATAATAATAATAATAATAATAATAATAAATAATAAGTAAACAAAAAAAAAAAAAACAAGATAATCGTAGATTGCACCCCCCTCCCCTCCTCTACGACAAAGTCTAAATTGTCATAAAAGAAAAAAAACGCCAAAATTAGATGTTTTGAAGAAATAACCTGACCTTGCACAAATACACGTTATATATTTTCAAGCTTTAGAGTTTTATTGGCCTGCGATGAATAGTAACAAAGACACAGCCTGGACAAATTTGTCTGAAAAACAACAAAGTCCAAATTGAAAAAAAAAAATCGCCAAAATTACATTTTTAGAAGAAATCGAAAAATAACCTGACCTTGCACAACTACACGTTATATGTTTTCCAGCTGTTCAGTTTTATGGGTCTATGGTGAATAGTAACAAAACTACACCTGGTCTGAAAACAACCAAGTCCGAATTTTCCAAAAATCGCCAAAATTACATATTTTAAAGAAATCGAAAAATAACCTGAAGTTGCACAGCTACACGTTATATACTTTTTACCTGTAACGTTTTATTGGTCTGCGGTGAATAGCACCAAAGATACGGCCTGGGCAAACTTGTTTGATGTACAACAAGGTACCCTAAGTAAACGACTAAGTCCAAACATTTCAAAAGTTCATAACTGTGACATTTTTCGATGAAATCAAACATTAACCTGACGTTGCAAAACTACATTATATGTTCTTTCATTCCCCGAGGTATGGTACGTCTGCGATAATTGGTTACGGAGATATGGCCTGGACAAGGTACCCTAAGAAAACGACTAAGTCCAAACATTTCAAAAGTCCATAACCTCGACATTTGTCGATGAAATCAAAAATTAACCTGACGTTGCAAAATTTTAATATATATTCTTTCATTCCCCGAAGTATGATATGCCTGCGATCAGATATGGCCTGGACAAAAGTGATAACGGTTAGACGGACGGACGGACATGAGGCGTTTCTAAATCCCGAGCCTCCCCTAAGACGGCGGGGGATGATAATAAACAAATAAACACATTCAAACGGATATTAACACCGATTTGGAATATTGACAAAACATTACTACGTAAAGCTGGCGGGAAAATACGTCACAACGAAAAGAATTAATTAAAGTGGATACAAAAGTAATTACTGTAAAATTCCACCATAAAAGCACACGATTCACTTCAAGCTTCAACTGATAGATGGCAGCAATTATGGGAAATCGGGGCGCGGATATTGGTTACGCTTATACAGAACAATTCTCGATAGTAAACTCCAACTTTGTTGCTGCTTCTTGAACGGAAATTTGTGGTGTTGGATTCTAAAAATTAGCACATTGATTATAATGTGTGAACAATGTCATGTGATTCTGTGTGACACGGCCTGACTGAGAGTGTGAATGTGAACCATGTACCTGTTTCCCCCCGGCTCCTTCATAACGTACAGGATCTGGTCCGTGTGCTTCATACGATCCGCACTTGTGATTGCCCCTCGCAAACCTTGTGCCTTTGAAAACAGGAAGAGTGTTAATATTATTGTCTACAGCTTAAAAAAACGTTTACATGTTGCATTTCATTTTGTTACTTGTAAATGGCATACTGAAGTTTACGGTGCCAATATTCGAGATTTTTTTCTGTTTACTGGTCTGTCATTTTGTCATTACTACTCCTCTGACAGCACTGGCCCTAGGACTCCCAAATTTAGCGCATATGTAGAACTTGATCTGAAATAATGCACCTCGCTTTTTGTTTCCGCCTTTGTTTTCATTTTCATGATCAAAACAGTAGGTTTTTTAACAAAACATGCAAGGCGTAAGAGCCTCACAGCGTTTACACAAGCCTCACGCATCTGTCAACAGCCACACACACACACACACACACACACATACACCCCCCCCCCCGACACACACACACACACTGCACAGCACATCACTGATGGTTGCTTTATTTGCACAGACCACATACGCTGTTCACAGTGAAATTATTTTGTTAGTTTTATCAGAATGACGCACGCACCATCTTACCTGGTCATTTTAAGTGGGTGTAGGACAAAATACCACCGGACATAATACCACCGGACAAAATACCACCGGACATAATACCACCGGACAAAATACCACCGGACAAAATACCACCGGACATAATATCACCAAGGAAATGAAAACTAGATGGTTGTATTATGTCCGGTGGCATTTTGTCCGGTGGTATTTTGTCCGGATCCCATTTTAAGTACACTGTATGCTCATACGAACTATCAGTTTCAGTTATTCACTATTTTAGGTGAATGTCGGTTTTTTTTTTTTTTTTTTTTTTTTTGGGGGGGGGGCTGCCGTTTCACAGAGTATGTAGCAAAACTAATTTCTTTTCTACAAAGGTTTTCGAACTGGCATGTCAGTTTTTTTTTTTTAGAAAGGCTTCGAAATATGAGAAAAAAACGTTGTCTTGTCTGTAAAATAAAGCCAATGTGTAAAGGAGGGCAGAAGGGAGAAACTGATTTCTGATTTTTTTTTTTTTTTTTTTTTGGCCAAGTGTTTAATATTTAACCTTGAGAAATACCTTCTCGCTTTTAGTCCAATACATACAATTTTTCCCTACGTACAGATTTTTTTCTCGTCCACTTCCTAACAATTACTGCAATGAAAGTGACATAAAGCGCCCCGCATACAAGATATCCCGCATACAAGACGCCCCGCATACAAGGTGTCCCGCATATAAGGCCTCCCACATAAAAGGCGTCCCGCCTACAAGACACCCCGCATATAAGGCGTCCCGCATACAAGGCGTCCGGCATACAAGGAGTCCCGCATACACGGTGTCCCGCATACAAGGAGTCCCGCATATAAGGCGTCCCGCATACAAGGTGTCCTGCATATAAGGCGCCTCGCATATAAGGTGCCCCGCATACAAGGCGTCCCGCATACAAAGCGTCCCGCATACAAGGCGCCCGCATACAAGGCGTCCTGCATACAAGACACCCCGCATATACGGCGTCCCGCATATAAGGCACCCCGCATAAAAGGCGTCCCGCATAAAAGGCGTCTCGCATACAAGGAGTCCTGCATCAAGGGCCCTGCATATACGGCGTCCCGCATAACAGGCGCAGGCAGCCTAAAATCGCCAGTTTTGAAAGTAAAAAGCCACACAAGGTGAAACGGCACATGTGACGAGCCTTATTTCACATTAAATATATTTGAGCCCCATATACCATCTTTGTTTCAAGTGCTTTCAATAGATGAAGTATATATATATATATAGTTTTTTCTAGCACACTTCCTGACAATAACGTTATTCCGAGTTATATTCCTCAAAATGCGTAGTTTTCCCAAACCCTGGCGCGAACACTGTTTCAGTAATGCTCTTTTATATCATCCTTAAAGTCACTTCAAAAGTCGGCACCATGAGCAGGCCTACCTTGGCTGAGGCTTCACCCATTTCGTCGATGACCTGGTGAAGTTGTTCTTTGTACTGCCTGTCACAAAGGGAAGATTTTATAATTAATGTCGCAACTCTCCGCTAATATACACATGTGTGGAGTCGACGAAAAGAACTTAGTCAAATGGTGTTGGAATTTGGCATCATCGATGGAAGATTTTGAAATGAGAAATTTGAAGTGCTGTTTATAGAGAATGACAGTCAGTAATCCCGCTGATGCTTCAAGAAACATTTTTGTAATGGATGTAATATTTTGAAACCTCTGCATCCCCAGTATTCAATTTTTCAAATATAAGAAGTGTTCAGGCACAAAATATTGTCGGTCAAGTGTCAGGTTTTGTGCCTAGTAGTCTAGACCATTCACATTATCAAATTCAAATTCGGAAATTGGGAAAAATTAGCGATAACGAGAGTATTTTTCACTTTCCAAAATTTACATTTTATTGCTGAAACGGAGGCGAAAATTAAAAAAAAAAGACAAAAAAACATCATAAATCTAAGGGGTATGCGTCTGAGTGAAGGCATTTTAAGTCTGGTATACGGATTAGACTGAAATAACAGGAACGCAAGGACTTTAAGTATTTTACAGAACGATACCTTGAATTCGCAAAAACAAAAAGGTGCAATGATAGAGAAGATTGGGTCAGACATCACTGATACAAAACACAGGGAAATCAAGGGGTTCTCACGCTTTGCACTCGAAAAAAAATTCCACCAACTTTCAAAGATTATTGATGTAACTACTCTAATAAATAATATCGTACGGACTCATATATTAAATACATTTACACTTTTGGTCACAATGACCAAAGTGACTACATTGACTACAGCTACTGTGTGCATTTTCTGATTAAAAGTCACTGTTTAAACTTCACTCTGAGTTACAGTTAATATACTGAGTACACTGTCTCATCAAAACTGGATGCTGTGTGTAATACCACGAACAAAATCGAACACAAGCGTGACAATTCTTTGATTTGCTTGTGCATACTGGCGGAGGAGGATGAGGGACGGGGGGGGGGGGGGAGGTCGGGCATGCGGCCAGCGATTATCTGAACGAAGATGACGTTGTTGAGGCTTTGTTCCTTTCAGCTTAGAGCCAATGACCGTGGCTACTTAATAACAACGACTCCAGTAGGCCGTTAAATCCCTATTGCATTTACCCTGGAAAACTACATGTAACCCCATAATCCAAGAGGGTATGAAAATTGAATAAACGAAATAGAAAAAGAAAAAAAAACATCGAAAATACCTTGAAAAAGTTGGATCGGGGGAAATTTCCCACGGGGGGGGGAAGTGTCGGGGGGGGGGGGGGTAGTCCGGGGGAATCATCCCGGGGGAATAGTCCTGTTCCCCTTGAAGCTACCCCCTTCCCCCGAAATCGTACACTAGAGGTACTCATTCAGGGCCCGTCAACAAGAATATCCATTAAGCAAGAGACATGGTAAATGGGCTATAGGGTAATCAAAATGAATCAAAACACTCAGAAGTATTATAAAAACAACGTACAAACGTTCAAGAATTACCCAATTCGTACTTTCGGGTCTTTTCGATGGATGTGTCGTTTCGACTGCAAAATTGTTGGGTAAAGTTATAAAGAAATGACAAGAAAAAAACATCAAAATTCTAATTTTCTTTCAACATGTATAGTTTCGGTTTTAAAAAGCAATCATATCTTTTAAAAACTATTTCACATCTTATTCAAAAAGCCCTTTAATAGCAAACTTGTGAATATGTCTCTCGCAAAATGGAACTTTATTTATTTATTTTTTTTTTTTTTGCCAGTTTTTACATCGTTTTCTTTACACTTTTATCTCAACCGAATTCGATCGAAACGCAGACTTTTCGGCAAAAGTCTATAGACGAATCCGCTTATAACATAAATGGACGATATTGGTCCCTGCGAACCCTTTCCATCTTCATAGGACACAAAGAGTCACAGTTCCTGTAATAGAAGTGCTCAATGATCTCAATTTTCCAGGCTCTGGAATCTTTCGGCGCACGTTCAAGGATACTGAGGCTCGAACTGGCAGGCTTTTTCTTAAAAAGTACACTGAGAGGTGCCCTAGCGCATTATTTTCTACCTCAGCGAAACTCCCAAACTAGAGTAAATTAAGCGTGGTTTTGCAACTGTGGATTCACTGTTGATGTGGGCGATAATGAGGGATTCCATATACTGATCTCAAGAAAACACATATTTTTCTCAGTAAAAAATTGTTATCTGACCATAAAACTCGTGCGCCATAATTTATAATTGGGCCATTTATGTGATGCACCCTTTCTAAAATAACGCCGTTGGCCCCAGTCATGCGCCGAGATTTGAAAATTGACATCAATGACATTTCCTATTATAGGAACTATGACTCTAGGACTAAAGTAGACCGCGAGTCATCTAGGACTAGGGCGATATGTCCGTTAATATAGATTATTATTAGATAGGATTTAGATACACTAGAATCGTATGAGGGCCTCAGGTGTATATAACTGGTAGACTGGATCATCAGGTCTTGGGACATTAAAGTATGGTTAAAAAAACTGCGAATGTTCGGTTTGTTTACTGGCCTGCTTCCTGGACAACTGCGGTAAGGTGTTAGTTTCGCGTCAAGTTTAGAAATTTCTGGACCAAAAAGGTTATTGATGTCAAACGAAAACTCCATTTTTGACATGCGTAGATTCCTAAGTCACTTTCAGTTGGTGTAAAGTAATTACGGGTCTAAAATTAAATTTTTCATGTTTCTGACAACCGGATGTTTACATCAATTTTTGAAGTGAATATTCGTAGGAAAAATCCTGCACAAAAGCACTTTAATAACAGTAAAACTCGTTGTTATATAACAGCTGACCTCTGACTAGATCTATCTGTTACATATAAACAGAGTGCGGATGGATATTTCTATTCATCTAGCCGTACTGTACACCCCTCAGTGTTGAGCATTCTCGCACAATGGAGAAAAAGTTGCATCTGATTATCCAAGTGACTAAAATCTATATTTTAGCGCCTTTTTTAGCGAAAAAAGTGATTCCTCTCCTTCATGAGTACTATTTTGCGCGGAATCCCCAGTGGGTCTGCGGAGTAAAAAGATGCCATAAACAACATACCGAACCGCCCTAGAGGTTGGCTGTTGGCCAACAACGTAGTAAAACTAGAACTAGCCAACAGGTACAGGGACGACTCAGAATGCAAAATTCTTATATATTACAGTGGATCTGTCCAAACAGCAGCCTTACAAAGCACTGAAAATTTCAGCAACAATGTAAAATCGTTTATTCACTTAGCAAAAAATAGACAATTATGGCTGAAAACACTTCCATTTATGGTTGTGCACACTTTCGGTCGACTAAAACCCTCGTCAAAAGAGTCTGACTTTACGACGGTAGAAAAGTTAAATGAGAAAGACGTGTTGCAAATATCAGAAGACGGTGAAACAGAACATATTTTTGCAGTGGACTTCCTACAGAAATGGTATCCTACGAACCCACATGACATTCACAGCGACTAACCACTAGAATCCGAACAAATGACTGTTGACGCTGACCAATTATCACACCACATCATGGACATAGGAATAAAAGGAAATAAAAAAACTCATTTGAGATTTGCATAACAAAACGAAATATGTTGTGGGTTTTCGAAATTTTAATCTGTACCTACGTTTAGGTATGGCATTGATAAAAGTTATATAGGCATTGAGTTTGCATCACACATTGACCTCAATACAAAGAAATGAAAATCAAGCCTAGAACGTTTTTGAAAAAAGACTTTTACAAACTATATGAGCAATGCTGCGTTTCGTAAAACAATGGAATATTTACGTGAAAGTATGACAGTTGAATTGGCGCATAAAGCAAACAGATGAAAAGTTGGCGGCAAAGCCGTGCTTTTTAAAATTTCAGTCCAGGGCTGACAGCAGTGCATTTACTAAAACTAAATTTACTTCGAATAAACCAATACTTGTGGGCTTTTTAGTAAAGCCATCATGATATTCTTTTAAACTGAAGTGTAAAGCTCCCAATACTGGCAGTTCCGTATCATTGATGAAGGAAATCATGATAAATCAAACGATATTACCACACTTTCTTGAACTATTGATTACAAATACCGTCAATCCAAGTATAAGTAATGTTAATTCTCCATTGGCTCCATTGTGAATTATGGTTTACATAATCCTTTACAGGTATTTTCTATAAACAAATATGCATCTATGCTTATCGTGTATGCATGTATGTTTGTATGTTTGAAATGTATGCATTTTACTAAGAAATACTTTTTCATCATCAAGACCATTTTCCGCTTCATCTTCAGACTCTGTCTGACTAAAACCACTTTTATATATTCCTGTGTACGTTGATAGCATTAACCGTCATTTTTACCTTTTGTCTCTTGCAACCATGTCTGTAATATAGCGTTTACTCTTATTTGCTTTGAACCTATTTTTCTTTTGTGATAAAACCATGTTCCATATGAGCTTTGAAATGAAGTGGGATACTGTATGTAACAATGCAATTGTCACAAGACGGCCCTTCTTTCAAGGTTAGACAGAGTAACAAATAAGATTTTAAGTGTTCACTCTTTGGTGTGTCTTCCTTAAGATCTATGAGCAAAGAGAAATTTAATTGATTTGTGGCGTTTTAAAATTCTATCATGAAGTACTGTGCATTTCCAGAAGTTTCCTGTCATTACATTGTGGAATGAATTTAGAAATGGGTATGCATCTACTACGTCTAAACACATTTCGAACTTTAAACACTTTCTCTATTTTTCTTGAAAGTAAGCTTGAAATGCATATTTGAGGTGTGAAATACGAAACAAATCTTCTAGATTATATTAGAATGGTTTAGGCTATACGCTTGTTGTCTTTTTGTACTTGCCATGTCTGCCTGCATAGTTACCCACACTTTTAATTCATTTGCTTTGTTATTTCATCTGGAGATAGACAGTTTAGTGTTCTTTGAAGGTTTGCGTTGCAATAAGATACCAGTGTGTGGAGTGCATTATACTATATTGATACTGTATATTTTTATATTTCGTATTCCGAGAAATATCTATACAACATTTCTGAAGTGTTCACATAACGCATTCTGCGAAGTTGGCTTTTGTTTAATTTTTTTTATATAGAAATCAATAGTTTTCTTTGTCAATAAGGCTCTTACCCATCTAGTTTGAAATTCAAATCTACTGAAGCATCTTACATGTTTGGATTTGCTTTGTCTATTATTGAATATATTTGTAAGACCTTGCACTAAAGATTATTAACTTCTAAGACAAAAAAAAACCTCAGCCAAAATAGCAAATCCAGACCGCACTGGCACTACCTTGTAAACAGATGTTTCTGTTGGGATGTGGAGGTGCTTTTGATAAATTCGCACATTCGTTAAACAATTCACTAAATAAATTTGGATAATTGTAAAATTACCTTGAATTATGCTTTTAAAAAGTATCAAATACAATGACTACTAAAAAGGGCCAATTTGTGCAGCAATTGGATGTAATAATGACTATTGTAACAGCACTGTTTCATTCTTCGGATTTCCAAAGGCGAAAGAAAAGTAAAATATTGATTTTGATACACTCGGATCAGGGACTAGAGCAGAGTGTACTTTGTATACATTTTAATTAGAGGTTGCAGTTTTTAATTTGAATCTCATACTGCAATATAAAGACACATTGATTTTTTCAAGAAAAACTTACTAATATTTCAAAACTTGAAAAAAGTTGTTTATAACTGTAGCACTATCCGGTCTGTGCAAAATATCAGACGAGCTAATTTAATGAAAACAGACTTGGCTACTCTTCACAATAATCACAAGGTGTACGCTAAACGTTTTGAAGAAAGTCAGTTTATGAACTTTTTTTTATTATTGATTGTTTATTTTTCTTACAAATAAATGACTAACATTTTACAAGAGCATAATACACGGAACATTTCATAATAACGTCACGACATTTATTCAATCCACATTCATTCGAACTGCCACTATCACATACCCTCGTTACCAAAGGCTACAATCAGTAACAAATATTGCTATCCATACCCCCCTAAAAACATACACACGCAAACGCACCCTTACACACAAATGCCATTATTCATTTTGATAATACGTTACTAATCATAAAGTGTTATAGATTGTGAGCAACGTTATGAAATAAATAATTTTCACTTTGATGAACTAACTCTGGAAATTGATTATATTTATCTGAAAATTTTTTACAAGATAGTGTTTTCTTATCAATTATAATCCGTTTATAAATTGAATGAAGAATTACCGTTAAACATAGATTTTTCTTATAGGTTCTCACATGGCAGACATACTGTTTAATGATGAGCGTAATCATGTTTACTGCTGTATTTTCTGTACCAAATAGAAATTCTTCCTTGCTGAGTGTACTAAATATCTCAGATGAAGGATCAATTAACTTAAAGAACTCTGCAAGCCAAGTCACAGTATTTGTACATTCAAAGAAGACATGATATAATCCGACTTATCCACCTTGCAAAATTTGCATATAGCACTTTCCCTAATTTTCCATTTTACAAGATTTTCTCCTGTATTTACAATGTTGTGAACAATCTTGAATTGAAAGGATAGCAGTTTCGGTTCCCTTATGCTTTTCCGACATAGAACCAAACTTCCACAAATTTTCTCTCCAGAAAAGTTTTCCTCACAAACCCATTTCCTTATTGCTGTTGGTGTACTAGTTGTAATCGACAGAAATTCCCTGTAAAAATTTTTGCTTTTAGCTTTAGAAATGTCAATTTTATTTCCACTTCTCACACATAAAACGTTACTTTTAAAATTGTTTATAGGTCGAGATAAATGCTCCCTATCCAGCATTAATCTATCTTTTTTTACTGCTTGTTTTACCGCTGATAGGACTCCTAAGTATCTTAGAAAGTTTGGTTTAATGTGATAAGTCTCAACAAACTCTGAGTACGATAACCATGAACCATCATTTGATCCTGGATATAAATTACACCCTTATCAAACCATTCTTTGAGAAATATGCTTTTTCCTTCTACTAAAATTTCCTTGTTGTTCCATATGACTTACTCAGTATTTTTATTCCACAAAATTTCTTTAGCAAAGTCTAGCATTTCTCTGTATAATATGGGAAGGTATGGCAGGTTCGAAGTACTATAATTACAATAAAGTAAAAATTGTAGCCCTCCACTTGTTTAAAGTATTCATTGACGTAATGGTTCCACCCTTTTCCATTAATTATTCTACACGTTTATGAACTTGCACAGAAACAAATTAATATGAAATCTGGTCCTGCGTTCTTTGGCGTCCCTGACCCTCCTCCGGCCCCAGAGGCAAAGAATCGTCCATAAATTATTATCATATCTATACCTGCTTCAGAATCGGATACACCAAGAAAACAAGAATTAAGAAAGGAGGCTAAAAACCAAAACGGATCTTCATGAAAATGTACATAAAATTATGAATAAATTGAAAAATTTCTGCATAAAATCATTGATAATTCATTAAAATGTATATAAAATTATGAAAAACTAAAGACAGCGAAAAAATACCTTGTTTCTCACACGCCGAAAACATATACCCAGAATGTAAAAAACTGAAAATGATTTTTTAGAGGAGAATTTTGTTTAAAGTTTTTGCACTCGCGCATTTAGTGCTCTCATTTTTATGAATGTAATGATGATATACCATAAAACTCTACTCTGCAGAAAAATGACTCAAGAATTTTGGCCTATGCTTAGTCATCGACATTTTCTAAAATAAAAGATGACTTTCGTCCCGTCTGCATCAATTTGAATGAGAAACAAGATTATTTTTTACAACTGGCTATACCATTAAATCTTCGAATTCGACGTAAACTCTTAATTCCAAAAATATATTCTGCAAGCTCTGTAACTTCGACATCTTTCACTTAGCGCTATACATTTCAAATTTGAAAAGTTTTTAAAATTCAGAAAATTGTTTTCCATGTTTTAAGTTAATTTTACTATTTTTACTTGCGCTTTAGGAGAATCATTTTTAAACCAAGATTGGCCAATATAAATCGATCTAAGTTTAGGTTTAAGGGTGTCAAATTGCCTAAAACTATGTCCTTCATCAAAATTTTAACTGCACTATTTTTTCTCAAAAACAAGGAATGAACAGCTTAGATCTTCCACAGACTTGCTGTTGCCTGAAGTTTCTGACAGTATTTACAGCAGAGTCTATTTTTCACACTGTCAAGACTTTAACAATGACATCCAAATACAAGTTATGATTAAAGAACACAGTAATCAGCCAAGGCCTTGAATGGGGAAGCTCTCACGCTATATATTCTTATTGTACATATATAATTTTTATTCTTATGGTATATTCTCCTTGTCTTGCTATGTATGTTGTGAAAACTCAACGACTCGGTCTGCAGACCTCTCAAAAAGACGTCGATTATTCGGACTAATTGTGTAGAAGCGTGGATGATATACTTTCATTCTCTTTTTCTACAAAGAACATCCACACATCAGACAGGAGTTTATTTCACGCCGTCATTGTTGTGAATTTTCTCTCTGTGTGTTCCATTACTGTTTTCTTTAAGTATTTTTGTCAGTACCTTCCATCAATGTCTTCTATCCTTGGCTGACTTCCAGTGTCTTCCTTCAACATCTTCGGCCCTGGGCTGACTACCAGATGCTTTTATTTAGTGACACACCTACTCCCTCCCAGCTCGATACCTACATATAGCCTCCATACATACAGTGTCTCCCAATGACAAAACGTAATGACATAATGCTACATGGTCATTTTGATGATGACTTTTCGTTACTGGTAGGGTTAGGGGGTATGCAGGGGCAACAAGAGGGTGGGAGGGAGGGGTTTTTAACATTCCTATATAAAGAGCAACGCCGAGGTTGCTTCTTCATCCGAGTATTAGGAGCCATCCCGTCACAGATGCTAGTTGCAGCATCAGAAGTAGAGGAGGAGACAACAGTTCTTGAACACTACACAGAGAGCTACAGGGGGATTCACGGAAGAAGCATTAGGGGTACCGGCAATCAAGACAGAGTAGAGTCGCAGTACAAGCAGCGCTAGTGAATACTCCATTAGAGACAAAATGTAAGTTCTGATGATATAATGCGAAAAACACTGCTGGAACATGGAATGCGTGTGTATTTTGTTTATTTGTTTATTTGTATTTGCTATTATTTTTGCTTTATGTTTAAAATTATTTCTATATGGTTACTATTCTTTACTTTTATTTACTTTAAATGTTTATACCCTGCATGTTTGAGTTATTTTTCTATTCATTTTGCTATTTATTATCTTATGTTTACCTGATATCTAATGTGACAAGCGTTTCAGCAGAGACCCTGGTGTAGCAAGCGTTACAATGGGGTTATAGTGTAGTAAATGTTACAGGTAGGCTTTAGTATATCAAGCCTTACAAATATTAGTATTGAAAGTATCACATTAGGCCCCTAATGTAGCAAGCGTTGCAACTGCACCATAGTCCGGTAACTGTTACAACGGGGGTCTAGTTTAGAGAGCGTTGCAAAAGGCCTTTAGTGTGGTAAGCTTTACAACAGGAACAGGAAGTTTAATATAGGGTTCAGTGCAGCGAGCAGTGAGCGTTACAATACCAGCATTGATGTAATAAACGTTACCAGAGTGTCCTACTGTAACTGGGGCTCTAATGAAAGAGCAATTTATAATACTAACGATGGCAACAGTGTAACAAGCATACAATAGGACAAGCGCTACTATCAGCATTAGTATAGTAAGCATTACAATAGAAGTCCCAGTATGGCAAGTGTTACAACGAGACACTAGTAAAACAAGCGTTCCAATGGCACCCAGAATAGTAAGCGTTACAACAGGGATCTTAATGTAGTAAGCCTTACAGTGGGCACATAGTGTAGCAAGCGTTACCGTGGTACTCTATAGCACCAAGCGTTACATTGTAGCCGTAGTGTAGCAAGCTTTAAAATAGGGTTTAGTGTAGCAAATTTCAGAACGGGCCTCTATTATAGTAAGCTTTATGACACCGGTGTAACAGGCTATCTTCCCTCTGTACAGCTTCCCCCGGGGGACGCTATAGTAGGCCACCTTCCCCCTCCAGTATATTTAGTCCGCCTTTTTTTGAGTGTAAATATATTTGTTCGTGTGAATAAAGGGACTCAATTTAACTGTGTAAAACTATCTTGAACTACTTTATTGACCAAATTCAACATAATTCTAGCAAAAATATAAAAAACATATTTGATCAGAAAGTTCTTTATTTTTCTCTTAATATCTTTTTAAGTATTTTAGAGAACCCAGGCGTATACGCCTGATCGGTAAGAGTATCATAAATAACATCCTCATTATCCAAAAAGTGCTTTCTTGTATTTTCAACTTTATCTCCCTTTTAGAAATTGACACCAACAGGGGGCAAAAATGCCATATGGGGGAGGAGGAAGATAGCCTAGTCTATCTTCCCCAGAGAGTGGGGGGGGGGGGGGGGGTGGGGGAGTTGTACAGGGGACAAGATATACTGCTACACCGGCCCTCATGTACAAAGAAATACAACGGCGCTCTGATGCAACAAGCGTTATAGTGTAGCATAGTGTAATAAGCTTCTGTAGGAAGCTTAAAAACGGGGCTGTAGTTAAGAAGCCTTTGCAATGACGCCCCAGGATAGAAAGTGTTACAATGGGACTGTCGACTGGTAAAAATTACAACGGGGCTCTAGTGTGGCAAGCGTCACAACGGGGCCTTGTGTAGTGCTAAGCGGTGCCCTAGTGCAGCAAGCGTTTGCTTTGGGTTCCAGCGTAAAAGTTGCTGGTGTAGTACAACGGCGCTGGTGCAGTGAGCATTACAACGGCGCTGGTGCGGTGAGCGTTACAACGGCGCTGGTGCAGTGAGCGTTACAACGGCGCTGGTGCGGTGAGCATTACAACGGCGCTGGTGCAGTGAGCCTTACAACGGCGCTGGTGCAGTGAGCATTACAACGGCGCTGGTGCAGTGAGCATTACAACGGCGCTGGTGAAGTAAGAGGTACTACGGCACAAGGGCACTGGTGTAGAAAACGTTACCACTGAGCCCTAGGTAACAAGCATTACATCATTTGCCGGAGCTCTAATATTGCTAGAGTCAGAATATGGCTCTAGAATAGTAAGCACTACAACGGGGTGTTGTGTAGGAACCGTCACAAGGGGGCTCTGGCATGGTAAGCAAGTGTTAAAACAAGGCTGTAGTGTAACAAGCGTTACAAGAACGCCGTGGTGTAACAGGCGTTGGTAAGCTCATGTTCATGATTTCATGCGACGGAGAGCTCTGTGTATGTTGCTAACACACAAGTTCATACACATAACGGACACTTATAGCCGCAACACACACGCACATACACATAACGGACACTTATAACCGTAACACATACACACACATACATAAGGACACCTATAGCCATAACACACCCACACAAATAACGGACACTTATAGACGTAGCACACACACGCATAACGGACACTTATAGCCGTAACACAAGAACCCACACACATTACGGACACGTACATTACGGACACGTACACCCCACAACTGGTGGGTATGGCCTACCGACGAAAGTGGCTTCGGCAAACAAAGCTTAAAAAACTTTGATATTAAACAGTTTTATTCAATTATGTAGTAAAACAATATGAGCTGTATGTGTTTTAACATCTATACACAAAATCAACAACAACTCAACGCCATGATTCTATGGGGATATAACAATGGACTCGAAGTCCCAAGATCTATATACAGAAAAATACTCACGGCACATTCGAAACAGTCGAAACAGCAAATACAGAAGGAATGGACAAGCTTGAGGAAGCGGGATCAAAGGGGGTGGAGGGTTGCTCTATATCTCTTCAACTTCTTAACATAAATTTAAACATAAAGACAGAAAGGGGTGATTTTGGGCGAAAATGTCCCTATGCCAAAATACCAACCATTTCTATATTGCACTTTTACTAAAATACGTTTTCATGAATATTTTAGCAAGCAATTATTATCTCACACCACCACTGTACTTTGGCTGCTTATTTTCTACTGCTCAAACTTGAAATATCTTTCTTGAAGCTCACAAGACAAGATTCTTGTTAAACGAGAACCAATTTCGCAAAGCGAAACACTTGGCCAAAAATATTTTAAACATCACTTTCACTCTTCGAATTTTAAGAACATTTCAGTCTGAATAGGTTTGCTTTTGCTTTACAGACAAGACAATTTTTCAGATTCGGAAACCTTTCTAAGAAACGTTTTTGCCAGTTCGAAACCTTTCTGGAAAAGAAACATAGCTATACTAATCGACTCTACGAAGCGGCATCCCTCCCCCCTCCCCCTCCCCCTCCCCCCAATCCCCACCCCACCATCGAGAGTAGTGTGTAACTGACTGATAATTTGCATGAACATTCATTGTATTCACAATGACCGGGTACGAGTTTGCGCTGACACATGAAATCGGTGTTACGGTGGAGATACGATCCCTCGGGTAGCGCGGATGACCCATGAAATCAGTGCTAAGGCAGAGACGCGATCCCCCGGGTAGCGCGGATGACCCATGAAATCAGTGCTAAGGCAGAGACGCGATCCCCCGGGTAGCGCGGATGACCCATGAAATCAGTGCTAAGGCAGAGACGCGATCCCCCGGGTAGCGCGGATGATCCATGAAATCGGTGGAGATGCGATCCCTCGGGTAGCGCGGATGACCCAGGAAATCAGTGCTAAGGCAGAGACACGATCCTTTCTGAAGCGTGAGTTACGCATAAAATCGGTGGAGATACGATGCCCCGGGTAGCGCAGGTGACGCATGAAATCGGTGCTAAGGTAAAGGCACGATCCCTATGTTTTATCAAATTTCAAAATATTGTCATTTCGACCATTTTTCATGAATCTGAACAAAAATATAATTTTGCATATTTTCAATGTGTGCTTTTAAGTTTTTTAAAACGATAGTTGTTTTCTGAAGGAATAGTTCTGCAGAGCCAACCTGGACATGACGACGAAAACAAGCCAATTCCCAACAAGGACAACATTTCTGCCACAAAAAATACGACGCTGCGCATCTTCACTGTCTGTTTTATCCTTGCGCGACTCATGTGTGACACTTGTGCGACACCTGTATGACACTTGTGCAACACGTGTGTGACACTTTGCGACACCTCTGTGACACTTGTGTGACACCTACTTGACACTTGTGCGACACCTTGTGACACCTTGTGACACGTGTGTGACACTTATGCTACACTTGTGTGACACTTTGTCACACTTGTGTGACACTTTGTCACACTTGTATGACACCGTGTGACACTTGTGCGACATCTCTGTGACACTTGTGTGACATCTACGTGACACTTGTGCGACACCTGTGTGACACTTGTGACACCTTGTGACACTTGTGTGACACCTGTGCGACACGTATGTGAAACCAGTGTGATAATTGCAGTGACACCTGTGCGACACTTGTGTGACAGTGCACATCATACCAATGCGGCACATAGTTTTGTAGATAATGCCCAGACATCACTTTCCATTACACTGGTATAATTGTACAAATGCTAAGTTTTGCCAAATTACAAATTAATCTCATGAATCCAAATAAAAACACGACGTTACACGCGTTCAATATATGGTCAGTCTGTGTGTGAAATTTCAAAAGAATACTATTGAAAGTTTTGGAGATCCAGCGTGCACTAATGTTAAAAAAGTCACGTTAAGCTTGAAAAATAGAAAAAATTCGGTCATTTTTACATCATTTCTTGAATTTGAAAAAAAATGTTGCACACCTCCCATATATGTTTTATCCGTGTGTAAAATTTCAAAACAATCCGACTACAGTTTCGGAGATATAGCTAAGACAAGTATGTTGATAGACGAACAAGCTAACAACGATGTCCCTTCGTTACACAGGGGGCTAATTGTTCGGACATTTGTCAGCTGTTATTGTTTTTTTCTTCTCTGCCGTGGGCTATTCTAGCTGTTATCGTTTTTCATTGCTGCCGTGGGATATCCTAGCTGTTATCGTTTTGCTATTCTGTCGCGGGATATCCCAGCTGCTATAGTTTTTCTATTCTTCCGTGGGATATCCTAGCTGTTATAGCTTTTCTATTCTTCCAGGGGATATCCTAACTGTTAGCAGTTCCTTGCGGAAGTTCTTTGTTGCTTGTGGTGGAGAATGAGGTACTTGAAACAGTACTAGGTGTGTGAGTACAGACAATATGAGTACTCCATCCATGACTAGTATTCCAGGAGAAACAAAAACGTTTGACATAAAATAGCACATTATGACACGTGTAAAATGCACTGTTATACACCAGTCTGCGTTGTTGTCACAGATAACCTCTGCGGCAGTTTTCTCCAGAGGTAAGCTCATAACAAACACCTGTTTTGTCTTTCCGCTTTCAACTCACAAAGCTGAGTCCTTCGGAGCAAGGCGGGCTCTCAATGCTGTTTTGCCATGACGACCCTGTGCATAAAAAAAGAAAGAAAAAAATTAACAAGAATTCTGAGGACATTGTGCCCAGCCGTAAAAGACATTACAAAAGTGAAAAGAGTTTTGACAAAATTAAGCTATCAAAAGTGCTATCAAAAGTAACTTTATCACATCTGTAGGACAAACAACATCGTGCTTTTCTGAAAGCTGTCCGTCGGGCCAGTTGTGTCAGTTTTTGGTCAGTTTTGTAAGTTTTTGGCCAGTTTTTTTTACCAGTTTTGTCAATTTTTGGCTAGTTCTTGCCCATCTGATAACAGAAATACTACAAGTCCACTGAGGATCTACTTGGGATAGAAAAAGTGAAGGAAAGAAAGAAAAACAAAGAAAAGGAAAAGAAAAGAAAGAAAAAGAAAAGGAAAAGGAAAGAAAGAAAACAAAGAAAAGGGAAAAAAAAGAAACAAAAACAAAGAAAAGAAAAAGGGAAGAAAGAAAAACAAAGAAAAGGAAAAGAAAAGAAAGAAAAACAAAGAAAAGGAAAAGGAAAGAAAGAAAATCAAAGAACAGGAAAAGGAAAGAAAGAAAAACAAAAAAATGAAAAGGTAAGAAAAACAAATAACAGAAAAAGGAAAGAAAGAAAAACAAAGAAAAGGAAAGGAAAGAAAGAAAAACAAAGAAAAGGAAAAGGAAAGAAAGAAAAAAGACAAGAAAAGAAAGAAAGATGTTTCCATATAGTAAACCTATGAAGGTAGGCAATGTCTAGAGCGGAGCTTGAACTCACGACCCCAGTAAACATTCTAAGGTCAAACCAACGTCGATTTCAGGTTGCAAACGGCAACATTAACTCTGGTTGTACTTTGGTTGTGACTGGGCACGAACACAGACCAACGTCTAACCAACGTCTTTCATGCAACGTTGAATAGACATTGGGAAAGCAACGTTATTTAAGCGTTGCTTTTGGTCACGACGTCCGACCAAAAACGCAACTTCGGATTACCGACGTCTATCCAAGGACGGGATGCAGACGTTGTTTCGACTTCCATAAAAATCTAAAGCCCGACGTTGATCCTACGTTGGATGCCTTGGATCCAACGTTTTCGATCGTTGCAATTTTACTTGGAGGCCATGATTCTCAAGAAACAACGCTTCAGTGAGAGGCAGAATCATAAATGTGGCCTTTGAAACCCACGAAGGGAGAAAATGAAAAAGTGGAGCCAACTGTTGGCCAATTTTGGCCAAAGTGCAAAATTAAATAAAAAACAATAAAAAATACAAGCCGTGCCCAAGAAGCAACAACCTTTTGACATTTGTATCTCTTTTATTTATTTATTATTATTTTTTTTTTTTTGGCGTTTTAGGTGTATATTTTGGCCAAATTTGGCCGAACTGCTAAACTGTTGCAGGAACTTCGGGAGAACATTTCAGTAAAATACAGTCGGACTGGATTTGTGAAGATCATGTCTTGTGTTTGGCGGTTTATGGCCACACTCTACGTAAGACAGTCTTTGACATGTTAAAGCTCAGCAAGCATATCTGACATCATCAAAGCGTCGATTTGAGGTTGGGTCAGTGACCCCCGGCCAAACCGCAACATTATATATGATTGTGATTTGGTTGTTGACTGGTGGGGACCATGGATCAACGTCCTTGACACAGCGTTGAAAAGACGTTGGATAAGGGCAGGTGGATCACCGAAACGACTTCACTTTCATGCCTACCAGGACCATGGGCATTTTATAATAGCACCATTTCGTGCAAACGTAGGATAAAGCTCGATGTGCTGCGGGTCTTTCCGGAAGTTAAATTGGGGTTATGGCCTGTTATTTGGAGGAAGCGAAATGATCGGTTGTGCTGGGGCTGTGGAGTAACTACCGATGCTGGTCGAGTGTGGTAATTACAGAAAACAAACGTGTGCATGTGTGTGCGTATGTGTGAGAGTGTGTGTGTGGGTGTGGGTGTGGGTGTGTGTCTGGTAATTACCGTGACACAGAGAAGAGGCTTTCAATGCTTTCTCGGCCTCGTGGCATGCTTTACAGAAAATAAATGTATGTGTGCGTGTGTGGGTGTGTGCGTGTGTGGGTGTGTGTGTGGGTATGTGTGTGTGACACAGAGAGACAAACAGAGGGAGAGAGAGATGGATGAAGGAATGGATACAATGGAGAGAGAGAGGGAGAGAGAGAGAGAGAGAGAGAGAGAGAGAGAGAGAGATAGCGAGAGAGAGAGAGGATAAAATGCGAGACTTGGCAGGTGACTGTTATTCGGCTACCGTTGATGACGTTATGATTCAACAACCGACCTCTATGGCGGTTCATTCTGGTATTTACAGGACTGGTACAAGGTCACTACTTTGCAAATATTCATCTACTTTGTGTTTTTACGCATCGGATTAATCTCTCCATTGGTCAGTCGATAAATAGCAAAGTCATTGCTGGCCCAGTACACATGCGATGCTGCATCTATGTTGGACCGACGTCGCACCCGATAAACGTCAGGTTTTGGATGTTTATGGAAGACGAAACATGTCTACCTTCCGACGTTGGATTGACGTCGATTATCCGATTTGGAATCAACATTGCCTAAGGGTTGCAAATGGAAATGGAAACCAGGTCTATCTTCCAAAGCCGTATAGACGTCGGGAAAATATTACTCCAGAATCACCGTTAAGAAAAAGCCACACTCTCAAAGCGTGGCCAACCCGCTGATAGTGTACTCCCACCCTTGGGTCTTATGGTCCCACAGGGTATGTATGAAGTCGATTTCTACAAATATTTTTTAAAAGTAGATGGGAAAAACTTGCGAACTCTTGGATTTCTCATATCTTGCGTCCTCATTTTGGTCTATTTTTAAGGGACATGTCTTCCAATGAGCAACAACAAGTAATTTGCTTCTATTCAACGTCGATTTTTCGACGTCTTTTCAATGTTGCACCAAAAACGTTGATTGGGGACGGAGAATGAACGTTTAAACAACGTTGCTTACCAACGTCTATTCAACGTTGTGTCAATTTGATTGGTCGCGACCAGTCAAAACCGAAGTACAACCAGAGTAAATGTTGTGGTTTACTCGGATCGACGTCGCAGCTTAAAATAAATAAATATACAAATAAATAAAATAAAATAACAACAAAGTGAATATATAATACTCACAGCAGTCCTCGCTTTGTGGCAAGTGCTCATTGGATTCGTGATAACATTCACTGTCCGGGGTGGATGGTGTGGTTAACCCCATCCGAAATGATGTCGTCACTGTGACGCTAGATGGCGGGCTGCTCATATTCAAATTAGCTAATGACGTCATGTTGTTGATCACATTGTGTTTGGTGGTATTCGATTGCTGGTGTTTCTTTTGCCGCGCTCTCGAGTTTTGAAACCACACCTTATAAAAAACCAAACACACAATTTAATAAACAAACATATAATATGGTTATTTTTCTGCATTAAAAAATAGCAACAATGTCACATAATAAACAAATTTAAATTTTGTGTTTTAGCATAAAATTATAGATAATATAGCATTTGGTAAACATGCTACTCTCTGGACATTGAATTCTTTCTTGTGCAGCACTGCACCTCTACGGCGGTGTGATCTGTTATGTATAAGCCCATTCTTTTCCGCCCACCCATTGGGAATTCCGCGACCGTAAACGGAACTACTTTTTTACAGAAAAATCCGCCTACTTTTGTTCGTACATAGCAGACAGACTTTTCTAGAGGTTCGCTGTTGCCTCACAAGAGCGACTGGCGCTGCTTGGCGCTGTTTGGCGCTGTTTGGCGCTGCCACTCACCTGCGTAACACGCTTGCTGAGGCCCGTGATTTGCGCAATGCGCTCCAGATCCTGGCCGTCCGGATTGCTGTCAAGCTGAAAGTTGGCCTGTAGGACTTGAATTTGCTCCTCGGTGAATGTCGTACGCACTCGTTTCGTCTTCGGCTTGTGGCTGCTACAACCTTCGTCTGAAGCAGAAAATACAAAATTGTGACACCATTTTATGGAAAATATTTAGTGTAATTATATCACATTCAGCAGAAAAAAAATAGAACGACTACCGACAAATGTCTTTGCCCCGGCTCACCCTCAGCCTCCCCCTCCCCCTCCTCCTCCTCCTCCCTCCCTCCCTCCCCTCCCTCCCCCTCCCTCCCCCTCCCCCCATGTCTCGGCCTATTCTTATTTGCTGTGTAAATAAGCATCTCACGTTCTACCCTTTCCCAAGAGCTCCATTAATCTCGGCGACAATTTACTAAAATATCACAAAATGTCGCAGATAGAATTAACCTTATAAAATAAACCGCTCAAAAGATATAACGTCATCTGTCATAGGGCTATCGCATCTATCGGGCGATCGATGGATGTGCAAACGAGATGGAAGCACTGTCACAGCTCCGCAGCATTCACGGGCTACCGCGGTGTCGGTCACAGCAACGCAATGTGCTATAATGTCCTCACCCTCCCTCCTCATGCCACGTCAACCCCCCCCCCGCACCACACGCCAACCCTCCGCACCTCAGGGCAACCCCCCTCCCCTCCCCCTACCATTATATGAGAATGTCAAGCTCTATGCACTTAAGGAAAATATTCGTAAAAAGCGACTTCGTATATATCCTGCGTGACGGGATGACCCAAGGGTGGGATATCATGACCGAGGTGGGGGGGGGGGGCACACTATGGTTACCGCTGTCCTGACGCAAATTCCAGATAAGATTTTCCCTTCGTTTACACGACGTTGCTTTCCCGGCGTCTCGGCGTCTACACGGTGTCGGCAGATGTTTTACCTCTCATTTCGACGTCTACAGGACGTCGGCAGATGACATTATTTCACCTTCCATTCCCAACATATTCATGACGTTGATTGGGTAATCGACGTCAATCCAAGCCAGTGGATAAGCGTTTTTCTAATTTGCATACTCAACAAAATTCAATCTTCGTCAAACCTCTTTAAATCTTTAAATAAATTTTTTATCCAATTGCACCAAATTTTGATGCACCCAGAGGGGAACACGCATATTAGTTTATTTTGGCATTTCGCTCATGCTAGAAGCGTGACTAGGTTGCTCGGTTTATCTGATAAACGATGCCTCGCAATCACTGCTTACGGCTGACAGGACACGTGACTAGAATGCCGAAGTTATGCCTCCTAAAAACCCACTTCCGATAAGAAATAAACAACAGCGCAACTTGAGCCCCCGCCCCCTTTCCTTTCCTGTTAGAAAGAGTGCGGTTTTTTTCGCATCTCCACTTGAAGGGCCCCGGTACATACCGTCGGAGAGACGTTGCACCTCAACCTCAACCTCAAATCGACGTTGCATCGACGCTAGAGTATTTAATGGGGCGCCAAGACTGGAATTTGCCAAGTGAAAACGGTTTGGTTAATAAAAATAAATATCAGTCACAAGACTCAACCTTGCATCGTAGAACCAGTCTCCAGTTTCTTGCTTTTGGCTTGGTAACTTTAAAAATCAAATCTTTGAGTCTAGACCAGAATTGCAAACGAAAAATGCCAGATTCTTAAGTTAATTTGTTATGGCATTTTATTGGTAGCATCAGTTCTAAATAAGGAGTGAAAGATGGTTGAAATTACCCATAGATTGCCACGAGATGGGTCCCTAATTTGGTTTGATTGCGACCAGAATGCCCTCGTAAGTTTGGGTGATATGGTTCGACAAATGGCTTAACATCCCGCTATAGCTTGTTAAACGCGCCTATTTCACACATCGCGACCCATCTATAAGCATTAAACGTCATCCGTTCTTTCATTCTGAAGGGTGCATAACAAAAGGTCAAGGGGTGGATCATTTATCATTGTTGCCAAAGCAGAGGGTATGGAGGGGGAGAGGAGGGGAGAGAGGAGAGGAGGAGGGAGGAGCATGTTGCCTGAAAAACGCATCACAAGTAAAGGTGCCAAAGGAGTAAAGGCCGAGGTGATTTTCCTTACTGGAGCGTCAATTTCGTTAAAAACAGGGCTACTTTTTTCAAATTTTAAACTCCGCGTTTTGGGTAGGTAACCAGTTAGGTTTGAGTGCCCTCCCTCCCCACCTGAACAAGATATCTTTCTGTTGCGTGACCTGGTTAAACGCAGCAGGCCAATTGGTCGATTTCCATGCCAAAAATTTTTCAATGAAGATGGCAACGGAAGTCGATAGATATTGCAGCTATTTGTAATGCAAACGTCAGATAAGTCACGTGACAACACACTTACTGACAACACACATACTGACAACACACTGACAACACACTTACTGACAACACACTGACAACACACTGACAACACACTTACTGACTTATTTCGGGTCAACATACGAAAATGTTGAAAGTTGACCTGTTACGACATTTTGACTTAAAGGTCAACATCCGCTTACTGGTCACAAGTATTTCATGTTCAGATGATATAAATCAATATCTGCCAATCATTGTGTAACAATGCCCAGTAAAAACGTTCTGAGGTCGATCCAACGTCGATTTATGGTTGCAATATCGATCCAGACAAATCTTAATACGAAATCGTGTTGTACTTTGGTTGATTGGTTGCAACCACAGATCAACGTCTAACCAACGTAAGCAATGTTGCCTGGACGTTGCTTTCTGTCTCAACCGAAAACGTAACTTTCTTGCACGTGTAAGCAACGTCTTTAGTGCAACGTCGGAAAATCGACGTTGGATAGACGTAGAAAAAACAACTTCCCCAAGTCATCGCTAACCGGAAGTGGTAGCCATGACAGGTGGCTTGATAAAAAGATAGAAGAAAAGGACGTAAAACGTTAGAATTTCAATTCAAAAGCAATGTTGCCTGGACGTTGCTTTCTGTCTCGACCGAAAACGTAACTTTCTTGCACGTGTAAGCAACGTCTTTAGTGCAACGTCGGAAAATGGACGTAGAAAAAACAACTTCCCCAAGTCATCGCTAACCGGAAGTGGTAGCCATGACAGGTGGCTTGATAAAAAGATAGAAAAAAAGGACGTAAAACGTTAGAATTTCAATTCGCGCAAAGTTCGCCAGCCTTCTATTGACAAGTATTCTTGGAAATCGATTTCATACATGTCATGAGTCAGCGGATGACCCAAGGATAAGCGAACTATGAAGGAGAGTGACCACACTATGACTGTAGCTGTCAAGATAGCGAGTCTGGATTATTATTGTCTCGGGATCTGTACGCCGTCGCTTTGCCGACGTCTACACAACTTAAGGAGAGAGAGACGTTGTTACGACTTCCATTTGCAACCTTCATGTAACGTTCGTTGAACGTCGGATTATCGACGCCTATCCAACGTCTGTAGTTAGACGTTGTTTTTTACTTACAAAACCAAACAAAATCCTTCGATGGTTGTTCCAACGTCGTATGCGGCGTCTATAAAACGTTGTCCAACGTCGCAATTTTTAGTGGGCAGCAACATTAGCAGATGTTTGCAAAATTTCAGCAAAGATTTTTACATTAATAAGAAAGCCAAGAGAAAAATATATTGAACACTCCTGAAATAATGAGTAGCAAGCCATGTTAGAGAGCACAGAGACAGGAGAAGGAACACGATGTCACTCCGTGAAGAGGTTTGCCAAGAAATCGAGTTTTAGGTCATGGTGAGATAGATTTTACAGTTTTTCATTCAATTGTGATTTCTGACATGCTTGGAGATTCTGTGAATGTGCCAGCGACAATTCAGCAATGATTCAATTTGCCGTTTTGGCCTCGATACCGCCTCAAGCACGTGACAGTCTCGACGTCCCGAGGAAACCATGCCATTTCCTCAACTCAAAGTGAGCAGTCACATTTTAAATGATCTGGTTCTTTTCTTAGTAAGAAGCAAGTAGCTAAGTGAAACAAAGACCGCAAATAAATGCTTGGAATTGCAATATGTTTTCCTGTTTTATGTTTTATTTATTTATTATTTATTATTGACAAACGCAGAAACCTTTTGTTTTTGTTTTGCGAAAGCCCAGAACATAAGAGGGTATAGGGAACAGCCCTTCTCGCGTGATTTGGCAAATAACGTAATTTCTCGCGTGATCACGTCTCATTTACATACTTCAAATACCCATGTGAGAAATGATTGAGTTATAACGCCGCTTCTGTGCGTGGAATAACAATGAAGGAAAACGAATCCCTCACCCCACCCTCACCCCCGCCCTACCCCCCCCCATCCCCCCCACCCAATGTCTCTCTGCCATCGTGGTTTTTTTGCATCCATATTAAATAAATAGGAAGCTTCTAAATTCATGATTTCCTCACGCTCAACCATTTACAAACATACCCAGAACGAGCTTATCGGCGGGATACCAGCAACCCACTCGATCCTGCTTCTTTCAGACGGAGGTACAGCTGGATGTCATGGACCTTCAACCTCCCCCCACCCCCCCCTTCCCTCCCTACAACCCATAGCCGAGCTTGCGGTGCAAGACTTCCAAATAATAAGGAAAGAACTAGACTTTCTAACTCTGATCCCCCCCAACCCCACCCGCCATTTGGCAGAGTGAATCCCATCCTCAACGATACCACTGCTGTTGAAGAAAAACCTTTAAAAATAAACAAACAAAAAAAACAACGAAACGAACAAAGGGAAAAAAATAAAAGTTATACAAAAGCAGTAAATAAATAAATAGATAAACTGAGAGAAACTCACCACTGCTTGTTCCTCCTTCGATGATTTCGATATAATGCGTTTTACAGAGCACTTTATCGTCCTGCAGTGCGAACTCTTCGCCTGTAGAAAGCTGACGTTTACAGGCATCGCACGAGAAACAGGCTAAGTGGTAGACCGCGTTACGCGCGTGTCTCACCCAATCCGTGGCCTGTACCGGGCGCGTGCACTTCGCGCACTTTGTGCCGAACTGCCTAAAGACAAAACAGACAAAAAAATCGCAATTTAAATGTGTGATAAAAAGATTCTGTACACTTAATTGTATTGTAAATGTTTCCATAAGTATACTTTTATAAAACCATTTAAATGTATGTTTCTCTTGCACAAATTCTATTTATTTATCATTATAATATTTTTTCTGTTTAAAACTATTTAATGTGTGTGTTTTTCTTCTTCTAAAGTGACATAATAAACATTTACACGACTTGTGCACTGTGTCGGGGGGGGGGGGAGGACTTGTGTATCAGGTCAGGTTTTGACGTTACACGCCAGCCCATACAAGTGAACAAGAAAGCTGTTCTAAATAGCGTGTTGTTAAAAAGCCTAAATAACTTCACAGAGCTGTCTCGCTGCTGCCGAAGACGACGCATGAAGCTTATGATTCCCACAACCGCCTTGTTATTGTCAAATGGTCTATTGTTACACATCGCCGGCATGTTACAAGCGGCTGCTGGCACGCGGCCCCGGCCACTGTCATCGCTTGTCCCCAACAATTATGTGGATTGCATGTGATTAGTACGGCATGTCCCTCTCTCTACCCCTCCCCTCTCCCCTCCACTCATTCACGAGCAACCGTCTTGAGTGCATCGACTACCGCTAAATAAACCCTTGAGACATTTTCTATACGACCCCGAGCGGGCATCCGAGGAGTCACAAGTGCTAAATTGAGCGTAAAATAACTGAGTCGCTAATTAGCTACAAAATATTGGCGTCCTCTGATCACTTTCAAGATGCAAGCATGAGAGAAGAATCCGTTACAGGGGTGGGGGGAGCTTCAGGGTTCTGTGATCAAAATTGTTCAGTTGATAATGGCGTTCAAGAGATGGGTATAGCTGTCACACGGGTGGATCCAACAGCTGTCACACGGGTGGATCCAACAGCTGTCACACGGGTGGATCCAACAGCTGCCACACGGATGGCTCCAACAGCTGTCATACGGGTGGCTATTACAGCAGCCACACGCATGGCCCCTGCAGCTGCCATAAGGATGGCACCTATAATAACAGCCACAAGGATGGCCCCTGCAGCTGCCACAGGGATGGTCCCACGATTGGCTTTTAATTTATCGAATCCAGTCAAGCAAAATTATCATTGAAAAGTTCAGATAAAATATTCGTTTAGACAAAATGTCGGATCTTTGAAACTGGCAGTCCAACAAACAACTAATTGCTACGATAAAACGACCCAGATTTGATCTGAAATCGAGTGATTGTAGACAAAGACCGACCCACTCAAGACTGAATACCCACGCATTCAGAAAACAGCGACTCAATCACTCTATCACTCTATCACGTGAACGTGTGGAGATATCGTCGAGTTATCGTAGACCTGCTGAGAAGTGTGTTTAGTTGACGATTTCAAGCATTAGCGCTATTGAATCGGTACGATTTCGTGTGGTTGTATGTTACAGAGCTGCTACGCATCGATTGCGTAAGATTACGTCATTCAGTTGCTTCAGATGTGACACTGCTTTTTTTTCTTGGTCAAAATAAATACTCACATAAAAGAAGGATTATTGTTACTAAGGAAATAACTCAAGCCAGGCACAGAAACATAGGATATGCGACATCCCCGAGCTGTGACTGTTTTCTTACCACACAAATATTCTATTTCAATACTGTTGTGTACGTTTATGTTTTCGTGGACGGCGTCTCCATTGTAGTTAGCATTCAGTTTTATGCAATTAAAGGAGGGGGTATCAAGAATATTGAGATGCAGTCACTCAAACGTTCATAACAATTGTTTTCGGACAGGCAGCTCATTTCGACCACTTTTCCCTCACCATCCCGCTCGCGAAATCCGGGTTTATTCTGGTGGTAGACGTAAGGTTTAAGAAGGAGATGGGGGGGGGGGCGGGGAAAGCTGTGCGATAGCACAAAGAAAAGCCCCAACAATGCTGTCTCTGTTTTTAGAATTCAGTAAAGTTTATAGTGACCGTGCTCTTTTTATTTTGATATCTGCCAGTCTAGTTTTAAGCATGGTTTCTGACTTACCTGGAGTAATCTGTTTTACAGAAGACGACGTCATCTTTGACGTAACATGACGTTTGGCGGTCGAGGTTGTCCCCGCAGACGCTGCACCGCAGACAATGCATATGCCACGCCCCTCCGCTAACTTTCAACAAATACCGGTCTGTGATTGGCTGGCCGCAGCCGTAACACACTTCTCCCTCATCCTGCAACACAACAAACGTTTCGTGAGAGACGAGCAAAATATATGTCAGATGAATAAAATACAAGCGAAAAACATCGTTAATTCGTGCTTTTGTCCTTGGTATTGCTTTGATATCAATCCCACTTGCAAATTTGGTTTGCAAATGGGTATACGTTTGTAGTTTTTCTCGAAATTCTGACCTTTTTTCCTTCTCATTTTTCCGTCTCGGAGGTTTGCAGAAAACTCCTCCTACGCTATTATTGTTTTTATATTTATGGGCGGCTAGTTACAATCAGACCAGAGTGAAACACAAAGCCAATACCAGCGAATATACCTCAGAAAAAGTCGTAGAATCTGAAAATGAATTTTCAAAGGGGGACATAACCACGTCATTCGGTAAGCACTGTGTAGCACCACCATCAACATCAATATTGTTATCTGTTTTAGAGCTAGACCACTGTCCTTGGTCATCGTTATCCATTTTGTGTTGTGTATTTCGAGAGCACTGTTCATTTTTCTCGCCATTCGAGTCGGTCTCTTGCGTTATGGCATCAGTTTGCATTTCATCGAAACATCCCGTGTTTGGACGCAAATCTTTCGTTCGTGGCGTTTCGAATGAATTCTTCAACCACACCAGCACCTTATCAAAGCTCTGAGTATGCCCGTTAATCAGTTCAGTGGGTGTGACACCCCAGAGCGAGCCGCAATCACGCCAGCTCCCACTCCCCATCCCCTCCATCGACTTCGGTGACTTCGGCTATTTCTCCGGCAGCGCTGCGATCTTTTTCTAAGACGTGCAGTAGATAAAAAAAGTATCCTTTTTGTCTGTAAGTTTTCCACTGTACGTCAATGTTTTGATATTATGTTTTAGAAATATCCGATTTTGCCTTGTTCATTTATCAGAGTAATATATTTATTTAAATATATAATTGGCTTATATTAATAAAATGCATACGTAATTAAAATTAATTACTTTTCTTTTGAAATTGCTAATAATTTCATAACGTTTTTGTTTTGCAGCAGCTACACGAGTAAAATGTCAACATCTGTTTCATAAATGGCGATTTCAGGGGACTTTTTGCACCTGTGCGATTCACCCTTTTTTTTTTTTTGTTCCCAATAAGGCTTGTATTCTACAGACTCAGAATCCAACTTATTATTATTTTATTAAAAAATCTTCTTAGCTTGCTTGCTACGTTTGCGTAGCTACAAGCTCACACTGCGATACCCGCTGGTAATCCGCACAGCCGCTAAGTACCTTAGCATTCATTGTGTGAAGTGTCTAACGTTCCCGGGGTGTCAACATAAAGCATAATCCAGAAATAGCACATTGTTTGAAATGGAACGTGCTATTGAATCGTGATTGAGCCCCCAGCATCATAACATAAGTTAATTGCAATCGTGTATTTTATGAGGAGGGGGGAGGGCCAGGTGTTGAGAATAAATACCTCCATTTCAGAAATAACATAAGTTGCTATGATCGCGCACTTCGATGGCGCTGCTCTAGTTTATTTAGTGCCTCTGTTGCTTGGAAAGAAGTGACCAGTTTTTTGGCAGAACACTCGTACCCACATTTGCCCGAGGCTCGTACATCCGAATGCCCGAGGCTCGTACATGCCCGAGGCTCGTCCCAATGCCCGAGACTCGACCGAATGCCCGAGGCTCGTACATCCAAATGCCGAGTCTTGATGTGAATGAGAAATGGACTGATGAGCAGTTGGGTGGATTGACAGAAAAAAGCACGGACAACTTGTCCGTTCGCCAACCTCACCACACCTCCGGGAGATATTGACCATTTGGTGGTGCATAATGATAAACCCACACGAGTGGGTGGGGCAGATCTGAATCAACCCCCTTCCCCGCACCTGTAGCGCTGGTCGCACGAGCCTGTACCACACGGGCGGGTGGGGCAGATCTGAAACCCCCTTTTCCCGCACCTGTAGCGCTGGTGGCACGAGCCTCAGAGGCTAGTGCAAAAATGCGTAAGGCTAAGCAGCTTTTCTCACAGGGAAAAAATATACTAGGCTATCTCCCCCCCCCTCCAGTATATTTGCCCCCCCCCCCCCTCACTAACCTTTTTCTGTGTAAATGTATTTTAATACTTTTTGTTCCTGTAAATAAATGGACGCAATTAAACTGTAAAAAACTATCTTGAACTACTTTATTGACTAAATTCAAGCATAATTCAAACAAAAATATAAAAAGGCATCTTTGATCATAAAGTTCGTTATTTTTCTCTTAATATCCTTTTTAGCATTTTAGGAAGTCCAGTGGTCGTATTCACGAACATCTGAGTTTATTTACTTAGATATTAAACTTAGAATTTAGATTTTCCACCTATGTGGATACTCCTGTTCGCTGTGATTATCATAAATAACATCCACATTATCCAAGAAGCGCTTTCTCGTGTGTTCAACTTTTTATCTTCCTTTTAGAAAGTGATATCAATAGGGGCAAAAGATACCAAGTGGAGATGGGGGGGGGGTAGATAGCCTAGTCTATCTTCCCCCGGGGGGGGGGGGCGGATGTGCAGGCGGCAGGATGTACTGTCACACTGGTGTCCTAGGGTATCCTCGTCCTTTTTCCGATATCTTAGCGAGAAATGACAAAAACGAAGGAATCAACTTGTGACAAAAGAACCGGCTGGTGGTGGGCTATCTCTTTAACCTGTTCGTTGAAAGTACATTCTCTAAGAATCTCACGGACTGGTAGCCGATGAAAACTCAACCGAATTATTTCCTGTTTTCAGAATGATGAAGCTCCCGTAAAATCTTCAACCGTATCATATTTCCTCTAGGACAAATAACATTAATTTCTGGGTCAACAAAGGATTTCATCTGTCTGATCTCGCGACAGACAATGACCATTTAGCGATAAATTCCGAACGCACACACATTACGCGATGAACTCTTCGGTCATTAACGGATTTTTGCACAACGCTCTTGGGATGTACAGTACGCCGATTCGGCCCATTTCCACGCTCCACCCCCACCCCAATTCTATTAATTAACAAAATATTTAGATTGTACATTTCCTTGATTTTTTTTCTCGCTGCCTGTTATCTATTCACCATTTAAAAGATATAATGGTGATGATGTTTTTGTTTACGATTGATCACTGATCACAAGAAATCTGGCCTAATTAGATGACCACCATTCACGAACGCTCAGTTCATCACAATTCAGCTCGATCCTCACATTGACAAGGTCGAAAATGCTTTTCCTTTTTTTCTTAATTATCCCCCACTTTTCTCTATCGGATCTGTTTGTTTTGCCTAGAACAAACTAAAATTGTAAAAAAAAAAAAAAGTGTGGAAAAGGAAATGACTGAAGAAAGAGATCAAAATAACGGGTTATCTAGGCGCTTTTCTTGTGCTTTTCTATGCGCTTTTAATGTGCTTTCTACGCGCTTTTCTGCTTGATCGTCTGGGCTTCCTAATTCACGTGTTGCTGGGAAACAAACCGTAGCTATCACTGGGGTGGGGGGGGGGGGGGGGGGCAAGCACAGAGCTGCCACAGGACAAACAAGAAAATAGCATAAAATTATTTTTAAGGATAATTTTTGAAAATAAAGTATAAATATGACGAAGCTATCACAAATATGTTTTGAAACCAGCGATTCCCACTACTCAGTTGTGCTTTGTTGCAATTGCAGCGGCGATTTGCATGGGAATGTTGAACTTAAGTCTTGTGTCACTGGAGAGTGAGAAAAAATATTTTTGTGGATGGATTATCCCAAAATCTTTTAACCCAGTATTTCTCCTCCTGAAAATATGTGGATCTTATTTATGATAATCTTAACGGTCAGGAGTATCTACCTGGGCTCTCTAAAATGCGAAAAAAGGAAATTAAAAGAATAATAAAGAACTTTCTGATTAAGAATATCTATTTATATTTTTTCAATTATGTTGAATTTAGTCAATAAAGTAGTTCAAGATAGTTTTATACAGTTTAATTGGGTCCATTTGATCACACAAACAAATATCAAAATATATTGACACGCAAAAAAGTTGGGGGGGGGGGTGGGGGTTGCTAAATATACTGGAGGGCGGGGGAAGACAGCGTAGAAAAGCTCCCCCGGGGGGGGGGGGGCAAACTGTACCGGGGAGGGGGCAAGACAGCCTGCTACACCGGGAGAAGTTGTTGTCGCTGCTGGAGTGCAGAGGATAGATATCTGTGACCAGGCGGTAACATGCTACACCAGTGTATCGGCAACATGGTACACCAGTGTATCGGTAACATGCTACACCAATGTACAAATAGCATGTTACACAAATGTAGCGGTAACATGTTAGAATTTACCGTGTATATCTGTGTAACAGTCTATGTTTCAATGCTCCTCAACAGTCATGCTGTACCGAAAATGTTCAGCAACAGGGATTAAATGAATCCAAATTCTAGATTTATATATTTTTAGCTACATTAATTGGTTCAGTCACGGAATTGCAAGGGCCACAGACGGTCTTCCCCCATAATATCGATGTCATGTTCAAATATCTTTAAAATCAAAGCTCGCGCTATAATGGAACAAAATAATATAAAAAAAAAAAAGAAAGAAAGAAAGAAAGAAAGGACGAAAATTTAAAAGCCTGATTTTATACTGCTTTTCACAGTCAAGTATTTGAACAATTCAGATCGTTATAGCACATATTATTTTTCTCATTTTTTGTTAGGGGTATAAATATAAATAAAGATGGGGGGGGGGGGGGGGGGTTTAGAAGGGATAAGCTAGACTCTACTCAGGCAGTTATCTTTATAAACAAACCTTCATGGCATTTTTAATGAATTGTTACTTTTTAACCTAACATCACTTGCCCTTGCTATAAGAACAAAAACGAAATAGCTTTTTAACCATAATAAAAATACCTTCCATAGGAATTTTAGACGTTACCTTACTACTAAAGCTCTGCTGTAGCCTATCGATGTCGATCTCTTTAGCCGCACTCCTACGCTTTCGCGCCCGTGTGGCTTTTCGCGTGTGATCCGGGTAACTCGGTGAACGAAGTTTCGTACGAGCCATTTTCAGTTCCTTCCCCAAGCCTCTTCGTAATGTGTGTTAATTTATATATTTTAATCCTCTTTAAATATTTAAGATATTTCAGAGTTTATGCCACTAATCCAAGCTTATGATTAAACGTTTATTTAAATTAAAAAAGGAATGTGTTGCATAACGTTGCTCCACGTTCGAACTCGTCTTGAATTTTGACGTATTCAAGTGTTTATTAAAACAAGCAATTGTTAATTAATAAATTTCCGTTCGTGAGGATATTTATATACTGAGCTGACTATTTCAATTGGCCAGTAGTATTCGTGATAGCTGTTACGTCACTGGGGTGTTGGGTTACACGAGAGCCTGGTCACTTGACCATGCAGCGAAAGTGGCCGAAATAAGCCAATAAGATCGAGACACCGACGGCGATAAACGAGGTTACGGTTAAAGATCAAACCCCACAAAGGAAGCAAAGCTGGCCTTTTTCGTTCACTGCTCTGAGTAATTAAAGGATTGCAATTAAGCTTCTATCTTTTGTATTTAGCTATTTGATTATTATATTTTAATATTTTTCAGTTATTATTTTAATTATGCAAGCATTTTTTCGAAATTAATGCAATTTAGTGTTTGAACACAGGGCGATTTAAAAGTACTGTTAACAATAGCAGCTGGGACAAAAAGGAGACCGAATTTTAGCAGATCTTTGTCGTATTTCGTGTCTGTCGCTAAAATATTCCATCGTCTCGGCTTTGTCGCGGTCACTTCTGTGCTGTGTTCTCTATGCATCATTCGTATTTTCAGGATGAATATATTGTTAAACTCCATTTTGTGGTGGAAAGTAAGTTGACGTAGTATGTTTTTTATTAAACACTGTTTTGAAATTGGGGGTTTTCCTTGAAAAGGAAGATATAATATTGTTCACCTCTCGGGGCCAGGATTACAAAATGGGGCTGCGGGATTTCCCCCTACCCCGCCCAGCCCCCGCCTCCTCCCTCCCCAACCCGCTTCACCGTCTCCTGTCTTTTCAAGGTGGTTTGGGTTAACAATAAAAATTTCTTATTTCAAAAACCATTTTGGCCTTTTTTTCTTGCTCAGGTTGGAAAGATTTCATGGAAAACCAGGGCACCTCTGTTGCTGATACAAACAAACATTCGACGTCTTTTGGGGGTTCTACAAGTGGTTGTTATTTGATCACGACGTCAAATTTGGACTTTTGCAACGTCATGTTATGTTGTCAATCATCCAGTACTTCGCTCATGCGCACTACGTCACTGGCTTACGTCATGCCCTTGAGTACTTAGGTACGCCGCTAGAAAGTACTCTCTGTGCCGTTCATGCCTTGTAAACAACGCTTCAAGCTTGTAAACAACGCTTCATGCTTGTAAACAATGCTTCATACTTGTAAACAATGCTTTATGTTTGTAAACCGGTTGCTTTTTTTATATTTTAATTTATTATTTTATACCGAAACGCAAAGCAAAGCTCACAAACAGCTTTGGAATTCTTAACGATTCGAAAACATTCTAAAGATGTAGAATGTTGAACAAAACCACACATTTTAAGGTAAAAAGAATGTTTGTGTTTATGGGTAAATTTAGCATTTTCTCTCACTTTTTATCGACCTAACACGTCACTTTCGACTCCGTTTTGCAAAAAAAAAAAAAAAAAAAAAAAAAATCGGGACGCTGGACCATGCAACAGTTGGTTTTTTAACTATGTATGTCCAATGCTCTAACGGACGGTAACAGCCCAGCCGGACGGTAACAGCCCAGCCTGTAACAATCACGTAACAACCTGTGGTAACACTCTACGGTAACAATCACGGTAACAATCTGGGGTAACCACCACAGTAACATCCTGCGGTAACAATCTGTGGTAACATTCTACACTGGACTAGCCCAGTTTTTAGTTGTAACATAACTGAAACTGACTCTAAAACGTAATGGTCGTAAAGACTTAAAAAGGGTTTTCACGCCTTCTTCTTCTTCTTCTTCTTCTTCTTCTTCTTCTTCTTTCTTCTTCTTCTTCTTCTTCTTGTTCTTGTTCTTCTCGTATTACTTTTATCGTTATTATTATTATTTTTGATTGAAATCTTAAGATAACAAAGTGAGTACTGATAACTTAGGCTTCGTTTTATAACACATTGAGTTGGGCGGATAAATATCCCAGGGGTGGGGGGGGGGGGGTGAGAAAATATCATATTGTTTCTTTTAAAAATGGGTAAAACATTAGATGGCAAAAAATGGACTTGATTAGCTGAAAGTGACAGTCAACATTTGAATGAGGCAGTGATACTTTTAGGGGACAATATCACAAAAAGGTCGCGGGGTAAAATGAAACAGGGTCAAGCTGGAAATGCCAAGCTTTTCATCCTGTTAGAAGCACCCCTCAATTAGATTATCATATTTAAAATGGAATGAGTACTCGCTCAGAATTATGAAAACAGCATCTCAACGGGGGAAAGGAGCAGGGGAGCTTTGAAAATCTTGACAATATTAGCTCATCGACATTTTAAATATGTTTTTGTTTGGTTCACGAACACATACAATGAATCAGCTCCTCCCCCCCCACCCCCACCCCCACCCCGCCTCGCCCCCCAAGATGCACACTTTTTAGTTGGAAATGGTGAAATACCCAAACGCCCTGTGGCTTTCGAAATTTTGTTTTAAATCAAGGCACCAAATTTACCGGATTTTTGTTGCTAAAAAAATTTTTCCCGAAAATATCTACATAAAATTGGATTGATCAATCACATTTTCAACGTTAGGTTTATATTTCGAAATTTCAAAAGCGATTAAATTTTATGGACAATAAATAAATAAACCGACCAGTAAATAAAATGATACTAAGAGCTTGTTTGCAAATTTTCTGCGACTTTTTTTTCATTTGAACTTGATACGAACGAATGAACAAAATGTAACGACTCCGTTTTATAATATAAACTGTTATGTATCATATTATTTATGTTACAGGACAAGGGAAATTTGATTCATTTTAATGCGATTCCATGACACAATTTTCTTATGATTTTTTTCAAGTATCAACTAAATTTCAATTTTTATCGTAAAATATCCGTTAGTATTTCTTGTTCTTACTTACCTTAATAAATATCAGCAGTATTAAATAGTGCAGAATATTAAATTATCCCATAATACAATGGTCGTAGCAAAACGTTTTAAATATAACCTATTTGAGAGCTTTTAGCGTAATATTTTTTATTATCTTTAATATTTTATGGTTTACCTACCTTAATGAATAGTGCGAAGGGTGAAGAGAGGGTACTCCTGGCGATTTCGTGTGAGCTCGCACTGCCGAAGCTACTGTTATGCAGATCATCTCCGCTGCTATTCATGGCTTTTAAATCCGCTCCCAATTTATTCCAAATTCAAGTTGAGACAAATTAATGCAGAGAAAAAAAGTCTGGGCAGGAAAGCGGGTTGTAGCGCGATGGACTGTAACAATTTGTCGCTGATTGCAAACGCTTATTCCGTGTTGGTTGTCTGTGGTAAATTCCAGTCCGCAATTTGTTCCTATTGTCAGCTCATTAACCACGCTATTTTGGCATCAGCCTTTTTGTATTTCACGAAAATATTCGGTTCGTTATCGAGTGTTCTTTTTTTACAACCGAATATCTTAAATACGGATAATAAAATAAGATTCCTCTAAAATTGATCGTTCTAACCGCACAATATATTTAAACTAAGTAGTTTTTCCCAGTGCTGTTGAAAATAGTAGATTTAAACCCTTTGCTTGAAGAATTTATTAATGCTGATATCACACTGCAGAGGCTCCACCTTTTTTGTAACTGAAACAAAAGCCGAGTGCCGCATATTTAAGAGCCATGGGCCGATAGATGGTTAGCGTGACAGGGGACGGTGAAAATGGAATCCCTTTCCGCAGCATAGAGACTTGAAGAAACAACGAGCAGAACCTATTATTTGGTTTTCTCTGTTTTACTCAAGTGAATTTCTGACCAATCACAGTGCGCAGTTGTTTGGTGACGTCACAGAATGCCATGGAAGGCAGTCTTTGATTGCTGGGCGCTCACCAATGGCACCAGAGCAGTCACTTTCTATACATGGCAACAATAGAGCTCTGTGGCCACACTCGAGCAGTTTCACTGTAAAAGAATCTTCTGAAGAAACCAACAGCGAACTTGTAACTGTGCTTAAGATTCCGCTCGCATAGAAAAAAATTTTCTTATAAGCAGCTGCGTGCTATTGTGTTTTTGATTCCTATGTAGTTAGAGCAGACACTGCAGTTTTTTAAAAATTGCAATCGCCTCTTTTTGTTCCTTGGTCTTAAACAAAAGAAATGTTTGCTTCTTTAAGCTACAGGTTTTGTCTTGTCTTTTGAACGAAAAGAACAATGTTGTTGACTGCGCCGTTATCGGTTAAGACGACGCTTGGGCGCGAGAATGTGCCGAGATGAAGGACATCAAAGATCCTTCATAAATTCTCATATTCTGTTAGTTCTTTTCATATCAAGTTTGCCTCAACTGACCAACAATATGAAGAGGTGCAGACGGGAGGTAAGGTACCCTGTCTCGACGAATTAATAATAATAATAATAATAATAATAATAATAATAATAATAATAATAATAATAATAATAATAATAATAATAATAATAATAATAATAATAATAATAATAATAATAAAGCTTCCTAAAACATTGCACTTTGTGGTTGGTGATTGCAAATGACATATTTGGATGTTCCACAAAAATTCGGTGTCGTTTTCAGCTCTGGGTGACGCTGTAATAAAACAGGGGAACTCTTTACAGATCGGTCTGTTATGCATAAACAAAAGCCGGCGAATTTAAAAAAATAGCTCCCCTCTTTGAGTGAATACTAATAAAAGGTCCAAGTCATGACAGACCGAACAGCCGTAGAGGTGGGTGTTGGAAAACAACGCCAGACCGCACCATCTGAAATTAACCCAAGGTGCGGAGTAACAGTCTACCTTGTCCTCCCCCCCCCCCCCATAAAGGCCCCAAAATTATCTTCGATTTCTTTGTTTGACGTTTCGCAGACGTTGAATTCACGCACAAAATACAGCGTCGTCATGGATTGAGGCATCCCAGAACCTCCCCAAGCCCGTGGTGTATGGAGTCTAGCATAGCTTCCCCCGCGGGGAAGGGGGCGGGGGCAAGCTGTACGGGGGGCGGGGGGCAAGATAGCCTGATAATGGATAGGGGCATCCCAGAACCTCCCCAAGCCCGGGGTGTATTGAGATTAGAGTTACTTGGAGTTTACCTCTCCAGTTTATTTGCAGGTGACTTTCTGGGCCGAACTCCCCGTGTGGACTCAATTTAACTGTATAAAGCTAACTTGAACTACTTTATTGACTAAATTAACATAATTCAAACAAAATATAAAAAGGCATCATTGATCAGAAAGTTCTATATTTTTTTCTTAATGTCATCTTTTTTTTTTTTTTAGCATTTTAGAGAGCCCAGGTGGATACTCCTGATCGCTAAGATTATCATAAATAACATCCACATTATGCAAGAAGCGCTTTCTTGTATGTTCAACTTTATCTTCCTTTTAGAAAGGGATGCCTATAGGGGCAAACAATACCAGGTCCGGGGGGGGGGGGAAGCCTAGTCTAGCTTTTCCCCGGGGGGGATAGCCTAGTCTATCGTCCCTTCCCCCGGGGGGAAGCTGTACAGGGGGCAAAATATACTGTTACACCGGAATTGTACACATATGCCTTTTAAGTGTGTGTACGCAATTTTTATTATTAAATAATTTACTTTGTAAAATTTTATTTATTTATTTATTTTTACTTCAGTAAGAAAATAAGAGCCGTCACTGACACATCGACAGTTCACCCAAGAAGTACGTCTCGGCTAAGGTCGAACTTCTGCCCACCTGGCCCCTGTAACCGTACACCTGCTAAACGAGGCAGCCATGACAGCAAATGACGTACTTTTACATGCGATTATTACGTCATAATTGGATACAACAGCCACTTAAAGATAATCTTATTTCAATTGATGTAACATGTGTAAATCAATCACCAACACAATGTTGTTTGTTTACATGGACGGGTGTACCATTTTGAGAGAACACTGGCGTTGTTTAGAGAAGTGGGATTTGGGGAGAGTTCCCTCCTTCACTCTCAATTCTCTTTTCAGCGAGGAATGGCCAGTATTGTTGTTTATATTGATGTTTTGGCAGCACGTCTCGAGTGACACTCCGATCCCCACTGTGCCAGAAATACCCCCACATCCCTACAGGCATGTATGAAAATGTGGCTAATGAAACAGACACCCCCTCCACACCCCCTCCCCCCTCCCTATCCATGGCGATGGCATACACCTGAAGTATGGGGGTAGGGACTCTAAAAATCATGGCCTCCAGGAATATATCAGGGCTGAAAAGTAAACGCTGATCCTAATGCTGCGAAAGGTTATTCGACGGTTATTCCGACGACAGTTATTCTAGCGACATTTATTCCGCCAGGTGCGACATTTATTCCGCCAGGGGCGACATTTATTCCGACTTGTATGGTTAATTAATATGTATTTTTTGAAGCTTGGAAACATTTTTACAATTGTCTCGACGATTTTTTTTTAAACACGGTAACCTGGAGTTAATCTGTCACTGTATAGACTCGTTAATTCTGAGTAAACTCTCATTTTCTGTCGAATTAAAAAAAAAAAAAACAGTCCCCTGAGTTGCTTCAACCGTCATGGTTATCAAATTTATAAACAGATACCTGAGATCCCACGATTTTGTGTTTATGTTCTGTTAATATTGATTGTAGTGAGATCCCAGCATAAACTAATACATAAATTGTAGTTCTTATTTGTTTTATCTCTTGCGCAGATCAAATGACAAACAACAACTGGGTGGCAGGGGTGTGAACAGGGGGTTGAGGATATTCCAGGATTTGAAACCCCCGCCGGAAGAGGAGGGGGGGGGTGCAAGTGATAACCAGAATAACTTATCCTGAAAGGTCTGGAGGGAGGGAGATCCAGCTGCTTCTAGTATATTCAGATTGGTTACAACTAAATGTAACATTTCACCCCAGACAAGATATCCGATGTAAATACGACACCGCGTTCGACACCACTATTTCTTGTTTTGCGATACTTGACAAAACAAACGCGTTCCCAGGCCGGGAAGGTGTTCCGTTTTCATCCAGTCAAATTTTCATTTAAATAGTTCATTGATATCACGCTAAATTGCTGGAAAAATTGACAGGCTCAATCATTAATTCTGGACAGCACTGTCATTTTAAATGCAGCAAACAGCGAAAGAGACCAAGCTTTAGAGAGAAAGATAACATAATCTACACCTCCCTCCCCCTAGACACATACAGGGTAACCCAGGCTGTTACACAAACATACAGGATAATCTGGGCTGTTACACACAAACATACAGGATAATCTGGGCTGTTACACACAAACATACAGGATAATCTGGGCTGTTACACACAAACATACAGGGTAACCTGGGCTGTTACACACAAACATACAGAATAATCTGGGCTGTTACACACAAACATACAGGGTAACCTGGGCTTTTACACACAAACATACAGGATAATATGGGCTGTTACACACAAACACATAGGGTAACCTAGGCTGTTACACACAAACATACAGGATAATCTGGGCTGTTACACACAAACATACAGGGTAACCTGGGCTGTTATACACCGCGAAGAAAAGGACGCTTTCTATAAAAGGCTCGTTTTCATGGGGACTTTTGCGTCACTGCTTCTATATGCCGCGGGCGTGGGAAAGGGGGCGGGGCTGGGGGTGATTGATTGACACAAGGCTAGCAATTACCCGTCTCCTTGTCAAGTGGACCCTTGGGACATAATCGAAGACACGGGCAGTTTTTGCTCTTGCGCCAGACATGGATTGTCAATTGTCAACAATCGCAGTCAATTTCTTTAAACTCAAGTAGGGAGGGGAAGGAGGAAGATATTTTGTCACGTGATTTGTTGTTAGAGTGAGCCGATTTTTCCTTCCAAAGCTCATCAGCGATCAATGGAGATCCTTGAGCAAAATCTTAACCAGTCAATACAGAGTGGGGTGTTGGGGAAGTGGGGGTGGGGGAGGGGGTGGTTACGACACGCTAACTGTAACCAGAACCTCACAGAGACACGATCTCCCGTGTAGCGTGGATGGCCCATGAAATCGGTGCTAAAGTCGGTTTGCAGAGTGCCATACTACTGCCACTTTCATCACGTGTGGCCTATTCTAACAGTTTTCAATTTCGACGAAAGCTAATTTTTAGGTTAAAAAAAAGTTATTCGGACAATTTTCAATCTCTGTTTTATCCCTGTGTGACATTTTAAAAAATCCTAAGAACTGTTTTGGAGACACAGCCTGAACGACACGTTTTGGAGGCAGCCTGGACGACACGTTTTGGAGACACAGCCTGGACGACACGTTTTGGAGACAGCCTGGACGACACGTTTTGGAGACAGCCTGGACGACACCTTCAATTACGCCCACAAAATTGTATCAAAACGTGAAGTTGTACCAAATTTCAAAATACTGTCATTTTGACATCTTTTCATGAATCCGAACAAACAAAACGACGCAGCAATTTGTGCTCTATCTGTGTGAGATTTTTCAATAATTGAAAAACAAATGAAGGGGTCCATGCATAAACCTGATAACTGCAGTTATCAGCAGTGGAGAAAAACGCTTTTAAAGTTTGAAATTTTAGTAACAAACATAGGTTTTTCCCATACCCCTTTCCTAAAAAATGCCCACTTCTAATCGGTTTTGAAGTGTAAGACTTACATATGTGATAGAACAGAGGCCAAGAAATACCGTGGTGGTAACAGTGCATTTTCCTGATAAGTGGAGTTATCAAGTTTATGCATGGACCCCTTCAAATCATTTTGATACTATTTCATCAATCCGAATAAAAATAAGACGTTGCACAGCTTTCATATGTGTTTCCGTATGAAAAATTTCAAAGCAATCCGGCCTGTAATTTCGGGGATATAACCCGGACACGACTTTCCGTTATGCGGACAGAAAAACATACACGCGAAGTTTTCTCACATTTCAAAGTGTTGTCATTTGAAAATTTTTCATGAATTCAAACATCCAACATAGCACACCTTCAATATGTGCTCCCTCTCTCTCTCCCTCTCTCTGTGTTTGAAATTTCAAAACAATCCGACTTATAGTTTCAGAGATAAGAGCTCGGACATGCACGAGGACGGACGAACGGACAAGCTTATATCTATATCCCTCCGTTACACGAAAGATAACAAGCCACGTTATCGCTGTATCTAGTGGGGGCCCTGGTCCCCTGCCCCCCCCCCCAAATAAGCAAATTAAAATAAAATAAATAAACAAAAAATAAACAAACAAACAAACACGATATTCACCAGACAGTCAAAACACGCCGCGAGTTTGTGGAGGGGGTGGGGGGAGGGTGGGGTGTGTGTGTGGGGGGGGGGGGGATAAGGGATATCAACTATAAGGAAAATTGATGCTGAGAAAGCAGTGATGCTGAGAAAGGGATCCGGCACGCGATGCTGCGAAATTTAACCTCATTTTAGCCGTTATAACAGAGGGCAGCGCGGGTAAAGTGGTCGTTGTGTGGGGCAACAGCGCAGACTTAATGACTGTGTAATTGGTATTGTGGCTGACATCAAGAAACTAATGTCATGTAAAATAGCGGCCTGACATGTGCAAGGCCTGCTAGAGGGGTGGGGTATGGGGAACGATGTCTGCTCCCCCCTCTAAAACTGGTTAGCAACAGCACCAAAAATGTCGAACCTGCTTCTTGTGATATCACAGAACATCTCGTATTTGGGGGCGCGGGGTTTGGGGATGAGGTGTATGTTATGAGATGCGGTGTATATTATCGGATCGGAGATGGGGCGTGTGTTATGGGATCGGAGATGGGGTGTATGTTATGGGATGGGGATGGGGTGTATGTTATGAGATGCGGTGTATATTATCGGATCGGAGATGGGGCGTGTGTTATGGGATCGGAGATGGGGTGTATGTTATGGGATGGGGATGGGGTGTATGTTATGAGATGCGGTGTATATTATCGGATCGGAGATGGGGCGTGTGTTATGGGATCGGAGATGGGGTGTATGTTATGGGATGGGGATGGGGTGTATGTTATGAGATGCGGTGTATATTATCGGATCGGAGATGGGGCGTGTGTTATGGGATCGGAGATGGGGTGTATGTTATGGGATGGGGATGGGGTGTATGTTATGGCATGGGGATGGGGTGTATGTTATGGGAGGTGGGTTTGGGTGTATATTATTGGATAGTAGTTGTGGAAGTTCACGGAATTAAAACGTCCGGTCGGCTAACTTGTGCTGCGCTTAAACGTTTTACTTGGTGGCTCAGGGACTTTTGTTGTATGTATACTCGTGCACAGATAGCTATGGTTAAGCTTTATTCAAGGATAATACCAAATCCGGACATATGCTACCCCGGATCCGATAGACCCGCTCGGAGACAGCAGTGTACAAGGCTATAGCTAGGCTATAGCCTAGGCTAGGCTATAGATGGGGGATGGGGTGTATGTTATGGCATCAGGGATGGGGTGTATATATAACGGGATGGGGATGTGCTGTACATTACGGGGAGTCGGAGGGGGTCGGGGGGTGGCGGGGGTGCAACCGTACAATGAGGCTATGGAATAAAACCGATTCTTTTCGCCGATTAAAGTCATGTTTTATATAAAATGCTCAAATCATATTTACAAATCACTCCTAGAATATAGCAAATGCTTACAAATCACTCTCTAGCACATGTAGCAAGTGTTTACAAATCACTCCTACACATGCAGCACGTGTTTAGAAATCACTCCATATGCAGAAAATGTTTACAAATTACTTCTTCATGTGTTACAAACGTTTACATTTCACTCCTCTTCAGAATGAATATTATAAACAACTGAAAGACCTTACGCAAAATTCTACAACTGGCGTGATGACGTCATTTGACACAGAATGTTATGACGTCACCTGACACAAAATGTTATGACATCATCTGACACAAAATGTTATGACGTTACCTGGAACAAAATGTTATGACGTCACCCGGTATCTAACACAAAATGTTATGACGTCATCTGACATGAAATGTTACGACGTCATCCGGCACAATGCGATGACGTCATGCGACCTAAAAAGAAGGCTGTTTTTACATTATACTCCATTTTGAAGTAATCTTTTAATCCAATCAGATACATCAAAACGGAATTACACAAATTTTAGTGACAATCAGAGGCATCAGTTTTGAGTCACTTTTCCGTTTGAGGACTCCAAAGACATCTAAAATATTTCTGAAGCAAAATGAGATAACACCATTTTAACTGAAGATACCGGCAGTTCTTTACGATACTTTATAATTCGTTTACAATTATCCTAGAATTCAGAGATATCTATTTAATTTTAAGATAAATCCTATTAATTCTGAGAAAAACAAGAATGTCCGTAGACATTGTACCCAGCCGAAAAAGCGAAAACATTACATAGCTGAACGGAGAATCCTACCAATTTTTACATAATGTGGATTGGGTTTAAGGCTCATGGGCAACTCTGGTGTCAAAAGATTGGATCTGTGAGACGAAGAGCACTCGTTGCGTGTTTTAAAGCACTGTTTGTGTGTTTTAGAGCACTGTTTGTGTTTCTTGAAGCTATCCGATGTTGCCAATATTCAGAAGAAAAAAAGAAGAAGAAATTTTTAAACCCGTGAAGATCATCATTTAGCGTATAGTCCGAGTCAATAACGGATGTGTATAACCGGACGAAATATACACAGGAAATGCTCATGATTAGGCCTGCAAATCCTATTTGGGAGACATGTAAGTGCTCCCTGAATGGAGCCTCACGACTTCCTGTAAGTGCTCCCTAACAAATACACACACATGCACGCACACACACACGTATATACACACACACGCATGCACACAGACGAACATACGGACGACGTATGTTCGTATGTGTGCGTGTGGTAACAGTGATGGGAATAACCCCCGCGGCTAAACCAGTTGGGTTATCTCTACGCCAATCTAGGATATGTTTAAAGAATGAATGTGATAACACAGAGTCCCTCCTTTACCCCCCCCACCCTCCCCTCACCCACCCCAAAGGATATTCAAAAGCCTTCTTTTAGCAACATTTACAAGTGTCGATATGTACTAAAACATTGAAGTTACGCAAAGTATTCGTTACAACGAGAACGTTATCAAGTGAATACAGACACAGTGGGACGTCGTCATAACGACATCGGTTATAACGACATTGTGTCTATAACGACATCGGTTATAACGACATTGTGTCTATAACGACATCGGTTATAACGACATTGTGTCTATAACGACATCGGTTATAACGACATTGTGTCTATAACGACATCGGTTATAACGACATTGTGTCTATAACGACATCGGTTATAACGACATTGTGTCTACAACGACATCGGTTATAACGACATTGTGTCTACAACGACATCGGTTATAACGACATTGTGTCTATAACGACATCGGTTATAACGACATTGTGTCTATAACGACAACGGTTATAACGACATTGTGTCTAAAACGACATCGGTTATAACGACATTGTGTCTATAACGACATCGGTTATAACGACATTGTGTCTATAACGACATCGGTTATAACGACATTGTGTCTATAACCACATCGGTTATAACGACATTGTCTATAACCACATCGGTTATAACGACATTGTGTCTATAACGACATCGGTTATAACGACATTGTGTCTATAACGACATCCCGGTTATAACGACATACTGGTTATAACGATGTTCCGGTTATAACGATATACCGGTTATAACAACACCCCGGTTGTAACAACATGCCAATCTCGCTTCGATTGTAACATATCGATATAACGACTCAACTGGTCAGTCCCGGCCATGTCGCTATAGCGAGGCAGCACCGTATTTTTGTCATGGGTGAAATAAGGCCGGATCGGGAGAAAAAGAAAAGACTACCGGCTGGCCGGATCGATTTTTTTCTGAAACATTGAGATGAGTAGCAAGGATTGCTTTCTTCCTGCCCAACAGAATGCCACGAGATTTTACGAGACTATTTACGAGTTTCAATGAATTTGGTGAACACAAAATTCCAATTCAAAATCATATACACACTTTTCAAATGAAAATAATCTAGTATTTATGAATGTATCAAGCAAATAAGAATTCAGACATTTGTGCGGAACGAAATAAGGCATTATAGACAGCGTGCGCTACCCCCTCCCCTCCCCCTCCTCCCTCCCCCCATCATAAACTCAAGTAGATCAAAGAGAGTTCACATTCTAGGAGTCCAAACATCGTCACGTGACTGGGCCTCCAGAATAAACTCACTGTAATACATTGTTTCGCAAATGACAAAAATAATTCTTACTTTCAATGACAGAGTGTTTTAACATTATTTTTGTCGATTTGAAGACGGACGCTGAAGGCACTTGTTCTCACAACACAAGATAGACACGGCGATATGAAATCTGACCACAAACAAAAACACCGTACTACTTACAACAGGAATTCTTAAGACAACAACTTGTCGTTAGTGTCGATTTTCACCACATCCCACTTGTCGTTAGTGTCGATTTTCACCACATCCCACTTGTCGTTAGTGTCGATTTTCACCACATCCCACTTGTCGTTAGTGTCGATTTTCACCACATCCCACTTGTCGTTAGTGTCGATTTTCACCACATCCCACTTGTCGTTACTGTCGATTTTCACCACATCCCACTTGTCGTTAGTGTCGATTTTCACCACATCCCACTTGTCATTACTGTCGATTTTCACCACATCCCACTTGTCGTTGGTGTCGATTTTCACCACATCCCACTTGTCGTTAGTGTCGATTTTCACCACATCCCACTTGTCGTTAGTGTCGATTTTCACCACATCCCACTTGTCGTTAGTGTCGATTTTCACCACATCCCACTTGTCGTAAGTGTCGATTTTCACCACAGCCCACTTGTCGTTAGTGTCGATTTTCACCACATCCCACTTGTCGTGAGTGTCGATTTTCACCAGATCCCACTTGTCGTTAGTGTCGATTTTCACCACATCCCACTTGTCGTGAGTGTCGATTTTCACCACATCCCACTTGTCGTGAGTGTCGATTTTCACCACATCCCACTTGTCGTTAGTGTCGATTTTCACCACATCCCACTTGTCGTGAGTGTCGATTTTCACCACATCCCACTTGTCGTTAGTGTCGATTTTCACCACATCCCACTTGTCGTGAGTGTCAATTTTCACCACATCCCACTTGTCGTGAGTGTCGATTTTCACCACATCCCACTTGTTATTACTGTCGATTTTCACCACATCCCACTTGGCGTTAGTGTCGATTTTCACCACATCCCACTTGTCGTGAGTGTCGATTTTCACCACATCCCACTTGTCGTTAGTGTCGATTTTCACCACATCCCACTTGTCGTTAGTGTCGATTTTCACCACATCCCACTTGTCGTTAGTGTCGATTTTCACCACATCCCACTTGTCGTTAGTGTCGATTTTCACCACATCCCACTTGTCATTACTGTCGATTTTCACCACATCCCACTTGTCGTGAGTGTACAGACTCGATATCTTTCCTTATTTGCTTCAGAATTCCTATTGTAAATAATGCGGCGTTCTAGTTTAGAAGTTTTTTAATATTTTCCAACGATTACCCAGCAACGGCGGACTGCATTTCGACATTGAACTTGGAGTACAAAATAAAATTTGACCTTGACCTATTTAAATATGTCGCTTGCCCACACGGCGGGTTCGTACCGCTGTCAGCCACATTTCACCGCGTACACCTCCCGCCCCCCGCCCTCCCCCGCCCCCCTCCCCGTGCAACGGCTTCATTTTGATTTTATATCCGTGTTATTGACATTTATTGATTTTTTTATTGTATTTGTTTAATATACAAGATTATTCAATACTGATGGCTAGATAAAAACGTTTGACGTAAATGCAGCGATTTATTACACTTGAGTCATCCACAGCTCAGATCCAGAGCCCCCTCAATCCGGATCCAGTGCCCCTCAATACGGATTCAGAGCCCCTCAATACGGATCCAGAGTCCCTCAATCCGGATGCAGAGTCCCTCGATCCGGATGCAGAGCTGCCTCAATCCGGATCCATAGTTCCATGAATCCGGATCAAGAGCTGCCTCAATCCGGATGCAAAGTTCCTTGAATACGGATCCATTGTCTATCAATCCGGACCCACAGTTCCCCCGATCTGGATCCACAATTCCCCCGATTCGGATCCGTAGTCCCCTCAGTCCGCATCTATATTTTCCTCGTAGCTGGATCAACTGCTCTTCCGCCACACAGGGACAAATCCTCGCCACAAATCCTGCAGGAGAATAGATAGATGTCAGAACGCATGCTATTATACTATGATATATATAAGTGACAGGATAAGACAAGTACCATCACTGAAAAGACAGTCAGGAGAAACAACACGTGCCATGAAAGGAAGAACAGCCATTTAAGGACACATGCTCACCATGTCACTGACACGTGCCACCACACAGGTAATATCGAGACCTCTTAAATCCTGTTACTTCCGGTTAATAAGATTATTACTTAATGACGACATCATGACGCAAACGACCACGTCACACAGGCTTATAGCGTCGATAAGACCAACAACCAGATAAACGCATCGAGCTGACTGGATCTGCCAGTGAGGAAGACACTCAATGAAAAGCCACTGGCGTTGTGGTGATGTTACAGCCGCAAAACGTGACGTCATAGAACATCCCCAGGCGCTACACCCGCAAAATGTGACGTCATAGAACCTCCCCAGGCGCTGCACCCGCAAAAAATGACGTCAAAGAACATCCCAAAACGCTACACCTGCAAATTGTGACGTCACAAAACCTCCTCAGGCGCTACAGCCGCAAAATGTGACGTCACAGAAACTCCAAGACACTATACCCACAGATTTGACGTCATAGATGCCTAGCCTCGAAATGTAAGGCGTTAAGCGATAAAATAGCTCCTGGAAATTTTTCAGGCGTTAAAATTTTAAGGGGAGGGTAAAAATAAGACAAGCGATATTAACGCTGGCTTTGACTAACGTACACACTCACATGCACACATGTACGCCCGCAGATCGTACCATAAAACGCTGTCCACGGGGAGGGGGAGGGTGGATGGGGAAGGGTGGAGGGGGAGGAGGTAAAAGTAAGACAAGTGATATTAACGCTGGCTTTGGGTGTCGTGCAGCCATCTGGTCACCTCATGCCGCACAGCTCCACCGCTTTGTTGATGATCATCAGGATGTCCACCTTTCCGTCCAACGACTGCCCGGGATAATTCTGAAACAGCAAGAGAAAGAAAAATGCCTCTTTCTATTCTGTGGCAAAATCTGTATAACGGGAGTATAGGAACAAAACATGTGCGGAGAGGAACAGCATCTCTACAAACAGGAGTGGAGGAACAGAACTTCTTCAAACATGGGCGGAGAGGAACAGAACCTCCGCAAGCAGGAGTGGAGAAACAGGACTTCTGCAAACATGACTGGAGAGGAACAGAACCTCCGCAAGCAGGAGTTTAGGAACAGGACTTCTGCAAACATGGGCGGAGAGGAACAGAACCTCCGCAAGCAGGAGTTGAGGAACAGGACTTCTGCAAACATGGGCGGAGAGGAACAGAACCTCCACAAGCAGGAGTTGAGGAACAGGACTTATGCAAACATGAGCGGAGAAGAACAGAACATCCACAACAGGAGTGGAGGAACAGGACTTCTGCAAACATGAGTGGAGAGGAACAGAACCTCCATAAGTAGGAGTATAGGAACATAACTTCCGCACACACGCAGAGTGAGGTACCTTGAAAAAAAGGAGGGAGGAGGGGGACATAAAATCAGAAAACAAGAGTTGATGATCATGTACGAGAGGGACTGAGCCTCCACAAGCAGGAGCCGAGGAACCAGGGTTAGAGGAACACAATCTTCCTCACTGAGCGGCAGGGACAAAACCTCAAAAAAAAAGAGCGAAGGAACCTGCATAACGGAAGAGACCTCTCAAAACAGGAGCGGATGAAGCTGCGCAAGAGGAACAAAACCTAAAAAAGATTGTCCATGGAGAATGCCCCAGCTCACGATTGCTGATGTCAAAATTTATGGCATATAAGTATACACTGCAACCAAAATTTCAAGACAGTTAGGTTATGTACCTGGAGACAGTCGAGATTTTAATTTTAATACAAAAATGGTTTATCGCCCAAAATCAGCCAATTGTTGGAGATGATGCCAATACTACTACTACTACTACTACTAATACTACTACTACTACTACTACTACTACTAATACTACTACTACTACTACTACTACTACTACTACTACTACTACTAATACTACTACTACTACTACTACTACTACTACTAATACTACTACTACTACTACTACTACTACTACTACTACTAATAATAATAATAATATTAATCATAATAATAATAATAATAACAACAATAACAATAATAATAAAGATCTGTTTAGGAAAATTTGGTTTAGGCCAATGTTTCCGCTGTTTTGGTAGATCGTCAAACGAAAGTACATGCCGGAGAGGTAGTCTGCTACCTTAAACCAACATTTGAAGACAGTAAAACTATTTCCCTGGCGCCAGTTAAGATCTTACTAAAACTTTCGCTGGCCTTAATCAAAATCAAAACAGAGTAAGGCCAATACCTGGCATCAGCTGAGATTTCAATAACTAATTGGTTGTTCGCTATTATATCTGTTTTTTTTTTTTTTGCGAACCACCAAAACACATTATAGCCAGGCAGGTAGTGACGTCACTTCCGTTATTCGAAATTTTAAGACAGTAAGATTATATCCCTAGCGTTTGTGAAGATTATATCCCTAGCGTTAGAATAGATTATATCCCTAGCGTTAGTAAAGATTTTAATGAGAAATTGGTTTTTCACCAATATTTATGCCACTTTTTTTCGAATCCGAAATAAACAGGAACCAGAGCGACCAGTGCACACAAAACATAAGAGCACAGGTTTCTATTACATACTTTCAATTGACACCTATTTAGTTTCTTGTTTTGTAAACAGAAACAAATGTCTCCCCGACTAAACTAATAATTCCCCAAAAACCATTTTCCCTTTTTCTTATTACTAAAATAAAATATTCATTTTTGCAAACATAATGATAATTCAATGTCAAAAATTCAAAAATAAACACAACCAGATGGTGGTCACAAAATAGATTTTACTGTACATGTGTTTTATGCCCCTTATCCAGACTAACCTCATGTAAAATTTCGAACAAATCGTCGGAGTAGATTGGCTGATAGATTGGTTCACCAAATTGGCGAACTGAGGAAGATCATTACTGGGAATCTCCCACTAAGGGGACCATATTTCCACAAAATTTTACTGCAATCCGACGAAAACTGAATAGGACCAGCAAAAGAAGGTTCAGAGACGGACTGGCGGATGGACAGGCGGACAGAGCCCCTCACACCATGGGTATAGCCATTATGGCCAATGGACACCTGGGCTACAAACTGGGAACGAAGGCAGGGCCGCTAGCCAATTGCCATTCCCCCAAACACGGCGCTCTGATTAAGTTCCGTTAATCCCATTTCCTGCCCCCCCCCCCACCCCTTTTCCACCCGAATCGCGTTCACACGACCAGCGATTTTTTTCTACGAAGCACAGGATTTTCTCTCGATCCCTTGTGACTATACAGAAAAGCTTTGGCTGTAACACATTCCTGGGTGGCATAGTTGTCGAGAATCCCCCTCCCCACCCCCTCGCCCCTTTCCCCCTCCCCCAGCCAGTGACGCCGGTTCACAGAACTACAGCCTATGAGGCATCTGATGCTTCGGCCTACGACAGATTTTATTCCCTTATTTAAATTCTCATCCATACCCTTTGCTCTACAGGGCACCGGATTGCCATTTAGAAATCACAAATTAGCCCACAAGAGCTCATAAGAAAAGAGGGCGTTTCCGCAATTACTCCTTCTAAAAGCTTCGCGAATTCTCGTGCTCGCATCTCTGTCCCTGCTACCAACATCAAACACAAAAGCGTCCGAAAAATCCGGTGACCTCTGACCTCTGACCCGTGATTTATGCACATAAGTATCATCGTTCGGGGCGGACCACTAATTTTTTGGAGTGCATTTTTAGGTATTTTTTTTTTAGAACTTTGTTCACTCTGATATAATACTTGTTTATAGACACCGACACTGCAATAATGTGAATGGTTTATATCAAAATTCGAATAATAAACTAGGCGTCGCCCCTCCCCCCCCCCCCGGGGGAATTTCTTCGGGCCCCTGATGTGGGAGTACACCCCCGCCCCCCCCCCCCGCCCCCGAACTTATTCCAACCCTATGTGGGATTGCTGATTTATTACAGGAATGTTTACTGCACTTCAACTAGAAAAAACTCTTTTGACTAAAAAAAAAGTTTCATTTCTATTCACAAAATCGCTGCTTGACTGAAGTGACATCGATTTACCCAAAACTGCCACTCAAAAACAGTTATTGTTGAGCTGCCATTGGCATTCTGCAAAGATCCAAGCCACTAATTTGAGGAAAGCCCTAAATAGTGTTAAAGAAAACGAAAGCGAAGCTTGAAAATCAAATTATGTGCTGTGAGGAGTGCCTCTTGTGAGGAGAAGATGACGGCGGAAAGAGTGCGGCGTTTGTGGAGAGAAAGGAGACGGTTACACGGCGAAAGCGGGGAGAGGGATGAGGGTGGCGGGGGGGGGGGGGCAAAGGCTCTGAATGGTAACAAAAAACTCATATGCGCAAAGGGGAAAAAGAACCATAAATGTTCAGCAATTTATCTGAAACAGAAAAAATAACGAAAATAAAAGTGTTCGTCTCGCTAAGTAATGCAGGGGAAGGGGCCTCAACAAAGTAATGGATAGGAAGGGACATCAACTAAGTAATGGATGGGAAGGGGGCTCAACCAAGTAATGCAGGGGAAGGGGGCTCAACCAAGTAATGCAGGGGAAGGGGCATCAACTAAGTAATGCAGGGGAAGGGGGCTCAACCAAGTAATGGATGGGAAGGGGCATCAACTAAGTAATGCAGGGGAAGGGGCATCAACTAAGCAATGCAGGGGAAGGGGGCTCAACCAAGTAATGCAGGGGAAGGGGGCTCAACCAAGTAATGCAGGGGAAGGGGCATCAACTAAGTAATGCAGGGGAAGGGGGCTCAACCAAGTAATGGATGGGAAGGGGCATCAACTAAGTAATGCAGGGGAAGGGGCATCAACTAAGCAATGCAGGGGAAGGGGGCTCAACCAAGTAATGGAGGGGAAGGGGCCCTCAACCAAATAATGGATGGGAAGGGGCCTCAACCAAGTAATGGATGGGAAGGGGCCTCAACCAAGTAATGGATGGGAAGGGGCCCCAACTAAGTAATGGAGGGGAAGGGGGCTCAACCAAATAATGGATGGGAAGGGGCCTCAACCAAGTAATGGATGGGAAGGGGCCTCAACCAAGTAATGGATGGGAAGGGGCCCCAACTAAGTAATAGAGGGGAAGGGGGCTCAACCAAGTAATGGATGGGAAGGGGCCCCAACTAAGTAATGGAGGGGAAGGGGGCTCAACCAAGTAATGGATGGGAAGGGGCCTCAACCAAGTAATGGATGGGAAGGGGCCCTCAACCAAATAATGGATGGGAAGGGGCCTCAACCAAGTAATGGATGGGAAGGGGCCTCAACCAAATAATGGAGGGGAAGGGGCCCTCAACCAAATAATGGATGGGAAGGGGCCTCAACCAAGTAATGGATGGGAAGGGGCCTCAACCAAGTAATGGATGGGAAGGGGCCCCAACTAAGTAATAGAGGGGAAGGGGGCTCAACCAAGTAATGGATGGGAAGGGGCCCCAACTAAGTAATAGAGGGGAAGGGGGCTCAACCAAGTAATGGATGGGAAGGGGCCCCAACTAAGTAATGGAGGGGAAGGGGGCTCAACCAAGTAATGGATGGGAAGGGGCCTCAACCAAGTAATGGATGGGAAGGGGCCCTCAACCAAATAATGGATGGGAAGGGGCCTCAACCAAGTAATGGATGGGAAGGGGCATCAACCAAATAATGGAGGGGAAGGGGCCTCAACCAAGTAATGGATGGGAAGGGGCCCCAACTAAGTAATAGAGGGGAAGGGGGCTCAACCAAGTAATGGATGGGAAGGGGCCCCAACTAAGTAATACAGGGGAAGGGGGCTCAACCAAGTAATGGATGGGAAGGGGCCTCAACCAAGTAATGGATGGGAAGGGGCCTCAACCAAATAATGGAGGGGAAGGGGCCTCAACCAAGTAATGGATGGGAAGGGGCCCCAACTAAGTAATAGAGGGGAAGGGGGCTTAACCAAGTAATGGATGGGAAGGGGCCCTCAACCAAATAATGGATGGGAAGGGGCCTCAACCAAGTAATG